>CM040395.1:43446300-44646300 GCA_022702515.1 Ilyophis sp. 1 JC-2022 | reverse complement strand
CTAGCCTGCATTCTGCCGTGGTGTCCAGTGACTGAATTGAAAGTGAAACATTGAACGGTTAATATTTGAAACGTTGCCTTTGCAATAAAAATACGTTTGTTAATGTGAAAATAATAACAGTGTAATAAATCAAAAGTATTTAACAGTTGCACATTGTTTTTGTCGAAAATAAACTTGTGCCCTGTTCAGCTCGAACCCCCAATCCTCTGTTTAGCGATTTTATTGGCGGTTGGCAAACCGGAGAGCATGCTGGATGTTTATGGCAAGCCGTTTTAACATTTATTCCTCGAGACTTACTAGTAACTATTCATTAGATACTAGTACTTATTCTTTAGTTACTAGTAACTATTCCAATAGTTACTAGTATCTATTTCAGTTTTACTAGTAACTTTTCATTAGATACTAGTACTTATTCTTTAGTTACTAGTAACTATTCCAATAGTTACTAGTATCTATTTCAGTTTTACTAGTAACTTTTCATTAGATACTAGTACTTATTCTTTAGTTACTAGTAACTATTCCAATAGTTACTAGTATCTATTTCAGTTTTGATAGTAACTATTCATTAGATACTAGTACTTATTCTTTAGTTACTAGTAACTATTCCAATAGTTACTAGTATCTATTTCAGTTTTGATAGTAACTATTCATTAGATACTAGTACTTATTCTTTAGTTACTAGTAACTATTCCAATAGTTACTAGTATCTATTTCAGTTTTGATAGTAACTATTCATTAGATACTAGTACTTATTCTTTAGTTACTAGTAACTATTCCAATAGTTACTAGTATCTATTCCATTTTTACTAGTAATAAATTGAGATTTTTTGCTATTGAATTCTATGGGGCTCTGCGGTTCAGATATCAACTATTTGCTTCTGACTAGTAACTATTCCAATAGTGACTAGTATCTATTTCAGTTTTACTCGTAACTATTCATTAGATACTAGTACTTATTCTTTAGTTACTAGTAACTATTGAATAGTTACTAGTAACTAAAGAATAAGTACTAGTATCTAATGAATAGTTACTATCAAAACTGAAATAGATACTAGTAACTATTGGAATAGTTACTAGTAACTAAAGAATAAGTACTAGTATCTAATGAATAGTTACTATCAAAACTGAAATAGATACTAGTAACTATTGGAATAGTTACTAGTAACTAAAGAATAAGTACTAGTATCTAATGAATAGTTACTATCAAAATTGAAATAGATACTAGTAACTATTGGAATAGTTACTAGTAACTAAAGAATAAGTACTAGTATCTAATGAATAGTTACTAGTAAGTCTCGAGGAATAAATGTTAAAACGGCTTGCCATATCGGCAAGCCGTTTTAACATTTATTCCCATTGCCGGACCCTGCTGTGTGCCGAGTCGACCACTGGGTGGCTTCTCGCTTGCAATTCAATACAATTTTACAGTATGCCAAGTCTATTCCAAAGTCCAAAATCGGCAGAAATCCTAGCAGGGAAATATAGTGATGTTTTCACAACGAAACATAAGTTATGCTTGCACAAATATACAGCTTTTCATACCCGAGAAAGAACGGAAGAAATCCGTTATAAAATAGCCTAGGGCCTACAATAGACGAATGCACTGCACTATTATATTACGACTAAAAGGCCTAAAAACTACATCTTTAGCTTATATTAGACTAATAAACGCAACAAGGTGATAATCAATCATGTTAGTCTGATTACAACATTAAGATAGCCTACTTATAAGGCTATAGGGCAATAACATTAACGAAATGCAACAAGTACAGCTTTATTCAGCCAACGGTGGATCCACAGTTAACGTGCAACATAACACTTGCATTCTTCAAAAATTTGGATAAATATTAGTAATATAATAATAATAATAATGAAGAAGAAATGGGCTACAGATCGTAAATTAGCCTACGCATGGCAAATTGTAGCCGACAAAATAGCCTGAAATCGAAAACCAATAGGCTAAAAACCAAGCCGATGAAACTAAAACCATGAGCCTTTATTTAAAAGTATTTGCCGTAAACTACATTGTCTGCAGATTAGTGTAGACTACAGGCATGTTCGGAGGCTATTGTAATTTTTTTAAGTGACTAACCATGACACTGTTATGTTTGGGGAATTAAAGGTTTATAAATCCGGTGTCTTCAGCTGTTGCAGCTTCTAGCAGGCTATCATTAATTTTTAATTGTAAATTCTTAATTGTCCTAGTAGTTAATTTCATGGTGACATTATGTTATGTGTGAAAAGGATAAACTGAACAGAGCTGACGAGATAACATAATAAAGAAATGTTGGCCGGCGAGTGTTGAGGGTTCGGTTTCAACACTGAGTCATGACCGCAAGAGCAAAGCAGACAATGTTTTTTGTCGGAATTTGTGTGAGATTAACACATGTAGCCAATGGCACAGTTATTTATATATATTTTTTTACATTAATGCAACAACGCGATGTTAACCAGATGATATTCTGCGTTAAAACCTTTTTCTTTGCTTGACAAATGGCCATCGTAGCTAGCCTGCATTCTGCCGTGGTGTCCAGTGACTGAATTGTTTCACGTGATGTCAGTGTCCGTCTGACTTTCAGCATTTCGCTGTAGTACAAGTGAAACATTGAACAGTTAATATTTGAAACGTTGCCTTTGCAATAAACATACGTTTATTAATGTGAAAATAATAACAGTGTAATAAATCAAAAGTATTTAACAGTTGCACATTGTTTTTGTCGAAAATAAACGTCTGCCCTGTTCAGCTCGAACCCCCAATCCTCTGTATAGCGATTTCATTGGCGGTCGGCAAACCGGAGAGCATGCTGGATGTCTGCCTCATGTTTATGCATTCACTCATTTGAATGAAGATATCTCCAAATTAAGATATCTCCAAATATATTTTTACTAGTTGTTATTCGAGTTGAGGATATCTCCAATTTAATAGATACTAGTTGTTATTCCGATCTAGATATCAACTATTTGCTTCTGACTAGTAACTATTCCAACAGTGACTAGTATCTATTTCAGTTTTGATAGTAACTATTCATTAGATACTAGTACTTATTCTTTAGTTACTAGTAACTATTCCAATAGTTACTAGTATCTATTTCAGTTTTGATAGTAACTATTCATTAGATACTAGTACTTATTCTTTAGTTACTAGTAACTATTCCAATAGTTACTTGTATCTATTCCATTTTTACTAGTAAGAATGTTAATTGAACTATCAAATAGTCATTTTGACTAGTCATTACCGATGACGAGTAAAACAGAAATAGTTACTATCAAAACTGAAATAGATACTAGTAACTATTGGAATAGTTACTAGTAACTAAAAAATAAGTACTAGTATCTAATGAATAGTTACTATCAAAACTGAAATAGATACTAGTAACTATTGGAATAGTTACTAGTAACTAAAGAATAAGTACTAGTATCTAATGAATAGTTACGAGTAAAACTGAAATAGATACTAGTCACTATTGGAATAGTTACTAGTCAGAAGCAAATAGTTGATATCTGAACCGCAGAGCCCCATAGAATTCAATTGCAAAAAATCTCAATTTCTTACTAGTAAAAATGGAATAGATACTAGTAACTATTGGAATAGTTACTAGTAACTAAAGAATAAGTACTAGTATCTAATGAATAGTTACTATCAAAACTGAAATAGATACTAGTAACTATTGGAATAGTTACTAGTAACTAAAGAATAAGTACTAGTATCTAATGAATAGTTACTATCAAAACTGAAATAGATACTAGTAACTATTGGAATAGTTACTAGTAACTAAAAAATAAGTACTAGTATCTAATGAATAGTTACTAGTAAGTCTCAAGGAATAAATGTTAAAACGGCTTGCCATAAAGTACACCAACAAGACAACTTAATCTAGAGCCAAAACACAGCAGCAAATTAATGATGCAGAAAATTAGCCAGTGAAAGAAAATGGCAGAAAGAATCTGCACAGCGGTTCGGCTTTTATTCATTTGGCCGTCGTCGCCGCAGGTGCACCTAGAGAAAACACAGGCACGCAGACTCCACAAAATAACAGCACGTAACGCCATTGTCATTTGTAAACCGATTGATATTCTCAATAAAAATATATGAAATATATATATATATATATATATTTATATTATGCACTATGAATATATATTATGAACTTCCTCACTAGTTTGGAAAGAGTTTTGCAGGATTTATTTTGCACACTGCTTGCAAAGTGAGCGGACAGGGCGCATATAGACAGGGGTCTGAGAACAGGGGGCAGGGAACAGGGATCATAATATTGCACTGCAGAGGCGCTCTCGTTTACTTATGCTTGTGATTACACTGATTTGCACTTCAGAGCTGCAAGTTTTTGTTTTTGCGTTTTTTCTTTTTGTGTGTTTGCGTGTTGCACTTCAAAGCTGCAAGTTTTTGTGTTTTCTTCTTGTTTTTGTGTTTTGACCTTCAGCGGCTCTATCTGCACTTCAGAGCCACCGTAACTTTGAGCGTTAGTAAAACGATATAAATTTTTTCGAACTATCCCTTTAATGTGACATCCCTACTTCTGAAAGCACAAGCTTTCTGGATTTACACACTTGACACCTTAGCTCCGAAAGGCCTCGACAAGGATTTTGATTTGCGCCCTTTCTTATGAAATTTGATCCGCTGCTGTGCTGACTGTATCATGACAGTTGGTTTTTGGGCACTGCACCTTTACCTGGTTTTCTGCTTTAAGAGTCAAAACTATTTTTGTATTGGCTGTGGAACATACTCATTGCCCAAATATTAGTTTAGAGACACCTAAAATTAGTTGCTTTCTTAAGGTCATGAGTATATGATGGTTTTTTGATCTGATGTTTTTTCATGGCCTTATTATTATACATTGTGTGATTCTGTTTGCATACTGTATATATTGGAAATATTTTACCTATCGCTTGTACATTTCACTGTGGTTTGTGCTATTTCTATTTTTGTACTCTACAGTAATAAGTTTGCAATATTTATGTGCGTGTAATTCATTTGTATTTGGTAGTTTTCTGCCATATGACTTGTCATGTGACCTTTTGGTTTAAATGGAGGTGCCCTGTTTTTTGTCTTTTATGTCTGATGAAGAGCATGGTAGCTCAAAACATCACATTTGTTAACTATTAATACGTTTGCATTTAGGAAGCATCTTGCAGTGTACAGATTTTTTATTTATTTTATCTTTCAATCTTTTTCCAGCACCTGATTTCTTTGGGATGTGCATGTTTTAAATGTTTTATTTTTTCCCAATGATTCAGAATCATATCAAATCATATTGTAACTCAGAAGAGTATATACCGTATATGGTAACACTTGTTACACCATACCGTATATGGTATCTTGTTATAGATCATTAGTAAGGCATTTGTTCATTATTTACTTACAATTTATACATCATTATTTTTACATTCACAAACATCTATCAATGTATCAATTAACATAAGTTAAAAGTGTTTTGAGACCCATGTTCGCGATAATGCATTTTAAATTAAATTTGATTGATTTACAGACACACAGAAAACACACACACACATCACTCCACCTGGCCATGCTCCTCTTCTAATGATTCATTTGAATAGATAGATGCAAATCACCTGTCTGATAAGAGCCCAGAGCAAGTATAGTTAAGTGGCTTAGTACCTGCCTCAGCCTGGGTCCTGCCCTTGGGCCAAGCCCCAGCCCCACCCACTGGAAGCAGGAGCATATATAAGATACATTGTTCACATGTTCTCTCCCACTTGACCAGCATGTTAATTTTAACTCATGTTAATTAATACATTTATAGATGTTTGTGAATATAGGTATAATGATTTATAAATTATCAGTAAATAATGCACAAATGCCTTACTAATGTTCTATTACAAAACATTATTCTAAAGTGTTACCCAGTATACCTTTCAAATTGCAAGAAAAAGTTTTCTAGTTTTAGGGGCAGATTCATGTGATATTGTAGTAGGTAAGGAATGTGCTTTATGGAGAGAGGTGTCAAGCCAATTGTGAGGGATAACCATGAGAGCACAATATACACAATGAGCTTTATTTTCAAAGTTTTTCAAACCAATACAAATACGACAAAGTTGCAGAGAGTGACTATAAGGGAAAAAGATGGATGGGCACTTTTGACATGAAGAAGGCTGTCATTTTCTTTTTAAAAAAGAACCAACATGACCATCATTTAAAGAAATTCAAGTGTCCAGAAAAGTGATATGGGTGATACTCACGTTTTTGATGAGGAGAGGATCAAAAAGGTCATCTCTATTATGAAATCTGTGGGAAGATCACAAGGAGATGAACGTTGATCAATAAGACATTATACAGCCACCAAACCTTTATTGTACAGTATGCATAGTATAGAGAAGTGACATCCATGGTAGCTAAGATAATGTCCAAGGACCAAGATCATCGAATGCAAAAAGGAACTGAAGAAAGTAGCTCAGAGATATCTCAAAGATAGGTCAGAAGAGAAGTAACCCGGCGTTAAAACTAACAAAATTAATTATTTTGTTGACTTTAACTATTGTTTCCAGCTACAATTGGTGATCATTCTTTTAAAATGTATTTTAGCTAATAAACCATGCTTCCGTTGTTAACATCAGCTATTTGCAGTCATCATATAACTGAGCTATAATGGCAAAAAACATCATCATAAGTTATCTTCAAACTATCACTCTTGAACTGTGTTGTGTTGGCAGGATTTAGTCTAACGTTGTCATAAAATTTCTTCTTACCATGAAAAATCCCCGACTTGTTTAACTTACATGCCTGGACAGATATCACTTAAATCTCTTACCACGGCGGCACTTACACCACAAGTCATCGATTATATTGAGAAATACCCTCTCTGAAAACAAAAAAAGAAGAATAGAAAAGGGCTACTGCATACTGGTTTTTGCCAAATCTGGATCATACCGTAGTTGCGCGGAGCTTTCAAAACCATAACAGGGCGGCAGCCCTTTTAAAAAAATATTAAATAAAAAACTGTAGGCTACACATAACTAAACGAGAAGCATGGGAAGCATGGTTTATCAGCTAAAATCATAGAACTGAAAAGTAGGCTAACATACAGTAGATGTCCAGTGAGTAAATGGCTTAGCAGTTGGTGCCTTTCGGAGTTGTGTGCACAGTAACATGTCCAGTGTTAATTAAACTCGAACAGAGTACATACTTATGAGCCTAATCTGGCCAGAGTAGGCCCATATGTACACTGTTAGAGTTGAATTAACACTGGATAATTTAGTCTGTAGAACTGCTGATCACTGACATGGCAAAATATCTTTTAAGCAAAGTAACGTTATCCACTTGCTCTCTGGAGTTGATTTTCCCACACCTATGATTCAGAAAAATGTTAAACCATACCCTAAAATTAAAATAATTTGCTTTGGACTTGTAGGTCAAAAATAGGTAGTAGCCTACGGCCGGTTTCTGTGCTGTGGCAGGTTAATAAGAGTGCTAGAGACAGAGAGAATTAGACTCAGGAGAAATTGAAAATTGAAAAAGTTGTTCAACGGTAGTTTGGACTTTCAATTAGCCTTCGGTTGCTAGCAAATTTATGCCCCAATGTTAAATCAATGGACAATTAATTTCCGGTATCATAGAATTATAAAGGTTTATTTAAAAACTGTACAATAAACAGAAATATAACCCATTAAAACCCATGTCATGCCTGATATATCGCTATGTGTACTTTAGCGATTAGAGTTGTAGAATCTGAGCTAAGTCTTAATCTTAATGGTAATTTTTAAAAGTACATAACTATGAAAATGGCTGAACAAATATTTATGAACTATTATTTGTTTTATGGTGAGATATCGATGAGATGAGTTGATCTGCCAAGTGGCTTGGTAATTGATGCTAAAACGGCTGAGATATTGACGGGCGAAATTTGGGTTTTAACAAGTTGCAACCAGAATCAAACTTAAATACTTACTTCAATAATAACAATAATAATAATAATAATTAATTAAGTTCTCTCCTTTACAAACCATAGACAAAATACATTTACTTAGTGTACACACATTTCAGTGTGCATAAACACTTTGTCCAAAATGTTGGAATACACGTGTAATACATTTGCAAAAAAAATTAAAAACATACTTACATGTCTCGCATCACTGATTATATAATTATCGCAAAACATTGTTTTATCTGGTACATTTATGTTGATATACTGTATACAGTCCGGCATACGGAAACCTGCCCTGCCAGATAATGTGGCGAGAAAACTGCTGATGTAATTATTGACCAGACATGGTAATGGAATATTTGTATGTTCTCAGGTGTAAGGTGTCGGGTTTACATTCGGTCTCATTCATCAAAGCCTCTGTGAAGCACAGGAACTCGGAGTGCAGCACCTTTTTAATTGTCAGAGCTACACTGCAGGAAATTATTCAGCTCATGCTCTACAATCACTTGTCACGCTGATGGAGAGTCTGATTCCATTACAATAGATCTGGCTGAAAGCCACCTGCACCGCTTAAGACTTCCTCGCGTTCAAATGTTAGAACTAAAATTCCTCCTCCTATAAAAGCATTGACAAGGAATCACTTCAAACAGCTTATAAAAAAAATAGTTAAAAGGAACAGAAAAAGAACAGACCATTCAGTCCATCTGTGCTCAACATTTTGCTGGCATTTTTGCTTCGTGTGCATCTAGCACTGTGTTAAGCCTGATTGTTCCAAGGGCCTCTGCCTCCAGTTGTCATTAATATAATTAATAACTGCCTGTGTGTCACGTCCCGTGCCTCTGTCCCGATTTCCTGGTTTTTCGTTTACATGTATTTTCTGTCTTGGTAGTCTGTTCCATGTTTTCCCTTTCTCCCTCCATTTTGTGTCTCCGCTTCCCCGCACCTGAATTGTGTTTCCTCATGTGTTTTTGTCACCTGTTCCTCGTTGTCTCGTTAGTAATCTGGCATATAGTCTCCACTGTTTTTTTGTTCTATGCCAGATTGTCTTGTGCCCTGCCTTGTGCTTGTCATACTACCTTCCAGCGGTTTTGTTGTTTCCTGCCTGTTCCCGACCTGCTCCTTGACCCTGTGTTCAGTCCTGTGTACAGTCCTGTGTACCCGTCCAGTTCATCTTCTCCTGCCTGTCCAGCCTGCTCCTGTCCAGCCCAGCTCCTATTCTCCTGTCTGCCTTGCCCGTTCCCGTCCAGCCCTGCTTCTGTCCAGCCCTGTGTTATCTTGCCCAAGCCTGCCCGTTCCTGACCTTCTGCCTGCTACCCTGTGTGGGCATACTTGTAAATAAAGTCTCCTGCCTGGAGTTCAACCAGCCGTCTCTATCTGAGTCCTGCATTTAGGTCCTGTCCAGTACACTGCCTTAACACTGTGTGAATAAATTATTCCTAATATCAGTGTGAAAATTACCTTTAAATGTAGGCTACTTTTTTGTTCTGATGTGATGAAATGGCAAATGTATGTAATACACTTTATTAAACCCTACAAAATACATAAACCATCATCAAATCTGGAATTTGAGTTTCTTTTTGTGAGGGGTGGAGTAAGGCGGAAGACCAGACGTGACAGAGAGGAGATCAGAAAGTGATCCCTAATAGGGAATAACCACAAACGTGCGGAGAACGCCACAACAAATCAACCCTAGAGAAGAGGGCGAAAACTCAAAGACTCGAGAGAAAACAATAAACAAAAAGCAAAATAATTGCTTCAGAACTCTCAGTGAGAGAGAATCAAAACTTGAAGCAATAAAACAAAATAGGAACAAAGGAACTGTCTCAGAGAAAAGAGTAGAAACAACTGCGGGAAAAACAAAGTATAAACGAGAAAACTAAATCCAATAAAAGGAAATAACGAGACACAAGTCTCGCGTAACTTCAAATATTGAAGTTAAGTAGTCGCCCAAGACCCTAAGACTTATACCGGCTTCCAGTCAAACTATAAATGACAAGGTAAAAGCACAACAGGAAACAAAACACAGGTACGAGAAATAATGACAGAGCGAGACCTAAATATCGGAACGGAGGATAGAAAAATCCGATAGAGTGACCTGCAACCGCCAACGAACTCAAAGCCCGCAGAAAACTAACTGGGCTGCCAAACACCATGAAACTTTTTGCTTTTGACTATTTTCAAAACAATTAAGAATTCAGATTTGGTCATGCTGTGCCAATTATTGCTTCCTTGTTTTTAAGAATTGTAATGTAGTTCACCGGTGGTGAGTGCATGTCATGTGCAGTGAGTGAAATGTATGCATTTATGCAACTTAGTTGTATCGAACCACCACTGTAAATGAAGCTTTTGATAATGTGACTTTCAAGGTGGTGGAAGGCAATGTTTTCAATGTGAGAACAGACAGTGAAGTAAACTCTGCTAAAGCTACCAGCTGAATAGTATTTTTGTTTCTTTTGCATCTGAAATATTTAAATGAAAAGAAACGTGAGCTAAAGTCTCGTTGTTGAGTGTGAACATATATTTGTAATTTACATATATGAATGGGTGTAGTAACATGAGATTAAAAACAATATATATGGACCAGAACCTTGTAGAAGTACTAAGCTTGTATCAAAAACAAGAGAGAAGACTTGGATGTGGAGTGTTACTTTAAGCTGTACAGTACAATAGAGGTCTGAGAAAGCATGTATGTGTAGGGTTGTTTACATGTGAATTTGGTACTAGTTTGGACAGAAAATTAAAACGTGTCCCTCTTAACAGTAATAATTATTTAACGGTCAGCTCCTAAGATAACAGGATTTATATATTTTTTCCCATTGATTAAATGGTTTTTCACTGGAAAAATTGTTGCCAGTCTTTTCATCACTTTCTTACGAGATTGGGATGGCAGGTATGCCATCCGCCAAGTTACGGCTTGGTTGGGCACACCCCATACCTATACAGCACGGAGTTTGGCACAGGGTTTCCTACAAAAATAACCATAATGACCATATACTTTCATCCCTTAAAAACATTAACTTCTTCACATTCTGACCTCATGTAACAACACATAATTCAGATGAAACTTCACACATCCATACTGACTGCGCCTAGCGCTTAGATTCGTGTTTGCCTTTTTAGGATTGTTTTAACGCACTTGTTACTAGTTCGGAAATGCACTATGTACGTCGCTCTGGATAAGAGCGTCTGCTAAATGTCTATAATGTAATAATGTAATGTAATCCACACAATAAAGCCCCAAACTTGGGTTATTTTGCTGTTTTTCTCCTTCCTCTTCCTCTTCCGCTTCTTCTTCTTCCAATTTTTTTTTGTAGAATTCATCATCACAAATGCTCCTTGCCCACAAAGAATAATTATCCCCATTGGATGAAAAAACACAGGGCCAAGTTGCATTAAATAATTTAAGAAAGTTTGGATAGCATTGCTTTGGAATAGAGCTAGTTTAATTCGTGTGAGCTACGATAGGCAATATTGTTAGTTGTAACATGGCCACATTTTGATATCAATACTTTTAAAGGCAAGCCTAGTTTTTGCAAGTTGGAATGAAGGACTTACAGATAGTGCTTTGCAGGCTATGTGTGAGTAACTTGGGATATGTAACCATTCCAGTGTAACCATTCCAAACACGCGCATACTCTCATTTAAATATGGCTGTTTGCAGCTGCAGTAATTTACATAACGACTTTTAGTTGATCACCCACAAAGTTTGAAATGATAACATGTGCAAATAAAATAACAGCCCTTATTTGGGATCTTAGGAAATTGACCCCTAAGAGTAGTGAAGGAGGGATATAGGAAAGAAGCCGAAGTGTGGAAAAAGAATGAGGTAGGTTAGGAACTCACAGTTCTGTCTCTGCGTGTATGTGGTCATGCCAGCACATGCGGTGTAGCAGAAAACAAAGGCTTATGTGTGACAAGCGAAGTATGAACCAGACTTTAGCACGGGGTGCTAACGCGACCTGGGAAATGGTGTGTATTGAAGGCTACTGAAGTTAGCTACTAGATAACTCCAGGCCCCTGTCCATTTACAAACATGGGATGCTATGCAGTGCACTCCAAAAGTGTTAGGACAGTGACACTTTGGAGGTTAAAGTACAGACTTTCAGTTTTAATTTGAGGGTTTTTACATTCACATCGGGTGAACTGCGTAGCAATTGTAGCCACCCCCCCATTTTAGGGCACCAAAAGTAATTTCCCCAAACTGTCTCCATCAGACCTGGATGACAGACTTGAGGAAGTTGCTAGAAGGGCAGCTTCCAACCAGAATGGATATGCTGTTGCAGGTCCAGGACCTGCTATAGTATACAAACTTTTGGATTTACAGCCTGCACGATTTAGCCCCTGGACAGAGGTCGCTGCGGTGCCTAGGCTGCTACAGACGCTTCAGGCATTGAAAACCCCTACAAGGGCGCTGTATGTTGGGAAATGGAGCAGGTTCAGCTGCAGGTGGACCGTATTCATAGAACCGAGGTTGCCTATGTAACCATTTGTTATTCTGATAAAAAAAAAAAACTGTGATCACCTGTTGCTCTTACATTATACAGACTGTATGTACTTCTGCTAACATTCTAATGTTCACAGAGTCTGAAGCAGGTGATTGACATCTTTAAATTGGTAACTGAAGGTAAGTAGATTACAAATGGTGTACTTGCAAAATATTTTTAAATCACCATTTTTGTGTCTTAAGTCTTACTTGATTTATTCTACTTTATTGCTGTATTACTATTCCACCCTAGCCCTTTTCATAATGTGAATATTCTATGTTGGTGCCACCATGAAATAATCATGCCCTAAATTACTGACCACTGGCCAATTGGTGCTAAATTTCATGATCAAGGTGCCTGCCCATGGTTGACTTCTATTTAAATCACCTTGTATCCAAACTTATTTTCTTCACACAAAGTTTTTGTGTCATCAGAGGAATTATTTCCCTGCTCATGTCCTGATCAAGCACATTTATGTCAATAAAGAAGAGAAAAGGTCACAACACAACATAACCCGCCTAATTTATACTCGGATTGCTAGCATGGTTCTCAAATCGAACAAAGCCTGCGTATTACTTTTGCACTCTCATGTAAATTCTTTATTGGCACATAAAACATATTTGTGTCTCTTGGAGAATATTGACCCAGGGGTTTTAAAGATCACATTTTTAACATTGGCATTTCATAATCCATCCATGGTCTGAAATTGCCAATTCCCAGGAATGGTTTGGTGCCTAGCACTTTATTTACAATAAGCATGAAAAATAAAACCATTATGCACAAAAATCCACAAATTGCTCTTTTGTACTTCATAAATACTAAACTGGAGGGTGTTTCAGATTCAACCCCCACTAAAACTACTAAATTCAGAGAGAAAGAGAGAGACAAAAATGTAAAGTTTGCAAAACTAGCCTTGGCTAATGTCCCCTGGTTAACCCTCCCCCACCCCCCATTTATCTGCAGGGGTACATAATAAATAATACAAGTAATGAATCTGTATACAAACCCCAATTCCAAAAAAGTTGGGACAGTATGTAAAATGCAAACAAAAGCAGAAAGCAGTGATTTGTAAATTATTTTTTACATATACTTAATTGAAAACAGTACAAAAAATATATATATTTAATGTTTTACCTTATCAACTTTATTGATTATTGCAAATATACGTTCATTCTGAATTTGATGCCCGCAACACGTTCCAAAAAAGTTGGAAAAGGGGAAACATAAGACTGGGAAGGTTGTGGAATGTTCAAAAAACACCAGTCTGGAACATTCCATAGGTAAACAGGAGAATAGGTAACAGGTGATGCTATCATGACTGGGTATAAAAGGAGCATCCACAAAGGCTCTGGCGTTTACGAGCAGGTTCGCGACTTTGCGAAAAACTGCATGAGCGAATAGTCCAAAAGTTTAAGAACAATGTTTCTCAACGCACGATTGCGAGGAATCAAATTGATTTCGCAATCAAAATGCAAGCTAGACAGCAATGGGACGTTAGAGAAAAAGTCTGAAAATAAATATAAGGGCCGAAACATACCTCACAGAAATACACGAACGTGGACGCTTCGAGCTACACACAGTTTTTCTTTTGCCGTGACATTTGTGAAAGACAAACCAGAGCATTGCAGCGAGGGACGCTATAGCAGGCAACAACAGTAAACAACTTTCTTGTTCGATCTGTGCTTTCCTCTGGTTTGTTTTTCACAAATGTCATTGGAAAATTAAAATTGCTCAAAGCGTCCACGTTCGCATTGTGCGTGAGGTATGTGTCACGCAGCTGAAATTGTATGCGTTGTATGTAAACAACATTTCCCACGTGTGATTTTGGATTTGCACTGTGTGTATTTATTATTTGATCTCTCTTGTACAATCTAGAGTGTTGTAATAATTATTGTATTTGTGTGTGCTTATCCACAACTTTGATGTATTGTAGAGTGTACAGAGTGCTGTGGTTTCGATTTACTCACGTTGCTGTGTGGAGTTTGCTTCCTGTCTTTTGAGCTGGCAAATAAGCCGCACCCCGAACTGATTAACCTAATTGACAATCGCCTGGCTGGAAAGTAATTGGGCGTGTTCGAGTAGACATCGGTGAGCAGTTGGCTTACCTGCCTCAGGCGGAAATGAAAATCGCCTGAGCAGATCCAACTGGGACAGTTTCGGACGTTTCTGAAACCGGCTGGGAGAAAAACAACATGGAGGAATTAGCCGTGTTGTTTGTGGTTGCGGAGGACTTGGAGGCGACACAGATGTCCTTTTTACTTAAAAATCTTGAAGAAATGGAGGAGAACGAATGAAGGTTGTTTTAATACTGCCTTACATTATTTCATAACTTGTATTGTTCGGGTAGTCAACATTTATCTTTTGCTACGCGACTTTGGCTATCACCCTGAATTGTGCCACAGTGAAACTCCAGTTAAAGTTCTAGAATAAATACGTATCATTTCCATTGGAATTAAAGCGCTGGGTGCCCTTTCATTGTCGAATAACTAAATTATTTAGCTAAGCTGTCATCTGTTATGGTAACATACCTGTAAACATTAGGCTGCTTATGTTCTATTGCTCATATTCAGCTGTCTCTTGTCTGTCAATTCATGAGATGGCCTAAACTACACCTGTCATCTCTGTTTAGACTTGCAAACATGGTAGACATGTCATTTTAGTTAATCTAAACCCAGAAGACATCGTAGCCATCGGTAGTCATACATTGTAATGTGAGAATCTATGTAGCTATGTTAAGTATCATAACTTACATGCATGTTTTCATAGACCTTTGAGTGGTGGTTCTAAAGCATATTTTATTGCAGAATATCTGTACCAATATAAATGAGAAATGTCTCTTTCATGGGACTTTTTTTTTAGAGTTGTACAGTTAATGCATTGAATATATTCCTTGTGACATAAGGGGGAAGTGTATTAATCCTAATCATTAATTATGTTGCTATGAAAGAATAATACTTGGTGGTTGCATGTCCTTTGCATGCAAGGACTGCCTGAAGTCTGCGAGCTGTAGAAATCATCAGATGCTGGGTATCTTCACTGGTGATGCTATGCCAGGCCTGTACTCCAGCCTTCTTCAGTTACAATATGGATGAGAATGCCCTCAAATTAAAGCTTACAGTCTGTACTTTAGCCTCACAGTTGTTGTATCATTTCACATCAAAAGTGCTGGAGTACAGAGCCAAAACATAGGAAAAAATGAGGTGATTCAGCTACTCATAATGTCAGTGTTCATGATTTATTCAAATAACATGACAGCACATGGTCCCTTTGGACCCTGACAATGAACGTATTGAATTGAATGCCATTCAATGTCTTTAACAAGATAAATTGAGTTTGTATGAATGAATAACTAATATAGTACATATAGGGACATTGGGATACTGGGAGTTGTTATGTGTTTTGAGGGAACAATGTCAAGAAAGATGACATTTTCCTTGCCAGTTATGGTAACGTATGGATAAATAGAATTGTATTTGCATAAGATGTATTCCAATATCAACATGTTGTCTTCCTTTTACCTGTCACCAATCATTGATTGTATATTTCTGATTTGACAATAAACATACAAAATGACAGAAAGAAACCGGTGTCGTTGTGGCTTGAATGGTGGTGGAGGGGAATAGTGCTACAGTTTATTTACCTTTTGTGAATGTCACCATATTGTGTGAAATAAATATTCTGAAAATGTGGTCTTAATTGCTAGTATAATTTATCGGTTTTGTTTTGGAGACCAGAACACCCACATCTAATGAACCCATAGCCATAATAACAGTGTTAGATCTTTAATCTCAATCATTAATCTTTCAACAATTTGCAAAGTGGATGTACAGCACAGTAGCACCAGGATGTGTTACATAATATTGTTTAATTCGTCCTTCCCTTCATGTTATTATGGAATTGGCTTATTTGTATGTGGTCCCCTCTACTGGAATGTGACAGGCAGAGGTCTGCCTATACACTGTCCCATCTGGAGATAGGGAAAACTCCACTTCTCAACAGAAGAACATCAGCAGAACATCCCTTCAGATCTGAATGAGTTGTCTTACTGATAACAAGGATGGTGAAGAGAAATATAAATTAGGTAACTTCCCAAATACTTTGACAAAAATTAATGTGTTATCATTTGGTGGTCCTACCTTAATGTTCTATATGCTCACACCAAATGTTCTGAAGAGGAAAATTTTTTGGACAACAGTCCAATTAGGATTTTACTCTTAAACCAGCTGATGCAAAAATACAAAACACTCATAACAAAGTTGCATCTTTAATTTTATATAAAATATGTTAATCCAATATAGTTACATTATTGAACAAAACATTAAGTTACCTATATTTGGCCAGGCCTTTTTTTTTTGGTTATTTCTTGACACTTCTAGGTTCAGACAACATATTTTATAAAGTTAGAGGTATGACTACAGTTGGATTACAGAAGCAGTCAAGAATGAGAATTGGCATTTGTTAGTGTAACATTACCAATATTGTACTTTTCACATCCATATTGGTTTATCTCAAGAAAGTACATGTAAGGTACAGTATATAATAACCACAGTAGCGACCGTATGTGCTACAATCCCAAACTCCCAAAACGCATATTTATTTATTTATGTATTATTTGTATGAATAAAAAATAAATGCAAGTACACAAAAGTAATGTACAGAAATGTGTTCGATAGGTTGGGCTTATATTGGACCTCACATTATGAAACAAAATCACATTAATTGAAGTACAAAAAAAGGATTGTATTAAATAATATTTTTTTTTAAATAAGAGCAATAAGAAAAACAACAAAATAAATATTAATTGTGAAATTAGATAAGAGACCAGAAAGAGGGGGGAAATAGACTACTGCTGTTACATTGTAAGATTGACTAAATAACTCTTATAGCCTACCTGTGTTTGAACACTATTAGGGAGGGGTACATTTCATTTAGATTTTTTTTTTAGAGTAGAATCAATACGCCGAGATAGGTGGCGATATTGTGAAATTATCCGCGTTTGTCATGAGGAAACACCACTCTCTCCTCGCTCTCTAACCAATTCTGTCGTTGGTTAATTTGAAGGCGCGGCGATGTTGTTGAAGGCGCCCGAGAGCAACTGCACCGCTGCTAAGGCGCCTGGAAAGGCGCCTGCTTAACCTTATGTTGTCATTTCCGCCTTAGTTCACGCAGCACCGACTTTTCGGCCATCTCGGACAGTTTCCGATGCAGGCCGACGCAGATATGACGTAAATCGGCTCTAACCGAACACGCCCATTGAACTTGATGGACGGAACAAACAAGCAACAGCCATCTATTAGTCCCTGTGAATCACTGCTGTTGTTTTTGTGGGACTTACTCTGCTTTTCACTATAAAACAGGAACTTCTGACATAGGGCAAAAAGGGAAGCCACAACTCCAGACCTGCCCCAAACTCAACACGGCCGTAGAAATGAATGCATAAATGAAGTAGCGAACGAACGAACGAACGCGAGAGAGCCGCGGAGACCAGGGAGCACAGCAGCAGTATTGATACCCAAAGATGGTCAACACACGCACTTGGCAGTGGATAGGGGTCTGCTCCCGGGCCAATTGTGAGTGCCCAATTGCGTGTGGTTGTGTGTGTCTAATGAAAGCTGGCTGCGGGTCGCGGCAGTGCTAAGCAGACGCTCAGTGATGTGTGGGGGCGGGGTCTGGCAGAACCTAAAAGTTGTGTACCTTCCAGCATATAAGGAAGTCTAGTAAATTGCTGTTTTAATTTGATGGCCAAATTAAACATATAAACATATAAAGTTACCCTCAGCCTAATATTAGAAATCTGGAGACGTTATTGCTAAAGAATTGGAGGACAATCTACTGGCAGTTGTTCCTTGCTATCCCACAGTTTGTATGGATGTTTGGCCAGTCCTGAATTCTATTACCTTGGCAGAAGAAACCACTTCCAGCCATCAAAAGAAATAGGACAGCTGACCAGACTTGTGATCATTCTTCCGATGGGCACCACTTTACCCATTATGGATTTTCGTAGCTCTGTAACAACGCTTCAAGTTCAGTTTCTCCCTAACCTGTGCGGTAGTGCGCTGAATACCCAGTTTGGATAATTCAGTGACTATATACTTCATCACATCCTCGTTTCTACAAACTCCGTTGAACTGACGCTGAACATTTTCCTCAGCCCAGATGTTAAGAGCTTTTGTTTCTTCTGCAGGCCAGTACTGGCGATCGTTTTCCGTTTCTTCCAAACGTAGCAATTAATTGGGATGATGCACAGGAATAACCATGGCTGATATAGGCCAGCTAAGCCTGTGATAACCCCGCCCATGACAATGGCCACACCCCTAGCCCCGGCTGGCCCGACAAGGACCAAGGTAATTGGGCGAACAAAATTCCTGGCCTTAAGTGGCACTTCTGAGGCCCCTGAAGTGCCAGTGGAAAGCCACTTGGCCCTGGCACGCACTGTCTCGCCCGACAACACACGATTGCAAGGAATTTAACCATGTACAGTCCATAATATTATTTACAAATTTGGAAATTCTGGAGAAATCTTTGTGCGTAAAGGGCAAGGCAGAAAAGCAATAATGAATAATGGTTTTTGATCCCTCAGATGGCACTGCATTAAATACCGACATGCTTCTGCAATGAATATAACCACATGAGCTCAGGAATACCTCGGAAAACCGTTGTCAGTAAACACAGTTCATTGCTGCAAGACTCTACTTCACAAATCATAAGCCATATAACAACAACATCTAGAAACGCCACCGACTTCTCTGGGCTCAATCTGAGATGGACTGACGAAAAGTGGAAACATGTGCTGTGGTCTGATGAGTCCACCTTTTCCATTGTTTTTGGAAATGATGAACGTTGTGTTCTCCGGGCCAAAGAGGAAAAGAGCCGCCCCGATTGTTACCAACGCAAGGTTCAAAAGCCAGTGTCTGTCATGGTATGGGGGTGTGTTAGTGCCCATGGCATGGGTAACTTGCACATTTGTGAAGGCACCATTAACGCTATGTTGCATTTTGGAGCAACATATGCTGCCATCTAGATGACGTCTTTCTCAGGGACATCCTTGCTTATTTCAGCAAGACAATGCCAAGCCACATTCTGCATGTGTTACCACAGCATGGCTTTGTAGTCAAAGAGTGAGGTGCTAGACTGGCCTGCCAGCAGTCCAGACCTATCTGCCATTGACTGTTGAGCAGCTGAAGTCTTATATCAAGCAAGAATGGGAAAACATCCCGCTTTCAAAACTATAACAATTCGTGTCCTAAGTTCCCAAAAGATTTGTCATGGTTATTGGCAGCCTCCATTGTTCTGCGGTCTTTATTCTTTTTTCTGTCGTCGGGGCGCTCATCGGATTTTTCCGCCTCCGTTCTGGTGTTTTGATCTCACCCGGCTATTATTCCTCACACCTGTTTTGGGTTTCATGCCGGTTATAAATATCCCAGGACGCTTTCCGGCACTTCAAGATTGTCTTTGCTATTTGACAAACAAAGTCGGTACAGTACAGGATTCTAAGCGACCTCTTAAGCCTTGCTTAAGAGATACGAGGCACTTGCTTTAGCATCTTAGAGTTATTCCTTAGTGGGAATTGTTTTTCTCTTAGTTGCTGTTTGTCCCTCGGTTTGGTTTGCACTCTGTTCTCGTTGAGGCAGATTGCTTGTTACTTTCTTTTCCTTTCTTTCCTGCACTCTGCCGTATTGAGAGTGAGAGAATAATTTATTTTTCCTGTTTTACTTCTCTGTTATTTGCTTGCACATATTGTAAGCGAGAGGCATTTTCTTTTCACTCGGTTCTCGAGTCCGCCCTGTTATTTGGGGTTGTTTTGTTTTGGCTTAGGCCTGGAGTGTTTTCTATTCTGCATTTTTTGTTTATATATATATATATATATATATATATATGTGGCGGGTAGTACAGTTAGCTAGACTACGCCACCTTGGGAATTTCACCCAAGGAATTAGTTTTATTCTTTTACCATGCACCGAGCACTTATGGTACTCTACTCAGGCACCTTCAATTAAATGAAGTAAATAGAAGTGGATTCAATCAATCAAGCAGTTTATTAAACCAAATAACAAAATAAAACATGTACCCACAGATATACAATTAGCAAAGGTATAATAAACAATAAAATAACCACGGCCGTTCTTCCGCCAGGCCAGTTAGGGGCGCTGCTGAAGTGTGTGAGGAAGAGAACGGCGAGGCGAGAGAGGGCAACTTACCGGAAGGGGACAAGCACACACTCGTGACTGTCAGACACACGCACTGCAAAGGGTGAAATAAGCCAAGTGAGTACGTGCGGTTTAAATTCCCAATACTATCCACACACACACACACATACACAGCAAGCAGTGAATAAAAGGTCCGCCTTCCGATTCGCGCTATTGCCCCCAGCTACACCAGCACGAAATCTCTACCTCCAGCACAAAACAAAGAAAATAAGAATGGCAGCTTAGCACACCCAAATCAACCTAGCCGCAGTTAGTTTGTCAGTGAGACACGAGTCCCACACGTATCTCACATAAATACTTAAAAGACCGGTGGATAACCACCATAACATGCAGTAATAAATATAACACAGGGATAAAATAGCGGTTCGCTGCGGCGAATCTTTCGGCCGGCAACCCAACGTATAGCCGCCGTAGTTATGTGGTTACAACTCCGTTAAACGCAGTGTAGATCATCGGGAATGATAATATAGCAAAACAGCAGCCAGCAATGTCCTATGAGAAAATAAGAAATAAAAGTTACTAGGTAGCAATAGCGCCTTCTATCATAGGCTCCTACCATCCATTAGTCAGCGAAACCGAAAAGCTAAATGTTTCGCTGTGGTCAC
This sequence comes from Ilyophis sp. 1 JC-2022, assembly GCA_022702515.1. Taxonomy (NCBI): domain Eukaryota; kingdom Metazoa; phylum Chordata; class Actinopteri; order Anguilliformes; family Synaphobranchidae; genus Ilyophis; species Ilyophis sp. 1 JC-2022. The sequence continues at coordinate 44,625,106 of CM040395.1, read as the reverse complement.
GGTACCCAGCTTAATAAAAGTACCTTAAATCTGAATTATAGCCGTCTCATGCGCCACCAGCCCAGCTACAGGAACCTATAATGGACAACACTCATCAGTTTACCTGGGATCAGTACAATCATTATGCAGCACATGGAACTACCAGCCTACCTTTACAACAGAGGAAGCAGTATGCCCAATGGAACACCCGGAACTGCAACAGGTAAGACCTTTCTCCTTACCTGGCTACTGCAGCCTATTTATAGGCTGTTGATAGAATTGGGTTTATCTGTCAGCCAATCGGAGAGCTGAATGCCTTCTCACCCAAGCAACAACTGTCCAACCAGTTAGCCCTGCTACAATCTACCCCTAGCTTTTGTATCATCGTCCCGATGATAAAATAAACTAAGTCCAAGGCCTAAAAATAGCGGAAAGCATACTGCTGGAACCAGGCACCTGGGACTGTGCAGACCCCCCTGCTCTCCCCCTGCTGTCTCTGGTAAATGATGGATATTGGTATGTCTCCCTGCAGTGGTTCGGGTTGTTCTTCGAAGTGGAACTCCGCTTGCGCTCGAATCATGCCTGGAAGACACTGGGGATACACAAGGTAGATTAGGTGGCAATGTGGGTGCTGCTTGTGCCAAAGTCTCAGTTGCAATCCAGAGATCTCCTCCTTCCTCCATGGAGTCCTCCATTGGCATCGACACATCATCCTCTGCACTCCTCAGGGGAGAATTAGGGGCGAGGTTTGTAGGGACTGCTTTTAACATTGTTCTGTGCACCCGCTTTACCTGTTGAAGGTTATCCACTGGTGCCACAGTGTATACCGGTCCTCTATCTTCTGGTGCCTTCAGTACCCTGTACACAGTGGGGCTCCACGAATCTTGGATCTTGTTCCTTCCCCTTACACCGTAGTCCTTCAGGTAAACAAACTCATTTTCCTGCAATTCAACATCCACCACTCGGTTATCATGCCTAGCCTTTCGGCGTTGTGCTGCTGCCTTTAACCTTTCTCTCGCCCCCTCATAGGCTACCTGCAGCCGGCGCTGGTGTTCCTGTACCCATTCCACAACCCCCCCGGGTACAGGTTCTCTTGCTCTCCCCAACAATAAGTCAATGGGTAACTGGGGTTCCTGGCCAAACATCAGGAAGAAGGGGGATTCTCCTGTTGTTTGATGGACCGTAGTGTTATAGGCGAAGGTAACCTGTGGGAGATGTTCTGTCCACTCCCTCTTTTTAGCCAAGGGTAGCGTGCGCAACAAGTCATGCAATGTTCTATTAAATCGTTCACACTGCCCATTTCCTTGAGGGTGATAAGGCGTGGTACGCGTCTTTTGGATGCCATACAGATCACACAGCTGTTGTATTAGAGTACTCTCAAAATTTCTGCCTTGGTCCGAGTGGATCCTACTTGGCACTCCAAATTTATAGAACCATTCCTGCACAATCACTCTAGCCACGGTAGAAGCACGTTGATCTCTAGTGTACGGTGGCTGAGAAGTGCAAAACACAACGACATTTCACAAAACAACGACATTTCACAAAACACAACGACATTTCACAAAACACAACGACATTTCACAAAACACAACGACATTTCACAAAACGGAAAGGGTAGGACAACACTTCTTGTTTGTGATTGGACAGAACCCAAGCCCCTCAATGTAATTTTCTTTCACAAAACGGAAAGGGTAGGACAACACTTCTTGTTTGTGATTGGACAGAACCCAAGCCCCTCAGCGAAATTACGAATCCTACTATGGCCATGCCAAGACCCGCCCTCCTCTGTCTCTGATTGGCTGGTCGTTCTGTGCGCTCTACCCACCCAACTCTCTGTTTGAGTTTAAGGTGACTCTCTTCGCTGGAGCGCATTGCAGTAACTTATTTTCCGAAATTGCATGCAAATTCAGGTAGCCTAACTAACGTTACAGCATAAAACGTGTACTGACATCCATTAGCCTAAAATAAGTTTACGTTTTTAATACCACCAATGTTGATAATAGTTCTAGGCTATGTGTCTCATTGCACATTCTAGTGCTAGCTAGAAAATCAGCTGGCTGATCACTCGGAGGGGAATTCAAGTTGAGCTGAAGCTGCTTCCCTCAGAAAAAAATCGAACCATCTATCAATCAATAAAACAATGTTTGGCTATCTGTCTGTTGTACTTGTAACGTTAGCTAGCCAGCTAAGAATCCAGAGGTTGAGTTGTCAGATTTTAACTTGTGTTTTTACTGTAACGTTAACGTTATTGACAACTCAACCTCTGGATTCTTAGCTGGCTAGCTAACGTTACAAGTACAACAGACAGATAGCCAAACATTGTTTTATTGATTGATAGATAGTTCGTTCATAGCTGGAATTACCTATTATTTTTTTCTGAGGGAAGCAGCTAACGTTAACGTTAGCTAAGTTCGCTAACACCGTATTTTCATCTAAGTTAGCGTTAACAAGTAGCTAACGTTAGCTAGCGAGCTATATGGTTACCTTCACTAGCTAGCCAAACGGACTGTATGATCTGGGGTATCCTCTATTTAAAGTCTCTGAATCCACAGGTTCCGTTGGGTCGATTTAGACTTTAAAGCGGGGAATCGGAAAAAGCCCAACCCACGGTGTGCCTGATTACATTTGGCATTACAGCCCCAAACACAACACGATTTCGGCATAGTGTACGTTAGCTAACTGTTTCTACACAGCTCCGACTGGTTCAGTCGGTTTTGAAGTGCTGAGTGGCCACCCGGAAGTATCGTAGCAACCTCTGTTTACAAACATTTTGATTTGTCCTATAGCCTAGAACTATTATCAACATTGGTGGTATTAAAAACGTAAACTTATTTTAGGCTAATGGATGTCAGTACACGTTTTATGCTGTAACGTTAGTTAGGCTACCTGAATTTGCATGCAATTTCGGAAAATAAGTTACTGCAATGCGCTCCAGCGAAGAGAGTCACCTTAAACTCAAACAGAGAGTTGGGTGGGTAGAGCGCACAGAACGACCAGCCAATCAGAGACAGAGGAGGGCGGGTCTTGGCATGGCCATAGTAGGATTCGTAATTTCGCTGAGGGGCTTGGGTTCTGTCCAATCACAAACAAGAAGTGTTGTCCTACCCTTTCCGTTTTGTGAAAGAAAATTACATTGAGGGGCTTGGGTTCTGTCCAATCACAAACAAGAAGTGTTGTCCTACCCTTTCCGTTTTGTGAAATGTCGTTGTGTTTTGTGAAATGTCGTTGTGTTTTGTGAAATGTCGTTGTGTTTTGTGAAATGTCGTTGTGTTTTGTGAAATGTCGTTGTGTTTTGTGAAATGTCGTTGTGTTTTGTGAAATGTCGTTGTGTTTTGTGAAATGTCGTTGTTTTGTGAAATGTCGTTGTTTTGTGAAATGTCGTTGTGTTTTGCACTTCTCAGCCACCGTACTAGTGGGGATGGCTTGGGTGTATTTAGAAAACACATCTGTCATCACTAACACATGCTCTCTCCCATCTCTTGCAGGCTCTAAAAGAGTAAAATCAATTGCTAGAATTTGGTTATGACTATTGTGTAGCTGGCTCAGCACTTTCTCCTTCAACGCCTCCGGTAGGAGCAGTTGGTAGACTGGTTCCCCACGGAGAGCAGCTTCCTCTCACTCGAATCCGGAGCCCGTCCTCTCCGCCAGAACTGCTGAAAGGTATGTATTGTAGGGTCCAATCCCTGCAATGTACACAAATCTGGAAGAGAGTGACACGGTAAGGCAGAGATGACAGTCTGTAGCACTGTCCTATTCCCCTCCTGAATGCTACTGTGTTGCAGGGGCTCTGGACAGCCTTCTCAATGATGGAAGTGTCAGCAACCCAATTTTGCAGTGGCGAGGTGACTTAAACGGTTATTATCTGTAAAAACAATGCATTTCTGCCCTGACCTTTCCGTCTTGCTCCTGGGATAGGACTGCACCAAGACCCTTATGACTGGCATCAATTTCAAGGATAAACGGTAAGGAAAAATTTGCATATACTAATACGGGTGCAGCCACCAACCTTGCCTTCAGGTCTTGAAACCCCTGTTCACATTCCTGTGTCCAGTTACTTTCCAGGATCTTCCGTATACTTTTTTTTCTTTCCGTCAGCTCTGCCACCAGCCGGTGTAGGGGAGCAGCCAGTTTCGCGAACCCATCCACAAATCGCCTGTAATAGCTGGCGAACCCCAAGAAAGATCGCAGCTCGGAGACATCGGCAGGACGTGCCCAGTTAGAGACGGCAGTGATCTTCTCTGGATCTGTGGAGACACCTGCGCTAGAGATTACGTGACCAAGGTAAGTTACCTCCTCCCGCAAAAAGCAGCACTTCTCCAACTTTGCTTTCAGACCTTCCTGTTGGAGGCGACCTAAAACCAACTCAAGGCGTTTCACATGCTCGTCTACTGTTGACGAGAAGACCACCACATCGTCCAGGTATAACAGTAGTGACTGAAACCGCTGATCCCCGAATATACGTTCCATCAACCTTTGGAAGGTGCTGGGGGCATTGCATAATCCAAAGGGCATTCTATTAAACTCAAACAGCCCAAAGGAACCGCTCGCTAAATCCATAGTACATTATCAGCTTTGAGCTGTAAAATCCCTTCTCTCAGCTCTTGTAATTCACTCTCCATCACTACAAATTACCCAGCACCGTACCAATGGGGAATTTCAGCAGTTTGCTGTACCAGCTGCTGTTTTGCCGTACACTACTTGTTTCTTACAAACAATTCTTATCACATCCCCACAATGACAAACCAACTGAATAAAAAAATACAGTTAGCTAGACTACGCCACCTTGGGAATTTCACCCAAGGAATTAGTTTTATTCTTTTACCATGCACCGAGCACTTATGGTACTCTACTCAGGCACCTTCAATTAAATGAAGTAAATAGAAGTGGATTCAATCAATCAAGCAGTTTATTAAACCAAATAACAAAATAAAACATGTACCCACAGATATACAATTAGCAAAGGTATAATAAACAATAAAATAACCACGGCCGTTCTTCCGCCAGGCCAGTTAGGGGCGCTGCTGAAGTGTGTGAGGAAGAGAACGGCGAGGCGAGAGAGGGCAACTTACCGGAAGGGGACAAGCACACACTCGTGACTGTCAGACACACGCACTGCAAAGGGTGAAATAAGCCAAGTGAGTACGTGCGGTTTAAATTCCCAATACTATCCACACACACACACATATATATATATATATATATATATATATATATATATATATATATATATATATAGCCCCCTCTCATAGTGCGGACCTGTCCATCTTTTTGGTACACACTACGGTGTGTGCTTTTAGAACCCTTAGCTGTCGCGTTTGATTCTCCGAATCTAACACTCCACCATATAAGATTACTGAGTGTTGTTAAAATACAGGTGAAAAAGGATTTGCAAGTGATTGCTTTCTGTTTTTATTTACATTTTATACACTGTCCCAACTTTTTTTGGAATTGGGGTTTGTACATCTACCTATATACTTTGTTATTTATATTTGTTTAGCACAACAAAGTCACAACAGGCCTGTCCAGATCAAAATCTAATGTGTGTTAATGAGGAATAAAATGTAACTATTACAAGGTGCTTATGTTAAACTTATTTTTTTTGTCCTTTTGGTGAGATACTGATCTGTGTCCCCAAGATTGCTCTCCTAGGTTTAAAAGGTATTAAATTGTTTATTTCCAAATATATTATTGCCGGCCAAGCAGAAAATGTTTAATCTTCACTTCATTTTCTATATTTTGCTTTATTGGTCATTCAGCAAATTCTCAAAAACAGAACTTTATTAAATTCTGAATTACATTACTGTTAAAATATCATCATTGACATCAGCAAACTTTGTATATTGATAATGAATATGATTTTCTATTCATTATTCATCCGCACGGATGGCTGTGTGGGCAACATGAAGCAGATTTAAAGGCATACTATGCAGGATTTTTACCTTGAAAATATTATAAAATAACCATGCTCAGTCATATCTGTGATGCAGTGGAAATTGTTGTGCACATTTGCCGAATCCGTACTCCACTGCCTGTATTACTTCTTTGAAGATGTGCTCGTGATGTTTCTGGGCGTGACCCTGTTTTCTGTGCGGGGAGCGAAGTACAAGTACAGCGTAGCGAAAAGACAAGCCGAAAGGGCTCGTTCAAAAACCTAGGATTTGCTTTTCCTCGATGGCAACAGCTGAAGCTTACCAAGGGGATGAAAAAGGGGGGGGGGGGTTGCTGCTGCGATCACAGACTGAGGGGCTTCATTTTTTTCCCCCATGAATTTTGCCAGCACGGACACAACCAACCTAATGTTACTCCCATTTTCCTATGTTAAATTTTTCAGTTTGGACTGTGTTGTAGCCTACAGTATAGCCTACAGACTAGGCACCTCAATAAAACTCCTTTCTGCCCTGGCTCTCTTCACTGTCTGCACAAGTGGCAGAGCATCCACACAACATTTAGAATTGTACCCTGGAAAATAATGAAGAGAGGATAAATTATAAGTTTAACGTGACGTCAAATAGATGGATACAATATTGTTGTTTAACCTCTGCTCTGTGATTGGGATATTTAGTAGTTTCATTATCTTACGAAGATGGCAGACTTAGAATGCACGACTCAGAAACAGTGGTAAGATAAAGTTAAAGGCTTGAAAAATCGCTCAATAGTGCACTGATAAACAGGGGCAACAATTTCACAAAGACATGACATGAGCACTGAGCTTAAATGCAGGCGTAGACAGGTGCAGACACTTAGCTTGAGAGCAGCATGCGAATGGAAATCAGGTGTGGAAGGCTGACAAGGTAATAAGATAATTAGTACTCGTTAGTAATAAACCTATCCTGACCTAGCATTAGTAAATTAGTAAATGACATGCACGAGAAACGTAAGGTAAACATGAACACATGGTTAGAGAGTTGGTATTACCCAATCCTGATCTAACGTTAGTAGATTAGTAAATAGACATGGGAGAATTAAACAATTAGGGAAGCGTGAGCGACAGCAAGAGATAGAGAAACAGCATGAACGCAAGGCTGCGGAAAAACACGGAAATGTGTATGCTTAAACAATGAACGGGAAATGTAACATGAATCAAATATAAAACGTGACATGACTAGAAAATAAATCGTAACAATAATCAAACATGAAACGTGACATGACATAAAAATGAAACGTAACAAGAACAAAACATAAAACGTGGCATGACTAGACTAAACACAATACGTGACATTAACAAAAAGTCTAACAAAGACAAGAAAATAAAATAAAACGTGACATGACAGTCACATGATATACTATTTTATTCTACAAGGTCAATGTTGATAAGGTTTTTTTTAAGCGAAAAGGTATTTCAATATATTTAAAAAAATATATAAGTCCAGTGAGTTTTTTTTACCCTTCCAGCTGAACAGCCCATTTTGGACTGGCGGTTTAGGTTTTTTTCACATGCTCTGCGTTGATTGGCTAACTGACCCAGAATCACACAAGCACCCCTCCCATTTCCTGCCTATGCTTTTGCTCCAAAAAACCGAAACAAACATTGCATTTCTAATCAGCCGGAGTCGAATGAAGTATCAATGTGCCTATAGGAACTGCCCAAATGGAAAGTTTTTTATAGCCTATCTAATGCAAACTATAGGTTACCTATGACTAGGGATGGGTATTGTTTAAACCAATAACCTACATTTGAAATGGTACTGGTGCCTGAGTCAATAGCTACGTACCTTCCTTAAAATAAAAAGCTACGTCATGAAAGAACATATTTTTTACAAAATAAATGTAACAATATAGCAATTACCTCTGTAAAACTGTTTAAATTATACTTATGGCCTGTACTTTAAGCAGTCGATGACAGTGCATCCCTGCATGCTTTGAAATGTATCCTATAGGTCACTAAATGCAACATTATTGACGTGTTCCCCCTTTGCACGCTATTGTTTTTAAGCATTGGTCTAAATCATTTTGGGTAAAATACAGCTACACTAGACAGTTTAGTTTTTAGAAATTTGACCGAGTTTAACATTAGCTGGCTTGCTAACCGTATCTGCGGTCACTGACTGAGCCACCGTTAAATAACTGTAGCAATCGGCAGCTCATGCATTGTATTTTAGTGCCACCAAATTCTGCATTCGATTCTGTACGGTATAGGTTATGGTATCGGTCCTATGGGTTAACATTACAGAATTCCGTACACAACCAGGCAGCTTGGCTAGAGAGCTGTAATGCTGTAAACATCAAAGCTCTCACTATTGTAGCTGATTAAACTTATAGCTTGAAAGATTAAAAGTTCCCTGACACAGCACATTTAACATGGCCAGTTTTGCTAGTTATGAAATCTATGTTTGTTTGTAATTATACTCTGTGGTGATAGAGGCTAAGTAAAGAACAGAAAGGCTGATGTTACCACAGAACTGTATACCTACCCTGTTCTTTAGAGGCTGAAGACGGGCGGGTTTATGTGAGTGACATCATTAAAAATGAGTCCTGTGAATGATGTCACAACTGGAGCCAATTCTGAATGGACCGTTAAGCCTGGTGATTTTTTTTCTTATACAACAACAAAAGAATGGGAGGTAGTACCGAGTTCATATTTTACCAGCACATAAGTATCATGCCACACTGCATATCAATGCTAAAAGTAGGTAAACTCCAATTTCTAGGTCATGGGACCTTTAAAGCCTTATGCAGTGGAGGTGCTTTTCATAATATAGCACCTAATACAGCTGTGCACAGGGTTCAAGATGACAAAATTACATATTGAAGTCAAGACCGCCGTCATAACCCTGGCATGGCATCTCTTTTCCTTCTTAAAAATGCATATGCACTGTGCACCTTGTCACAGAAAAAGAGAGTTTGCTTTTGCTTATGTTGTATGTTGAATGACAGTTTCTAGGATACCCAGCAGGCAACCACCCCCCTCAGTTTTGATTTTCAGTCTGAGAAAGTGAATGTAACGTTATTGTTGGTTAAGTCTATTAACCTATATGAGGTAGCTTTTCTCGTAAATATACATACATATATAATTTCTTTTTTTGTCCGATTAGGCCAAAGTGTTTGTCTGTCTTTCATGTTTTTGGTCGATGATGTTTACCAAATTCAGTATATCTGTGATCTGCCTTAGGTTAACGTTAGCTAACGTTACCTGAGGTAAAATGTATAACGAAAGTTAACGTTAGCTAAGTTAACTAACGTTAGACTAACTTATCCACAGTTTATGAGTTATATCAAATGTAAGTAAATTTTATGTGAACCTAAAGGTTATACGACTATATTATATATGGTTGACCTAAACGATCATATGTTGGCAGTTACCGTTAGTCCAGCTGACATAAGCTAAAGTTAGCTAGTACCTAGACATGGTAATGCGTCACAAAACTGGACAACCGAATAAAAATAAATGTAATGCAACGCCTAATTTATGTGATTTTCTAACTTGGCTAACGTTATCAAATGTTACTTATGTCAATTTCTCCATCACTAAGCATCTATAACCACATACTTTATGTATTTATTTATTTATTTATTTTAGTTTTAAAGCTAACCCAAAAACCTTCCATAGGCATACTATCATAGTAATAGGTTGGGTTAGGCAAAATGTTTGCTCTGGTGAATAACTTAAAACAGTTAAAAGCAAACTCTAATTAATGTTAGCTAACGATGACAGTTAAAGCAGTAAGAATGCAATCCTTTTCTGCGAGCTTACAGATCCCAGCTCGCCCCTCGCAGCTCCCAGAAGGGCGTCCAGCTTGTAAAAATTTTCTTCGGACTATACCACTGATAAAAACCCCTTGGTTGCTCTTCACAGGAGGAATGTAAAAGTTATGAGGCGAGCTAGAGGTGCTGAAGGTCAAACGACATTAATGTTGTTCCTGAAAAGGTAGATTATGTGTCAAGCAAAAAGTCACAGTCAAATATTTATTATTATGATACGTTAGTTACCTACTGAGACTACTTCACTGAATAATGTGTAATATTATTTTTGTCTAACAGAAAAAAGCACCGCAGATCAGGCAGGGACACAGGGCAGTTCAGCTTCTCTGCGTCATCAGGAGGAGGTCAGGGCAAGGTTTGTGTTGGTTCGGCTAAGGTCAATGTGTTGTTGTCATGTTACAGTCATCTTAGGTAAATAACTTGTTTAAACACAAGAAATCAGATACAGATGACACATGACTCGTATATGGGCGGTTGAACTTTGATTTTATGAATTTTTTTAAAGATCATATTCAAAGCAGCTGGAAGTCCATAGCAGTCATGTACAAAGGCTATTCCAATAAAAAAAATCTGCATGATTACATTACATTATAGTCATTTAGCAGACGCTCTTTATCGACGCACGTACATAGCATACGACTTACAAGTCCTCTATATCTATTTAGGATATTTTTTTTTTATTTGCAATCAGGGTTAAGTGCCTTGCTCAAGGGCACAATGGCAGTGTATATCCCCAGCTGGGTATCGAACCTGCAACCTTGTGGTTACTACTCCTGTTACTTAATCACTAAGCCACTGCCACCCCAGATGATGAGGTAACTGCCTTGATAGAATAGGATTTAACTTATCGTCTTTATGTTCTTGGTGTGTATCCACCAAGAATTTAAAAATAATGAGATCCAAAGATAACACATCAAATTATAAGCAAGGGAAGGGTCAAGGGAGTACACCCCATGGTATTTTTGATGTAAAAACATAAGTGATTACAAATTAACTTCAAATATTTGTCCACTGTGGTGGAAAGTATTGTGTGAAAAGGTTAAAGGTGAATATGATAATTTTATTTGATACGCTATGGTGGTTCAGAGAGTAGCATAACATGTCATGCAATTTGTCATTTTTCAAGTCTCATAAATGAATCTATATTGACCTATAAAGGCATAAAGTGAACTGTATTGCTCTTTTGATATTAAAGCAATGTAGAATATGCATCAAATATGCTATGAAATAGTGCTGCTGGATTTGTTGTTTTTCTGAGATAGGTGGTGGGTAAGGGGTTATTAGGCTGTTTTCTGCCATACAACTTTCAGACCTGTGATGGCACTTCTGATTGAAGTTCCTAACAGCCATTCATGCAATTTTGGAAGTGTTAACGTGTTAGATGCACTCACACACTGATCTGTATAATTAATACTGACCCCAGGTAATTATGAATTAATCCATTTTGTGTGCCATTCTAATGGAAATGGGGAAGCAACAATAAATTGTTGTAACAACATGCATGATTCATACATTTGTTAAGAAGCATTTGTTTGTAACTATTATTATTATTATTATTATATAAAAAAAGTATATTATATACTTTTTGTTTTAATGAAAAACGTTGTATATTTTATTTCTGACACTGAGGCCACAAAGTTCCTTCGGTTGGAATAAAGTTATTCTATTAGTGCAGTAATTTGAAAAGCCATCTTGAAATTGAAAGTGCACTGCAATCGACCTGTCACGTCCAGTGACAATATCACAGCAAGTAGTTCTGTGCTTTTTTCCCACTTTAATCACTAACAAATGGAATGGATGGGAAGGAAGAGATGATGATTGAATAAGATTAATGGGCAAGCGTACACTTTCAGTCACATTTACAAACCGCGAGATAAATGCACAATGGAAAGATCACTTTTATGTGTGTGTCAAACATAGGATTAGAGGGTTTCCATGCCAATGCATAGGTTTGATTTAGAGGGACAGGAGAGTTTGCTTTTGAGTAACAAATATTTAAATTGACAGTTGAGCTCAATTCTTTTCAAGATTAAAATTCAACATCAATGGCAATGCACACCAGGCCCCATTTGCACCGTGTATTAAAAAAATAAATCCGCATATGATCGAATAGCAATCCGATCGCAGGCTGTGCATTTACACATGGTATTATATGCACCCCAGGTGTGTCCATGTTGTCTGCAAATGTTATTGAATTTACCTAGCCCAGGTGCTATGCAAATTAGAATATGCAAACAATTCTTCACCCTTCTTCACCTCCATACAATCATGATTTTGCTGATAAAGGACTTTATGTATGGCTTTGCAACAGATCAAGCGACAGCCATCGGCAAATAGATGTTATGCAAAGATGCCGCCAGCAACAACAGTAAATGCTAAGTTAGCGAAAAGAAATGGGGCAGGAGGTTGCTGACACAGTGCGGCTTTAATTGTTGTAATATACCACTATTATTATAATTGATTTTGGTGGATGGATTGCTTGGTAGCTAGATATTGTGCAATCAGCATGGGTTCCTTTGCTTATAAAGGGATGTTATAAGGTTTCTGTCATGAAAGGAGGCTAGCCATGACATAGGGTTATGATTTTGTCACTGTGCATTGACACTTGGGTGATATGTGGTCACAATGCATCCTATTGTCCCCCTCTGAATAAATTTTTTTAGTTCATGATCTGATCATGGTCTTATATGTGTTTACACTTGATGGATAATATTGGATCTCGCATGACAGATTCAATCTGAGGCACATTTTAATGTGAGGTGTAATTAGGTCTTAGGTCACAGCATGTGGAAGGAAAGAGGATACATATCTATACAATTGAAAGGAGTAGCCTTTTCTCTCTGTTAATGTTAATGATACAAACAAACAGTCTTTAAAGCTATAGGCTAATCTAACACTGATGCCAATCTTTATAATGCAACATGAAAGTAGTTAGACTGCAGATTGAGCACATGCATATAACGCATCTTTACTCACCTGACAGGTGTGTAATAAACAGTAAGTGTAATAAGCATTATGTATGCATATTATATGCAGGTAAACAATGGCAACAATAGCATATTCATTTTATGAAAGTTTAGTTCTTTTGTCAAAGTGTACAATACTTATACAGACCCAGTCAACGTGTGAATGTTAATACAGCTGTGTCTAACCTGTTTTACCAATATGCAAACCTTTAGTCTGTTGAGTACATTCTCCACTGGCAGAGGGTCAAACATACTGCCAGTGCAGGGGTGGGGAATCTTATCCGAAAAGGTACGATGCGGGTGCAGGTTTTTGTTTTAGCCCAGCACTAAGACACCTGATTCTACTTATCAATTGAGGACCATGATTAGTTAATTAGTTGAATCAGGTGTCTTAGTGCTGGGCTAAATCAAAAACCTGCACCGTCACCGGCCCTTTTTTCAGAAAGGATTTCCCAGCCCTGCGCTTTTGGTACAAAATGAAAAATCTTCACGGTCACACTGACGATTGCAGTAAACTGTGTGAAGCTTTACACAGGGAGTCGGGTCTTTCATTCTCCACCATCCTGCCATTTCTGCCGTCGGCCTTTTTTTGCACCCGCGGTTATCTATGGCAGCTGAACATTCCAGCGTGATGCCTTTAGATCTGTCTTCCTGATATGACTGAGGTTCCGTTCTCCCTTGCGTCCCTGAAAAGTACCTGATTCCTGTGGTTTCTGAATTACATTTAATTGCTTTTCTGAGCCTGCAACACATTATGTGCCACCATGCACGTACTGTAGATGTAAGACCTGATGTGTGTGTGTGCGGATGTGTGTGAGACCTGATGTGTGTGTGTGCGCACGTGTGTGTGAGACCTGATGTGTGTGCATGTGTGTTCGTGTGTGTGTGAGACCTGATGTGTGTGTGTTCGTGTGTGTGTGAGACCTGATGTGTGTGTGTTCGTGTGTGTGTGAGACCTGATGTGTGTGTGTTCGTGTGTGTGTACTGTGTGATGTTCCGCTACTGTATAGTCTTCTCTACATTTAATGTAAATGATCCTCTCCGCTTCTCCATCCAGGGATTTTCTGTTCTTTCCCATTTTGCAGCTGCCAGATCCAATAGAGACTTGAAGCTGAAATGCACTGGAAACCTTGTGCACTATCAACTGTGCATGCAGGTATGTTCCAGCATTGTATGTGACAGCTATTCCCTCAGCATGCATGTCCTGCGGCTGTATGACTTAAAGCCCGGGAGCCTGGCTGTTTTGTGCACCGTGCCGTGCCCCTCCTGCGCTCCTCTGTCCTCCCAGCGGGTCACGCCCAGCTTATAGACAAGAGGTGCGTACACTCTAGCTGACCTATTACAGAACTGCCAGTCATTAACATTTCAAAAAGCTGTGGCTTTTGCTGACCGCAGTCGAGGGCTTGACATTTATCTCTTTTTTCTGCGGTATGGCTGCAAACAAAATAAATAAAATAAAAAGAGAGCTAATCATAAATTCGGTTCAGGTTTCTCCTGGCTTTCTGCTGCCTTTTGTTGGGTAATCGCAAGAATTATTACAGTACGACAAGCCTTCGGAATTTGACAGGTATTGGTTTTTCTCAGATTAGGAAGCCATAACCTTACAGCAGGCAGACAAATACAAATATTACTGATCGTAAATCTGGTCTCTTTCCATTGAGCGAATGCACCATTTAACTGAAATAGTTTATGAATTTCACATAGAGACATTTTTTCCTGCTGCTTATTGTGTCAAAGAGAGGCATTAGGATGCCAGCGGTGGCTATGAATATTCCAGTCATCAAGGGTTTATTTACAGGAAGTGTCAAGACCCAGCACAGTGTGATAAAATGGATGACAGATAAACAAAACAAACACTTGACAAAAAACAAATTAGAAACAAAAAAAACATACATTTTACAGTAAAAGTAGGCTATGGGTGTTAGCACTCTCACTCGAGCCTTTCACTATCGAAGAAGAATCACCAAATCAAGCCTTATTCCTTATAGACCTTACTTGTATTACATTATTAATGCAATTCATTTGTGTGCTACCATACACATGTATTAATCTCTGGTCTTATCTCACACAAAATAAACAGAAACAAAACGTAAACATATGCATCGTTTGGAAAAGGTACTAAGTAAAACAGTTAGACGATACAATAATACCCACGCCACATGCTGGGACATGCCACGGAGAGGGACAGACTATTCGGACGCAAGGAGATACAATACCTACGGTTGTTCCACTGTGTACCAGAAAATGTATTGATATTACAGGGGGAGCACAGGAGGAGGCTGGGAGGAAGTGATATAAAACAAAACCTTCATCGTTCTCCCGCATGGGGTCCTGGCTCAAAATGATAAATTAAGACAACAAAGGAGAAGGAAAAAAAACAGACTTGAGAACTTTTGTCTCTCTTTCCCTCTGGCTCTCTAGCTTGTGTGCAGTGTTGATTCCCCAGTCTCAGATACCTACTGACAAAAGACACTCAGCACTTCAAACCTCGGGCCTATTAGATGATGCAATTCAGGTGCATTTACCCACTTAACCTGTAGGCATATGGTGACTTAAAGGGATATTTCAACTTAGTGTGACATAAGTCATTTTGTGGAGCCTACCCCATTATATTTGCATAGTGTGAATATTAGCAACATCAGATGTCCCTGCTGGCCGTTAACGGCACCCCATTCACACCCATTCATTCACCCTGAAAACTGAGACTACCGGGGATGCCGGTCAGTAGGGACATCTGACGTCGCTAATATTCACGCTATGCAAATATAATGGGGTAGGCTCCACAAAATGACTTATGCCACACCAAGGTGAAATATCCCTTTAAAGTGCTGTCGGAATTATCGGAAATACAAGTTTCCGACATGGATGTTGCACTTGAACGAACCTCCAAGTCGTAATTACAAGTGGGAAAGTCGGAGATATCTCTCTCCATTTGTTTCTAAGTTCCCAAGTTCCCAAGTTGTGACGTTTCACCACTGACCTTTCACCTCTCTATCCTTCAAGTGCTCCTCGGTTGCTCCCATTTCCCATTTGCTAAATCAAACTGGCAGAAAATACGATGGGTTGACAGGTATGACAATGCAGACAGGCATCGCAACGCAACAGATTGTCATATCGATGGTCGCTCACACACAGCACACAACCATCTAGCAAGATATACTTTAATATATCATTAAATACTCTCCTCATACATTTTCTTTCCTCTTCTTTCTCATACTGAAAGTGATAGCAGCTCTCTGTGTGTTTTTTTTATTTTGTAAAGGATCAAATTAAACATTTACTTTAAATTTCTAGATCTCCATGTTTTCTGGTAATTCCGATTTCTGAGCATGTGATTGCATCAACCTCGTAATTACAATTTGGCAACTGGGAAATAGGAGCTTCCGAGGAGCACTTGAAGGCAATAGTCCCAGATTGCTTCCCAGAGACCGAGCCCTGCCACAGTCCATGACAGGTGTACCCAAACCTGAATACACCATTCAGAAATGCACAGATAATTCCTTGTATGCAAATATAATTTTATTCCTGACGACCAATGACATTAGAAAGATTTTCTGTTTTTTCATTCATTGATAAGTAGTGGAAACTACAAAATGCCACTATAGAAAATAACCAGTCACTTGCACAATAAAGAGCATTAAACAGAAATTAGTCACACTTTCCAATGATTAAAAAAACTGGATGTACATGTCTGAATGTTGGGTCCAATCAGCTATAGTGCTGAAAGAGAGGCAAAATAAAAAATAAAAAACATTAATTTATTCTGCAATAAAACAAGACACTTAATGCATGTCTCACATTGACAGATACATTTATTAATCAACAGTGCTAGAAATAGTTTAAATTGAAATTTGGTTATAAGATACTGCCTTTGTGTCCGCAGACTGCTGTTCACCTTTCAACATCACCTTGCTGATGACGGCATAAATAAACCATTCCTAGCTTGCTTTGTTAACCCTATGTATCCTAGCATTTTTATAATTTTCTGCTATATAAGACATGCATAGGCAACATTTTTTATGACACTAAATCAGCCTACAGATTGTTTTTGTTTTTTTTGAGAATTGAAGAAGGGCACTATTTTTTTGTTAGAGGTTGTCAAAGACAGGTTATTATTATGCTGCCTGGTATTTTGCTGCTTCTTTCGAAAACTTGATGTATAAAAAATTTACTACTCAGATCCAGCTTAGAGCTTGTTATTTACTAAGTGAAAACACGTTTATAACTAAAATACATGAGAAACGTGAGAAATGAGAGCCTGTTTAAAAAACGAGGCTAGAATAATGCAAGTATTCACTCAGATTGAAGTAAAAATTTGTGCAATTTCATGTAACATTTCAGAGTCCTGCACAACACCCATTCCTGACTGGTTGCTATTTCTGAGGTTGTACTCCAGTAGAGGGCTAACAGGCAGATCTTCTGTTGAGACCAACTGTGGGGCAGCCAGGAACCCGCCCTTGGCACACACACACACACACACACACACACACACACGCACGCATGAATGCACGTGCACACACACCAACACACACACACACACACATAGAAACAAATGGAGAGAGATACTGCCAAAATCTGCCAGCCAGCACAACTCCCGGGGTTATTTTGCTGGTTGTACAGATACAGATAGTGCTGTTTCTGTGCATCTCTTATGTCAACTATTACCCTCCCCTGCATTTGGTTATGTGAATCCCTCTTTTTCAGGTTTCGCCAGCATTTTATCTATATATATATAAACCCCCCCCCCCCCCCCAAGAAAAAAAATATTAATGCATTCAATGCATCAAAAATTTTCAGGACAGCCTCTGCATCTGTGTCAAGCATACAATACATTATTCATACATTATTTTAAAAGTACAGTGTGGGAAATATTTGGCTCATATGCACTATTTTTAAAAACAGTCTGGCTCCAGTTAGAACACTGTTATAACCTGTACATACTAGGTTTTATGCTATTTATGCTGTGCAAACCGCTTGCAAGCATATCAGATGTTGAAATAATGTACTAAGAAAAAACCACAAGATAGACTCATTCTTATCCAAATGGTGTTTAAAAACTCTGCATTTAACAATAAAGCACTTTATTTTAAAGAATGTGTTTTGGCTTAGTCAAAATATGGATTATTCCTAGAATGCACAATGTATTCATGTGATTGTTTATTTTTCTCTCCTTTCCTTTTCATCATAATACATGAATGAGTAAAAGGCATTTTTTATTCAAATCTGAGTAACTGCCATGTGATTGGTACCAAATCACAAATGTTTATGTTTCTAATGCTCAACTGGCAACAGAGACATTTTGGGCCATGCATATAGTAAATTGTCAGTGCAGAAGCCATGTAGTGTCCATTCTTGGAGACAAGTGATGTTAAAATGATGAAAACAAGTGATATGATGACTTAATTTTGTTTCATTTCAGTGGACTGCACTGCCCTGTGTCCCATAAATTTAGCTCAAGTCCAGATCACATTGTGGTTTCTGGTTTATTATTGCACTGTACTCAGTGTTTACTTAAAGGCAGTGTTCAACACAAGGATGGTATTTTACGTTAATAAAACATGTTTTGAATTTATGAAACATTTTTACACAAATTATTGTATTCCATTAACATGAATACATTCTAGTAATATATCACTTTTAACAACTGAAGAACCAGGATGGATGCTATTTTTACAAGTGGGTTTTGCCATTATAAAGCAAACCAAGATCTGCCATGAGCTGATCCTCAAAAAGACACAGAGTAGTGAATGTGATTGAAACTATCCAGTCATACATTATTGAGATTATATTAAGTAATTTGAAATTATCAAATATTGGAAATGTTTTTTAGTGCAGTAGACTATGTATATGATTTCCAGATAAACACTTTGAATAAAATGTATTTATGACAGAAATAATTGCATATTTGTTTGTGAAAATGTATGGTTTTCAAAGAATGCTTACATTTTTAATAACACCAAAAAATGGCTTTAGAAATAAAAATGCTTATACCATACATAAAAAGAACAGTCATAGAAGAGAACGAAAATTATGACTGTAACCACGGTTTTATGGGATGAGCATTAGGGTCGTCAACTTACGAATATACTTATTTTTTGCCGGATGCATCAAGCCTCTTATACCAACAATTTGTCATGGCCATGACCTCCACGTGCTGATGTAACTTGTCAAGGCGGAAGTCCTCAAAACCTTTATCGTCCCTGAAAAATTCCCGAGTGACCATGACCCCTAATAATAATCCGGAACTCATAAAGCCATGCTTACACTCGTAACCTTTGTTTTATTTTGTTCTTTTAAACATTAGAGTCATCAACTTATGGATGACTAATACCCACTGAGTCACGAGGGGCAGAGATACCGTTAAGTAGATGCTAAGGCCGCCGGCAGAATGGCCGAGCCAACCGTTTATACAGGTGCCACGTTGACGTGATAAAACCATTAAAACGTGCAGGTGGATGCCTATGTCGCCGCCGCACAGATCTCAGGAAGAGGGACACCCCTCAGTGCTGCCTATGACGTAGGGGGGCGAAGTGCATATGAAATACCAAAACAATTTTGGGTAGAAAACATGTGTTGGGCTGCAAAGTGACGTGAAGTCATCTGGCCGCCACCCGCCACCATTGCCAATAGAAATGCCATCTTAAAAGAAAGCCACTCAAGACTGATCGTATCAAGAGCCCCGTAGGGTTGCCCCATAAGCGCTCATAAAACCAGAGGGAGATCCCAGGAAGGAGCTACCAGGGACCTTGCAGGTCTCAGCCGCCGGGCACCCCTCAGGAACAGGATGATAAGGTAATGGTACGCTGCTGGCCCTGCCACAATCAAGCAGTGATTGCAGATATTCCAGTACAACAGAAATTAGGCAGTGCACGGAGTCCGCGCAGTGCTGTGAGCACCACACGCAAAATAACTGCCACATATACTCATAGGTCCTTCTCGTAGATAGGGTTCTAGAGTTAAGAAAAGTTTGTAGGACAGAGGAACCACACCCAGCTAATGAAGAGTCTGGCTCCTTAATAGCCAGACCCAGAGCCTCATCCTGCTCGGTTGTGGATGCCATACAGAGCTGATCCTCTGAGACAGATAGTCTGTCTGGATCGGGAGTCTCCATGGCGATCCGCAAAAAAGGCAGAGGAGTGCCGGGAAGCAAGCTTCTATCGGCTACCTGGGGGCTACCAGAAGAAGCTTGTGGTGGCCCGTGCTGTCCCTGTGCAAGGTCGCCTCGACCAGAGGAACTGGTGGAAAATCGTACAGTAGGCCTCGCGGCCATTTGTGCGCTAATGCATCCTCGAGGCCTCTGGTATTGAGAACCACTGGGGGCAGTGAGTGGAATCCTGAGAGGCGTACAGGTCTGTCTGAGCAT
Source organism: Ilyophis sp. 1 JC-2022 (assembly GCA_022702515.1). Taxonomy (NCBI): domain Eukaryota; kingdom Metazoa; phylum Chordata; class Actinopteri; order Anguilliformes; family Synaphobranchidae; genus Ilyophis; species Ilyophis sp. 1 JC-2022. The sequence goes on along the minus strand of CM040395.1, from coordinate 44,605,099 downwards.
GACCGAACCATCGCCATACCAACTCCACCACCTCGGTGTGGAGACGCTATTGCTATTACAAATAGCATCCTACGTTGTAGTCCTAATTATTTTTAAATGGACATCAGCACATGCTAGCCACTTTAGAAGGGGAAACATTACATGACTTTTCCAATCGTAAGTGACAATGACAATAATGAGTACCACATATTTAACAAATGTCATATGCAGATTTGAGATTTTCAGTCTCTTGTGCTGCATACACATAACGACGACTGTTTTTCAGGAGCACAAATCAAAAACACTGAATTTACACAGACGGATGCAGTTCTCTCGCATGAACGTGATTTATCGAGGTAGACCTGCACTCGTGAGAATGCCTTTTTTTCCCTGATATTTTGAAACCAAAACAAACATGGAGCCTTTGTCAGTATTGTTGTGGTAACTTGCAGAGTTGACATTATACAGACAGACACGCTCATGTGTCTGCCACAAATCCACAAGTCTCTCCTAACTTGTAGTATTCCAAAAAACATATTTATTCAGCTCAGCCATCCGCACGTTGGATTTGATGTTTACTTCCGTATTTTTTTTCCCGTACACACAGTCTAACCCCGATAAAATCAAACCTGTTTGATAAAATCGTGGCGTTCCCAACTGGGATCGTAGGAGAAAAGACTACTGTATTTCACTCCCACACACATAACGATTACAGCTGCGACGTTACAGCGCAACTAGCCTGTATTAGTCTGGACTGCCCTGGACTACCACAGACTCTGCCCTCAAATCATTGCCAAATTGGGCTAAAAAATCGTGTAATGTGTCCCCGCAGCTTTAAGGTAGCCAGTCTGGGTAATCGGAATCTGTTAGCTTGTCTTTTTGGATGCACGGGTGTTTGTATTTTAAAGGATTCAACATGTTGCTCGTGCTGCTACTGTATTTGAGCACCCTTTCGCACAATTTGCACTGAACTTGGACGTCTCCCTTCTTTGTAAAATGATTTCCAAACAGGTTTATGCATTTCATTTTGATGTGGATACTGACTATAACGTTAGCAGCAGTACAGCAGCTCTCTCGCCCACCACCCACCACCCGTTCTGATCTGCTAGCAACCTACCGGACTTTGGCCCTCCAGAAGCAATTCCCATCTAAACATCGAACAAAAAGTTCGGAAATTTGTGTTTGGTAGATTATTTCTCTGTTGTAACAATGCTTCTTGGCAATACATTTTATACCATTGGAAAGTCTGTTTATTTCCCTTTTAAATGGTGCCCCATTTGTAAGGAACATACATTTGTGGGATGAGCAGCACAGCTGAGTATGTGGGTTGCGCCCATGAAAAATTTGCCAAATCTTCTCTGCCAATGCCAAACAGCTTATTCTGCTGTTGCGTTTGCCTGCTGTCTGTTTTGTACCTCTGCCCCGCGGATAGGACTTCGGTCTGACTCCTGCTACGCCCCACGACTACGAACTTTGCTTTACCCCTGTTTTGTACTTCTGCTCCGCTGACAGCTACTCTGGTTAATGAACTTGTGCACGGATACCGATTTCGAGACTGCCTTCTCCCTCGGAACTGTATCTTTGGTCTGGCTGGATTTATTGGTTTTTGGACTTTGCTTGTGTGACTACGATTTTGGATTTCCCCATAATAAAGCCCTTGCGGGTATTTATTATCACGTCAGTGTTCTGAGTCGTGCATTACGGGTCCAACCCGCACACACCCGTCTCAGATGACTTACAGCTATGTAGCCAACCATGTGTTCCATACTATTCCAGCGTAATTTACAGCGAAATCTAGCCCCACCCCCTATTTCCCATAGATATCCATTCAAATGCAGAAAGGTTATAGTATCGCTTGTACCTGAAAATAAGATGTCAAGATTATTTTTATGTTGTTGGGTCACCAAATATGAAATATTATGACTTTATTTAAGTTTATGTTAATTTGTACAATTACTTTTGGTGCCCTAAAATGGGTGGACTATGTGTAAAAATGGCTACAATTGCGACACAATTCACCCGATATGGATGTAAAAACCCTCAAATTAAAGCAAATGAAAGTCTGCACTTTAGCCTCATAGTCACAGAGCCAAAACAACAAAACGTGTCACTGTCTTAACACTTTTGAAGTGCACCGTATGTGATCGCAACCCATATTCAGATGGTCTCCACTTTCTCATACTTCACTAATTAAATTATATATACACGATAATTTTTAACTATTTATATTTGGGGGGATACTTCTCCCTGTCTTCTGTGCGTACAGTTTTACAGTCTTGATGGCTGCTATATGCTTTAAGGACCCGTCAATATTTTGTCATCCACAATGTTATAGCGACATGCTGGTAGGCCTCAAGGATCATGGCATAGCTGACATGCAGTAAGTGCATAACATGAATTTTTTCACACAACACTACTGCAGTTGTCCCCAACACAGGTCCCGGAGAGCCACAGGGTCTGCGGGGTTGATTATAGTTAACTCACTTAATCTGATTTCTTGGGTCTGAATCAGTTTGATTCATTTAAGGTGAAAACAAAAAGCAGCACATCTTGGCACTCTAGGGACAAAGTTGTACAAAACTGCACGATATGTGTCACATGCATAGGCAACATCCTCCCTATTTTGAGCAAAAGGATGTTGTGATCTACATCTGACACAAAACATGGCTGTCGCACGTGTGACTGTTGAACGGTGAGTAGGGTGACAGGGAACTCGCTGTCTCTGTCATAGCATACACCTGAAGTTTTTTCCTCAGGTTTTGTGTTCTTGACATTACAACGACCGACAGAAGCAGAGTCGGATGAGGTATACAAGCCCTTTTTGCATTTCCTCAGCTTGCCTAGAGTATGAGTGCACTCCAAAAGCATTTGCTATTTAAAAACTACAATCCTCACATAATGAATGTAGGGTCTTTATAATATTTCCTCAGCTTATTTCCTCTGCCATTTTTTCTTATTTTTATTTTTTATGAAATTGCCCTGTAAAAAACCAATCTACTTGGATTTATGTTAGAGAGTTCAATTTGTGAGTTTAAAAAAAAAACTGAATTTACTTATTAACATTAGATAAGTAAAAATGTTTGCCAGCACACAGCAATGACCAATGATAAATATTGCTCAATAATGTATTTAATATACAGTATATAGAATAGAATAGAACAGAATATATTAGTAGAATATATTTGAATGTGCTGCAGTGCATTATGACAGTGCATTATGACAGTGCATTAAGTGTTTGCTTCACCTTCCAGTTTTAGTTGTCTTGTTTACTTAGTTTTTTCTCAACTGAATTCACAATCCCAAGCAGTGGCCACTGTTTCATGTTTCTCTCTTTTTACAAATGATGAAATACATGAAATATCCTGGTTTCAGTAAAAAAAAAGAGCAGCTGTCATTATACCTGTGAAAAATTAGCCGTATTAAGAAGCATGACAAATTGTAGCTCACCAAGCTGCTGCGACAACTCCATCAGCCTAAGCAATTACATTATCATTCATCAGGCCAACCAATTACATTACTGTTCATCACGGGAGTTATTTTTTTTTTTGCGTGTGCCATAAGCCAGAGAAGATATTCCCTCCACTTCCGCCATGATTGCCGCCGCACCAGGCGCCATGGCAACCACCGCGACCACTGCAGTGCATTGTGATTCTATGACCCAGGTTTGATAATCTGATGGCGAATGAGGGACTGGAAATGATCCTCATTTCTTCACACTTGCTATTCAGCTGTCTTCAGTATCCAACCTTGTGCCACCACACACTGATTTATACTCCAGCACTGGATACCCCACCAAACAACAAATACATGTAAATGTGTGTGTGAGTGTGTACTCAGTGGCTCATAGCCTGCTCCTCCAAATAGTGAATCAAGCGGCTCCAACTCAAAATATAAAGCTTGCAGACATGGTGAAGAGGTTTTGTTCGATCGAACATTAGAATGGGAAAGACACGTGATCTAAGCGACTTTGACCATTGAATGATTGTCGTGCCAGACGTGCTGGTTCAAGCATCTCAGAAAAAACTGCGCTGCTGGGATTTGCACATGCTACAGTCTCTAGAGTTTACAGAGAATGGCGCAATAAACAAAAAACACCCAGTGAGCGGCAGTTCTGTTGGTGACAACACCTTGTTAATGAGATCAGAGGCCACAATTGCTCAAATAACTGTTTACAACAGTGATGTGCAGAAGGGCATCTCTGAACGCAAAATTCGTCGAACCTTGAAGCGGCAGCAGCACTCCTGTCAGTTAAGAACGGGAAGAAAACTACAGTGAACACATGATCACAAAACTGGATGACTGAAGATCGGAAAAATGTTGCCTGGTCTGACAAATCTTGATTTTGCACATGGTAGAGTCAGAATTCAACATAAACTGCATGAATCCATGGAGCCACCCTGTCATGCCATGTGTCAATGGTGGCAGTGTAATGGTCTGGGCAATGTTTTCTTCATACACATTATCCCCTTAATACCAATTGAGCATCATCTGAATGCCAAAGGAATACCTAAGCATTGTTGCTGATCATGTAGATCCCTTTACACCGTAGTCTACCCTTTTTGAAAAGGATACTTCCAGCAGGATAATGCGTCATGTCACAAAGCACGCAACCTCTCAAGCTGGTTCGACAGACATGACCGTCACTTCAGTTTACTCCAATGACCTGCGTAGTCCCCAGATCTCAATCCAATAGAAGACCTTTGGGATGAGGTGGAACGGGGGGTTCACAGCATAAATGTGCGTCTGAAAAATCTGCAGGAACATTGCGATGCTATCGTGTCAGCGTGGACCAAAATCCCGGAAAGTTTCCCACACCTTGATGAATCCATGCTGGAAAAATTCAGGCTATTTTGGAGGCAAAATGGGGTCCTTTTGAACTGTTTACTACACAATGCTGTGTAAAGTCTAGTGTGTGAGAATCCCAGGTGGACAGCTGTTTATGAGAAGCTGGACCATGGTCAAAGTCACACGTCTTGCCCATTTCTAATGTTTGGTAAAAAAACAACTAAACCTCTTCACCATGTCTGCATGCTTAGTTGCATAGTTGCAGCTTTGTATATAGTATTGATAAAACATTTTTAGAAATGATGACTGCTGCCTACTGTGGCATGTAAGAAATAAAGAAATAAAGTATTTTTGGTTCCATAAATTCAGAGATGAGCGTACCGCTCATGTTCACATATAAAAGATATTTGCAACATTAAAATTCAACAAAATGTAAAAGGAGATAACACTGTTGTTGCTGACATCAACAGCATGTGTAATGAGACCTTGATTTACAATGTGACTGTAAATGAGGATCTGAAATGGTTGGATTTGGACAAGACCTAACTGGGGTTTTTACAGACTCCCACAGCCATTAATCAGGCGACATAGACAGACGCAAATGTGCCAAGTAAACCTTTATCTGCCAGGGCACAACAGTGAAACTGAGAATAATTTGTTTTACCAGTTAGTCATTTACATTCAAGTGCCTCTCATTTTTCTTTTCCAAACACAGCCTACTTTCTCAGTCATATCAACACAGCAAAACTGGTGGCATATATTTGTCTGTGGTCTCATATAAACACCTTAGGGTGTTAAATGTACACTTGGGGCCCTATTTTACACCCGGCGCTAAGCGGTGCTAACCCAAACACAAGTGTCTTTGCTATCTTACACCCGCCGGAGGGTTCATTATAGCGCCTAGCGCTCACGTCGTTTAAATACCAAGTCATCTCGTGCCCATTGCAAGTGAACTGGGCAGGTTGGTCTTAAGAGGAGTGGCCAGGATAATTTTTGGCGTATTGCTATCTTGAGCCAGCAGAAAGTGCTTGCGCTTAAACCACCACAAACCTGGTCTAAAGTCACGTCGCAGTTGTTTATATGTTATTTTAACGGCGCATATAAGTGCTTCTACATAGGCGTGTACATAACGTGCGTGCACCCTCCTGTCTGTTACACACAGGGGCGTGCACAATCATGACTAAAAATATCAAGATTACAATGTGAAATATTATTATTGTGTAGGCTATATCAAAATTTTTATAATAATAAAACGGTCCATAGGTCCACATACCTGTCCCTCAGTGAAGGGGAATGCCACATTAAATTGCTTTCAGCCCACTCCATCAACATCCAGGTGATGTGCGATGGTACGTGCAAGTACATATTCAATTTGCAATTATCCTGGATCAAGCTATGATTTAGCCTATATTTGCCAATAATCTTCTGGGGGGACAATCTTCTGTAACGGGACAATGGCTATCCATTAAAAACTTTGCTGATAACACCTATATATCAAGCCTAATACGCGAATTGTCATTTAATGCGTGAATTGTTATTCAATGGAAAACGCTCGCACTACAATCGACGAACATTTCAGTTCTGAAAATGCGCTTTAGATGTCATTACAATACAGCTCACTTTGTCTAGGCCGACAGCCTGTAAGTAAATAGAATAGTTTTGACTGAAAAAAGTTCAAAACTTTGTCCAGTGTAGGCTATTGTTTTTCAAATAGCCTAGGCTACAGTCCCCAGGATTCAATAGCCTAGCCTACGGTTAAAAAACGAAGATTCATTTAAATTTCACCATGTTAACTAAATTGTAACCTTATTCTTCGTTCTTCATATTTTTTTAAATTACAGAGACCAGGTTTCCATACTTGCATCTTATTAAAACCCAACTGAAACTATTTTTTTTTTAAAAGAATAAATTTAACCGCATAGGCTATATTTTTTTAAATAACAGCACTGTCGGGAATTACCGGGAGCCCCTGCCGGTGTTAAACCCTAATTTTAAAGATTATCATTGTGTATCTCAAAACACATCATAATGGTTAGTCCGAATAATATTGATCATACTATTGATCCATATAGCATTACTTGCTCGCACTACACACACACGAGCATGTCTGTTTCGCCATCATATAAGCAATCCGCCAAGGTGAAAAAGCAGGCTTTTAAAAAGAATAGGATATGACATTTTGATTGGTTTATTGCATGTTATGCCCAAGACACACCTGCAATTAATGAAGAGACTAAGTTCCACCTATTTGCACATTGTGCTGTGCTTAGCGCTCAGAAAACACGCCGTCTCAATAGCAAAAGCGGACTTGGACACGCCCTAAATGCACTTAACGCCATGCGTTTAGACCAATCGCCAAGATAGAGCCCCAGCAATGTTAAATTTACACTGAAATTTTTTCTGTGACCAAGACACTATTTCACTGTGATAGTAATAAATAATTTATTTAACAATTACATATCCGCATGCACATGTACAGTGGTTGCACTGAATACAATGGCACTGAGAACAGATGAATATGATTAACCGATGATTTATGAAGGCAGAGACTCATTGGTGACCAAGGTAGAAGGGGGAAACATGGATGTAACGGTTGAAAGATGTCAAGCCCCAACCTGAGGAATCTGCATGAACAGGAAAGGATGGAACTGGAAGGACAAATGCAAAAGGACATAGACAAACAAGGATAATATATCAGTTCTGTTTTGCAGGCTGTAATTTTTATTGGCATGGTGGATAAGCAGAGTCATCTTTTCTCTTGAACAGGGGTGGGCAATCTTAACCAAAAAGGGCCTGTGTGGGTGTAGGTTTTTTGATTTAGCCCAGCAAATATGAACCTGATTCAAATAATTAACTAATCATGGTGTTTAATCAAGACCCTGATAAATGGAATCAAGTGTCTTATGCTGCGTTCACGACATATAGGAGAGATGGTAACTACGAGCTTCCAACTTGGAAATGCCGTTCACTTGTGAACTTGGAATTTGTTTTGCATTACGAATTATCCCACTTAATGTCACCAGTCCAGGGATGGCCTACCATCTCTCCCATACGGCCTACCAAGCATGGTGGCAAATTCGGTGGTCAAACACAAGAAAGAAGCATATTTTCAACAAATAATCTGGAAAAATTACCGAATCTTGTTTATTGGATTTAACAGAGTACCTGATGTCATGTCAAATGTCGATAGGCTACCTACAATGTTCAGCAGTTTGACAAAATGCTCCCACAGCGATAGTTAACAAATACAAGTTTCCAGCAAATCTCCATCTTTTCAGTGATCTCAGAGACCCTCCCCAAATCTCTGGTGATCTTGGCGTGGATTAAGGTTAACGCGTGGACACTTTCAAGTTGTTGTTACAAGCAAGTAAGTCATTCAAACTAATTCTCATAAGAAAAACACCCAACTGGACACAAACAAGACCGACTTATTGTCTAGGGATACAGCAAAACAAAGCAACCACAGCCAAGAAAATAATATCAGAAGTCTAAGATATAAAAAACCGAAATAAGAAATCCTCCCACAAAGACCAAGGGAAAAGGCTGTTAGCGGGTTGGAGAGCACAAGCCTCACAATAACGGTGTTTCAAAATTTCTCTTCCTACAAAGCACAGCAAGTTATGCCTTTATTGATAACCAAACAAAAGCAGTGTGCAACACCTGAGCTGATTGTTGATCAGCCTCAGATGAGCATGCCTGTGTGTGAGGCCACTTGCTGTCTAAGGTTCTGTGGGCTGTGTACTATTGAGTATGCTTGTTGAGTAGACAGGACAATAAAATAAAGCAAGCAAAGTTTTCTCTAAATGTAGTATACTTAAAACTCCTGTATGATATACTTACTTCCAGTGTTTCGCTGAGTATATTCGAGAGCATACTTTTCAAAAAGTACGCAAACATTTTGGTCGCATAAAAATTTTAAAACATCTTTTAAATGCCAAGGGCTGTGTCTGAATCAGAGCTCTATGTACTGTCTACTGTCTCCTGTGTACTAGCAGCTGTGCACTGTTTATTACGCAATGTGCAGTATGCAAAAAAAAATCCTTCAAACTATTTTCCAACTGTACTGTGGAAGTGTCGTAAGAAGTCCCACCCTTGCGCAGCCATGTCACATGTTGTTTTTGTTGTTATTGAAGGAAAATGTCAGCAAAGCTGCGCCACATTTTTAAAACAAAGCTGTGTGTCATGTTTATGTGACCAAAATGTTCGCTTGAAAAGTACACTCCTGAATATACTCAGCAAAACCCCAGAAGTAAATATATCCTATAGGGGTTTTAAGTATACTACATTTAGGGAAATGTTTGCTTAGTTAATTACTTTCTCGTCCTGTCTACTGAAAAAACATACTTAATAGTATGGAAGGGTGCTGATTCGGACACAGCCTAGGCTTTCCTGACTGGGGGGTGGGGAGAGCAGGTACAGCTGACAGCAGCCGAAAAAGTGGTGCAGCCCACTTTACTCTTCTTCCCACCCCTCCTGGCATCACAGGGGGTTTACTAGAGCAAGTAGGGTGAAGTTTTACGAAGGTAAAACCTCAGTTTCCCATTGTGGGAACCTACAGCCTTCTGGCCATACCTACCCTACTATTCTCCACATTTCTCCAATTAAGAATAACTTAAATATCCTCACTACTTTAAGCCCTGTGGCTTATTGTTTTCAAGAGTATGAAAGGAACACTTCAGAGAAGAATATGAGGGTATATCTTTCCACTTGCACCTGCCCTCCTGGGGACAAGTGGAGAATGCAGAAGAGGTGAGAGAAGTGTTAGAATTTCTAAGGTTGTCTGGGAAGCTTCTAATGTTCATTTACTTGGTGTTACTGTAGCTAATCAGCTAGAAAGAAGCAATAGCAGACAGAGACTGGAGGAGCCTGGAGTGATTAAAGCAGAAAATTGCAATCTGCTGGTGCAACTGTGTGATGTTAAGACAGAAGGGAGGATTTTTTTTTTTTTAATGTTGAAAACAACTGTCGGTCCTCATCGAAATGCACAACAGTAGCCTTTCACCCCTCAACGCGGCACATTTATCCAACATAAGGAGGTGTTAAGACACATCTGTCCCTGTGCGTCTCTGAGCGTCCGAGAACAATCATGAGTCATGTTCATTGGAACACATGGAAGAGTTGAACATGGGGAGAAACAAACCACTGCTCAATATGTAAGCTTGATTTTACATACAGCATGCTATAAAACATTTTGATGTCCCCTCAAACTACATGCAACTCTATATGATTTAAAAACAAATCATTTAACTGTTTTAAACGATCACACTGGCTTAAGATGGGAAAGCCGCTAGTTCTTTAAATTATTTGAAATGTTAAGATTTAGCGATTGGTTGCTGCTGCTGGCTTTTCCCAACAAAGCCATTCTGGCCCCACTGCGGAATGAGAGCAATTTTCTTAATGGATAGATCCCAATAAACCCCTTTAATTTTTTTTTACGGATTTTGAAAGGTTGATGCTGCTGACCAATGGCGGGATTTACGATTTAATCATCCAAACACATCCTGTAGAATGCTTCACAAACTCTGACGAGTGCAGCTGTGACACTAAAAATGACAGAGAATTTCATCTTGGGAAAAATTAGACTCCATTAAATGAAGGATACTCTGTACTTCAGAGGCAAAAAACAGGAGGCAACAAAGGTTCATTTTGGGATGTCAAAGGCTATTTGTTATATAAACAGTCGAAGACAGAAATATAGTTTCACTCAAGACTAAATCATTCCAAATTGCCCTTCTGTTGTCCCGATGATTGCATTAAATGATGCTGCCTTGTGATGAAAATGATAATAACTGCACAGCGAATGTCATACCTCTGGAGGACTAATGACTGGATGACAACTAATGATGTAATGTTTTCCCTGGTTCTAAACTTATGGAACTTGATGATTGTGCATTATAAAAATATTTAAAAAACACTAAAATGATATTCGTATTCTTTAAGAAGTTTATTTTCTTTATGGGTATTTCTATTCTGACAATTCCATTTTAAAATACCATTCCCGTGTGCCACTATGTTAAGATAAGATTTCCTGAAAATGATGACACAGAATCAACACAATAGAATGTCTCAATGTTAATTCAACTCTAGCAGAAGTTAGATTAGTCTAATAGGGACCAAATGCACTCTATTAGTACCTTACATTCCAAGTGTTTTTGTGCACGATTCCTCCAGTTCAGCTGTGCATCACATAGGGCAAGGTTAATAAAACGGGGGTGATCGTGGAAATTCTCGGGGTAATTACCACCGTGTAAGGCAGGTAAATTGCCGTGCTGAAGATGCCTGATAGGCCATGTGTTTAATATTCCCACGTACCCCCCTCCAGAAATCACCATGGCAGGGCTGATCTCATTAGCTTTGTGATAATTGGCTCATTTTCGAGAGAGACGAAAGGGTCGAGGGGGAGTGCAGCCATCTTTTATGTGTGAGCTAATGGATTGCATCAGCCAATCCTGCTGCCACCCTCTCATAGCGATATTCACTGACACTAACCCCCTCCTGCATGCCCTCACCCCTCCAGTCTTTGTGTAACAGCTGGAGATCACTTTCTTATGCCTGGATAATTGACCTTCTGAAGTCAATCTCCCCAGTATATATTTTCACTCAGGAATTAGATCATATGCCATCTCTGTGATATGTTAAACTGCTCATGCGATCAGTGTGAAAAGAAACCACTGTTGATTTTGTAATGCATGGTTTCAGGGACTGCAGGTTGTGTACTATATGAGTTTTTAGCTAGACTCTCCTCTGTTGCCTTTTGCCTACCCCTAAGAATACCACACAATATTGAGCAGGGAAGAGAATGTATAGACTTATTATTTTTCATCTTATGCTATCAATTCTTTTTAACTAATGCATATAATGCTAATTATGTGTGCAAAAAAAAAACATGATAGACATTTATAAATAGCTGTTAGTATACAAAGGGATTATTTTAATGTTACTCGCAGATTCACATGATTAACACTGGGAAATGCATCTGTATTCCTGGAACTACTTTCCATTTATAAATAAAATGGTTACAACACAGCAGCACTCCCAGTAAAAATTTTAACCCCTGGCCAATTTTTGCATTAAACATGGTGGAGAGTGTTGTCCAATGGCAGTCAATCAACACCGACAGATGCACTACCAATTACGGACTATAAAGATGACTAGTCCGTGCACAACAAAGATAAAATAAATAAGGAACGGAGTAATCGCGTTGCGTCGCGTTTCCAGAGTAACGGCGAGCGTCATTGGCGCAGTGGAACTGTGCTAGTGCACGGAGCGCTGCAGACTTTGGATCACTGTGGTACTGTTCTGCGCTGTTGTTGCTTTTGTCGGTTGTGTAACTTTTTCGGCAGATGGCTGGGCTCAGAGATTCTGCTGGTCTTCCCTCTACTCATAGCAATGCCGAGGATATACTGGTGTGGGCCGCTTATTAATAAAGCAACAGCAAAACGCACGTCACTGGGTGATTTTATGCATATACCTGAGATATGTCCGATTTTTCTGCTACCTGATATATGCACAATAAATGCTGCCTCTAAAAATGATTGTGTAGCATGGTTCAGGTTTTCTGATCCCTATGAAGAGGGGGTAGGAAAACTCGAATATGTATGCTACCTGGAGCATAGCAACATGCCATTGTTTTTTTCACCTCCCTTAAAATATTTAAAAGCCTCGGAATGTGTCCCGACAGTGACAGAATGCACAGAATATACATAATAAGAAATTCGCTGTGTATCTGAAGGTGAGGATCATACTTCAAAAAAATTTCAGTGGCACGCAGACGCTCCTGCTTTACTACAGACGCTGTCAGCCGAGCATAACATTTTCCACAAACAGCTGCAGAACGAAGACTACCTACCTGTCTCGCAGCTAAGTTTCAATTAATTATATATTTATTTTACCGCAGAGAGGCAGAGGGCCGTATTAGCCCATGGAAAAAAAAAACCCTCACAGAAAATATATCCAGGAGAGTGAACTTTTATTCCTTTGATAAAACTCTGTATGTTTCTATCTCTGTGGTGGAGTGCTCCTCTGTGCGTTGTCAAGTAAATACATATCAGTGACACTGGAGCTAAATGAAATCTTAATAGTCAAAACCCCTCTAAATAATCAGGTCGATAGGAGTGGCTCATGTGCACCAAGAAGGCTGGTACAGACTCATCTCTCAACCAGCATCAAAGGAAGAAATATGCATTATACCCACTCGCCACAATAAAAAAGCTACACTAACAAGAGGACTGTACAAACACAGAATTTCATTGCAGCTATTATCTGGTTCCAAATCAGAGATCCACATTTTATGGTGTAGTCTATACTTAATGGGCAAACAAACCAAAATAAAAGCATGTTGTCCAAAATGTTTTCAGCTTTGAATCATTATTAGTATTTCTGTCAAATATATTGATTTTGAAATCAAAGGAAATGTCTAATTGCAAATTTGATTTTTTAAAGTTATATTTTTGGGGCTTTACTGGACTGCACAGTGTAGAGACACAGGAAGAGGGAGTGAGAGAGAAATGCGGCACACAAAGGTCGTGCGGCTGCATTCGAACCCTCGCGGCTCGCATTGAGGATGTGGACAGTGCTCTTACAGGATACGCCACCGAGACACCCCAACACGTTTTATTTATTTTTTTAAAAGCTTACATATACATATTATGCACAGTGATGTAGTTTTTGTTTGGAGTTAATTTTTCTGCTTGTGCTCCTATTTTGTATGTTTATAAAAAATGCTTGAAAACATTTTCACAAATACACCTAAGGATTTTAAACAGGGTTTATTGATCAACTGTAGTTTTAACAAAGCTTAACCAACAGTAAGTAGGTGTGTATAAACACTGGAATTAAACCATTGTGTGGCTAAAATTACGTCAATTTGAACCACAAATGGTTCTTTGATGTTTACCGGGTGGAAACTATACGGTGCAGGGAAGGATTTTGTTTCCTCTTTCACAGTGAATTTAATACCGGATGCTGTGGCAGTGGGTAAAAATAAGATAATAAATTCCCCAACCCCCCATTCTTCCTGGTGCAGATCAATTTCCATTGTGCTAGTCCTGCCACTTTGGAGAGGCACATTGATATAAATATAAATATTGTATAAATATCCTTCGATCCCAGCAGCGTCTAGCTGTTCTGCAGCATGAAGAATTGGATTGGAAAGCAAAAGCCATTCCCCCATTGACCTCCACACGATTAGAATTTACTGTCCTCCACAGACATAACATGTATGCATGCCCTCCCCACCTATCTAAGGCTTAATTCTCACCCTTTCCCCCTCACCTGCATATTACTCTCCTCTTAACGGTGCTATAAATTGCTTTTTGAATCATTACATTGTCTTTGTCCTTTCCGACCTCACTTGGCAGATTTTCTCTGACACAATTACTCTCCATATGAAGCGGGCGGCCCCTTCATGTCGGTGTACAATCATATACCTTTGCCTTTCCTCTTTGAGTCATTTTTCTTCTGCCATGTGTTCTAGCTGAATTAATTAAAGGAAGCATCGCGGTCGTAAGTGCCGCCTTGTTTGGCGGTTGCAGCTGCATTAATAAACGGCGAGGTTGTGACATTTAATGTGCATTAAAGGCAGAGAGGTACTCCACCCACCCTCACTCCATGGTTCCCGCTACGCTGACCTTTTTGATTCCTATGACAAACCCTGCCTACTCAGCAGCTTTACCACCCACTGCTTCCATCAGCTTGGGGCTTTTAAAAATGGCACCTGATTCTCACCGGTATCTTACCAAGTGAGCGGGTGGCAGGGAGGAAGGGGACAGTTCTGCATTAAAAACCCGGTTTTGATATCTTTTTCCTAACTAGAATTATGAAACAATGTCTGTTATAATTTCAGTGGTTTCATGGGAAGTGCGCAGGCGTGCTGTGCCACAACATTTACGAATGGTTAAAGGAATCAGCTGTTGCTGGGTTACCCCAATATAAATTGGATAGCTTTGTATGTTCAGCTCTACATGAGTTTCAACACAATGACTGCACAGCTCAGCTTGTGGACTGAAGAGTGAAAAAGTGGTCGCTGGCTGCATCTACTTTGTAGGAGTTGTCCAATATGAATGAAAGATAAAATGGACTCAAAAATAAATGGTACAAAAAATGGTTAATTCCTTTCTCCATTAGCTGCATCTCTTCATGAGCGCTTTGATGTTACTCTTGCAGCAAATTGCGGACTGGCTCTCTGAAATAAGGGTTTGGCCTTTGCATAACTGGTGATCAAACAGAAAGTATAAATAAAAGGCAAAGATGAATCTGAGGAAACATTGTTTTATGAATGGTGACAGGCTTATGCATGTAAATGCTTTTATGGGAACACGACATTTCAGGAATATTGCACGTTATTTACATTTATATGGTAGTTCCACGGTAGTACTATATTGGGTTTTTCTAAGTACACCTTGTCATAAAGTACCATATGGAAAGCCCTCAACACTGAATATTATTAAGTTCACCCATGATCTTTATATAGTTTTTATATTCAATGAGTAAGTAAGCAACCACATCATAATTGCTCTATGTAACGAAGATCACAAAGTACACTTACTATGATATAAAGGTATGTTGCTTTATATATCATAGGCTCTACGTACGTGTTACTATGATGTAAGACTGCTCCTTATGATAATTGCTATGCACTGTGCATGCACAAGAACAATTACTCTGGCATATTATGCAATAATTATTCATGAATTGTAATTCATAGATTCAGTTTAGACAATCCATCTTTTAAATTGAGGAAGATGACATTTGAGCAGAGGATCAGCCTTAAAGAAAAAAACATTCGTCAACCAAAAAATAAATCCTTACACGGTTAGTGAGAACATCAAGACGAAATACAGCCTGAGAAAATATTAGTATTTAAATATTAAATTGATGAACGGTAAACCCTGGGAATGCAAGTGATGGGTAATTGTTCATTATAATAAAAATTTTGTGTGATTCATATTGATTTTTACGAGTGGAATTGAGAGTCAAATTTGATGCAAATGAATCAGTTCATTCACGCCTGTCATGGGGCACACCATTTCTACCTGCGAGGATAGTGAAGGCAATGTCTAATTGAGCCTAAAATGTTGTGGTATCCAGTTTACATCTCTCTCTTGCTCATCACCTTCTGTCTCTCCAGCACCTTATCTGTCTTTAGTGTAATTGACTGCACAATCAAGAAGCGCGCTTTTCTGCTAGTCAGCAACAAGCTCAAAAAAATGTAATGAAGCTTGACTGAAATTATGACATTTTTATCTGTAATGAAATCATTCATCACCGTGTCAATACAGGTTTTAGATTAAAGTGTTGTGAAAAAATGCTATTCATGCAGTAGCCCTGCTTTTCCTGGAGGGGTTTCAATAGGACTGGCAAGGTTATTTTAGTTTCCACTGCAATTAATAACATCCTTCAGGAAAACATCAACACAGCTATAATTGAATAAATAATGAGTTGATTATGCTAAGTTCAATGTCCTATCAAGAAAATAACGTTGTGCCTGTTCAACTACTTGCAGCTCACCATCATTGTGCTGCTGTGTCTTTATTTCCTCATACATTCAAATATACTCAACCAGACAGGAATCACGTGACAATGCATGTAGGTGCTAACATGGCTATTAGCATGTGAAGCGTCATGTGATTGTCAGATTTACAGCTGCAATGGGAACAATCTTTTTCAAAGTTAGCAACCTGTTTAGTTGCTTTGTGGCTGTTCAATCATACCGGAAATGCAAATTGTCCTTACTGTATCTTCAACAAATGATGACCAAATATAGAATTTTCATTATTTACTGAAAATAATGAGCACAGGAGTCATAATCTGCAAAAATGTAAACAAAAGATTAAAAACATCTGCAAAAATGTAAACAAAAGAAGAAAAACATTGCTTTGAATCTCAGTAAAAGTTCACCATAAATCTCAAGCCCCCTTTTGTACTTTTGGTCAATTCAGCTGCTGTAGGTCTGTGCCTTTTTCACGAAGGAGGAGATACAATAACAACGGTTCAGGACTCGATTCCCAATCTCTCCCTGCAGCTGCACCCGGGGTTTACAATCTGGCACTCGCAGATATATCTGCATGAAAGGAAGGGACTGATGCAGGCTTTTTGTTTGTTCAACAGCAGGTTGACTGAACAGGCCAGCTAGATCTGAGCATGACGATGGATGCGACTATGCGGAGTGCATGCTCAGGGAGGCTCTCCACATTTCCACCGCTTGCATCAAACTAAACTAGAGCCAGTATTTGCCTTGAAATAAATAAAATGAGATATTTCCACAAGTGTACTGTGCAACAATGGCTCTTGATAAAATAGATAAAATAGGATGAAGTACTTAAATAATTACATATGGTAATCCTGGCTTAGATTCATTGTTAAAGTCTAAACACTCACTTTTTTTTTTTTACGTACTGTTTCAAAGAAGAAAGTAAAAGTAGAAATTAGTGACTCTTATTGATTTATTTTTTCCACAAATGCTAACACATCAAATAACCTAACTTCTTCAGTCCATTGCACAGTATAGATTTTGACTAGTGTCACTACATACACGCCTCTTTCTCCTTTTTATCTTCCTCTAAGGTAGCACTCAAAGGAGGCTGCTCCTGACAACCCTCACAAACTGCGTTCTGTGCGCTCCTGATTACAGCTGATAACTCCGTCTTCCCTTCCGAGGTTATTAAATTGCTTTACGCTTCACTCTCCTCAGCCTGCTTTTCACCGGAATCGTCGACCAGACAATGCACCCCTCTTCCACTGCCACCCCAATGCACCCCTCTTCCACTGCCACCCCAAGCCGTCACATCGTTCACAATGCCGTCGGACATGGTGCGCTTCTCGCTGCTTCAATTTCAGAAGCCCACCTGATGCTAATAAGATCAAGTCGTGTTTAATCTACTCCAGGCGTCGACCCTGTGATCTCCTCATTCATCTCCTTTTCATCCAGCTGTTGTCCAGAATTACCATCCAATGTCTCTTCTTCCCTTCCTCTATCAAGCCGGTTAGAAAGGAGTTTGTGAACCCCTGCTCGTTTTACATTCCCTTAAAGAATGATCACTGGAAACCTCTTGACTGATGGCCTCGATGGCTACGTGTGCAATTTCACCGCCACTGCTGATCAACGTTTCTTTATGGGGATTCCTCACCATTTTTCTCTCCAATTTGTAAAGCTCAGTTGCAACCATAGGCCTGCTCCACTGGTGCAATATTCTCTGCCGAGAGGGCCATGGTGGGGGTTCGGACACCCAGCCGCACGGGGTGATTCGCGTACGGGTTTGATTCGGCCTTCCTACGGACTGTACTACATCTCTACCCATTGTATTCAAATAAAAAAATTTAAAAACCTTTGATTATATTCAGGGGAAACAGGGCTCTTCTTAACAAGTTTTAAATATCTAGCTATCTACCATGTCTTAGCTGTTTCATGTGTTGGCATTTATAACATGTGACATTACAGCTTGGATCTACATCCACAGAAGTTTGTGGAGCGATTTCAACTAATAAATGGGGTGCCACTCAAAAATGAATTTACGGTACTCAAAGCTGTTGATAACTCATAGTTAAGGTTGTTAGTGTGTGGTCTTTGCTTCCCAGCCTCTGTTCTCTGTGTTTGTTTTTAAACAATCCAGAAAGCAGCTCCTCTGTAAGGAATCATCTTTCTCAGCCTAGGCCACACATTAGCCGAACGAGCTGCTTAGCTCAGTAGGGAAAGTAAATTCACTCTGCACCTGCACTCCACCGCCTTAAGTATCACCTATTCACAATGCACCTGAATTAATCAGACTCAATTATTCTCTAATTTCTCATTCGAACACTCGCTATACATTTGTTTGCTATTTCAAGTTGTTTTCATAATTGAAATGTAGTTGCTTATGAATATGTGCTATATTTCTGCCGTTTCCTCCCACAGTCCAAAGACATGCAGGTTAGGCTAATTGGAGACTCTTAATTGCCCGTAGGTATAAGTGTGTGCGTGAATAGTGTGTGTGACCTGCAATGGATTTGCAACCTGTCCAGTGTGTATTCTTGGCTCTCGCCCAATGCATGCTGGGATCGGCTCCAGCCCCCTTCGTGACCCTGACCAGGAATAATCGGGTTAGATAATGGATGGATCGATGGATGGATGTCTTGCCATTGTTTTTTTGATGGTTGTGTGCTGAAAGTTATAATATGCCTCTTTAATTGCACCCTGCACAAAGGGATCTGCCAAATAAATGAGCCCTATAGTTGAAAAAAATAGAAAATGTAAAATACTTGGCTGAGCAGCTTATTGAAGGGTTCATAATGTTCACAGAAAAATGTCTGGAGTCACTTATATATATATATATATATATACATAAAACATTTAGATTAATCTTTTGAAGGTATGTGCATAAAGATAATAAGATAAAAACTATTCAATTCATTCACTAACTAGTTCCCCGTAACATATAATGGATATAATGCCCTAAGATGACATTCACATTTTTTTTTTTGCTATCAGGGGCAGGCTTGTTTCACTATGACTTTAGTTTAGTCTTATACTCTGGTCAAACACTTATCCCATGACGTCTTCTGATCACATGACGTCTTCTGCAACCTCTGCCACTGATTTGGGAGAGTACAGACAAGTATTTGATCTCCTCCAAATCATGTAATGTCAGCAGGGGTGTCATAGTGGGGGGAATAGTGGAACTGAGTACCCAGTTTGCTATGGGAAGGGGGCCCACAGAGACTGCGTTTGTGCAGGGCCCAGAACTTTGTGCTACACCCCTGAATGTCAGCCACTGCTTCTTATTGCATCTCAGTTCACAAGTTGAGCCTTGAAAAAGACTCATCAAGTGCAGCTGAACAGATGAACTTCTGGGTGCCTGATTGTCCAGTGGGAGTCACAGCTGCGCGTTGCCCAAGGGGCTGCCAAGCGCAGGCTGCACTGGCACGGCCTAAATTCGATACCAGACAATGAGGCCCATCATGCACTGGAACAGGAAGAGCAGATGAGCCATCCAGCAGCACCAATGGTATTTTCAATGCAAGAACCAAACATCCAAGGCTAAGACTTAAATTAAGGGAAATCCAGTTGTGAGGATTTATTCCAGCCTCAAAGAGCTTGTCAGGAAATGCTGAGGGCGACGCAGTGCACAGTAGACTGATTGCCCACATATAAAGGAAGCCGCAAGAGGTATTGTATTGACTTCCACACTCTATTAGTGATAACCCCCATAGGTGAGGTGAGATTGCTAGCTGCTGTAGTGAGCTATAAATATGAACTCTATCACCCCAAAGTTCCAAAAGTCTGTTTGCGCTCAATGTGGGATTTGATTGATTGGGCTGTGGTGTAACCTGTAACACCCTGCCAAAGTACTAACGATTTGAAGCTCCATCAGTTACGAATGACTTTCTTGCAGGCATACAATAGCTCTTGCAGATACATTATACCGCTTGGTAGGAGTTTATTCGTTGTGTCACTGTGTTACTCTCATTAACCTTTATTGCTTAATAAAATAATCATTGTATCCTTGTGAAGATCTCTGCATGTCTGTTAGCTTCTTGGTCTGTTTCACATGCATTTGGACTTTCAAGTGGCTCAGTGAGTAAAGCACTTGCTGCAAACATAGGCTGGGCCCTAGAGCTGTGACATTGCAGGTTCAAGCCTATGACATCTGCCAATTATGACTGGATGTGGCAGTACACACTTGACTTTGTCCCACTGGGTAGCATGGTGGGTGTAAATTGGCCAGGGCTCCTTGGGTTAATGCTGCATTAGCTCATCCCAACAATGCGCCAGGTACCAATAGGCTGCCTGCTCCATAGGCCATCAGTTTTCATCAGTGGGAGATATGCCTCTACTCTAATTGGTGATAGCAATAGTGGTGAGCGCATCAGAGGAGAACGAGCACGTCAGGTGCAGTGCACCTTGTGCAGGATGTGGGTGGCACAGTGCAACTCGAGAAGCATAATTAGATTCCAAAATGGGAAAATACAATTTCCAAAGAATACAGCCAGGCAATGAGAGATTTATTATTTGTTTATTATAAGCCCAGAGAGAAATATGACCAGTATGTTTTTCAGAGAAATCTTCATTTTTTGAAAAATAAAAAAATATTCTCAGTAAATTAAAAATTATTTATTGTACGTAAACAAAATGAATTAATTTCTACCATCACTGTAATTAAGCAAGTATACTAAAATACATTTTATTATCACACATAGACTAGTAGGTATAAAATAATAGCATAGTAGTTTAAATGGCAACTTTATATAGCTGAATAAAGAATTATCACATAGTTCTTAGGTTGACTTAAAGAAAAAGTGAAGTCCTATAACTATCTAATCTATGCAAATCTTTATAGTGGTTAGAATCTACTGTAGAAACTTACTTTCTCAGGCTCTCACCTTTGATTTAATTACATTTTCTGTGGTTTGTTTTGTGTTATCCTGCCAGAAATGCCTTGGTGTTTCTGACACAGTGGAACTGACACTAACAGGAAGAGGGAGTGTAATGATGTCTTGATCTCTGCAAGGTGTTGTGACTTGAGGTCTCGCAGACCTTAGCCAATCATTAAGTCTCTGTGCAGGGCTGCTAGGTCTTGCCAAGGTGGATATTTCTGGCTGTGAACCAGACAGTAGACAGCAGCAGCGTGACGTAGTCAAACCACCATAGCGATGGAAGAAAGACACTGATAAAGCAGGAAAAATTGCTTCCTTTTCTGTCGTTGTTTTTCTTTCTAGATTTTTGCCAGGCTTGATATGCAACACATTAAACCACCTGTGCTCAACACCTGTGCCTAATCACCTCTGACTAATAAAGTTGATGTGGTGCTTATGCAAGTCACTCACCCAAGCTGATTATATCAGTGTCGATTAAAAACCAAAGAAATTACCCAAATGACTTTATTATTCTAAAACAACATGCAAGCAAAATAAGAGGGAAAGAGGAGTTTATTTATTTAACAGAATTTAAGGCCTTTTCAATGAAGCATAATGGGAAAGTGCTCAAAGCTGCATAAAACCATAGGATAAAACAAAACATTTGTTATTAATGTTACACTCATCGTCAGTGCATCTTTTTTGCTGGGATGTAGCCTACTTATCCATTTCCCAGTGGACAACTTAAAACACATGTAGTTAATATTTTAATAGATATTTTTTTATGTCAAAGGTACAAAAAGTTCTTGTTTGGCGAGTTTGCATCCGATGCATCCTCTATATTTGGGGCTAATCAAGTATATTTTACGGATCTTTGAGTGTCCTCGCTTCTTTCGTTATTGCCTTTGGAACAGAACTTGAGCCGTTAAATATTACATCACCCTATTCACAAGAACGTGTTTTTGCAAGTGTCTTCTTGCAGGGACACTTGACAACTATGTGCGTCACAAGAACGCAAGTCCGTACTTGTGCGTTCTTGGTATTGAGAAATAACCATGGATTTAGGCCAATTGAATCCTCCCTAACCCTGTGGAAATTTTGCATCTCCATGTGGTGTTACCAGTCACAGTTGGCCCTGCACAGACGATATTTGGACCTAGACCATTGGGCCCATCCATACACCAAAACGGTACCTTAACAGCATGAGTTGCCCAGCAGCCTCATGTTGACTTTTTTATACCATACTGTCTCCATTGAGATCTTACTGATCACTGGCTTGTGTGAGGTGAGAGCGATATGCATGCACTGGTTGAGGTGCACGTCTGTCAGCCTGCTGCGCTTCTGATCTTTAATCAGATTCATGGTTGAAAACCCCGACTCACAAATATAGGTTGATCCAAACATAGTCAAAAGGTAAATGGCAAGTTTGTTGCAGTTCTTATACTGCTGTGCAGAACGAGTCCAAAACGCCCACAGTTCTTCATCCTTGAAGTTGGCTTTCAGGAGATCGTCTGTCTGTAGTTGCGTCATTTCCAACTGGAATGCGCCCTCGTCAATGCCGGGCAGCAGAGCTTTTGATTCGGCTGGACATGTCCCGGTGGCAGTAACGCTGAATGGGTCCCGCAGAAATCGGAGCACTTCACTTGGGATTTTGAAATGCTCAAAACGGGTCTTAAAGTTATCTCTCAAACATTTCAGCAATTCTCCCATTGCTGACAGCGAAGCTGCGTTTGCAGGAGGGACATCACGCAGAGAAGGGAAGTGTAACTTTCTCCCCTTTAGATCGGACAGGAACACATCCAGATTAGCTTGAAATGCATTCACTTTGTGGAGAAGCTCTCCTACACTTGCACCTCCACCCTGCAGCTGCAGATTAAGCTTGTTAAGGTGGCTTGTGATATCACAAAGAAATGCGAGATGGGATATGAACTCTGGATCTTGCATAAATGACAATAACTCCTGTGATTTGGCAGATTTCTGACCGGAGAGAAAGTCAGTTACCTCTTTACGCAGGGCAAAAAATCTCTCCAGCACACGCCCCCTGCTTAGCCACCTGACATCATTGTGCTGGAGGAGATCAGCGTACTCTGCGTCCTGCTCCTTGAGCAACATTTTAAAATCCAAAAAATTTTCATTAAAAAAATTCTTTACAGCTGCATAAATCACCTCTCCAGTCGTGTTAGTTTTCAGGGGCAAAAGGCACAGTAACTCCTCTTTGAACTCATGTCCATCAAAGTACCTTACAAATACAGATAGTTGAGCTGTATCCGTTTGATCCGTTGATTCATCCACTGCAATGGACATACACTCCAACTCCTGTGATTTCAGATGTGACATCAAAGATGAAAAACTGTTCTCATACAAAACTTCAACCCTGCGCATCGCGGTTGAGTCAGAGAGCTGGACTGTTTTCACACGGTTGATGATCTCCTCCTTCTGTTTCTCCCCAGCATATAATTCCTCCACCATGCCCAACGTGCAGCGTTTCACTAGTTCAGCATCCAAAAATGGCTTGCATTGTTTGACTAGCTCCCAAGTCACACGTAGTGAGGCCGCGGTGGCCTTTTGTGTTGCTGTTGTAGCTGTTGTTAATATTGTTGTGGAGCCAGTGTATGACGTTTTCCATTTAGAAATCTTCTCTTGTCTGGCTGTGCTACCGAGGGGGAATTCGGTGTGGAAGCTTGCATGTCTGCTTTCGTAGTGGCGCCTTATATTCTCAAGCTTAACAACTGACACTGTTTTCGTGCAAATTAAACATAGTGGTACTGAATTTGCATGAGATGGTAAAATAAAAGCGAAAGCATCCGTCCATTTGGGGTTAAAGTGCCGGTTCTCGGCATCAACTTTTCGACGTTTGCTGAGGCTCATCTTTGCGGCTGCTTTGAATGAGTTGATTGAGTTCAGGCAGGAGATGAGTCCGAGGTGACTTGACGTTCCGCTCCATGGTTCCGCTGCGTTAAATGGGTGCATGCAGTTTTGCCTACCTGGATGATTATTCATGTAATAGTAATGTAAGATACGATAATAAAGATAATTACTTTAATGAGATAATATATATTCTGTCCTTTTTTTTTTTTTTTTTCTCAAAATATATTTCTTCTCATTTTGGCCCGCGGGCCGGAGTTTGAGTATCACTGCCATACTGTATATCCCTCAAGCCCTTGTGGACTCACCTGGAAATACGCTTTTAAAGTCAGTGAGTCCAGAGCGCTCTCTTTGGCTGTAATGTCAGTTGGTGTTTCTCGCTTTCTTTTAATCAGCAGTCAATTAAGGCTTTGACAACAAGGCATGTGGATGCTTTAGCCAATCAACGACTTAATGAATCACTGGTGCTGAAGCACATCGAAAACCATTAGACGCTGCTCCAGAATCCAGTCCTCCAGGACTCCAGCGGTGTAACAATTGCCTCCAACTCGTCCCCTGTAAACTTTCTTGGGAATTCAGTACAGAATAGTCTCAGAACCTCAATACATTTCTTGCTGTATTCCTTAAAAATCCCAGACTTAAATTGTAAAAATAAAAATTAAATATTCTCCTGGAACACAGTCACAAATCACAACAATCATTTTCTCTTCAATGACAGATGCGCCTTCAGTGTCAACATTAGCAGTGATGTATAACCAACTGTTAGGCGATGGCAATCCAAATGTTTGGCAGACAACAAATTCTACGTAGGGCAAGGCTCCAGGAGAGTTAGTGAAAACATGAAAAACGGTTATGGTGTGGAAACTCATGTGGCAAACGACCCTGACTTGGAGCAAGAACAGAAAGTGGTCTTCCGCAAACAAAAGCACTTACAACTTTAACAAGAAGGCAGAATTAGGTAGCAGGAAGCACTCTCAACAGTAAAGGGCTGCAGTATAATTTCATAAATGTATTTAAATGCCGACTGCAATCTCTTTTGATAAATGGAATAGGAAACTTTTTTTTATTGGGAGTTCATTTCCGAACTCAACATTTTGTGTAAGAAAAGAAAAACATAAATCCAATTCCTCCACTTCATGGGCAACTACCTACTTTGTAGGTATTCTGAATCGGTCTGGGTCTTGCCTGTTAACACATTTTTGGGCACACCCTTATGCCCCTCATTGCAGCCTAATTACAGCCCTACACATCAATAAAATATAAAAATGCAACAAGTTTAATCTCAAAATCAGTTTTATGCAAATATATAGCTATATCAAAAATATTTGCTGAATGTAATTTTCTGTCAGGTACAGTGCCATGAAAAAGTATTTGCCCCCTGTCTGATTTTCTGCATTTTTGCATATTTATTACACTAAATGTTATCAGATCTTCAACCCAAGCCTAATAATGCATAAAAGTGAACGAAGAACACAACAATGTGATACACATTTAATATATTTATTTAAAAAAGGTTTGCAACACCCAATGCCCCTGTGTGAAAAAGTAATCGCCCCCTTAGACTCAATAACTGGGTAGGCCACCTTTAGCAGCAATAAGTGCAACCAAATGCTTCCTGTAGTTTTTGATTAGTGTCTCACAATGCCGTGGAGGAATTTAGGCTCACTCCTCCTTGCAGAACTGCTTCAGCTCAGTGATATTTGTAGGTTTTTGAGCATGAACTGTGCGTTTCAAGTTCTGCCACAACATCTCAATGGGGTTTAGGTCTGGACTTTGACTAGGCCATTCCAAAACTTTAACTTTCTTGTTCTTCAACCATTCTGATGTAAACTTGCTTGTGTGTTTCGGATCATTATCTTGCTGCATGACCCAGCTGTGCTTCAGCTTCAGCTCATGAACAGATGGTCTGACATTCTCCTGTACAATTCTCTGATACAAAGCAAAATTCATTGTTCTTTCAATGATGGAAAGGCATCCAGGTCCTGATCCAGCAAAGCATCCCCAAACCATCACACTCTCACCATCATGCTTGACCATTGGTATGAGGTTCTTACTGTGGAACGCAGTTGGCTGGTTTTCGCCAGACATAACGGGGCCCATGTCAGCCAAAAAGTTTAACTTCGGACTCATCTGTCCATAGAACATTGCTCCAGAACTCTTGAGGATCATCCAGGTGCTTCTTGGCAAACTTGAGATGAGCATTCATGTTCTTCTTAGTGAGCAATGGTTTGCGCCTTGCTACTTTGCCATGGATCCCATTTTTGCTCAGTGTCTTTCTGATATTGGAGTCATGAACACTGATCATAGCCAAGGAAAGAGAGGCCTGCAGATTTTTGAAGGTTGTTCTGGGGTTCTTTGTGACTTCCTGGACGAATATACGCCTTACTCTTGGAGATTTTGGCAGGACGGCCACTCCTGGGAAGATGCACTACTGTCCCAAACTTTCTCCATTTCGACAATATGGCTCTTACTGTAGTTCAGTGGAGCCCCAGAGCCTTAGAAACTGCTTTGTAACCCTTTCCAGACTGATAGGCATCAACAACTTGTCTTCAGGAATTTTTTTGTGTTCGTGGGCATAATGTGCCTATACAAACTGTGTGCTGTCAACTTCATTCTGATGGTAAAGGCCAAAGTTAGTCCGATTTATATTGAGCAGGGCTGGTCCAAATCAGGCCTGATCATTAACCAAAGCACTCAAACAGCTAACCCTAAATAACCTTTTAATTTGGTTGAATTTTCTGGGGGGGGCAATGACTTTTTCACACCTGAACATTGCATGCTTGATTACCTTGCACACCAAACAAATAAAAAAAGCACCAAACTTTTGTATCCATTTTTCCACCAGACTCCCTCTATGTACTGATACAACCCACAAAACAAGCTGACCAAATACAATGTGAAAAATTTGCTAAAATTCTGAAAATCAGATGGGGAGCAAATACATTTAATAAATAAATGTAATAAATTTTCACAGCACTGTAATTATGTTCATCTTTTTTGTGAATTAGCTATATATTTTCATAAACTGGATGAGATTAGAGACTAAACTTTGAGCACATTTTCATATGTTGACATGTACGACTGCAATCAATCACATTGCCAATACAATTTCAGTGAGTATTTACTGGTTTACGGCTACTGTATGTCCACAACATGAGGACATATAGCTTGTAAAAGTTCCCTTTTTTGAATGTATTTTTGGAACAAAAAAAAACAATTATTTTAATTGGTAGTCAAATTTATTCCTGCCAGAGCGTTTTTCATTCTGATAGAAACTGAAAGTGCACGTGAAATACAGTCTGCAGACATGACTCATAAAAGAAGAAAAAGAAAACCTTCAATAACATGGCAGCAGCGGAAGCCACAAAGTGCGTCTTGTCATACTGACAGGACTCAGCTTTCAATTTACAGCAGCATTAGAGTATGAATCAAAGTCTCAGGACACATAAATGCAGGCAGCCCTGAAATGGAAACTGCTGCGTAACCAAACAAAAGCAAAACTAATTTCCCTTCTCTCTCTCGGAAAGATGTTTAAATTACAGTTCGTGAGAAATGGTGTTGTGTCCCCCCACCAACCAAAGGAAACATTTTGTGGTTGAACTGCCATGCCAAAATGTCTACCACGGTCTGTCCATACACCCCTCCTTATATATGACAGGCCAAACCTCTGATGATTTCAACATATTTCAATGCTGCATCTGGGAGAATGAATCCTCTTCTTTTTTTTTTTAAAGTGACTTTGTAGAAAGTCTTTGCACAGCACTTTGTGGCGGCCAAGAAAATCGCCAACGTGAGCAAGGAGATGTGCTCATGGATTGGAGCACTGCTCGTTGTGCCAGTTTCAATGTCTAGGCGAATACAAATGCATGGCTGCCTCATGATTGCTTCTGTGTTGAGAAGTAATAGTATTGACTTATCTAGAGCACAAAGCTGACAAACCTTTTAATTTTATGAGCCATAAGAAAGACAGAGAATGCTTAGAATCCAATATTGTTCAGTTAAGAATCCTAATACAATGCTCTAAAAAATTATAATAAAAAACATTTTCCAATGATAACCCGATTGATCCACAAAATCATCCGAGGCTATGTACCTGGTACAGATGTGAAGTCTTACAACAACTGATACATAATGTTTAAGATTTGCCAAGGGACTGCTGGTGAGATTTAGGAGCCTAAATTGTCAAATATGTTTGGTCTTGTATGGAATTTACAAAGGGTAAATCAAGTATAAACCTGCGAAGATGGCAAAAATATAACTTTTTTATGTTTATAATACAAAATTCCACAGTGTTCCCTATTACTCTTGCCTTGTTCAAATTTGACTGGTGAGTTTTCTAATCATTGTTTGGTATTTTTCCAGTATACAAAAAAAGGAGTCAACAAAATCCAAAATACGAGCAGTGGCCTTTATCTAATACTATACCCCATAATAAAATGATGACCCAAGCACATGTATAAACCTCTATGAATAATATACTGCTTTCATGCTTATTCAGCTTCAGTTTGTCCTGATTGCCCCTTAATTATGTAGCCACAGTTGCTGTAGAAAGTGGGAATGTGCCTTACAATCACAGACTTTCTAAAGAACAATTAACAAAGCTGCATTACTATTAACAGAGTATTCTGTGGACCCCCGCTATGCGCAAACCCTTGGCTTCAAGCCTGAGAGCATTTCATCTGCTGGAAGCAGAATCTTCACTGCATTCCCTATGCTGATTTGGCTTTAAAGCTTTGCATTATTTTCTTGGCACAGTAAGAGCAAGGAGGAATGTAATTACACATTTCACATTGTATTTATTTTTGGAGCTTGCATGTACTCATTTGTGTACAATTCATATTATTGTGTTTAATGTTGTTTCATTTGTCATCTCTTGCTCTTGGTGCAGTCATATTCTGTGTCATGCTAAAAACCAGGGTATTATCTATAATACCTATTCATTTTAGGGGAGAGACAGTTATCCAAATCTGTGGTTTATGCCCTATTATGAAACCAGGCCAGCAAAGCATAGTGCATACCCTACTTGGACATCAACTAAAACATTTACACTCAGCACAATGAGTATTCAGTAAGAAACCTTACATTTAAAAAAAATTATTTGCACATCAGGTGGAACATGCAAGATAATGTATGTGTTAGGGGAATCAATCGGAACCACACACAGACACCAAGATGCAGTAATCAGGCTTTATTCAGAGTCGACAGAAAAGGGGTCAGAGTCCAGCAAACAGTGCAATACGAGATAGGCAGAATCGTAGTCAAGTCCAGGCAGGGGTCAGAATCCAGCAAACAGAGCAATGCGGAGAAGGCAGGGCAAAGTCCCAGAATAAGCTGGAACGGGGCTAGGACGAAGATGGGTAGGCAGGCAGCAGGACTGGATGAAGACAGACAAGGCAGGCAGGAGAACAGGAGCAGGACGGGATGACACAGGACTGGAAACAGAAACTCGGAACAGGTGATGAGCAGGCAGAAAAAAATGGGAGGTTACACAGGGTTTCACATGAGACACATGGAACACAGGACACCTCCCATTTTTTTCTGGTGTGGGGGAGGTGGGAGCTTCAGATGGACAACAGTGGGCCTGATGACACGGGAGATGGGGAATGGGCTAATTAAACGGGGGTGAGCTTCCGACAAGGGGTCTAGAGGGGGATGTCCCGGGATGAGAACCAGACCTTCTGACTGACCGTGTAGCGAGGGGCAGGGCATCTATGATGGTTGGCCTGTCTCTTCATCCCAGAGATGTGGCGTAACAGGGTGGCGCGCGCCCTTCTTCAGGTTCTCCGGGCTCTGGAGACTAGGGCCTGGGCAGAAGCAGTCTCCATCTCCATTTCTTCCTCCAGAAATAGAGGGGGCTGGTACCCCAAACAGCACTGGAATGGGGAGATTCCCGTGGAGGAGACCGGGAGGGAGTTATATGTGTTATTCGATCCAAGGCAGGCAGCTGGACCAAGTGGCAAGAGTCCTCTCCGCCAGGCAGCACAGCTCCTTCTCAAGCTCCTGGTTTAGGCTCCGATTAAGGTGCAGAAGGCCCACCAGAATCTGCTGGCAAACTGGGGCCCTCTGTCCGAAATGACCTTCTGGGGAAGGCCATGGAGGCGGAAAAAGTGCAAGACTAGAAGTTCCGCTGTCTCTTTGACGGAGGGGAGTGTAGCCAATGGCACAAAATGCATAGCTTTAGAAAAGCAGTCCACAATAGTCAGAACCACAGTGTTCCCCTCCGAAGCAGGTAGTCCCGTCATGAAGTCCAATGCGATGTGGGACCAGGAACGATGAGGTACAACCAGGGGTTGGAGGAGGCTACTGGGGTGTTAGTTACTCGTTTTAGCATGAGCACAGGTGTTGCAAGCCGCAAAACAAATTCAGCCGTGTCCCTCCTCATGGTGGCCCACCAGAACCGGCGGGATAGAAGGGCCAGGATGCGAATAGTTCCGGGGTGAGCTGGGAGGCATGAGCCTAAGTGAAAACTTGGAAGCACACGGTTTCCGGAACGTAGAGGCGGTCCTCAGGGGTGTCAGTACGGCCCGAGTCGGTTAGCAGAGCCTCCTCCATGACCCCAATGATATCCAACCTAGTCGCGGCCACCAGTCACACACACCACACATTGCTCACACTGGACGGAAGCACCGGCTCCGGACCTCCCTCCTCATCGCCTGGAACATAGCAGGGGCGTTGGTGAGCCCAAACGGAATCACCAGGTACTCGTAGTGGCCGGACTGGGTATTGAAGGCTGTCTTCCACTCGCCTCTCTCTCGGATCCGCACCAAGTGATAGGCGTTACGGAAGTAAATACGTTACAGCCTTGTAGAGTGAAGAAGGCAGATGAGATGAGTGGTAAGGGGTAGCGGTTCTTAACCGTGATGTCATTCAGACCATGGTAGTCAATGCTATGGTGGAACAAGCCATCCTTTTTGCCCACAAAGAAGAATCCGGCTCCTGCTGGAGATGAGGAGGGACGAATAATTCCTGAAGCCAGAGATTCCACAATGTACTTCTCCATGGGCTCGGTTTCCCGAATGGAGAGGGAATACAGGTGACCTCTAGGGGGTGAGGTTCCCAGAAGCAGGTCAATGAGGCAGTCGTAGATGTGGTGAGGAGGAAGAAAGCAGGCTCGGGAGCGGCTGAACGCCTGGCGGAGGTTGTGATATTCACTGGGCACCTTAGTGAGATCGATTGCTTCTTCCTTCTGGGGCGGTTGGATCCTCATGGAGCTGGCAGCGGAACTGAGGCAAGTGAAGTGGCATTTAGGACTCCAGCTAGTTATCCCAGAGTCCAGTCCATCGGGGGATTGTGCTTAGTGAGTCATAGTGATCCGAGCACAATTGCGACGAGAGGCGACTTCATGACAAACAAAAAAATCTCCTCCCAGTGATTGCCGGAGACCAGAATCTCCACAGGGCTAGTCACATTTTGGATCTCTGCCAGGGGAGTCCCGGTAAGAGTGTTGGTGTGGAGGGGGGTCTTCATCCAGGTGGTGTGGATGCCCAACTGATGGATCAGGGAAAAGCAGATGAAATTAGCGTCCTCCCCCGAATCAATGAGAACATGCACTGGTAGCTGGATTCCTTTCCAGGTGAGCAGGGCATGATGAGTGGGCCAGGACGTGGCCCACTTAAATGCCCCGGACCCCCACAGTACAGGCATAAGTGGCTGGTGTGACGTTCCTGGGGTGCTAGCCGGGCACGATCCACTTGCATGGGCTCCGGTGGAGCAGACGGCTCTAGAGGTTCAGAGGGACGGGGTCGGCGAAGAGCAGAAGGAGATGGAGGGACTCGGCGCTGGATCTCTCGGTCCGACCGTCATTCGTGCAGACGAGTGTCGACTGATAGCGATGTCCACTAGCCCATCAAAGTCTTGGGGCAGGTCGCACATGGTCAGTTCATCCTGGATACTCTCTGACAGACCATGCAGAAAAGCATCGTACAATGTCTCTTTGTTCAGAATAAATTTACTTCAATTAAAGGTTGGATTTCTGTAATTTTTTCAGTGGGAGATTAAGCTAATTCACCAAAAGGTGAATTGTTTATAACCCTTTTTACTCATCTTTACCAGGGGTGCCAATAATTGTGGAGGGCACTGTATGTGCACATAAAGTATGATAATGCTGATATCATTATAATTTTCTTATTCTTATTGTAATTAAAAATATTCTTCTTAGATTCTCCATCTATCCAGACTTATTGAACCCTCCATAATATAAAAATGTTTGTAGTTTTCATCATCCCAATGCAGTTTTCTTCCCCACACGTTTCTATCCTAACTAAACGGTATGTTTGATAATACTGTTTTATCTTACTTTTGAACATCATGCACTTATTCCTGCATTATATGTTATTATAAGATATATTTTTGGTGATTGTCAACATAAATTATTAAATATGTTATTACGAAGGATGCCAGGGTGGCAACATCCAGAACACTCAATGTGCAATGCTGAGATGGAAGCACACGTATTATGCATTATGGTAATTGAAAATAAAATATCTTTGCATTCATATAATCTTAAAGTTGCATAATGTTTATAAATGCAAAATAATCAGCATAATAACTTGCCATTGGTTTCTACATAATAGTCAGGTCGGCAGTTTTTTTGTTTGTTCTAGTAGCTGGGCTACTTGCTTGATTCAAATCCTCTTGAGACATCATTATCCATAATTTTTGATAAACTATGATACATTCTTTTTCTGCCTATTTGATAATTACACAATGTCCGATAATAACTTCAAAGCTCTGCTCTTGTCATATTACATTCACAGTATTTCTCATTATTCTTTTTCTTTTTTTTTCACACGGCTTGTATTTCATCACTGCGTTTTTGAAATGCAGCTGTTGTTGTGATATGAAATGGAACTTTCATCCTTAATGGATTCCCATTGCTAGAGCTCACCAGATTAGGCACTTTCTCATGGATGAAACAACTTTGTGAGCACTATCACTTTGAAACTCATTTGCAGTAGGCTACACAACATAACAAACAGGCTGGGACGATAACACACTGAGAGCAGCAGCAAAAGTCAATTCAAGCATTCTGAAATATAGACAAGTAAAAAGAAAACATTCTCATAATAAAGGAAGAGAAAAAATGCAAAAACAAGATGAAAGTTTTTAAAGTGTGTGTTCAGTAAATAAAACAAACTAACATATATATACATACAGTCAGGTCCATAAGTATTTGGACAGTGACACGATTTGTGTTGTTTTGGCTGTGTACTCCAAAACATTGGATTTTAAATGGAACAGTAACTATGAGGTTAAAGTGCAGACTTTCAGCTTTAATTTGAGGGTTTTTAGTCCGTATCGGGTGAACAGTGTAGCAATTGTAGCAATCATTTTTCCATAGAGTTCAATAGTAAGGAGAAACAACCCTTAAAATGATCCATCCATATCAGTGGCAGCTGGTGACTCAAAGAATTGGGGAGGACAGAAGGAAATCCAACCCACGGCATCATGTTATTTTACACTAGTTGACTACTTACAGTATCTCTACTTTCTTAAGTTATGTTATGTCCTTATGTTAAAATGTAGCAATAATCTAACTCGCAACCTAATAATAACCTAATAATAATAACCTAATAATAATAACCTAATAATAATAACCTAATAATAATAACCTAACAAATATCATATTATCATATATCATATTACAACACAAAGGATGAATATAAAAAATGGGCCAGGTGAACAAGAGGGAAAGACTAATCACTGCGGGCTCTGGATGGGAATGAACCTCGTGTGTGTAATGTGTCACTAGAAGCCTGTCAGTCCGACGAGTGGTCACCCAGCAGTCTTGATCCTCACTTTTGCTGTGTAATCCAAACTGTGGAATGGCTGTGACAACAAATAATCCACAAGATGTTCTTCCCCATCCCACTCTCCGCTTCTGCGTCCATGCTTTTCTGTGACCCCCTCACTCACGCTGCCGTTAATTGCAGCACCACTCTCCTCCAAATCAACTATTGCCGTTAGTTTAACAGACCTTCAGGGATGCTGCAACAAGCGAACTGTTGCGTTGGCTAATGCAAGTAGCTAGCTACTGCGCGATAATAATAAAAATGGAAACGTAAATCTGAAAAAATTTAATTTGGACCAGCTTCCTCTGGTTGAAAAAGCCTAAATAAAATGTATTTTTTTAGTTTTGTGTTTAAAAGTAGTTTGTTATAATGTATTTCCTAATATGCTACTGTATAATCTATCTATCGCATTACCGCCAGTCCGTCACACTCACGTACAATAGAGAATTGAAGATAAAATTGGGAAATTATCATTGGACCAACGCAATGTTGTATTCTGGTTGTTGATTGGTTAGGGAGGACGTCCTCAGTTGGAGCATCATTTTGTTGTATTTTTTCCAAAGAAGAGACAATAATTATTTTATAAATGATACTGAGGTCGCATATCCTTTGCATGCCATGACTTCCTGATGTCTGTGACCCAACAACATCAAAATGTCTCTGCATTTGAATGGATCTCTATGGGAATTGGGGGTGGGACTAGATTTAGCTGTAAATTACACTGGAACAGTATGGAACACATGGTTGAAAAAAATGGCTGTAAGTCATCAAGGGTCTAACGTATCAAACAAGCCTCAAACTATCACTCTGCTGCTAGATATGTACCTAGTGTACTCATGTACCTAGTCAAAACAAATACTTTTTTGCATGTAAGGTTATGTAAATGAACTGAACAATTTTTCTGTGGAAACATTTTGAATACACTCACTATATATAGATGACGAACATAAATATGAATTATGTGCTGATCTTTGTGAATTATTTTAAACAATGTGCTGGTATGCTATTTGTTCTCACTGACACAACACGTATAGTTGCACAAATTGTTGGACTAAAAGACGTTTGTTTTCGTTTCCAATTAAGTGACATTGTTTAAAATAAACTTTTCTCACTAAGGAAATTCAGGCATACATCATTTATGAGGCAGCATTATATTTTTTAAACTTGGACTTGCTTGGACTTAAAAAAAAAAAATGCTAAACCAACCTGGGGCTTGTCTCCCAAAATGCACAATTAATTTTGAAGCACTGTGTATCAGTAGTTCACCCAGTAAATTGCTATAGCTGCAGTGTTTCCCAAAACCTTTGTGATTTACAGTATGTGGTACATAATGTTGTTAAGTCAAGAGTAATCCAGATCGCTTGCGGGAATTAATGTGCAACACTAAGGTGAATACATATCCAGAAAATTTTAGGCAAACAGAATATATGGGTTATTCTAGTTATTCTATTATATTTTGCATCATATCTTTAGTCTAAATTGTGACAGAAACAGTGACCTCTATCAGCCAAAAAGGAAAATAAAGTACACTCCTTGGAGACTATCTCAAATTTGCCTCAGAGGAGCTCGTCGTCTGTTATACGTATGTATCAAAAACCTGAAGACTTCCTGTCTTTTACTTATTTTTTAAGTTCAGTAATCATTTTAATAGAGTACTCAAGTGACTACGTCACGCTGGTTTCATTCATTTAGAGTGTAGGCATTAACTAAAGCTTACTTTTAAACCATTTCTACTGATTAAGTCTTACCGTCAATTTTCCGGATTGTTCAATATAACGCCCGTTCACAAACTATGTTGTTTTTCTGGACCAGCTTCTGTCATGGTTCGTGGCTGTTTATTTTTTTTTCTTTTGCGGTTCTCGTCGTGGTTTCACGATTGTGAATCAATCAGATTTTTTCCACGTTCCGTTTCGGTGTTTGCTGTCCTCATTATTGTTTTCACCTGTGCTTCTACCTGCAGGGTATCTAAGTTCCTCACTTCCGATTCTCCGGTGCTTGTTTGTCTTTCGACATTGCATCGAGCCAGGTATAGCCAGGTACTAGCGACCTCCTGATATTAAACTCTGTTTATGTTCACAAGGGACTTGCTATTAGCTATTATTCAGGTATAGGATTGTTTCCTCCTGCTAGCATTTTGCGCTATTTATTTTGTCCGTTGCCGTTCTCTAGGACAGCGGTCCCCAACCACCGGTCCCTGGACCGGTACCGGTCCATAGGTCATTTGGTACCGGGCCACACAGAAAGACTGATAATCAATAAAATATATTTTTATTCAGAATCTGAAAGATGTTTTATTTTGAAAAATGACTGGAACCATCTGTGTCTCTTAAGACATGTCAAGACGCTCGTCAAGACGCTATCTTTGTGAAGCGGGGTTTTCTGCAGTGACAACGACCAAAACAAAATTACGGAGTAGACTGGATATAAGGAACACACTTCGGGTCTCATTGTCTCCCATTACCCCTAGATTGGACCGGCTTGTTGCAGAGACACAAGCTCAGGGCTCCCACTAATTCAGCGTAATGGTGAGTTGTATTTTTTATGCACTTTATATTTGTTTTTATGCCAGTCGTATCATTTTATTTCGTCATATTTATCCCCCCACACCTTGAAGGCCGGTCCGTGAAAATATTGTCTTACGTGAAACTGGTCCGTGGCCCAAAAAAGGTTGGGGACCGCTGCTCTAGGAGACAGTTTTTTTTGTGCATTTGTTTTGGTTTTACACTCTTCTGGCTCTGAGCAAAAGTAGCCAAAAGTGTTTTTTTGTTTGCTCAATTTCCCATTCTACCTCGTGAAGTGAGCTCGGGAGATTTAGTTGGTGTTTCACTAGTTTTCTAGTTCGCCCATTTTAGTGGGTTCGTTTTTGGTTGCTTAACCTTAGGGAATTAGTTTCCCGTTTTGTTTTCTTTTAAAAAATAATTTGTTCCCCTCTTTATTGGTCCTCACTGTTGTGAGCTGACTTGTTCTGATTACAGCTTCGAGAAAATTCCCTTTTTTTTTTTTTTTTTAAACAGCGCTGGCAATGTTTAAAAATTCCACGCCCCATAATTCCCTCCGAACATGCAGCCTTGTCTCCAGACGTTGTCATATAACGTTAGCCAGCAGTAGCACACAGCTCCGTTTTTAAAAACTTTTTTCTAACGTTAGCTAGCTAGCTTGAAGGACTAAAAGCTAGAATTGCTTTATGTGGTTATCCATAGTTTCTGACCTTGTCAGGCGGGCTTCTCAACTTAGCAAGCTAACGTTAGCTCATCTTCAGCTGCAGTACTCCCATCTGCCCAAGAATGTCCAGACAGACGAGATGATGATATCTTATTGGTCGAGAACCACCCGTGCATTGCAGTACTGAATATGTAGTCTGTTAAAGTGGACTACAAGTTGAACTATAATCATTAATGCATTACTTTAAAAAATAAAAATTGGAACATGCAATATATGGTCAATATTTTTGTACCACACAGGCTAATCCAGGAATGTTTTGGCTCATTCTATAAATCAGATTTCAAGAAATAGTCGAATAGTTTCTATCTTTCACGACTGACGTACTCACTTTAGTACTCTATTGTGAAAAGTCACATGAGGAGGCAGCGCTTTAGCCCAATCAGAGTTTAATAAAATAACAGTCATGCCATGCCTTATAGTAGATTGAACAACAACAATGTCAATTAAATATATGAGTCCCTCCCACTTTTTCTAATTTTAATCGGTTGGGTTGCTACTGGTTGCTAGCTACTGATTATTCAGGATTATTATTTTATTTAGTAAAATCAACGATAGCAAAAGTTCAATTCGACGAGCGCGCTAATTGCTAACGTTTTTAAGTTAACATTTGATAGCTGGCTAGCTAGTTCTGGCACAGTTAACAACCTTAATAGTTAGCTAATGTTAGATTCATACTTTATGACCTGCCTTCTCCGCACGCAGTGGAACATCACATGGATTTAACATTAAAAATCTGCATTGAAGGCTACCGTCACACAGTATAGAGAATCCATCCAATGAACACGTAAGTGCACTGGTAAAGCTTAATTTTTGGGTACGAATTTGTATAACTTAGGGCGTGTTATTGACAAGGGGGAAAGGCATTCAGGCATTAAAAAAAAAACATAGGCCATAAAAAAAAATGTTAAACCGTAAGACGAAATAGGGCTGTGCTTAAACTTATTTGACATTACTTGGCCAGCAAGAGTTAACGTTAACTTTCATAAGGCAGGATGAACGAGGCCGTTCACAGGTAATGTTAGGCAGTTCGTTTGTTAATGTGATGGCCAGCTATAATGATTTGCTCGTCTTTCTATTGGAGTCATCGGCTGTGTTTAACAATGAGATAGCGTTAGTTAAAACCACGATTAAAACGTGAGGTTGCTCCTTTTTTTTGTTTGGAAAATTGATAAAACGACTGACACCAGTTGTCACACAGCTTTCATTTGCATTGCAATACGTTGATGGAAGTGAGCACATTCAGGGGATGTTAATTGGATTTTTCTGCGTTTCAAGTGTGGGCGAGATGCAAAGTTCGATGATGAGCAAACTGGTAGCTTAGAGGTATGACGGGGCTGTAGTCATCCACCTGCATTAAACGGACTGCAGGATAAAATGAGGGGTTTCCCCCAGTGCACTGGTTTGTACATTGCTATGACCATCATTTAACATAGATAATTACGTTTCTTTCCGACTTGGACCCTGTTTTACGAACCATTTTCACCATTCTGATTGGTAATATTATAATTTGTCACATTTTTCTTTTTCAAACCCTGGGAACCACATTGTTTTACAATGAAACTTGAATCCACTGGAGCATATTTAGATAACGTTTCAGGTTCAATTTACCTCAAAAAAGTCTATATATAAACCTCTAATTTGGAAGTGAAAACGAGTGTGAAAGTTTTTTATTAAACCGAAATAAAAATTTGAATATATTCAGTTGAACTTGCAGAATTGACCTAATGCTATCGTACTTGCGCACTAAAATGTATTGTTTCCAGTTATGTGTGGTTCACTTTATAAGCTAACATCGAAAACATGTTGCAATGCTGATTATTCATCAGACTATTACGAGGATATTAAGTCACTTTGATGACCACCCAGATTTATTTGAACCGGAATACACAGAATACTCTGCGTCTTGCCTTTCTGTCTCAGGTGGGTAACAGCATGTTATTTGTAATGATTGTTCTGCCATTTATTCTCCTGCCAATTGCTGAAAGTAAGCCATTTAAAGTACATACTTTGACTTGCAATATTTTCCCATTATGGAAATTGTTTACCTTTGTAGTCTTTCCTTTTATATCAGATAATATCTATTTAAAAGATATGTCAGGTGTGTCAAAAAAAGAACAGCAGCTTGGCTCATGTGTGGTGCAGGGAAAACAAAGTCCCCATACTTCTGGTATTAGAAAAATAGGGAAATTATTTCCACACACACACACAATTCACCACTGCTCGTGCTTTTATTGGTTGATGTTTGGTCAAAGGCCTTTATCAAAACATTTACAGTAATTGGTTGTAGTTTTCAATCGCTGACTACTATTGGTTGTAGTAAAATAAGTTATATAGGTTTGCAATAACACTTCCAAAATCTCTGGATGTACCTATTGCCAAGCAGTAATTGGAGATAAATTTCAAGTAGGCTATAAATAGTTACTGTTGTATGAAAGCTATAACAAATAAACAGACACATATGTAGCATTAAGCTCTGTAAAAACGGTTGGGACCTTATTTGCAGTGGCAATGTAATTCCATTTCTTTTTAAAATGACTTTTAAGGACCTGGCTTATATTATATTAAATTTGTTGCTGAACTAATGGTAGAATTAAGTTGTATCCTCCCCCCAAAAGTCACCAAAACGAATCATTTTAGAGTGATTACACCAAAACGTTTCTTCTGGGGGAGCATGCCCGCGGACCCCCCTAGTTAAACCTCGTCCTGCCTCCTCAGTTTTGCAACCCACCAGCCGCCACTGGTATGTACGCACCCAGCAATGCAGAATCACATACCACAAACTAAAGCTCATCTCCATGCAAATAATTTCAGAGTATGGGTGGTCCTTATTTATTATTATTATTATTATTATTATTATTATTATTATTATTATGTGGCATGTGTCCTCAAATAAAACATGACCCATGCATGTTGTATATGTATTTGGTAATTCAGGGTTCCCACAAAACCTAGACATTTTTAATCCAGTCTTCCAGTCATGGAAAATTAGACTATTTCCTGAATGTCCTGGAAGACAATTAGTTGTCCTGGACAACATTTTTTGTGTAATGTTAAAGGCCAAAACATAGGTACCACTAAAACAAATACAGTTTTATAGATATTTACATTGATACACATGCTTACAGAATGTTGTGAAATATACCTCCATAAAGAACTAAATATCAAGAAGTAATGCACCTGCATACAATAACAAGTCACAGTGGATCTCTCTCAGGAGTCACCAATAAAATTAATAAGTGTGTTAAACTAGAACTGCAATGATTCCCAAGCTGGAACAAGAGTAAAAATCCGACATCTCTCCTGAGCAAAAATGTTCATTTTAGATATTGTGCCCAATCTGAAATTGCCATATACCTCTTTTTGAGTCACCACTGTGCCACATGCACCGGGGTAAAAAGCACTGCAGCGGAACCATATACCTTTTTTTGATGTGCTTGTCCATGATCCAGTGACAATTTTCCACACTACAGGCCACACAGTATTGCAAAAGGGAGCTAGGGCTGATAGGTGAGGTGTATATCTCAATGACGACTGTCGGCCTGTGGGCAGCAGGTATGTGTTTTGGGGGGGAACGATGGGTTACAATCAAAAATGTGAAATTCAGCTGTTCTGACTTTTTCTGTGGTATGACATTGCCAAAATAGAAGATAGTTATTTTTAAACATGATCAATGAGGTGTAAGTCTCTAAAAATATAAGAAAAACAAACAAAAATAAGACTTCTGCATGAGGACTGAGAATGTGTTGATCGCACATTACCATCAACCATTACCATATGTCTCAGAGTCATTAAAATTAAAGAGAGGGCCTATGGGGTGTTTCAGCAGAGGAAGTTTATGTCACCCACCTTCCTGCAGAGATAAAAGCAACCCCCAATAATTACCTGAGCTTCTCTACAATAATCCCAGTGACAGCGGTCAGCTACCTGCTCTCACCAACCAGAATCACTATTATGGCACATTTTGTTCTTAAATCTGAGTGAGCTACCGTGCAATAAGATGCATTTCAGACCCTTGGACTGGAATCCAAATGAACAGTATGTGCTAAGCTTGCTATTCACTTCAATACAAAGAAAAGGTGCACACCGTTTTATTTGCAGAATATAACCAGCAGCTGGATGAAAATGGAAACCCTGCTGTTTTTAGTCTTTCTGAGAGAGAGAGAGAGAGAGAGAGAGAGAAAGCTTTATATTTGTTCATTTTGTATTATTGTGTAACTAGTGCATTTCACAGTCATGGTTTTGTGCTTATCTCTGACCTTCAGCTAAATGTGGAAGGCCACGACTGGAACCAATCTAGGTGCACTAAATCAGGAGCATTTACCCAGAATCTGTTCATGATTAAACCGTGACTGTACGTCCTTTGCATCGGCAATGCCATAAATGTATACCGGGAGGTTAACTCTGGATTTAGTATTGTAAGCAAACAGCAAAAACTTTCCTTCTCTGAAACAGCATTGCTGTGTTGTAAGCACATCTATTTATTTAATATGAACCTGCCCTGTCTTTTTTTTTTTAGCAGCAGAGCATTGAGGGACTGTGTGCCATAGTTCTACATTCTAATTTATTAGAGCTATAACTTTTCGATGCTTTACATATTAGACATTACCTCACCCATTCCATTGTTTCCTGAGCTACAGTATTTTGCATTATTCATTAAGCAGTTTATGGCTGTGAATTAAGGAGCTTAATCACAGCCAGGGTCATTGTTGTGAATTCACAGCACTGCCTGAGGCAGCTGCAATGCCTTATTGTTTTCCACACACCTGTGAAAAAAGAAAGAAAAAAACTATGCCGTAACTTCAAGGCAGAGGAAGGTCACACTCAATTATGCCAGTCAAGGGCATACACATTTTATGTATCAAAGGAGGTTGGTCTTTTTAGTGCATGACAAAGAGAACTTCCAAACCTGTCTTCTGACTTTGACACATCTCAATCATTAGCGGTCTCCCTGCAGTACAGTGAAAAGTGATTTGTTGAACCCCGTCTCAAGCACCATCTTTTTTGAACACAAGGCCGAAAATAAAATGGTTACAGTTCTTGAACTGCTTTGACTACAGGCATAATTCTGGTCTCTTCTGTAAGGTAAGACTGAGGAGTTTGTTTTCAAAGTAGTCAGCTTTTTATTTTAATTTTTTTAATTTTTGCTGGGACTTAACCATCATTCGTGCCCTCGTAGAACGTGTCATCTTATTGATTCATCCTGTGTCATGTTACAAAATAAGGAACTATTTTTGTCGCTATAACATTGAGATCGTAAAATAGTTTATAGACATAAAATCATGAGTTAACACTCTCAAATGGTATATTTGTTACCAGATTGATGTAAAATTTCACCATAAAAAATGCCATCCATCCATCCACTTTCTAACTGCTTGATCCAAGTCAGGGTCGCGGTGGCAAGAGGGCAAGCAGAGGGGCCCAGACATCCTTTACCCCAGCAACTTCCTCCAACTCGTCCGGGAAGATCCCTAGGTGATCCCAGGCCGGCTGGGAGATATAATCCCTCCAGCAATTCCTGGGTCTACCTCAGGGTTTTCTCCCAGCTGGACATGCCTGGTACACCTCCGTAGGGAGACGCCCAGGAGACATCTTTACCAGATGTCCGAACCACCTCAACTCATGCAGAGGAGCAGCCATTGTACTCTGAGATCCTCCTGGATGACGGAGCTCCTCACCCTATCCAAGAGAGTAAGTCCTGCCACCCTACGGAGAAACCCCATTTCAGCCTTTCGGCTTGTATTCGCAATCTCACTCTTTCGGTCACTACCCAAAGCTTGTGACCATAGGTGAGAGTAGGAACGAAGATAAAGGTAAATCGTGAGCGTTGCTTTTTGGCTCAGCTCCTTCTTGACCACTGTCCAATACAATGTTTTTTGAACATTCCATAACCTTCTCAGTAATTTTTTTTGCCCCTTTCCCAACTTTTTTAGAACGTGTTGCAGGCATCAAATTCAGAATCACCACCACAGCTCAGCAGCAATACACAACGGGACAGAGCACGCACACATTAGGACTAGGAACAGCGAACTCATGTTCCTTAAGGTATTTGGGGGGGGGGAAGTAACATCGCCGAACCCGGAAGTAACGTTTTGTTTTTCTTTTTTTCCTTTCTTGTCGCCTAAAATTTTTCCCCAGGGAATCCGTGCAAACGGCTGATGTGTGTGTGTGTGTGTGTGAGAGAGAGAGTGAGATGCATCAGTATGAAGATAAATCTAGATATTCCAAGCATTTGTTACTAGGATAAATGTTGTTATGATATTGTGCAATAGCACTCTGAAATGGTTCAATCTGATGATTTCTGAGAGTAGAAAATTACTTTTTTTCAACAATTACATGGCTGTCATGGATGCATCTTGCCAGCCTTAAACTAAAATGTGTAAGAAACTGCTATACACTACACAATCCAATTGTATCGTTCCTCATTTATTATAAAGCGCTGTAATCCATAACAACACTCAACTCAAAATTCCTGCCTCTCGCCCAAGGCCCCAGCCCCACCTCAATCCCCCACCCTGTGCGACTCTGACCAGGAATAAGCGGATTAGATAATGGATGGATGGATGGTATGTTGCCATCCTTTACGGTGAAGTACAACACAGTTGTCTTCATATTTTATACATTTAAAATAAGCTGCAACTGTTATTGGATTCAATGCATACTGCTATGAGCATACTTGGTGCTACTTTGTGTTTACTGGGAATGTGCAAAGCATTCTGATTTACCAGTGCAAAATCTTATTGCAGAGTAAGGTTTGCATTGGGTGTGCTTGTTCCAGTGCAAATATATATATATTCGAACTTTCCATTTATTTTACATAAAATAGGGACATGGGGTTTCTGGGGACCTTTTTCAAATATGCATTTAATTGAACATTGAACACCAAACAATCAAAGTCTCTGCACACATCAAAGGTTTTCCATTCGGAAAAATATGGCCATTATTTTTTGAAAAAGCGAGATAGTTTAAAACGAATATCCGTAAAAATCATTTTGGCTGCATATCATAAGTGCGCCTCATATAATAGAGAAATATTTCACAGCCAAGCAAGCTTGCTTTCAAAATGTAGTATAATCAAATACAGACACCTTTTGTTTTTTTATTTGCATAGAAAATAATGCATCGCAGCTGTGGTCATATCATAGTAAAATATGTCGCTTCTGCTGCAATAATATATGATTGACTAGCACTGTTTAATACATTCCATTTCATTGTTATTATAGACCCACTCTAGACTGAAATGTAAAACCTAGTTAATACTGGTATTAGTAGCACGTATTCTGCAGCACAGATATGGTGAAATAAAAAGCACCATGTCTAGAGTCAGATGTAGATTTGGAATGATACTAAATATGAAAAATGTACTGTCATGAGTGATTTTATAACACAGCATTTATTGGAAGTTTTAAATCATTTGTGTGCATTATGCATAATATACATGCAAAATGAACTGAAGATAATTTTTTTTACAAGCCTCATTTCACTGATGCTGAATCCTCTACATTAAATGCATCTGTGCGAAAAGCAAAAACAGATAATGTATCTTTTTATGGTTATCACAAAGACAAAAGTTATAGAGCCAAGCTAAAAACAAAGCAAAAATACACCGTCAAGCAACGGTTAGCTTGCGATCGCTAGGCTTGCAAGCCACGGGCGACTGAGATGTGGTCAAAAGTGCAGTGACTGTAAATGTGCTGAATACTCATTCAATG
The DNA here is from genome assembly GCA_022702515.1 of Ilyophis sp. 1 JC-2022. Lineage (NCBI taxonomy): Eukaryota > Metazoa > Chordata > Actinopteri > Anguilliformes > Synaphobranchidae > Ilyophis > Ilyophis sp. 1 JC-2022. Next base: position 44,560,419 of record CM040395.1, on the reverse strand, counting down.
AGCGAATGCGGATATCATTTTATGAAAAAAATCTCAACTTAAAAATGTTATTACGCACACCTACACAACAGTAGCATTTGCCACATTGGCAGTACTAAGACTTGTTCAGTGATCTAGAACCATGAAAGAAGGTATTGTGTGAACATTGAAGTAACACCACGACAACGCGCAGTGAGGCGCGATTAAGTGAGGCAGTCAGGACAAAGGGAAAAAAATAGGAAGTACGGAGGCAGAAAAAGCAGCCGAGGACAATATATGGAGCAATTTTGGCTTGAAAATCCTGGCGTAAATAACATACTGAGATATTTGTAGAAGTCGCAAAAGCATTTACATATGCCTGGTCTATTAAAAGCACAATATTTGTTTAGAACAAAGCTGTCAAAATAAAAGATCATTTGCTGAAAGCATCGGTTTTAACATTTGGGTATTATGCTCACCAGCCAGCTGCAGGGGTGCCATACCCCACTGTGCACTTCCCTATTAAGAAGCTGCGCTCCCAGTCATTTGGTCGCCCCCCTGAATCAGCAAACACAACTGTAGTTATTGGACTGATTTGGTGCAGGGTTTGATTCATTTAAAGTAAGAAATGAAGCGTGGCATTTTTAACGGTAAAGTTCTATTTGCTAAGACATTTTCCAAGCAATTATTATTCAATATGAGCATCGGACTGACCTTTAAAATCTTTGAGGGTTTTCAGAAAAACAATAATTATACAACACTGACCGAACGCGAGGGAAGGTGTTTAGTCGGATGTACCCAGTTTACAGCATATGCATGTCTCTTTAAGACAAGTATCATCGCATCCGGGAAAGTGTTTTCACTGGGTTTTTACTTCTTGCAGAGAAAGAACATTTCTCTCTGACAGCAGGTTTGTCCAATAATAATAATAATAAAGTATTGCATGTACCAAACTTTATCAGAGCAATAGGCAACCTCTAGATGTCACCAAAAGACAAAACCGCTTTCATTGCAGGCAAAAACCAGCTGTACAACTGCCATTTTTCAAATTTCTTAAGCTAGACATTTGTCCCGAAAACAACTTAATTAATAATTTAATATAATATGATATATGAATTTTGTTTAATTTTATTTTTATATATACAATATATGTAGAACAACAAAACAACAAATAAAAACATACAAAAAAAAAATAAAAAAGAAAATAAACTGCTACCATAAATACTTTAGCACTTTCGTTGATCATTGATCATGTCTATAATCAATTTGAAAAAAAAAAGAATGTAAAGGAAGAAATTAAGAAAAATTATTTTTAATTTTATTTTTAATAGTTTTCAAAAAAAACATTTAAATAGAGTTCAGTGTAGTTGTAATAAAATAATGAATTACATATCCATTTTGATTGAGATCTCAAGTCAAGAAAAAAGCAGATCCACACACCCAATGGCACACCACACACAATGCAATCAGTCAGCATTTTTTTTCATTTTTATTAGGTAGTTCACATGTTTGTATACACTCCACCGAGCTACTACTCACCATTATGGTGATTGATGGATGAGGACTTGTGTTGGCTCAAGCCCTCCGTAGCTCAGCATGTAGCACTACTCTCTCTGCTTAAATCAATCACATTTTTTTATTCCCAGTAAGTACATAGTAAGCAGCTTCTAAGTAAAATTTTTAAAAATTTTTTTTTTTTTTTTTTTAGTTCTATTTCACTTTAAGCAAGGGATACAATATTAATAATATTTGTGAAGTCACCCAAAAATAAAAAAAAAAACATAAACTTTCCACAAAAAAAAAAAAAAATAAATTTGGATAATGAATAAAAAAATCATGCTCTTCATGGAAGTAGTTCTCGAGGACACACACCACATAAAAGAAAGACGTACAAGTAAAAAAAATATAAAAAATAATAGCTATTCTTGTAATTGCGCTGTTTTCTCTCATATTTTCCTTACCTGATCAGTGTTTGCATTTGAACAGAACAGCAGATATGCATGACATACATTAACTGAGCTGTTGAACAAAAAATTTGAGGCCAGATTGACTAAAACAATGTACATGAATCTTAGTTAGGCCTGGTCCTGGGTTGGGATCCACTGTGCATACTGGGGTTTATTACAGCAAAGCTCTCAATTCATGTCAGCTTTGAATACATTCATTGAATACTGATCAAGATTTGACATCAAATAATAAGTATTTTCTGTTGGCGAAAATTACAGTTATTTATTATTTTTAAAGAGAAACATACACTTAAAATAATTTCTGTAATTTATTATTAAAAGTGAGAGCCCATCCAAACACTTATTAATACACACAGCTATTGAGATTAGTGTATTTAATTAATTAAAAGCAATTATTCATTGATGGAAGTAACAAGCAAGTAATTGAACAACAAAATAAGCTTGATAAGGACAACTGCATACAATTTGCTTGAGCAATAAAAATGTGTTGAATAAACACAAACCGCCTTCCAGCCGGGCACTTATTTCACAAATAAAAAATAATTGTCAAGATTATAAATAAAGGTCTTTACTGAGTAGCTTTTTTGTGTGAATTAGAAAAATAGGCAACATTAAATATTATTGCATAAATGAAATTGAATACTGATATGAATCAGCCAACACCCCCCCCCCCCCCAAACACCCTCTGCCCCCCAAGCCAATAATAACATCGACACGCCACCCCCAGCTCACGCCCTTGGTAAACAAAAGCAAATTTTCACGGTCACCTTACAGAATACACTGTGTCCCATATTAAGGCAAGACAATGTTGGCAACCCTAGTCCACATACTGTGCCTTAGGGGTTGGGGATGTGGTTTATTCATTGGAGTGTGTCTCAGGCTTTAACGGCTTTTGCCTGCAGTATTTGCTGTGCCCGCTGATCTGGCTCTGAAAGTGACCGCTGCTCAGTGGACTCATGCCCATTAGAGATGCACAACGTTTCCAAAATGTTTCCACAATGTTTTCCTGGGCTTGCACAATGTTTAAAGAAAGCTTTTATCATCCTCTTCTTCTTGTTGCAGTTGAAATGGATTCCCACCTTTTTAAATTAATTAAAAATGTATTAATGAATAATTAATTCAATCTGCTTGTATTCCAACCTCAATTGATTTCTGCAGGTGAGGCGCTATGTCCACTTTGTGAACAAACGTACCACCCTACCTTCTACATCAACACTTTCAGTTGTAACATTGAATTACCTTTTCTCCTTTGTGTGTTTTTTTCTTCTCATTTTGCATTATTTCTGCTGTGTCCCTAATTTTCTTTCAGGGATCTGGACTGTATAACAAATCATACTTTGCTCAAATTTTCTGTCTGTAGATTATTTACAACCAGCTGAATAATCATTCTGGTAGTCAGAATGCAATTAGCTGCAGAGTATAAGCAATTAAGTTAATTGGTCCTACATTTTAATCTGACTTTGATTAAAACTGAGTTGCAGAAATGCAGGCAATATCCAGTTGCAAAGTGTTCATATTGATTCTTGCAAACACTCAGCATTGTTTCTTTCTATGCCCTTGTAGTGCCCTGATTATGGCGAGAACTAAAGTGATTTCCCCGTTCCTGAGATATTTCTTTAACATTAACATTGTGCATCGCACATGCCAAATACGGGCCTATAGAAAGGTCCAGGGCATTATGCTACAGCTGGTTTAAGGTTTTACTTAATTAGGTATGTCAGGGCAACAAGATAATAATAACAATCAATAATCAGTGCATCTATTTTGCTTTGTAGTTCAGTGGGTAAGAAGATCACATTACACAATGTGTCTCAGAAAGCTAAATATAGCAGTCAGGCAGAGAAATGAGAGAGTCACTTAATTTTGACTTTCAATGTACGCTTATTTACTGGAGATCAATTCTCGTCACGGCATGCCTCGCTTTTATCTGCTTTGAGCTTTAACACCAAGTGAAAAATCGAAGGTGAACTGTAAGCTTCCAGCGCAGAAAGTAATGCGGAGGCCTCAGAGGATCGCAGTAAGAGGGGGGAACTTCGGGATCAATGAGGCAAACCACGTGACCCAGGACATGAAAACAGGCAGTGACGGTTTTTGTCCTATTCCTGGGGCCCACATGAAGACGTGTCTTCCGCAGCTCGACAGCAGCGGCCGCATGCTGCGAGACCGCACGGCCCTTTAGGCGGTGTGTACTCGAACGGAGAGGCGCAATTTGCATTCCATATACGAAGTCTCACAAGTCGCTTTGCAGCGGGAGCTCATCTGTATGTTCATTTCTCCACGAAGGTGATGTTTGTCACGCTCGCGGGGTTCGCCGTTTTCTTTGCTCGCCGTGTTGACCGAACCGCGGCGGGACTGTGAATAAGCGTTCACTGAAAACTTCCCCCCGATGACATCATATAACCCCTCTCCACAGCTTGGGTTGTATGGCTGGAACCAGGAGCCGCAAACCGTAAGGAGATAAACGCTTGCACAATTGCTTTGCACACAAAAACGTTTAACGAGGAAAGCCTTTTGTGCGGCCTTGCATTTCTTTATTTTTCCCTCTTTTCTATTTGCGCACACCTGCCCCTATCTCGATGGTTTTTATTACTTTTCTCTCTCCCTCTCTATCTAGCTCCATCTCCCTCCTTTCCTAGAAGGTATTTGAAAAGCGCCTTTTTGTTTTGTGCCTCAATTATGTCGAGAAACAAAATAGGATTGTCAATTGATAACAATTTCTGCTGAGAAGCAAAAATATCCTTTTATAAGAGGTGGCAAATAAGACAGAGCTTGGTCAAGAGGCACAAAGTAGACTGGACTATTATTGTAATAAAAGAAGTGTAACTACTGCATAGTGACAGGCTCAATAGGTCATGGATACATTTAGTGTATACAAATTGATAGCTGTTCCCTAGGAAAAATCACAGTTTAATCATTTTGTAGTTTTAATATTCTATTTAAATTCTTAGTCTTGTTTTTCACTTGACTGTTGAACATTTGATTGCTTTGTCACTACTCAGTTTAATGGCCACATAAAGGTTTGTCAGCTCGAACTGATGAAGCTCAAACTCTCTTTCTCCGTTCTTGCATATGAATATTGGCTACAGCTGAGAAAAAATAAGTGGATACATTCCCTTTTGCTTCCTTTATTTGCAGCATCGTCCCTGCTGTAAGCACTAAATGGTTCCCTTGATACTTGGGGAAACAACATTTTTACACACCTCATTGTGCACATAAATAATATATCCGAGAAGGTAAGTGGTCTTCAATTAGAATTTGAATGCCATATGTTAACCCAATGTTTTCTTAAAATCCTAATCCACAATAACTTTCTACAATAAATGTAATTACATGAAAAAAAAACAGTTGACTTGCTTTAAACTCTGCAAAAATGCAACGCATACCAGGAAGTGAACACACGTGAAGGAACAGGCATTCAGTGTCAAGTACGTCTATGAAACCGTTATTGTTGTCAAACCTAAATGAATTAACCGCAGTGCAGGTTTCTGACAAGCTACTTTGAGTAATTCAATATTTCAGAATTGCACTTAAAAAGACACTTGTGACTTGAGTCAATGGGGGCTCCATAATTGGATCCCTTGAGGTTCACCGACTTTCCGAAGACATACCAGATCCCGCGGCGATCGGGCCCTGGGATGACCTGGAGTAATCTCTGCACCAGAGCCACATAGTTGGCTGGCTGCTTCACACACAAAGCAGAGGAACAGAACAATCTGTTACTCTAGGCTGCTTCGGACTGGTTTATCAAGAGCTATCACAGCGCTATCATGCTGTGTGAATCACAAAACACTCATTAAAATGACCTTAGGGACTTATTATAGTTGTTCTACTTTTATTGGTGCCTTGAATTGTGGAATAATAATTAAAAAAACTAGAATAAGAGAGCATATGGAGATGGCTTAGGAGATCGAAAGCCTTACCTGATAATGTGAAATGTACGAACGCACTCGCAAACATACGCGCAAATGCACACATAAGCACAACAAAATATGTGCACACGCACGCACGCATGCAAAGACACATGCACACACACACATGCACACGCAAACACACACGTACACACACACACACACACTAAATAATGGGAGGTTACCACCCCCTGGTGGGAGGTAATTGAGTCATGAGATTGAGTAAGGAACGGGGCACCGTGGCAGAAATGAGAAATGGCAGAAAACAAGATAGATGAGAAAGAGCTTTCTGGAAGACAAGACTGATGGGAAACCTCACCCATGAGCTAGCTTTTGCCCAGGAATCGACAGGTAGCACCATTTACATATGAATAATGGCCAGGATCTAACTGTTCTGTCTCCTATTTAGGGGGAATAGTGTGAGGGACTTTCTTAAATTAGACTGTCAGATAAAGTTGAGGATTGGACCCAGTGGAGCCATAACCAGTGTCAGGTCTTGCATATCATCAGAGCCAAATGTGGAAATACTTCTTTGTAAATGAGAAGTGACAAGTATAGGCTTGAAATGCAGTTTTTTAATTTATTTATTTATTTACTCTAACCATTTGATATGGCAGTCATGACATGCACTGATAAAGCCTGGCCTTAGCTCCAATCTCTTTGATCCTTGCACACATAAATGAGACATAGGCCTCATTCTTTGATTCGTGCATCATGTTATAGGTTAACAGCCAACAGAATATACATTAACAAGAATGTTTTTCTTAGTAAACTAGTTGCAATGAAATTACACTGTGATGTTCATAAGAGAGAAACCAGCAAAATGGTTTTGAATATCCATTGAGGATAAGATTAGTGCATTGCTCTTTAACACCTCCATAACATTTGACATCCATTTGTTGTTAATAAAATATAAAACTTGTTCCAAGCAAACAAATATCTATTGTTCTTGTTGTCTTGGTGTTAGTGTAGTGTTGTAGCACATGGTCTGCCATGGGGTGGTTGTCGGCACCTTGTAGACTGTGTATATTGCCTATGCCTAGAACCAGCCCTGATCCGCTCTCTTGGAGAGGTTGTCAGGCAGAACAAAGGCAAATTTAAAAAGAGTTACAATGGTGATAAGGGAGCAAAATAAATTCTAGAAATGATGCAAAACACAGTGAAAACCCTTTTTTATTTTTTAGAGGAAGCTTTGTGTCAAGTTACAACAGTACAGAAATGAAAGAACAAAAAGCTAGACGCAGCAAAATGAAGACTTGTTGATGGTTTGTGTCAAATAAGGCTCGTCACCTTCAGAGCATTGGATTATGCGCTGCAATAAAAAATAAAAAATAAAACATTTTGTCCCCTCCCCCCACATGAAGGATACCATCTGAGACAAATCTGGTGTCTTAATTATGTTGTTTAAGCTTTTCAAACCTATACATACATGAAATTTTAAAAAATTAGGCTTCCTGGCCTGAATATAAATTATGCTAGACTGTTTCCATCAGCCATATGCATATGGGGTGTTGTTTGCAATTTGTTGTATTTTTTCACGAAATGCTGTTTTGTATTAAAAATGTAATTTCCTGGAATGAGCATTTTGTGCATACAATGCAATTTTATGGCATAAATATAACTTCACCGACAGAATGAGCACTTTGTGGACTCGATGTTTATTACTACAGTGCTCTCAAATTGTACTGCCAGTTAAAAACCAAGGGCTAAAGTTGGCATTACGCTGGGCTGGGGAAAAAACAAAGAAAAAATTGCAAGTGTAAATAACGGTGATTAGTTCATAAAACTGCATAGCATTAAACATTAATATAGTGTAATTGCCCTAACAACAATTGGTTTCAAAAGCATAGTTTCATTACTTGGATTTACCGATAGCCTGAACAGTCCATAACAGCAAAATCCCTTCTTACAAAATCAGCAGTATTGCACTGAATGCTGTATTAATATTTTCACGTTTAACATTTTAAATTTAAAAGTAAAAATGAATATTTGCCCAAAATAGATTTAGAAAGATGTTAAAGAGAAAATTTGAAATATTACGAAATTGGATTGTGCAAAAACAATTTTAAATTGCAACAGCATCAAATATTTGTCTTCACTTCTTCATTGTATTTAATAAACAATATAATGCAAAACTTTAAATCAGTTGTCCCCAACCCTGTTCCTGGAGATCTACTGTCATGTACGTTTTCCCTCCCACCGTAACAAAACACACCTCATTCAACAGCTAGAGATCTCATCGAGCTGAATTAGGGTTGAAATGAAAACCTACAGGACACTAGATCTCCAGGAACAGGGTTGGAGACCACTACTTTAAATTAACTAATACGCCTTTAAGTTTTTAAGGCTCTTTTTAAGACTCCCTGTTCACTGTCCACTACTACACTAAACCTTAACATTCTCCTACAGCGGTTTAAAGAAATTAATTATTTTAGCCGGTGTAAAGCCTCTAATGCAGTGATACAGTGGTTCTGGAGGGCCACGCGGTATGCTGGTTTTTGCAGTTACTTTGTACTTAATTGATTAATTAAAGCAGCCGATGACAAAGCTAATTCACCTGGTTTCTTGGGTTTGAATTGATTGCTGATATTAAGGCGAAAACAAAAACCAGCATAGTCTGCGGCCCTCCAGGACCAGGAATGAGTGTCACTGCTCTAATGCAAATAGCATCCAGCCTCTTTTTCATGTACAATACTTCAGATCCTGGACATCCTATGAGTGTCTGTGCTCTAAAAACAGCTCAAACAGTGCCTCCCGGGCCTACAACACGGTTGGCTTTTCATCCAAAATGTCTTCCATGTATTAATTTTCTACAATGAGCTTTTGGCCCAGTGTTTCCCCTTACATATGTGACAGAATGCTGTTTGTTTTCTGGCTCTGTGTTCAGGTGGTTGTCAGACGTTTCAAATTCACACAGACATCGCATTGTCCACTGGAATAATGAGCGAAGCTGTTGCTTTTCTGATTTCTTCTTTCGACGAGGCAACACTCTTTGGCAGTTCACCTGGCTTTTGGGAATTTCAGCTGCACTCTCGGTTAATCCCATCTCTGGTGTGATTTTCTCATGCTGGACACAGCTTTATTTTCTGTGGCCTAACATTCCTCCAGAAAATGTAGGTCAGTCTGAGTGTGTCTTTTAAAATCACTTTCGGATCCCTACCATTGACAACAGCCTCAATCAGGGGAGGAATCTGACTCTGCTGGTAGTGAGACTTAAATGCTTGAATGACACCAGCATCTTTTAGCTGTAAGAGGTTGGTTGTGTTGGGCAAAGAGCACTTTAATATTTGTCAGATACTCAGTGGGACTTACATTGTTCTTTAAAAAGCATGATCTTGGAAGCAGTCCTCTGTCTTACTTCCTGAAAGTTCATCCATGTTTGCCATCCTATGTAGCTACTTAGCTGGATTCTAAGAAAAGAGAACATAATTGAAAGAGAATTTAACTGAATATATCTGTTGTTGAGTGTTTAATTTACCAAGGGTGGCCCATGTTTGGCTTTTTTCTTGTTAAAATTGTCAAAGCAACTAAAGTTTACTAGCTAAAATTGCCAAGGCAACTGGAATTTTAAAAAATATTCGTCATTTTTAAAAAAAATATTTAAACTTTTTAAAATATCTGCATTTTCATGCGTGCGCTGGACTGAATTTCGCTATTTTTGGGCCAAAGACGAGGAGTGCACAGCTCACAGCGTGCTGCACAGGTTGAAAATGGGCTGAGTTATGCTGAATATTTATGAGTGGGTGTGCTTCAGCTGCACCATAGCTAATCAAATTACCTCTTTTCAGTCCTTTTAAGCCGTGTGCATTGGACTCGTTTTGACCATGTCGGACTATCCCGCATCCCGTTCAGTGAAAAACGACAGCAGAACACGCCCAATCGGTCACGGTCGGGAGGCCAGAACAAGAATGCTAAAGGCGATAAAAGTCACCAATAGGTTATCTACAATAAAACATTTTTTATAATTACCTTAGCCTCCAATCAGTCAATAAAATACATTTTAAAATAATTTATTTTACTCTCACATTTATAATTTACTGGCTTTTTTATTTTTCAAGTCCTCTCTTTTCCTATTTTCTAGGTCCTAATCATGCGTTTAATCATTTATCTATTTCCAATTTTCTCCATGCAACATATCCCATTTCCTCGCCACATTTATTAGCGACTTTTGTCGCCTTTAGGATTCTGCATTGGAAGACGATAGGCTGTCTATTTTGCATTGATTTAATTGAGTTACATTTTTATCGCTATACATGCGATAAGAGTGAATGTATGCACCAAGTTTGTCATTATTCTCATTACAGACAGGTGTAAGAAAGAATACAGTACCCCTGGGAACACAGTGCAGTATAATAACAGCCATAAACAATTAAAAACAGATAGAAATACAATAATTAACATTATAAAAAAGACAATGAGCAATGCATGCAAAGTAAAGAAAATGTCCTGCTTGGGGGATTTATTTCAAAGTCAAATTGGACCGCATATGTTCCATGGAAATGATTGATTTGCTTTTGAATATAGGTTATGATAATTGGGGAAAGCCCCAAAATTCGAACTCGCTGTACGCTGTGGTGTGATTTGCGCCGTTAACGTGGTCTCACCTGGCGGGCGGTTATACTGTTAATTGACATTTGATAATAATTGTCTTTGGAGAAGTTAGCAATGTAAACACTCCCTTTAAAAGTGGTTAGAATATTGAAGAGCACCTTTAAGAAAACTCAATTTGACCCTTCAGTACGTTTGTGAGAATAGGTAGATCTTTGATAGAATCACAGACAATAGGTCTGTGAACAGGATCTGCTGAAGGCGTCCAATTTGTGTACCGTTAATGGAAAGATTGGTAGGCGTGGGTAGCCACAAAAGACATACAAAACTTAGGAAAGAACTGTCTAAAGTTAATCTCCTTTCTATGTTGCAGGTTGGAGGTCACCCACATTACAGGCTATAAAGTCAAGGTGTAGGATTCAGTGTCATTGAACAAAAGCCTTTCAGAGCTCAAGGAACCTTGTCTTATTCAGTCTTAGCAGACACTTGCTAATATAGTTTCCCACTGCTGAGAGAATAGCCTCTGTCTAACCACATAATGATGCTAAGACCAGGACAGACATTCAATTTGTTTAAATCATAATTGAAGTGAGAATAATGTTAACCAGTGTCTGGAGACCCGATACATTGACATTCCTGCTCCCAGCATCACATTAAGGATTTACTTCATGGTAATCATGGCATTCTGTTCACAAGCATAATTAAAGCATATTTTACCGGGCTATTTATATTCATGGCCATACATACATAAATATGATAACATTTCCATAATTGCATCTGCATTTGCATATCTCCAACCTCTTATTCATAGATCTGCCCCATCAATGCAATTTACTCCATTTGGAAAGCTCAGTAAGCAGGTGATCCCCAAGGTCCACCAGAGTCGTACGGTCTGTGGCATACAGTAGGACTACAATTAGCTTGAGCAGGCACCTGATCAGCCAGAGGGTTCATCCTTTCAATCGGAGACAGGCACAACCTTGCCAAATAAAACCCTCTTCCCTACCCCGTGCTATTGCCAATTGCACTATGTCCAATGGGACCACAGTCTGCACAGAGAACTTGAGCAGGACAGCATCTAGGCTCAGTGGAACAAGAAAACAAGTCTAAAGACATTACAGAAACGATATAACTGCCTTCATAAAATCCATATTTCTCTACTGAATCAGGCATGTTACGTTATCAACAGTGCTGAAAAAAAGAGGTTTAATAATGTGACAGTGTTTCAAATATTAAAGTGATGGTGATGTAAAAGTGAAGTTGACAAATTAAATGTCAGCATCTAGCTACTGGGAGGCAACTGCACAGTTTAATTTACCAAATATGATCAGAAAACCATGGTAATGTTATGCCTTATGGGGAAGCACTATTATGAGTATTTCATTCAGTTCATTGATTGGTCACTTTTTACATTTTAAGAAGAATGTCAATTGGAAAACACTGAATTTGGAACATTTGCACTTCAGGGATAAAAGACACCAATAAAATACCATAAAATATATTCCCATCCACTATATCAATTTACATTGTATAGCAATGTCACATCATATATAGTTCCAGTGGCATTATTACCATATACATTTATTATAACAAGGTTAAATGTTTGGTCCTGCTTGTAAAATTTTGCCACACAATTTCAGTAGCTATATTCACTGCAGTGATTTGACATGTTGACAAGAAAAATAAAGCAGACAAAATATGTATTTATTTATGTATGCAGAATGTCAAGAACAGCCAAGTGGTTTGTCACTAGCAGATAAATTCAGCCCATTATAAATACAGCTTAATTCCCTGCTAGAAGGGAGGGCAATATATATTGTTGTAGGCCAGAAAATGATAATTGTGTAAACTGGCCACGTAATGGCTGCTAAATATCCAAAACAGCAATGTTATAATACAGATTAGAACATTTTAGAAATGAATGTTAAAGTAGAAAATATAATTCTGTATATTGGGTATACAACAAAATGACAACAAACAAGATATATAACAAACTACATTTGTTCCCTTTAACTGTGAAGGCACATGCAGAGGTATGAATTCTGGTAAAGGAAAGGTAGAGTGACATACAGTAAGAGGAGATTACTCTGTTTCATATTTCTAAAGTGGCTGTGGGGTATTGAACAGAAATATTAAACTAATGGACTCCTTCATTGTTGTACCGGTAATTATTATTATTATTATGAATGATAATAATGTCAAGTGGAATTTGATGTTTGGATATTAATTAAATATTCAATGGTGTTGATATCTGCTTGTATGAAGGAAAGGAATCAATCATCTTCAGTAGGTGAAATGCTCTCATAGCAGAACCGCTCTGTCTCTGAAAACTCTGCAGGGTACTGCTTCTAGAGAAATGAACACAGGTTCACTAAACAATGTAAACTGACTGGAATTTCATCAAATGGGACTAGTGTGTTACACAATCAGAGTTCCTCCCTTGGTCACTAAGGTCCAAAAACAGAATGGGAGGAACTTAGGTTGAACCTGTGGACTAGCTGAACATTTTCAGTTTGGACTATTGGTTCTTTATTCTGTCTGTCAGTACAAGTTAGATTGCAAAGCAGCTCTATTTTAGAAATACACATAATCTGAAAATCAATTTTTGAATAGATATTTAAATATCCTTTGTTATCAGAACATGAAGTTAAACTAGTACGACGTGATGCTTAAATCATAGCTTTTAATTACAGCTTTATTTTAGATGGATTCGGAGGTGGTATTGCACTAGCTTCATAAAATAAAGTAATAAGTTGTGAAATCAGTAAAAAGGAGCTAATGACCCAGACAATTCAAAAGAACAGATGGAGTCACAAAATAGCAAAGAAACAACAACATGCTGGACCACTGGGCCCTTCAAATGCCAAGGATGTTGGAATTAAATTAGAAAGAGCAGTATGCACCAGAATCCATTATATGGAGCTTCTGAAGGAAATGTGTTCATTATATGGTATGATGGACAATTTCAACAGTGTGTTGGAATGCCGAAGGCAATGTTGGCAATACCGTGCAATGCGTTTGACTCAAAACATGTCAATGTCCCTTCTAATGAAAAGAGCCCATGACCTAAGCTCTGCCTCAAAAGTCCATTTGAAAACCCCATCTGTTTTATATACGTTACTTCTAGATCCTAGATAACATGGGTTAGGTTCATGTTTATTAATCAAGAATAACGTTTCCTCGGGCCTTCAATAAACTTGACGATTCGTCATGGCGAATTCACTCCCATGCTTTTATTGTTATGGCCCCCGTATGTTGCATTTGTGCCTGTTTGTAGATTCGACACGTGTCTTTGGGGTTTGTACAGAGGAAACCCTCATGCCCATGAAACAAAGATCTGAGATTCAATTTACTGAACAGATTGAAAGCCAACATAGATGTCAAGGCTGAGAAATAGCTTCAGATTGAATTCCAGACATATACGAGGGGACATTAATGACAAGGCATGCGGGCACAGCAGCTCGCATCTAGCGTGGCAGCAATAAAAGCGTAATTAGATAAGACTACGGGAAAGTGAATGCTCGTGGTTCACTACATGTACACCGTGCTCAGATTGACATGTGTGTATGGGAAACATCCCTTGGCAGTAAAAGATGAGAGTTGCAAATCTCATGTCCATAAAAAATACCATGAAAACAGCACTGACAATATTTCCCGCTATTAGGAACAGGGGAGAAATCCTTTGCGGCTACCTCGGGCGTATCGACTGCATTAACAAACTGAGAAATGCTCAGACAATACACTTAAGTGGCCTCTGTGCGCATCATTCATAAAGCTGATTTACAGCAGGAATCCCTAATGGAAATGTAATATACTGCAGTATATTTTAAATATATTGTGACGATAATTTTGATATATTTACAATATACTGAATTATATTATTGTTCCATAAGGAATAACCTAATTGCTTCTACAGCCTGCTGTTGTTCCATGTTGTTTGTTTCATGAGAGCAATCTGCTTTCACCACATGAAATATCCAGCGACATATCTAAGATTAAAACTGGCACTCAGTCATGCTTACTTCCATTGTGGCTTATATTTGACATATGCACTCAATATTAGCAGCTAGAAAAGTATATTCTAGTATGTGTCAAAATATGAAATTTATTTTCACCAAAAATGTACACTTACTAGGCTTTTGGCTTCCTTATATTGTGGGGCCAGGAAGGGAGTTGGAGTGCTGTCCACCAGGGTAAAGCTTACTTACAGGTATGGCAACACCTTTGGTTGTAATCACTTCAGCTGTTGCCCATAACCTAATTATTGGGCTTAATAAACGGCCTAGAAAGAGACCATTTTGAAGACAGTTGGGCATGTCTTTGTTTATTGGTTTCTGAAGAGTTTTTGGTTGCCAGATTGACAATCTTTTGTTGATTTTGAAGGATTTTGGTTATTTGTAGTGTATAGCCCAATTAAAATGCAGCATAGCCAACATTGTTTTAGTGTTATTTCTGTCTGTTCACCGCGTGACACAGCGGCACTCCCCAATCCTGCATCACAATATGTCCCACTTGTGATTTGCTTTTAGCTGATCAGTTTTATATTATTTATTGTTGATTACCTCGCAGTTTGATTCAGCATTTGTTTTACCTTTGAATCACAAATCAATATTCAAATTGTATGCAAGAAATGATGTTTATATTGGGGGGAAAGTAACACTTGTATTTATAGTTCAGAGTTAACTCCATCTTCATCCGTATGCTCGGTGTCATTTGATAGATTCCCAGATCAGCAATGTTCATGTCAAGTGCCAACTGTTGTCAGCTTGCCTTCTGTGCATTGACAAGACCTGGAACATGTTTTTTGTAAATCACTTGCTAATACACTAGCAAGTTGACAGCAAATATCTATTTTGAGCTAGATACCTGGCAGTTTTATGCATATGTACATGGTAATGTATATTGTAGCCACGGTTCAAACATAAAATTTAATTACCAGCTGGGATCATTGAAAAAAATTTATGGAAATGATCTCATGTGCCCCCACTATTATTGGCACCCCTAGTAAAGATGAGTACAAATGGTTATAAATAATTCACCATTTGGTGAATTAGCTTAATCTCACAAAAACAAAAAATAATCCAACATCAAGAAATAATTATTTTTGACAAAACCACAATTATTGGCACCCCTGCCTTTATATATAGAATAAAGTAATCATTTTTAATATTTGTTTGCATATCTTGACTTTCTGATGTCTGTGACCCAATAACATCAAAAGACTCTTGATATCTTATTTTCTGGTACTCTTACAAGCGATATTATAACGTCTCTGTATTTGAATGGAATTGGGGGGTGGGACTAGATTTAGCTGTAAATTATGCTGGAACAGTATGGAATACATGGTTGCCAAAATGTCTGTGTCATCAAGGGTCTCAAGTATCAAACGAGCCTCAAACCATCACTCTGCTGCCAGATATACAGTAGATATTGATGGATCACTTTAAAGGTATTGAACTCTATGAAAAATAAGTCAGGAGAAGAAATAGAAATTATTATAGAATAATTTTGCTTGGACCCAGCTTCATTATGAAGCCTTGTATGGTTTTAATGAGACTCTGTTATTGGTTTTATTTATTTTTTTAAACTGCTTGAACCATTGAGCTGTTACCACAAATGACATCTCCAATTTTTTAAAAGTTATTTTCTGAATTACATTTTCCTCTATTACCGTTTATTGCTAGTACCAGTTAATGGTTTTTTAATCGTGCTTTTTGTCCATCATTTCAGATCACTTTAGGTCCTGCCAGTGTAAGACAAATTAATCACTAATATCTATTAACTTATTCCAGTGAGAAAACTTAGTGCCTGGCTGTCAGAAAGGTATCAAAGCAGCCGAGAGAGCATTGGATCAACATGCAGAGATCAGGTGAATCTCTTCACTACTCCGTAACTGACAGCACCACAACACAGATATTTTGGCTGCATATCAGAGCAGCTGGCAAATACTATAAACACACCTGACCGATTAAAGCACAAGTGGATGAATGTTTTTTTCAAGCAGCATTAAGTCTCATCCTTCTGTCTCTGCAAGGATCCCTGATGCTGCTTTGATTCCCAATGAACCTAAGGTAAAATACAATTTAATGTAATCTACTGTGATTTGTCTGGAGCACAATCACAGTGGTTCAGACTACACCAGTCCCTTAATTTTAAGACCTGCTGTTCAGAACAACCTGACACAAGTGTGGCCCCATGCCCACCACTGAATCAAAGGAATCATAGTTTTGTGAAAATGTATTCTGGTACACCTAAGGATGTTCTTTTCAAATAGCACTTTCAGCATCTGGTGGCTTTCTACAAATTTAATTTATTTTAAAGTTTAAGACAATTTCCTTGCCTACAGGACAGGCCAGGTGTACTGATACACTGGGCAGTCGCTTATTAGGGTATTGGGCCACACTGTGGAGTCAGTACGGCCTGTATGTGCCATGCCAGGATCTACTAGTGTCGAGAATATCTGCAGGGGGAATAAGAAACCACTCTTCCCTGGGAAGAATTCACATTTAACTCACATTAAACTCACATTTAATTCATAAAAGTAGTAAACACTGTCTCAGGCATCATTCCAGAATTTGCCAAGAATGCTCAATTGGATTTTGATCTGGTGACTGAAAAGGCAATGACATACGAATTACATCAGTGTCATGTGGGACATAGATATCTAGTAGATACATATGTTGCAGATGTTTATTTTTTACCATATCATTGGTGGACGGACAAATCACTTTTTCACCATTAAAAACTGATATCATGTGATTCCTTCTTTGCAGCACACTTATCGAACCATAAAATGTGGGGAATCTCATTTTTACTGATCCACGGTTTTATGTATATAGATATAAAATGGACTGTAATGGTTGATATAGAGATATATATAGAGAGTATAATATAAAAAAGACATTTAAATTCCTCACTCTGTTTTTATTAAACATATTTTCTCTGCAGTACTGTATGCTCAGAAAACAACACAGGAAAAAAAAGTGAAAAAAATCTGATATGATAATAAAATAGCCAATTCCTTGCCCATAACTAAGACTGATAACCCAATCTTATCCTCAGTTATAGCTTTTATCTGTGTGGATCAGGAACATATTCTCATCTGCCCTGGATATCTTTGAATTGTTACAGGTGAAGGAAGCAATGTTTTCCACCTGGCTGTTCTCAGGTCCCAGGATTTCACCACCACAATGGCAGCCATTGTCACTAACGCTGGCAGTGTGGTCAGGTGACCATCCCAGTTAGGCCAGAAGTCTGAAGCCCATGCAGTAACCCAAGAGCCCACAGAGAGTTCACCTGCTCTAAGGATAACAAGGAATAATTGTCCAAAACCTTTCACACTTCAATCTTTTCTGACCTTAATTTAATTAAATTATTTTCATTCCTCTGAGCCAATTGCTATCTTCTCAAAGGCCCGGTTCACACTACAGCTAACTAGGGTTGTCACTCCTCATTTTAGTGCTTAATCCGGTCAAGTTCACACTTAGTACATTTATGAATGAGAGCGACAACTAATAGTAACGAGTCCTGTTATGAACAGTTAGTGACTACCGAAGTTGACTCTTGTTCCTATGCAAATGAGCTTGGTTGTGAGAGTGTGGACGGGAACGGGAGTTGACAACTGGTAGCAAATGCGCAGCGATTAAATGCACAATGCTCCCTGACTTCCATAGAGCGCGCTAAGGGCGATGTTGAGTACTGTTAAAAGAAGCATTAGTCGACGTTGCTTCATTCACTACCAGATCAGATGTGGAAACACATGTCTTCTCCAGCTTCTCTCGGCAGAGATGAATAAAAACTGAATGGCCGCATCTATGTTTGTTGACATTGGCGATCACGTTTAAACAAGCGCGATAATTGAAATGCGAGATTTGCGTTTGGAGCAAATACCGCGCTATTACTAAATTTACTGACAGCATTGTAAACAGGAGCGAGTCCTCTTACTTCTTCATACTTGTAAGTGTTCTTGGTCTTCTAAATGTGCGTGTGTGTGCGGACGCAGAGCATGAGCGACTCCAGCTAATAACTTCGTTAGTCAAGCCCCAAAATGCAAGTGTGAACGAACGGGGCCAAAGAGATGCTTTACAAGGTTAAACAGGATTACGCTTGGATGAAAACGTTTATCAATTTTCCTCAATGGTCTGTATTTACTTCAACAAAAACTAACATATTTCAATCAACATCTATTTTTTTGAACACCGCCCGCTGCAGGACACATAATTGGCCTTTTTCTTTATCTGTCACGGTTTTTATGGTTGCCGCCTCTTTGCTGCGTAATGTTCCTCGCAGTCTCGGGAAGGCGTCTGTGCCATGTCCTACGAGTCTTTTCGCCCAATATTTTGAGCTGTTCTTATTTATCTTCCTTTTCTGTTACCTCTGTTAGTACTCTCCCATATCGAGAGTTAGAGGTAATCTTTCCTTTCTTTTCTACCACTCGTGTTTTTGAGTCTCGCCCTGTTTTCTTGGGTAGTTTTCGTTTGGCTCTACGCCGGGAGTTTTTATTCCCAATTCTTTATTTTATTTTCCGTTCGCGGACTCGCCCTATTTAGTGGTCCTCACGTCCGTGGGAAACTTTTTTCTGATCCCCCTTCCTGTTGCATCTGGCTCTCCGAAACTGGGCCCCTTACAGCATCTTAACTTGCTATTTAGCTAGCTATACTCTGATGTGGCTTTCCAACTACGTTGCTGTGGCAATTGTATTGACGAAAAGCTTCAAATTTGCATGTTTATTAAAATTTAAGTTTTAAGGAATTCAATAAAAAATGCACGATGTAACGCAAAATTTATAAAAAATCTCTCTACATACCAAATTATTGATATCAAAATGTTGCCAAGTTACAATGCACAGATAGACACCAACATACAGCGATCAGCCACAACATTAAAACCACTGACAGGTGAAGTGAATAACATTGATAATCTCGTTGTTATTTTGGTTCTGTACTCTAGCACTTTGAGTATGAAAGGATACAATGACAATGGGGTTGAAGTGCAGACTGTCAGCTTTAATTAGAGGGTATTTTCATCCATATCGGATGAACCGTTTAGAAATTATAGAACCTTTTGTACATAGTCCCCCCTATTTTGGGCATCAAAAAATATTGGATGCCCAATATATGAACATAATGTAGAATACAGTAATGTTTGTGACCCAACAACATCAAAAGACTCTGTCTCGGCATTTGAATGGATCATTATGGGAATTGGGGGGTGGGACTAAATTTAGCTGTAAATTATTGAGTATGGAATGGTATGGATGTGGTGTAAATGGCTGTAAGTCATCAAGGTATCAAGGTATCAAGCGAGCTTCTCACTCTGCTGCATATGCAATGATATGGGATTGGGAAGATTACAGGGTTGTGTTTCTCCTGACAAGGTTTCCGATTGACTGAAAAAAAAAAATAAAATAAGAGAAAAAAAACCCTTCAAGTTATCCATTCATATCTACTGCATATCTGGCAGCAGAGTGATGGTTTAAGGCTTGTTTGATACGTCAGACCCTTGGTAACTTAGAGCCATTTAGCCAGCCATGTGTTCCATACTGTTCCAGTGTCATTTACAGTTAAATCTAGTCCCACCCCCCAATTCCCATAGAGATCCATTCAAATGCATAGAGGTTATAGTATTTATAGGCGCTTACCAGAAAATAAGATATCAAGAGTCTCACCCCCAGTTTGTGATCGCAACCTACCCCCATGCCCCACTGTGCCAGATTTTCAATATATGCCCTCCATAAAGTCCACGCATGGCCCCTGCTGAAATTTCCAGCTTAAACCAGCCTAAACTGGTAAAGCTGATTTAAGCTGTGTTTTCGATAATGCTGGTTTTAAGCCGGCCGACCAGCTGTTAACCAGCTGACCAGCCTATAGTCAGTTAGTCTACCAATTTGGCCTCCAGCTTACTATACCAGCCACAGACCAGCTAGAAGTGTCAAAAACACAGCTTAAACCAGTTTAGAATCCCAGCTGGTCTGAACCTGTGTTCATTTTTGCTCGCTTTCATATTTCTAACATAAAGTGATACAGGCAGATGGTACTTCATATGTCTTAGTCATTTTTTAAATCCTTATTACCCAGAATGACTTACAGGCCCACCAAGGTAAGGCAGGTAAGTGCTTGTCAGAGCATTGACAAATAAGGGCATGTGCACAGAACAGGAGGTAACACAGTTTGTGCCATTAGAGCATACGCTGGCAATAAGTATAGTTACAAAAACATAAATCTGTCTAAGAATCAGTTTATGTGCTCATCATATCATCATTTCTAGAACTGCAGTAAGTATTGTAACTTAAATTTCCTATTTGACCCACCCCCAGCAATAAAACTTATGACTTCATTCTGAAAAAGGTGATTTTTGCAGGCAATATACATTCTGCACTGTAGACTTGCCAACAGTTGCCAATCACTTGCCAATCACCCCTAATTTATATCACCTTAAAGAGTTTGAAAACAATAATTATTAATAATAATTAATAATAATAATAATAATTATTATTAATAATTATTATTTATAATAATAATTTATAATGTATGCATAATAGGACTGGTTGTTATAATCCCTGATATCTCAGCACATTAGTTGAAATGGATTGGAGATGTCTTATTGGGTCTTATTGGGTATTGTTATAATAATAACAATAATTTATAATAAGGGATCTGGGTCTGAAGAAAATGTATTTTTAAAGCCAAAACAGTCCATCAAATGTGTTGAAACTCAGTGGACCCTAACAATAACAGCTTTGTGCAAATAGTACAAAACAGAACACATGAGGTCAACATTGGATAGACCATTCCTATTGAAATAATGATAACATCCACATAAAAGTGGTTAAAACAAGCAGAACCCTGTCTCATGAATTTTAATAATGGTAAAGTAGCCCTGTCTTAACCCCATCTGTGTAAGTGCAATATGCAAGCAATATTGTGGACAACTATAGGCTCAGTTCGATTAAAATTCCCTGATCCCAAGCATACACACTTCTGCCAGGGCACAATGGAGTGACCGTATGGAATTCAGAATTGCATTAGCTGTAGCACAAAGGCTAATAAGGTCACACACAAACTGTGCAGGTGTGTTTTCAAGATGGAATTTTCCCGTTCTGTATACATTTGTACCATGGCTGCTTCCCAATCCACAACAGGTCATGCCCTCATTTATGCCTCCCCTGATTCAAGTACTTTATGCAATTGGTGTACGATTCACTGGTACAATTAATTGAACCAATGAGTTCACAGTGGGCTGTAGCAGAAATTGTTTAATTAATCTTAGTAGTATTAGTGCTCAGACATACATCATTGCAAAGTACCTTTCCCACAGAGCTATTTTCCACTGTAGCTGCGGCTTGAGATTTGGCTATATTTGGTTTATGCTGTAGTGTGCTATGCATACAAAGCTACACTTTATAATGTTGCAAATATACTGTACGCATATTAATATATATATTATTGATATACCCTAAAGCTGAATTGTATGCATGTCCTGGGAATTAATGTCTTTCAAAAAACTTGAAGGAGTTCAATCACATAATTCCACACAGATCGCTCTGTGTTTGGAATAAGAAATACATGTACCTGGTTTTGTGTGTGTGTGTGTGTGTGTGTGTGTGTGTGTGTGTGTGTGTGTGTGTGTGTGTGTGTGTGTGTGGTAAATGCACATAATAATGCTGAAAAAATAATAATAGTGAAAACAACAATAGAGTAGTTGGGCAAAGTTAACACTTCATTGTAAGAAAAGCTCAAACATTGCATCATCAATTTGAAAGCGTTATTGTGCCTCAAACACAAATGGTATCTCTGTAGCCTCCGTTTGTGCTCCTCTGGGCCACTTCAAAAGAGAGATTAAATTATTGCCTCTTGTCAACTATATTTCACATCTCACGAGAGATCCTTTCTTACCGTAAAGTATTTTTGAGTATATCAGAAAGACGCCAATTCAGGTTACAAGGCACAACCCAGTATTCTGAATTGTTACTATTGATCTGTGTATGAGTTATCCTCTGTAGAATAATGGTAACTCTTTCAACAAAAGAATTCTGACAACCGCAGGACTCAGAACAGATGGAGAGAACAACAGTGGAGATTTATACTCCGCTTCAAGGTAAAGCCGATACTTGTGTTTTTGGTATTAAAATCCCGCTTTCCTCAAGGAAATAAATAGTTATTCTTTCCTTTAGAAACACTATTACTGTTATAGATATTATCATATATAATGCATCCATTTATGTATTCTGGACTGACTGAAAGGCTAGAATCAGTGCAGGAAAGCATATACTGATCAGGGTGTAAAATATCAGATGTGAGAAAAACAAGATAGCATACTAAATACTGCTCTTAGAACCTACTGTATGTGTTTAATTACATACTCAACAACATACTTTTTTAATATCCTGGTGGTGATGATTTCGAATATTTTATAGGCTCATAAATAGAAAACTGCAACATTGATTTTAATTTCCAGTTGTTGTTTTCAACCCATTTGCTTTGCTGTTGGCGTCCGTTCATCTGAAGCTCATTCTTCCTATTGAAAGAATGTGCTTCGCATTTCAAATTAAAAGATGTGCTTTCATCAAGCAACACACCACAGAACATGATGGGAATTTTCAATCCTGCTGCTAAAGTGTACCTTGATGTACCACTAACTTTTATTAAATGTTTCATGCTCAACTCTGAGATACTCCACTACATTGACATCAGTTTATTATTTGTTACAAGCTGCACACAGATTTTATAGGAGCCTGCATGAGAATACCAAACAGTGGATGCCCCTGTTATTGACAATGTTCTATATCAGCAATGCTCAGACAATTTTTATTTTAATAAATCATTTGGCAACATTGATACAGTCAAAATATTATTCTTTTTTTGTTATGTTGTTATTGTTCCCAGTTTTAAAAAATTGTTATTATTTTAAATAGCCGAGCACTGAAGACCAGTTGAAAATGGGAAAACTCTGCCTCAGGTGTCATCCCAGAATATTTCAACAAATATTTGACCGGGTTCAAATTTAGGGACTTATGAAGCCATGACATAAGGATAATGTCAATGTCATGCTCCTCAACCATTTGCTCTGAGGATGGGGGCACTGTTTTGAAAGGAACATTGTCTGAAGGAAAGTAATGTTTTTACGGTGAAGATCACTAAGCACCATTTGGTAACATTGGGCCGCATTCACCAACCATTCTACAAACAAATTTGTTCTTAAGACTTTCTTTAAAATGTGGCAATCACAAATGTTTTATTTGGGATTTATTATTGGGTATAACAGAAGCTCAATACGCAAAAATCAGTTAATCCCAAAATGTTTGTAAACACATTTTAAAGAAAGTGTTAAGAACAAATTTGTTTGTCGAGTGATTGGTGAATGAGGCCCAATATTCACATTGCCTTCTACAAGTATGACTGTATCTAAACAATGCTATGTTAAACCCAGTAGTGAATGCAAGACTATGTGGTGAACATTCTATACATTTTTAATGAGGCTCACCTGTGGTTGCATGCAAAGAATGAATAGTAGGTGCCAATAAGACAGATTTGTATTCAAAAGCCTGATTTAAATGAAAGTGTAATTTCTGTGAGTGGTCAGACGTGATTGACAACAAGTGCAAGAGATTCTGGAGTAAGAATCACACAAACAAAACTGTTAATGGGCTTTTTAATTGAAGATACAAATTAGCTTAACGGCTAAGATAGTACAAAGCTTGGAACAACAGCAAGACAAATTACATGGGTAGTAACAAAGAAATGCAACATCCCCAATAAAAGCCGTCTCTGAAACAATGAGCTGAACGAAACAAAAAAAGTGATGCCAAATACTTTTTTATTTTTTACCAAAGTCTGGCTGAAGGGTAATCTTGTCATCCATGCATTTGTGATAGGAAATTATGTAGTAAATATGTAAATATATTCTCACGAATATTTAATTGAATTTTAAAAAAAGCCATGAAAAATTTCCTTCATGCTATGCCTTTAAATGGTTCTTCACGAAAGCAATATGAATCCACAATGGGTTCCAAGTTCTAACCTTTACCTGCTTTGCAGAACAAAGCCGTCAGCTGTGCTGAGGTTAATGACAGTGACTGAGAGATCATGGCAGTTCTTATGATAACTGCTATGAAGGTGCCAAATGTGGCTTGTGAGACTATGAGAAAATGTTCCCACTCAAAATAACATTACATTACAATCACTTAGCAGATGCTGATGTACAAAAGTGGAGAACTTCAGTGTAGGAATACAAAATGCGATATTACCAAGAAGGCACAGGGGCCCATTAATAATACATAAGTACAATGCTAACCAAACAATGACTTGTATTGTAACTGCGTAAAGTGCATCTTTGCACAGCTATAACATTATTTAAAGTGAAATCCAAAGAAAGAAAGCAAAAAAGAAAGGTTGTCTAGAGAGTGGGTCATACTATCTGCTTACAATATGGGCCGGTTTTCTAGTATTCTGACTGCACTGGGAAGGTCATTCCACCACCGGGGGCAGAACAGACAAAGGGTGTGACTTGGACGTGCGAGAGGAGGTGCCAAATGCCCAGAGGTAGCAGAACGGGGGAGTCTGGTAGGTGAGTAGGGTCTGATGATCTTTTGAAGATATAGCAGAGCTGTCCCTTTAGCTAGCTATAGGCTAGCACCAAGGTTTAGAATTTGATGTAAGCCGATATGGGTAGCCAGGGGATGGAGATGAAATAGCTGATTATGTGGAAGTTGTAGATCAGGTGAGCAGCAGAGGCAGAGAGGCCAGCAAGACGGGAGTTGCAGTCGTCGAGGTGGGAGATGAACAGTGCCTGGAGCGGGGCTGAGTAAGTGGTGAGGAAGGGGTAGATTCTCTGAATGTTGTACGGGAAGACTCTGCACACCCGACAAACTGCAATGATGTTCTCAGAGAGGGAAAGTTTGTCTTTGAGTACCACTCTGAGATTCCTGGCAGATGAAGAGGGTGACATTGTGGTGTCATTTATGATGATAGATAAGTCCAGCAGGGATGATGTCTTGTAGGCAAGCTGAGATGTGTGCAGAGACTAATGTATCGGGGGAGGGGGTTGTGTATCATCAGCATAAGAATGATAAGACAGGCTATGGACAGAGATTACAAAGGTTAGCGGTCAACAGTGTCAATTGCCGCAGAGAAGTTGAGGAGGATAGGGATGGAGGATAGAGAAGCTGCCTTTGAAGCACGGAGCTTCTCGCTGACAAGGAATGAAGTCTCCCTGAAGCTAGACTGGTGCGAGTCCAGAAGGTTATTATGCGATAGAAAACAGAGACAGGATAGTAGTTCTGGACGACAGAGGGGTAATACGGGCTTGTTTGAAGACTGCAGGGACACATTCAGTGGACCAGAAAGAGTTCACTCCAGAGGAGATGTAAGGGAGAGATTCACTAATGGAGGGTTGCAGGGATGGGATCCAGGGAGCAGGCAGCAGGGTATGGGGATAGTAAGAGATCAGAGTCATCTTTGTATGTGGAGAAAAAGACACATAGAGAGGGTAAGGGTGGTGAGTAGGGAGAGGGGGACATTGTCTGGAGAGAGGGCTTGGTATTGTGCTGGAGGACTCCATCTTACAAGAATTGCAGATGTCAGCAACCTTCCATCATCAAAGAAGGTGGCAAAGTCTTCTGCAGTGAAGGGGGTGGGGAGTGTGGGAAAGTAGAGAACAGTTTGTGCGGGTTATGGGATGAGTTTTCCATTTTGTTTGATAAAAGTTAGCATTAGCAGCTGTAACAAATGATAAACATAATGTCCTGCTAATATGCCCATGTGTGTGTTTCATGGTTATTGGCAGTCTCGGCTGTTCTGCGGTCGTTATTCTTTTTGGTGTTGTCAGGGCACTCTATCTGATTTTTTCCGCCTCCGTTTCAGTGTTTGGATCTCACCCGGCTATTATTTCTCACACCTGTTTTGGGTTTCCTGCCGGTTATAAATAGCCCAGGACTTCCGCCTTCCGGCACTTTGAGATTGTCTTCGCTATTTGACAAACGAAGTCGGTATGGTCCAGGATTACAAGCGACCTTTTCTTTCTTTAAGCTTTGCTTAAGAGATACAAGGGGCTTGCTTTAGCATCTAGAGTTATTCCTTAGTGGAATTGTTTTTCTCTTAGTTGCTGTCTGTCCCTCGCTTTGGTTTGCATTCTGTTCTCGTTGAGGCAGATTGCTTGTTGCTTTGTTTTTCTCTTCTGCGCTCTCCCGCATTGAGAGTGAGAGAATTATTTTCTTTCCCTGTTTTACTTATCATCTGTTATTCGCTTGCTCATATTGTAAGCGAGAGGTGTTTTCTTTTCACTCGGTTCTTGAGTACGCCCTGTTATTTGGGGTTGTTTTGTTTTGGCTTAGGCCTGGAGTGTTTTCTATTCTCCATTCCTTGGTTATTCATATAGATATATCCCCCTCTCATAATATGGACCTGTCCGTCTTTTTGGTGCACACTACGGTGTGTGCTTTTAGAACCCTTAGCTGTCGCGTTTGATACTCCATATCTTACACTCTACCTGATGGTGTGGGTCAAGGCGCAATCAGACATGTCAAACATAATCCCATTAGCTTTTATGATAATTGTATTGTTAGTGTGCAAATTAGGGGGTTCGGAAAGAGAGCTTATGATGTGGTTACCAAAGGTTTCCATTAGAGAAAAAGGCACCATCTTGCATTTAAAGCACACTCCCACCATTCATGACTACTACCCCTATTCCCCTCCAATACTATTAGCTGGGGGATACCTTCAAAGCAATCTCAGAGGCGATGTGCGTGCACTGTGTTCATGACATGGGGTGGGGCGTGAACTTTTCTAAACTAAAGTTCCATCTTCAGCACTGGTACAATATTTCATAACTTGAAATGACGGCATAAGGAATGCTGTAACGTTCCATTTAATCATCACCATTGAGTTGTTATAGACCCGAGGCTGCTCCACAGGGCAAGGATGAGTGAGCGTATTCTTTTCTCAAAAACAGTCCCCGAGGCATGTTTCCTCTTTTCTTTGTTTTGATCAATTTCAATTTGCCGTCCCATTGGCTTTGAGAGGGGCATGTCTAATAATATAAATGAGCTTTGAAGCCAGCAGAATCCAGCTGTGACATCAACAGAATCACGAGGCAAGACAATTCCAATTGTTTCCAGCATCCTAGCCAATTAGAGCCCTTCCCCTCCAGATATGACACCCATCTACACCAGACACACCCCCACCCACCCACCCCACTTACCTAATAATTCTTGCCAGTTTACATTCCAGTGTACAATTTTGTTTTCTAATGAGGGAAGGCTGAAATGCAGAATGAACGATTACATCATTTAGTCCTGTGTGAGCTCACATGGCAGGTTCAGCAGTGGATTATTCTCAATTTGACACTCAGGCCTCAAGGCTGCTGTTTTTCCTTCGGAGAGTGTTGCAGCACTTTACTTGCTTTTTCTCTCAAGAACATTTTTTAAACCTCTTGTTTCTCACGCTCAGTTTGTCTGTTTCTGCTTTAATTTTCTTTTATTATCATGTGAATACTAGGTTGAAAGGTAAATAATCAACAATGATAAGTAGTATCAACTTTGGTCTTGCCCACATACAATACTTGTTATATTATCTGTACTTGATATGTTGGACAAAGCTGGCAGGTACTTTAAGTCTCCTTCCCAAAGTTTTGACCATTGTGTTGACATCTGACCTTCATAAATTCCATACTGTACTGTATTTCACATGTATCCATTCTCAACAAGGAGGATTCATAAATTCAGATAATTCTTAAACCCAAATGTGAGAATAAAAATTATATTCAGGACACAGAGTGGTTATGAGAAATAGCTGAATATGTGAAGAGAGATTGCTGCATATGGTAGGACTGCATAAGTCCTTTGATGTTGAAATTATATTTGGTGTTTCAACTCTCAATTGACATGTGACACAAAGGATATGAACAAGCAAATATATAGTTACAATGAGTAACAATTTGTAATTTATGTAAAATTACATTATTATATATTATTACAATAATTTATCTAATTCCATTAAAGCCGATTGTACTTTCACCACATTTCTGCATTTACAAAATAAGTGCTAAATAATCCAGAAGATAACATAATTTACATTTACTGGAAATTTCCTCAAAAATAGTACGTTTTGGTATGCACTTCACGGTGCTATATGAAACCTTTTCATGTAGACTTCTTTTTAAGTATTACCCTAACCAGCACTAGACCAAGGAAACCCCATTATTCATTGCAAACGCATCATGATAAATGTCATGGTAAAACAAGAGTGAACATCAGTCTGGCTTTTGGTTGGTGGAGAAAGTTGAAGGAGTTGAAAGGGCAGAAAAGTGATGCAGTTAGCTACCCTTCTTTTTGACAGATATAACGAAGTAAGTAATGTATAGCAGGACTGAAAGTAACGTTCTACGATGATTTTGCTTTCTGTAGCCTAGCGTTATCTATGTTCTCATTAGTCAGATAGAACCTGGACAGGTTAACATCTGACCATTTTCCATATTTTGTTAAATTATGACTTTAGAGCTTTAGAGCTTGTGTGTAAAGACATAAGCCATTTGCTCCTGATCTGGCTCCTCCACTTCTCCTTCTTACTGGTGGTCCTCTGCCACTCTCCTCTTCCTCTCCCTGTGGCAACTGTTTTTCCCTGACTGGTCTCGCTGGCATCACTGCTAAAAGATTCTCCAAGCTGCCAAGCTATTATCTATCCTAGGTAATATTACTCTACATGCATGTCGAACAACACTGCACACAGCTAGCCCACATCAGGGTTGTCATGGTGTTGCTATCACACCGGTGTTACGTCCCTGTATAACACCGTTGATTAACTATTAAAGATGGAGTGCGCAACTTTCTCAAGGTCATACTTGTCAAAATATTTCAGTCATAACACCCCTTGGCCCACCCCACAAAAAAAGAGACATACCCCCCCACTGCTTCCACAGACCTTAAAAACATACATCCACGTTTTATAGATACGATTGCAGGATTACAGACTGGTATAGCTAACATTTAGCGTAAACATTTCCTTCTTCCAATAACTATCCACTGAATGAAGTAACGTTATCAATAATAGCAACCTAGCTATTCATTATAGGTAATTACAACTGGCTGGCAAGCAGAAAGTCCAGAGAAATTAGTGTTGAAATTTTTGACCTACCTGTCCAGTAGAAACAATGCAAGCAAGTCTTTAAACTAATCCGCTCCCAAACATCTCGCGACCTTCTAAATGAGCACCTATGTTTATTTTAGTTTTCGAGTGAGCTTTATGCAATTCTATTTTATTTTTATTTGTGTGAAATAGCTCCGGTGTAACGGCTTGCTTCTCTTTGGAAGATTTAATTGCTTCTCTATGGAAGATCTTTAGTGACTTAATTAAATGCAATCACTTTAGCGACACATCGTGAAATGTAATACATATCTGCGTTTGCTTTTACGTAAGGATGTGCATTTATCATGCCATAATTAAAAACAAAACACACATTGCATTGCATTTCATTGTGTGTTTTCTAAAAAATGTTATACTGAAATATAATACGGGGTGTATTACTTTCCAACGCCAGATGCGCAATATTCGTGCGAAAACTGAAATGCAAACGAGCCCATTGCATTTAGCTTTGTCAGCATAGCGTGGCGCACGGAACGTGATACAATTCAAAGCAATCCTTGTGATTGCATTTATTGACTTGCAGAGAGGTCTGTCGTTGCATTTCAACACCAGCTGTGCGGTTTCCGTGCCAAAATTGAAATATAAACAGGAGTCAATTGCATTTAGCTCTGTGGCCACTGCGTGCCGCACGGGACGTGACAAAATTGAAAGCACACTCGTGATTGTATTTATTTGACCTGCAGTGCGGTTTGTGATTGCATAAAATTAAATAGTTACCCCTGCCAGGAGTAATTTATGGCTGCATAGCTATGAAGACAGAGTTTGAGAACCTGTCCAGTCATGAGAGGGTAAACAATCAAGAGCCAGTCCAGGAAGAAGGGTCACAGCTGTTGACAGGTGACAGTAAAGAAAGGATGCCACTCCACATTACTCTACGGCTAAAAGCTTCTCTGGTCCTGCCTCCGGACTACAACTCGTTATAAGCCTGATCATAAAGGTGCATTTTTACTCTAGACTTAAATATTGAGACTGTGTCTGATTCGCTTATACATTTTGGCAGGGTGTTCCACAGTAGTGGCGCTCTGTAGGAGAAAGCTCTACCACCCATCAAGTTTTTAGAAATTCTAGGGACTACTAAGAAGCCTGCGTCTTTTGGCTTATATGGTAAAAGCAGATTACATATATACACTGGCGCAAGTCCATTTAATGCTTTAAAGGTCAGAAGCAAAACCTTAAAGTCTATCCTATACTTAATTGGTAGCCAATGAAGTGATACTAGTACTGGGGTAATATGCTCATATTTCTTAGTTCTAGTTAAAATGCCAGCGGCTGCATTCTGCACAAACTGGAGATTATTTAGCAAGAATTTAGGGCAGCCAGATAGCAGAGCATTACAGTAATCTAGCCTTGACGAAAGCATAGATCAATTTCTCTGCGTCCCCTTCTGATAGGAAATGCCTAATTTTAACTATGTTCCTTAACTGAAAGAAAGCTGCTCTAGATATGTTTTTTATGTGCGCGCTAAAGGTTAAATCTGGGTCTATAGTAACACCTAGGTCTTTCACAGCTGAATTTGGAACAACTAAACCATTAAAAAAATTTAAAGTAGTTTTTTTTGGACCTGGCACTGATCCTTGTGGAATACCATATTTCATTACTGAGTAACTGGATACTTCTTCATTTAATTTAACAAACGGTTCCCTATTGTATAAGTATGATCTGAACCATGCAAGTGCTTGACCATTGAGTCCACCAGCCCTGGAGTCTGTTCAGTAGAATCACATGATCTATTGTATCAAAAGCTGCACTTAGGTCAAGGAGTACAAGAACGGACACAGCTGATAACAATAAATCGTTAATAACTTTAACAAGTGCAGTTTCAGTGCTATGGTAGGGTCTAAATCCTGACTGAACTAATTCATGGATATGGTTTGAGCTAAGGTATGCACCAAGTTACTTCACAGCAGCTTTCTCTAATATTTTTGATAGAAATGGAAGATTTGAAATGGGTCTATACTTTTCCAGTTTTTCAGGTTTGGTTTCTTCAGTAATGGCTTAATAACTGCCATTTTTAGTGACTCTGGTACATATTCTGCTACTAAGGATATGCTAATGATTTTAAACATATGCTGGCCTATATGGGAAAAAGTTCTTTAGCCAATTTTGTAGGGATTGGGTGTAATGGGTTGTGAATGGTTCAGAGATTCAAACGCGAAGGTGGGGGATCAGAACAAGTCAGCTCACAACAGTGAGGACCAATAACTGGGAGAGAAAATAATAAAAGAAAAAAAAGAAAAGACAGGAACTAATTTCTTAAGGCTAAACAGCCACAAATGAAAATCAACCCACAAAAACGGGCGAACTAGTAAATTAATGAATACCAACGAAATCTCCCAAACTCAAATAAAGTGCCAGAATGGAAAATCTAGCAGCTACCTTAGCTCAGAGCCGGAAGAGTGTAAAACTAAAAACAAAAGTACAAAGAAAAACTGTCTCCTAGAGAACAGCATAGGTTTAAAAAAATAAAAATAAAAAAAACTTTTTACAACATAATTCATTCAAACGCAGCGATCACATTTTATTTCTCCCTCACTCTGCTATAGGCTACTCTCGATTTCTTAGGCTGTGGGGAAAGCAAGTAGTGGCATCAGGACTGTAATGCACTTTATGACAACGAATGTTAACTTTAATGTTAACTGTTTAGTAGAAAATTATTCTAATTAAGATGAGAGCAAATTTTATAACCATATGTAGGCTACATTAATGCTGACGTTACCTAATTTGGCTATTAAAGCTGTTATGTAGGCTAGTAAGATAGACATCTCGGCACTCGTGGGGGCCAAGTTTCAAGTGAGACACTCGATGAGAGCGGAAATAGCATATAGCACCTTTGAATAGTACTGACTAACCACTTTAATTAAATTACAGTCTATAATCCTGCCTCTGGGGGTGAGTGATCAGTCAAGGGCAATGTTTTTAAAGTTAAAATAATTTCTGTCTCTTAAAATTCATTTAAATTGAATTCACTTGACCATTGATCAAGATATGTATATTACACTACATACATCAACTACAGCCAAGGGACCAGTTCTGATGTTGTGCAAATCTAAAGTGGGTTATTGGGAAAAAATTCCAGTAAGTAAAAAAAGCTTTTTTTTTCTGTATAGCATGTTTGGTATAAATTACACTGAATGACCCAGAGAAAATAGCCCTGTCTTATTGAGACAATAATAGTGGATTCATGAGGTGCAATCACTTTCAGTTGACTGCATGCAAAAAAGATATAATTGCTCAGTTCAAGGTTCATTTGCTGAATACAGCTCTTATATTTTCACTGATATTCGTGTGTGAAATAAGCCATCAAAATTCTATCAATTTGACATACATATTGTAAAATAGCACATGCAAAACACCTGTCAGAAGGTACAATGCAGACAACTGTTATTGTTTACCTTGGACAGTTATGCAGTTAATTGTAATCAGATAAGTTCCCCCAGTCCTTCCAGAACCATATTTGTCTTATACATAATTGATTTCCCAATCAAGCGGCAAATTGTGATTTTGAGCTGACCCAGAATAAAAGGATGAGATGTTGTCTGGATCTGGAATGAAACCGTCCGTCATGTTAAACCAATGTTCACACTAAAAAAGACTTGTGAAGCTTTAAATATATTTAGCACAAATACGTTTTCCTCCAGTGGTTCTCAAACTTAGAATAGCAAATCATTTCTGTTTAAATTGTGTTGCAATTAATGATGTCCTTTAGCATTTAATTTTATTATAAGTAATGAGCTGCTTATGCCAAGTTCAATGTCTTACAATTCAGCACTACTGCATAGGCCTTTGACTGCCTTTTCAAATAACGCTTTTCACCTCAAACATAGCCAGGCCGCAGAGCCTCGGCAGGCTTATGCAGGATAATTAACATTCAGTTCCTTGTGCGTGAGTTTTTACAGTTTTAAACACAGAGCTGGATATAATCAACAAATTTTCCTTAGCTTCGACTTACAAATAATTGTGTTGCTTTTTCCTTCGCAAACATTTGGGCGCATGGAAACGGCTGAACTTGCCAAGCTGTATGGTGAGTCAAAGTTAATGATTTAAATTTGAATGTGTCTTGCTTTGTCATCATTGAAGCATTAAAGGCTTGTGGCGTACATCCAGTCCGAATGAGCTACTCTGAATCTGTATCATTCTTTATGAGGGAACAAATGCACCTTTGCATTAGCTAGTAACTGCGCGAGGAATCATAGACACCCCAGCAGTCATTACACCATTTAATTTACTCTGACCTAATGGTCCAAGCAAAACAGGATTGGGCTTGGTTTTTAGTAGCACTGGAGCCCCCAGTGAAAACTAAGTTGCTTCCTGCTGGAAGTGGTATCTGTGGCTCAGTAGTGGTTAAGTGGTTTAACTATTCCCCACGCTCCACCTCAAGTGATATATGTGCTATATAGAATGGCTGCCTTACTACACCCAGGTGGATGCCACAATTGGTGGTGGTTGAGGTGAGTTTCCCTCAGCTCTTTAAAGATGTTTGAGAAATCAGAGGTGCTGTGATGTATACAGTTTAGCTGGAAAAAGAAAATGATGCGTCTGTTTGTTTGTTCACCAGCAGAGCTACTGAGTAGTACTTTAATCTGTGTGTCAGCCAAGGGCATAATTTCCGGGGGGATACAGGGGTTGTAACCCTTTCAAAAATCATAACTGGCCAGTACATCAATAAAATGTTATGATGAATAAAAAATATTAGTATTTTCCCATTATTGAGCAGACCAAAAATATTTGGCTTTTTATCCCCCCGTTTCCCCTATATTCTAAGAGTGTGCCCACGCAAGCTTCGTTTGTGAAGGGAGAAGTATTGTAGAGATCTTTCCTTGCTGAAGAAAGGGAGAGTTGAAATTAATAATGGTACGCCTTTCAATGTGTTCAACTCATCTTTTGATGTGTTTCTGTAATAACTGTCATCTAGATATGATGAGGACAAGTTTCACGCTAGGTGTTGTCGGGCTCTATCTTACACTCGGCGCTTAGCGGCGGCAACTCAAACACAAGTATCCTTTAGTTTCAGACCGATGCAATTGTAATTTCCCAATCCAGCGCCCATGTTGTTAAATAGCAAACGAACATGCACCCATCTGGCCGGGTTGGTTTTAAGATGGGATTTGGTCAGGCTATTTGGTGTATTGCTATTTTGATGCAGCTGAAACTGGGCTGGGGGGGGGCGGGGGGGGGGGGTTGATGGCACTGTGATGACACTATGAGTGTTATCATCTGGACACTGAGAAAAGAGTGGTAGTTCTCAATGTTTTACCAACTATTAAAAGTAATGCAGATTGAAATGGTATTTTTAGGCTGGGGAAAAGCAGAATAGGCATTGATCTGTAAGTTTTTGGATACGTTTTGCCTTGAAACCTGGTAGAAAGAGACATTTAATAGCCTTTTTCCAAAAATATCTTCACGGGGGCATGCCCCTATCCCTCCTAGAGGGATGTTCCCCTCAACCCCTCCAGTATTCTTCCAAAATCTATGCCCGAGGTGTCAGCGCACATTCATTGAGGATTTTTTGACACATTTTATATATGGATATACTTGTTCAGAATGTACAGTGAAGGAGTCCAGCAGAGATAAAAATATTTTTTTGAAGCAAACAGGCAGACTAAATCAGGCGAGGCACAGGCTGTGAGGATTGCACCCACAGAGAGCTTGTGTGGAAATGCTGAGGGCTACACAGTGAACACCAGACGGACTGCACGTAGAGAAAGGAAGCCCCAAGAGGGTTTATTGACTACCACACTCTATTAGTGATGCCCCCGTACGAGGAGGGATTACAGCTGCTGTTGTGAGGTATCGTGCTCTCTACCGGTAACGTTACATTACACACTCTCCTTCTCTGCAGACGATTTCTTTCATTGGCATTCTCTAATCTTCTGTCTAACAGTACAAGCATCTGAGAGTCAAATGATGCATTCCACAAAAATACAAAAAGAGACATTAAATGGACTTTAAGCCTACTGTTTTAAAATGCCAGGACAATATTAAGAATGTTAGTAAAGGAAGTGCAGGAGGGCCTTTCAGATAGCCGCGTGCATCATCAGCTGATTCATTTCAAGGTGAGGTGTGAGGTCCAGGACCGTAACCAGGGTTTAGAAACGAGTGAGGTCCAGATTCTTTTCTAGGGGGGGTCCAGGGGCATGCTCCCCCAGAACAAATGTTGTACATTTTAAAGTTAAATGCTCAATCAATCTGGTGCACTTTGAGAGCAAAATTAAGAGGCTAAATCTATGAAGAACTTTGTGCTCTTGTAAACAATTTTGTGCTCTTGTAAACAATTTTGTGCTCTTGTAAACAATTTAGTGCACTAGTAAACAATTTAATCATAAACAACATCATTGATTGTATAGGTATGAATGGTGATGACAAGGCAAAAAAGTCACACCCACAGAGCATGGTAAACGAGACGGAGTTTAACAGTTCACAAATGGTCAAAACACAAAATCGACTAGAGCATACATTTGAGCTTTGAGTAATCCCCTTTCATATTGTTCTATTTGTTTAGATTGGTAACTATAATGATTCGAATCAGTCCCAGCTCTAGAACCTAATTGTAAGTGAGGCATGTGATGACCAGAGGGGGGCAGCATTTCCTTTAGGTCTCACATATTTTTACATGAATGGTAGTTATATTCAATCAGCCACATGTAATTCATTGTAGATAAGCATTCTGCTTTTGGTATTGTTATGACCCCAACAAACACAGGTTTACAACAGAAAGTAAGGGAGTCAAACACTCCTACCTACTTCTATTCTTAAGCCCCTGCTCTCTTTTCCCTGTTCCCCTGTTCTCTTCACACCCTTCTCTTCCTCTTTTTGTTAAAAATGGCTCCTTGAAAACAAACACTCACAAAATGAGGCATGTTGCCAAAAAGCGGTACTTTTGATTGAGTGTTGCAAATAAATCTAGGTCTCTCCAGTTTAGGCATTTTCATTGCAGACCGTATAATCAACGATGCTTTGGTTTAATAAACACCAGTAATTCACCCACACAAAACAGTTTCATTGCTATTTAAACCTGTCATTTTCATAAATATATACCAGGACAGTTTATGGAAAAGGGATAAATAACTGGCTCTTTGACATCATTGAATTGATTCATAACTAAGTTACCTTGTTCATATAAGATGTGATTTACTTAGCTAGAATGTCAAAAACGTCAAATGTCCACTCAATAACGTTTGTATATAGTTAGATGGCCATTATGGACATTTTAGGTTTTTGACGATTTGTGTGTTTATTGTTGAAAACGTAAAATGTCCACTTGATAGCTCACGTTTTTATATAACGTTAGATTGATAGATAGATAGCTCGCATTGAATAGCTGGCGTTAATAGTTCGCTTGGTATCAACCTACCATTAGGGTCATACTACTAGCTAGTTAGCTAACGCTAGCTAGTTGACATTTTCAAAATGTCACTCACTGACTGAAATTTTCAACAATAAACACATGAATCGTCAAAATAATATTAATTACATTAACTAGACTAGATATGCCAGTGATGCCACTGAGGTTTGAGGAAATTAGAAAGTGAAACCACTTTTATTATCGACTGTTCAGTTTCTTGACAGTGTCCAGCATACCTGTAGTGCATCGCGATGGACGTCATTTGACAAGGATCAACGCAACTGGGTCGGGGGACCCGGCAGTACCACGCACCTTCCCATTGGCTGTATCGGCTGTAGGCTGGACTTGGGGTGCGTTCAGCACAAGAAATCGTTTCACGCACGCAGCACACGCTTTAGAAACAGTATAGAACAATATTATTACTTTTTAAAAACATGCAACAAAAAAAAAACAGTGAGGTTTTCATATGTAGTTACGGCCATGGTAAGGTCTTCTGTGATATAAACTGATCAACAAAGTAGACCTCAGGTGAGTAAATTATATTTTGTATTTTTATGCCATATTCTGGTTCTATGGTATCTGGAAGGCTTTGGGGTAACAATAAGTCAATTAATTTGCTGGTTAATAAACTCAACAGACAACCACGTTGACGGAAAAATATAGACTCCAAAAGAGAAGTTTAAACATTCCATGGTATGGATAAAACTTAATGGAAAGTAACTGCTAGATTATAAGGAAATGAAGCAAGCACGGATACCATTATTTGGGGATGGATACATTCTACATTCTAATTAAATGTGTACGTTGTGGGTGTTTGATTCAAGTGAAGCCACTCTCATATCACGCTTTCAGTTTCAGAATGTCCTTTATAATGCAGCAGGCTCAATATAATATTGACATACAATTATTTTGTACACTGGTTGCAAGTCAAACTTCAAGGATTTTAACAACTAAATTCTAAACACAATCAAGATTCTGTAAACAGAACTCATTATTTTTCATGTAATCCACTTTGTAACACTCTTTCATATTCTAGGGGGTGAGGATATGTCACAAAGTTCCTAGAAATGATTTTGCACTAATGGAGTGATACATTTCAAATGCCAAATCTTTAAAAAATCAAGCAAACTCTTGCCTTTCTCTTTTGAAATACTCCTTTCACTTGTGAACATCCAGTGACTTCAAGGTGACTTGATTATTTATACAACCATGCTGGGAGTAAGTAATCACACTTGTCCAATCAACAGCTTTCCCTGTCAACCTTGTGCTCTTCCCTCCGAACACTAAATATTTGATAATATTAGAATGTTCCAAGTTCAACCTTAATTTTAATGAAATATCCCACTTAACCCTTGTGTGGTGTTCGGGCCTATGGGACCCATTTTCAATGTTTACTAAAAGAAAAATTTCAACCTGAGACTCATTGGCCTTGGCTCATGTTCTGTGATGAACACAATGTGCACCACCCCTACACATTTATATTACATATGTGGTGTTGGGGTCCACTGGGTCCAATGGTAATACAAGTGTAGAAAGTGTAGGTGAAAACAAGTAAACATAGTAAAAATTTAACAAAAAGGTTTGCCGTGTAGCTTCACTCTGTCTTCCTACTACCTGGGCCTGCTGTGTGTGTGTGTGTGTGTGTGTGTGTGTGTGTGTGTGTGTATTTATGTGTGTGTGTGTGCCTGTGTGTGCGTGTGTGTGCGTGCGTGCGTGCGGGTAGCTCGGGACAGGCGGGTAGCTGGCTCTGCAGCTCGGGACAGGCGGGTAGCTGGCTCTGCAGCTCGGGACAGGCGGGTAGCTGGCTCAGCAACTCGGGACAGGCGGGTAACTGGCTCTGCAGCTCGAGACAGGCGGGTAGCTGGCTCTGCAGCTCGGGACAGGCGGGTAGCTGGCTCTGCAGCTCGAGACAGGCGGGTAGCTGGCTCTGCAGCTCGAGACAGGAGGGTAGCTGGCTCTGCAGCTCGGGACAGGCGAGTAGCTGGCTCTGCAACTCGGGACAGGCGGGTAGCTGTCTCTGCAGCTCGGGACAGATGGGTAGCTGGCTCTGCAGCTCGGGACAGGCGGGTAGCTGGCTCTGCAGCTCGGGACAGATGGGTAGCTGGCTCTGCAGCTCGGGACAGGCAGGTAGCTGGCTCAGCAACTCGGGACAGGCGGGTAACTGGCTCTGCAGCTCGAGACAGGCGGGTAGCTGGCTCTGCCGCTCGGGACAGGCGGGTAGCTGGCTCTGCAGCTGGAGACAGGCGGGTAGCTGGCTCTGCAGCTCGAGACAGGCGGGTAGCTGGCTCTGCAGCTCGGGACAGGCGAGTAGCTGGCTCTGCAACTCGGGACAGGCAGGTAGCTGTCTCTGCAGCTCGGGACAGATGGGTAGCTGGCTCTGCAGCTCGGGACAGGTGGGTAGCTGGCTCTGCAGCTCGGGACAAGCGAGTAGCTAGCTCTGCGGCTCAGGACAGGCGGGTAGCTGGCTCTGCAGCTCGGGACAGGCGAGTAGCTGACTCTGCAACTCGGGACAGGCAGGTAGCTGGCTCTGCAACTCGGGACAGGCAGGTAGCTGGCTCTGCAGCTTGGGACAGAAGGGTAGCTGGCTCTGCAGCTCGGGACAGGCGAGTAGCTAGCTCTGCGGGACGAGAGGGCTGGAACGGGACGGGACAGGAGGGCTGGAACGGGGTGGGACAGGAGGGCTGGAACAGTGATAGAACAGGCAGAAAGAGAGACAGCTGCAGTGAGGAAAGAAGATGAGTTAGTAAGTTAGTAGATTAGTAGAAAACCCTGATTCTATGGTGTTAGTAGATTAGTATTATATACAAGTTAGTCATTAGTAGATTAGTAGACACTAATTCGAAGATGTTAGTGGTTGTTAGTTAATTTGTATTATTTACAATTAAGTAATTAGTAATGAAGGAAGCGCATGACAGAGGAAATACAGAGAAAACCGAAATCCACACAGACTCCCGAAAAGTGTGACGAAGACAGGGAGTGACAGTAATACAAAACACAGAACAGTGAAACCACAAATAATCAGAAACATAAATACATAATCAGAATAAATAAACAAGTAAAAAATACAAAACAGACAGACAGAATTTCAGAACCTTACACAGTATGACAAAAATAATCTGCTCACCCTCATGTGGTGTGTAGACCGGCATGAATTTGTGTTCAAAATGTGTCATTCCAATTTGTTCAGTTCAAAGCAATAAACATCAACATCTAGCAGAGGTAAATGGTCAATATTAAATATATGTGCTCTATATTGCTTGTAATTGAGATAAAGTCAATATCTGTTAAGTATTTTTACATAAATTGTTATGGCTTTATTGTTTTAAAAACCCAATAATGTTGTGGGTCCACCAGACCCGCGAACACTGGGTGAATAAGAAACACATGAACACCACACAAGGGTTAAGTTTATTGCTCATTTAATGTGCTCAGAATATCCTGACCCTGCCTAACCTTAATTTTGTTTTGGTTTTCACTTCCTTTTTTCATTAATGTAAACTACGTTTTATTTATCAGAGCTGATAAGGAGATATCTAATTAAAATGTCTAACATGGACAAATTCATATTAATCTTAATAAAGCCAAGGTTAAACTCAAATTAATTGAGTTTAACACTCAATTACTGTGCTCAGAATACTCTGACCCTGCTTAACCTTAATTTTGTTTTATTTTCACTTCCTTTTTTCATTAATGTAAACTAGGTTTTATTCATCAGAGCTGATAAGGAGATGTCTAATTAAGATGTCTAACATGAACAAGTAAACATGTAGCCAAGAATTACTTTTCTGGTCCTCAAGGTATCACTTTGAACAAATGAATTATTGACCTTATTGAGATGAATGTGTGGAATATTTCAGCTTGTAGTCTGACCATTACAGAGATTAAATAAGAAAGAAAAAAAAATGCACTCACTGTGTGCAGCACTGTCTGGACCTTTCATTTTCTCAAAAACGTAATGTTCATGTACAGATAATGTCGTTTTTTACCTTCTGGTTATGTTCCAGTCTAATTTGATGGATTTATACCTTTTCTGTATCATAAATGCGGTTTCTTTCATCTAATTGCCATAAGGCTTCTTGAATTTTTTTATACTAGGGATCTGAACAATCATACCAATGACGAACATATTTGTGTTGAAATATGTTCGTCATTGGTATGATTGTTCAGATCCCTAGTATAAAAAAAACCCCACATCTGTTTCTAAACCCCAGGCCGAGTGCTTGCACCCCAGGCTGCGTGTCTGTCCGACCCCCAGGCTGCGTGCCTGTCCGACCCCCAGGCTGCGTGCCTGTCAGACCCCCAGGCTGTGTGCCTGTCCCTGACCGCAGGCTCCCTCGCCATCCGCGGGAACCCCACATCTGTTCCTAAACCCCAGGCTGAGCACTTGCATCCCAGGCTGAGTGCCTATCCCTGACTGCGGCCCCCCGCACAATCCGCGGGAACCCCGCATCTGTTCCTGAACCCCAGGCAGAGCGCCTGAACCCCAGGGCTTAGCACCTGGCTCTGACCATGCACCCTCGCGCCATCTGCGGTCCCCCGCACCTGTTCCTGACCCCCAGGCTGAGCGCTTGCATCCCAGGCTGAGTGTCTCTCCGAACCCCAGGCTGAGTGCCTATCCCTGACTGTGGCCCCCCGCACAATCCGCGGGAACCCCGCATCTGTTCCTGAACCCCAGGCCGAGCGCCTGAACCCCAGGGCTTAGCACCTGGCTCTGACCGTGCACCCTCGTGCCATCTGCGGTCCCCCGCACCTGTTCCTGACCCCCAGGCTGGGCGCCTGGCCCTGACTGCGCGCCTTCGCACCAAAGCTAGTAATGTCTGATTCCTTTGTATTGTTATGCTCATTATTATACGTACGTTTGAATACATGTACATATATTATCTAAATGTATTGGTCTTGTCTGCACCCATACGTCTCTTGTGAGACTCCTCCATTCATAATATGACCTTCACTTTTGCCATGCATTACTAACATCTAATTTTGGAACACATCACATCCACGTAATATGCTGATTTGTCTATTTAAACATGTCTGGGGCAATGATGCGGGAACTGCGTAGGTCTACCGATGAAGACTGCGTAGGTTGAAGTATTGTTATGAGAATTAGTTACTAGGAGAATTCAAACAGTGTGTGGGTACATTAGTTTTCCCTCTCACCACTTTTTTTCTCTTTGCTGTAGCTGTGCATGTATGATGTATCTGGATGTCTCTGTTCAGAATCCTGCCACAGCCAACCCCTCTCTGGGACCTCAGTTATTACCCTGTCCCCCCACATTGAAATACAATAGAGCTAACTAGAACAGAGCAAATGCAATTGTTGTCCCTGCATATTTCCAGCATGTAATATTGTGGCATATATATTCAGTAGAACTGTGTGGTGTAGTTTAGCCAAAGTCATTGGGTAATGAGTTCTAGATGGAAGGCAGACCTGGCAGTGGGAAGAGAGCTACCGGGTACCACAATAAATTATGTAACAAGTTAATGGAGATAATAGAAGAAAAATGGTGTTAGGGATCACAGGGATTCATAACACCTTTTAGATTAGCTGGCAGATCTAAAAACCACCCGGTGTATACAGAATGGGTTTTAGCACATTAGGGCTACCACTGTTGAATATGACCTTGTGGTATCACACCCTTCAAAATGGGCATGTTTAGAGTGGGGATGGTTTGCTAAAAATGTCACTGATAAACTTCTCTCGCTCTCTCTCTCTCTCTGTCCAGTTTGATTATCTTTAATTCTGAGGGAGCATCTGACAACTAATTAACAACTTAACAATATTGAAGTGTGCACAGCCCACCAATGCCATAAGCAAAAGAAACAGATTAATACATTGGTTCATTGACTTCCCATTGCAAAGTTCTAATGACAATTTGCCAAGTGTGAGAAAACAAGTACTAAAGTTTTTAAAAACAGCACTGATACAATATGCCTAATTAGCGTGGATGGCACCCCATCTCATCAAAATAATTGCAACAAATTAAATTAAAGATTATTCTTGCGATATGCTTCAAATTCACACTTTGTGAAATCGCAGAGAAATCCCCTGGTGATTTCAACTGTTCTTTCAAGAACTAAAAATCACCTCAAAACACTAACAATACAAAAACAGCATTACTGCCATATGTCATTGTAAGGATTATGTCATTGGAATCTTTGAGGGTGTTTGAGGTTAAGTGCAGACATCAGAACAAATAAAATTCAATGTGACAGACTTCTGAATCAAATTAATCAATTTTTATCTTGTTTTTTTTAAATAGATCATGATGTACAGTGTCACCACAGTTGGCGTGTATCTGGATGGATCGATAACACGCCGGATATATAGAAACATAGCTTAATTGTATTTTTGGGTTAACTGCCCCTTTAAAATAAATTCAGTAAGT
Source organism: Ilyophis sp. 1 JC-2022 (assembly GCA_022702515.1). Classification (NCBI taxonomy): domain Eukaryota; kingdom Metazoa; phylum Chordata; class Actinopteri; order Anguilliformes; family Synaphobranchidae; genus Ilyophis; species Ilyophis sp. 1 JC-2022. Next base: position 44,517,174 of record CM040395.1, on the reverse strand, counting down.
GACCTTTTATAGGACTACACGTACACTGATTGGTTTAAGAGAAACCGTGAAAACTGAGATGACCTGGCAGCGTATCACCCCTTTTTGCTGTTTATACACACATGGAGATGGACTAAATATATGACAGCACTGATAGTTACATACACATTTACTGCATAATACATTTCAACCCAAACTATATACAGCTGTTTGAGTTTAATGGAAATTATGCCAGACAGAGGCAAGAACCTCCATCAACAGGAGGTTTCATTAACATTAAAGAATATGAATGCACATGACGAGCATGCAGCGTTGAGATTACGGCCTCCGATAGAGAATGTATAATGTGATATGGCAAACGTGCTCATAGTCCATTCAGTAGTACTATGTTATCATACTATGCTCTGCTGACCTGACCTAGGATCTGGGTTTCTCTCTGCCCCCTAGTCCATAGGCACAAAGGCGATTAAATCATGCTGAGGCGCTGGCTTATCTATGATATAAATCTTAAAGTGGTCAGGGTGTCTTGTCTGCTGTTGAGGAGAAACACCAGAACACAAATATATTCACGGAATCCAGGGCCTAGTGTGGCCAGAGAATACCACATGGCCACGTGGTTTCCTTTTCCATTTAAAATTTTGAATTCAAATCTGTTACATTCAATTGAAATCATCAATTGAAAGTCTTAAGGTTGATGTAGGTAATGGTTGTTAGGCCTGCCAGTTTGTGATTTACCTTTTTGGCCCAGCTCAAGATTTAAGCATAGGCCAGGGTGTTACCACTAGTCTTCTCACATGGAAGTCCCTTTTCGAGGAAGTAGTCAATAGCTGGGTGGAATTTACTGCTAGAACATTCATGTTTATAGTTGTTAAAAAGAGGCTGAAACCCTGAACATTTTAATTAGTATCTTGGTGCTTGGCCCTGTTTTGAGCAACATACTGTAAGTGCACATTAATTAATAAATGAATTCTCAACTATTGGATAAGTCATCCTGGACATGAAGGACTCTGACCCCCTACCCCCCACCTTCCAAACTTTACCTCACATCACCCAATCAGGGCACAGGTTCTCAATGCTTGGAGCTGAAGGAGAAGGAGAAACATAACTTTTTTTAACTTGGTAATGGTTGTTAGGCCTGCCAGTTTGTGATTTACCTTTTTGGCCCAGCTCAAGATTTAAGCATAGGCCAGGGTGTTACCACTAGTCTTCTCACATGGAAGTCCCTTTTCGAGGAAGTAGTCAATAGCTGGGTGGAATTTACTGCTAGAACATTCATGTTTATAGTTGTTAAAAAGAGGCTGAAACCCTGAACATTTTAATTAGTATCTTGGTGCTTGGCCCTGTTTTGAGCAACATACTGTAAGTGCACATTAATTAATAAATGAATTCTCAACTATTGGATAAGTCATCCTGGACATGAAGGACTCTGACCCCCTACCCCCCACCTTCCAAACTTTACCTCACATCACCCAATCAGGGCACAGGTTCTCAATGCTTGGAGCTGAAGGAGAAGGAGAAACATAACTTTTTTTTACTTGGTAATGGTTGTTAGGCCTGCCAGTTTGTGATTTACCTTTTTGGCCCAGCTCAAGATTTAAGCATAGGCCAGGGTGTTACCACTAGTCTTCTCACATGGAAGTCCCTTTTCGAGGAAGTAGTCAATAGCTGGGTGGAATTTACTGCTAGAACATTCATGTTTATAGTTGTTAAAAAGAGGCTGAAACCCTGAACATTTTAATTAGTATCTTGGTGCTTGGCCCTGTTTTGAGCAACATACTGTAAGTGCACATTAATTAATAAATGAATTCTCAACTATTGGATAAGTCATCCTGGACATGAAGGACTCTGACCCCCTACCCCCCACCTTCCAAACTTTACCTCACATCACCCAATCAGGGCACAGGTTCTCAATGCTTGGAGCTGAAGGAGAAGGAGAAACATAACTTTTTTTTACTTGGTAATGGTTGTTAGGCCTGCCAGTTTGTGATTTACCTTTTTGGCCCAGCTCAAGATTTAAGCATAGGCCAGGGTGTTACCACTAGTCTTCTCACATGGAAGTCCCGTTTCGAGGAAGTAGTCAATAGCTGGGTGGAATTTACTGCTAGAACATTCATGTTTATAGTTGTTAAAAAGAGGCTGAAACCCTGAACATTTTAATTAGTATCTTGGTGCTTGGCCCTGTTTTGAGCAACATACTGTAAGTGCACATTAATTAATAAGTGAATTCTCAACTATTGGATAAGTCATCCTGTTCATGTTTACCTTACGTTTCTCGTGCATGTCATTTACTAATTTACTAATGTCAGGTCTAGGATAGGATAACTACTAACGATTTACTAATTGCCTTGTTACGTGTCTCATTTTCTCAAGCTGTTTTCCATTTCTTGCTGCTCTCAAGCTAAGTGCCTGCACCTGTCTACACCTGCATATAAGATCAGTGTTCATGTCATGTCTTTGTGAAATTGTTGCCTGTTAGTTTACTACTGTCACGTTTGAGCGGTAGCCATTGTCTACCGTTATTGATCTAGCCTGTTTACTGACCATCGTTACTGCCTGCCTATCGTTTCTACTGCCTGTTTTTGACCACAAGTTTTGCCTGCTGTCTGTTTTGTACCTCTGCCCCGCGGATAGGACTTCGGTCTGACTCCTGCTACGCCCCACGACCAGCGAACTTTGCTTTATCCCTGTATTGTACTTCTGCTCTGCTGACAGCTACTCTGGTTACTGAACTTATGCATGGATACCAATTTCGAGACTGCCTTCTCCCTCGGTACTGTATTTTTGGTTTGGCTGGATTTATTGGTTTTTGGACTTTGCTTGTGTGACTACGATTTTTGGATTTCCCCATAATAAAGCCCTTGCGGGCATTTATTATTACGTCAGTGTTCTGAGTCGTGCATTACGGGTCCAACCCGCACACATCCGTCTCAGCGGGAAAGTTTTGTGAGTGGAGTGCTGCAGAATTCCTAGAATCTACAGACAGGATCTCTCTTTTCTGGTAATTTCAATTTAATGTTTAAATATCTTCTTTCTTTTTGTAAATTATAAGCAGTGAGCCTACGTTCATCAATTAATGTATGATTCCAATTCATTATTCCAATTGACTGTTTTCCTGTAATAAAACTACTATCTTAAGACCTGATTTAGACTGTTTTGACTTGTTGGTTGATCCACCAGGTTACTGTTTGACTTACCTATCAACGAATTTGGCGATTTCATTGATTGTCATTTTTAATAATAATTATTAAATAAAATTTATGAAATATAATTACATGTAGGTTGAGTGAGGGGTTTCAGCACGCAATACTGCTTGTGTTCAGTATTCAGGGTGTTGGGCAGTGAGTGCTGGATTCAGAATGTAAACGCATTTTTTAATTAATCCTCGCTTTCCCGACACACAGTAATTGCCATAGTGGACTCATATAAACTCTGTAAGAGTTGATTTAACACTGAATATTTTATTGTGTGTGAACAAAATAAGAACATCAGGGTGTCATACACAGTACGTCAGTAAAACAAACTTATGAAGAAACATGAAGTGTAGTCTGCAGAGACTGTAATCCCATTAAAAATATCTTCAAAATATGGCAGCAGCAGATGCCATGTAGTGTATCCCATCATATTGACAGGAGTCGGGTTTCATTTTAATGCAGCTTTATGCATCAAAGGTTTAAGACGTGAAATATAAATACAGACAGCCCTGAAATTAAATGAATAAAATTTAAAAAACTGCGGTGTAATCAAACAAAAAGTTAATTACATTTTACCTTAGGGGTACGGACAGAAAGAGGTGGTTGAATAAAAATATATTAATTATACGGACAAGCTTATTGCATTGGCTGTATTTTATTCTGTTGATCGAGTCAGATAAAGTCAGGTCATCACATTAATGTTTTACCACAGTTTTATCTTCACCAGAACAGCTATATATTTAAATTGGGAAGTGTTTGAATTTATGTATGTGAGCAAGGCTGTTACATTTATTAACTTCTCTTCACCTCCATTTCATTGGGGAAAACTGCCTGTGATCAAGCCAATTGTTCGAAGATAGCACATCCTTAAATGCTATGAACCAGGGCAATAAATCATGGTTTTAATGGAGGTTCAGACATTTACAGCTGAAAACTGATATTATTGACGAACAGAAAGAAATAACTAATGTTCCAGCTTAAATAAATACAGTGTTATCGTGTTGCATTTATTCGATCTGTGAGGGTGATGTCGAAAATAAATAATTAAATAACCTCTGTGATGTTTGGGCAGTGAGACGAATCAAGAAATCCTGGGTGATATCCGTAAGAATATTACTAATTTTTCTTGACGGCTTATATTAAATAGTTTGTATCGCAGTAGTAAAACATTTCTTCATAACTTTCAATGTCTCTATTTCACACATTTTTACACACTGCAATGCACTTTTCCCTTCATCTCTAAAGAGTCATTTTAGATGTAATTTACTAATGTGATGTAGATACAATTGACTATCTTAATTTGATTAAAAACAAGTTAAGTATCATATAAATAAAGTGATACTGCAGTCAAAATCCAACTTTTCCCATTGACAACTGATGTTTTGGGTTAGATTATGATCATACACAACTGTTTATATCCGAAAATCTCATGTTTAGTCAAAATGTTTCTTTCTGAGTTTTTGTGTAGGCTTACCAATACGCTGGTTTCCGGGGATTTGTGGCGTCACAAGAGCCTTAACATAAAAATGGGTGAGGGCTTCTCATGCGTGCTCCGTTTGTTTAAAACTGAGTCAGTTCACCAAGACACACCCTTTCACTTTTTTTGACCGTATGAATATTCACAATATGACTACGTGGCATCATCGTCATATGACCACACCTACTCACGAGTTCCAGTTCAAACTGAAGCGGTAACAAAGGCCTTAGAAAAGGCTCTGCAGTATCTCTTTAATTCCAAAGACATACTCCCCCTGCTGCTTCCAACATGGCCAGTCTTTCCTGTCTTTCAAGGTGTTCCCACAATTCAGAGCATGTAAAAAAGAGTCTATACTGTCAAGCAAAGAATAGGACAGGTTCCCTACAGAAATCTTATTGGAACGCTTGATGTTTGTTTGATCGTGTAATGGTGGCGGACGAAAATGACTAAGCTCCACAATCAGTTTAAAGAACAATTAACGATGAATGTTGCACTACTACTAACTGTGAGTAGTACTGGAGTATTCTGTGGATTCCTGCTCTGTTCACACTGTTAGTCTCAAGCCTGGGCCTGGCTTTAAGAGCATTTCATCTGCAGGAAGAAGAATTTTCACTGCATTTGCTACGATGCTCGATACTTGATTTAAAGCTTTACATTATTCCACTGGCACACGGAGCGGTGGGAAGATTATAATGAAATATTTTCTGTCTTAATTTTCTTTTGGTGCATGCTCATTTAAGTGCAATTAATGTTGAATGTGAATTCATGTATTACCACAAGTTATACTTATTTCTTCATGTATTTGGCAGATGCTTTTATCCAGAGCAACGTAAAGCTAATATAGGATGATACATTAAATGCACTAAATACATCTAAAAAGAACAACAGAACAACCAGAATTGCATTCAATGGGCAATACTCTGCTATGTAACGGTTGGCAATAGTCTAATAATGATCATACATCACCGATAAATGGAGGGAAAAATATCTATAGAAGCAGCTTCACATTCCATCACAGTTTGCCCAAATGTGTGGTGTATATGTGAACTAAATGTTAACTAGAATCAGATTACTATACTCGTAATGACTAGAATTGATCTGAAAAGCAACATAATGAGCAACATTCATACGAGCCATTATCTCACACTTCCCATTGTTATGAACCTCACGGCTCACTGCATTATTCATTAAGCGGTACGTACCCATGAATTTAGGAGCGGTCTGACCGATCTTTATGAACTTGCAGCATTGCCTTGGGCACTCAGAGAAAAGTCTCTCTTTTTTTCCCCAACATGCCTCATGCCTCACGCTGAGAAATGCCTCCGCTTCAAGGAGGAGATGAGACACGTACAGCGACACCGGGCGAGCAGATTCTAATTTTATTTATGAAAGGGCCGGTCTTCTATCAGCAGAGTGATAAAGGGAACTGCCAGGCCTATTGCTCGACTTTGGCACATCTTGTCACCAGTCGCCTCCCTGAAGTCAAGCATGAAGGCTGTCAGTGAATTACAAATTAAACCTGACAGCCCAAGTTTCGCCACAAATGCATACTAATCAGATGTGAGCAAATCATTAAACAGAGAGCGGCTTTGGCCCTCAATCAACTGTAATATTTTGAAATATAGCTTATCAGCTCATGTCAAGCGTTTCCATTGGCAGACATGCTGAGGGGACTCTGAGGGGAATCAATTCGGTGATGACTGTCTTTCATTTGAAAGGCAATCATGTATACATACAGTCAAGCCGGAAAGTCTGAACACCCCTTTCACCACGTTTTATTACATTACAGACATATTCTACAATAGATTGAGTTCATTTTTTGTCTCAAAATTTTACACAAAATAGCCCATAATGACAAAGTGAAAACATGTTTTTAGAAATTTTTGCAAATGTATTAAAAATCCTAAACTGAAATTTTTCATTTACATAAGTATTCATACCCATTGCTTTAACATATTTTTAAAGTATCATATTTAATATTTGGTTGCATATTCTTTGCAAGCTGTTACTTCCTGATGTCTGTGACCCATCAACATCAAAAGACTTTCGATATCTTATTTTCAGGTACTGTTACAAGCGATACTATAAGCTCTCTGCATTTGAATAGATCTCTATGAGAATTGGGGGGTGAGACTAGATTCAGCTGTAAATTACACTGGTACAGTATGGAACACATGGCTGGCTAAATGGCTGTACGTCATCAAGGGTCTGAGCTATCAAACGAGTTTCAAACCATCTGTTGCCAGATATGGAGTAGATGTGGATGGATCACTGCAAGGGTTATTTCTCCTGACTCATTTTCCTATAGAACTCTATGGGGAAAAAAGTCAGGAGAAACAACCCTTAAAGGGATCCATCCACATCTACTCCATATCTGGCCGCAGAGTGATGGTTTGGGGCTTGTTCGATACCTTAGACCCTTGATGACGTACAGCCATTTCGCCAGTCATGTGTTCCATACTGTACCAGTGTAATTTACAGCTGAATCTAGTCTCACCCCCCAATTCTCATAGAGATCAGTTCAAATGCAGAGAGGTTATAGTATCGCTTGTAACAGTACCTGGAAATAAGATATCGAGAGTCTTTTGATGTTGATTGATCACAAACTTCAGGAAGTAACAGCATGCAAAGGATATGCGACCAAATATTAAATATGATACTTTAAAAATATGTTCAAGCAAAGGGTATGAATACTTATGTAAATGAGAGATTTCAGTTTTCGATTTTTTATACATTTGCAAAAATTTCCAAAAACATGTTTTCACTTTGTCATTATGGACTATTTTGTGTAGAATTTTGAGACAAAAAATGAACTCAATCTATTGTAGAATATGTCTGTAATGTAATAAAACGTGAAGAAGGTGAAAGGGGTATTCAGACTTTCCGGCATTACTGTATACACATGAATGCACACTCAGTGATTTTGAAGATCAACAGTTGTTAGAGGTACTGCCAACGTAAATATGTTGAAATCAGCACTGAAACAGGTGTGAGAGGAGTTAACTGTTTATTTTCCAATATGTGTCTTGATGATACAATACAGATTCATAACGACCCAACGTATGAGAAAAAAAAAACATCACAGATTCACCCCAAAATTCAATCAAAGCAGACTTAAGTTTTTTTCACATTCAATCAAACCAACCTGATGCCCATAAGGATTTGCTTTGTTCTTATACGGATTGGAAACCAGCAAACAGGAATAGGCGTGGCCTGAAAGGCAGGACAAAATAAAATCATGCCTTCATAAAAAGTGAAATATGAAATATTCCCATTGATGAAAATATAAATATTTTTTAGTTGAACAACAATTTTGGGCTGGTGCCTGAATGGAATCTTTGCCTACATTGTTTTTACAATAAAAAAAGACTTTCCATCCCTCAATGTGCAAGTTACTGTGGATGCATATCTAAAAATAACCAATATTGTGGCACGTTTTCCTGGTTCCTGTTCATGTTCCTACATTTTGCGGCGGAGTGAGATTTTTATGAAAAGCTCACATGGATATCTTGGCACAGGGCACCTCCTTGGTAAACCCCCACCTCCCCCCCCATAATAATTTAACAATTTGATCATGTTTCTTTAGGAATAAATTGTCTTTCCATTCCTGTTGCATGTTACAGTGGCTATCGTCTGAATTATTGGTGGTTAACACCACTGTGGAATCCCATCACACCAGCAGAGGTACATAAGTTATGGAGAAAGAAATTCTGTGAGCAGCAGGTATTTATTTATTTTTTTAACAGGTTTGCTACCTTGACACTGACTGCGCCTCAACTGGGAATGGTTGTGCTGGTGTGTGCAGGCTGCTATGTGAAAGATTAGCCTTCCCTTTGAACCTCCATCCGAGCCAACGGGACCTCTCTGATTTCTTGGAGGACCACCAGGCTCACCTTTTAGGTCTTGGCTTGGCTGACCTCTGACCTGTAGGGTGCTTTGTGTTTGTGCTTTTATTTCACCCAGTGTGCCCAAGAGCTGCAGCTCGGATGAGTCGGAGCTGTAGTCGGGAGCTGCTGGACCCTTTTGATGGCACTGGAGGTCTTAGAGACCTTGAATCTTGGGATGTGGATAGACCAGGCTTCACACCAACATCCTGTGACAGAACAGGGGCCGCCACAGTTCAGGCTCTTTTCTGTACCAGTTCCAAAGTAGTGTTTGGTCCCCCACCAGTCCGAACAGAGGATGCCCGAGCAGCAGCCACTTTAGTTGTTAAAAGCAGCTAGATGTTTTGCCATTTTTTACAGACATCCTCGCCAGTTCTTCTACAACCCCCCGAGGCACTGACTTTGAATGCTATTTGCTCCCACAGAATCAATTTTATTCTGGAACATTCAACAAACTGGTCATATTTTATTATTCTAGAATGTCGTCTGAAGCAACAATCTTCTCCCACGGTACGATATCTTCCTTATGCTTTTCTACCGAGATGTACGCATGACTTACAATTTAGCATGATAGAAATCTGCAACCCAAACAAACACATTTAGCATGAAAAGGCAGGTACATTCGCAACAAAATTACCAATCAAACAAAAGCCACTTAGTACTACTGCCTGACTTTAGAGGCTGCAATAGCTGCAAGTAAATAAATGCACAAGCTAGACTAAGTAAAGATGCAAAGATTAATTGATATAGATATATGTTTGTGAATGTCCGTGCTTGTGTTACAGAATTTCACCGTGCTTCTAACCAAGATCAATAAAGATCAATTAAGCAGAATACAGAAGGCATGAGCAGGAGCAACTCTGACTCCCACCACGACTACTGGGGCTTGGCTCCTGGATACGGATTATAAAATGGTTGGCTCAAGCCTGCTTCAATGATACTCACGCAGGAGTGCGAGTTTTGTGGTCACTGAAATGCAAGGAAAAATATATGTAAGATTTTAGAATTATTACATTTGTTACTCAAAGTCCTGGTGATCTACATCCAAACAGTACCTGTGTATGCATCTCAAAATGTACCTTTTTCCAAGACAGCGTGTTGTCATCTACCACTGAAAAAATTGTATAATGGAGTAGAAAACACACACCACAACACATTGTTTGCTATTGTCTCAAACTGATAAAATAGAATGTGAAATAGAATGAAAATGTTTTTTTTATTCCTGAGTAGTACATCTCACTTTCCTAGTTTTCTAAATAAAAGGCAATGTTTGGGGCCATTGCTTTGTGCTGTAAATCTCCTAGAAGGCAATATATGTCCCGGGAAATCAATTATTTAAAAAAAAATGGGCACTGCTCATTACACGTAAAAGCTGGGACATTTTCCCCCCACAGTTTTAGAAGGACCTGAGAAAAAAAGCATAAACTTCAACTTCGATGTTTCTTACCTATTACTACGAGAACTTTATATTTCCCCCTGGGTTAAAAAATTACATGAATTTTCACGTGTCATTTTACAGCGAGAAAATTTGTTTGATGTCTACCAGACATCAAACAAAATGCCTAATCTGCTTCTCTTCTTCTCTTGTGGGGGTTCCATGGGTGGCAATTCCTCTGCTGTGGTCATGAACTTGTAGGAGAGTTCTTCAAGTCATCTGTAAGACTCAGAACTTCACTCGGGTCAATTTGAAGAATGGGTTGAAAATGGAGGCCATTTTGTACAGTGCATTTTTCTTTGTATATGATCAAGTGCTTCACAAGTGATGCCTTCAGATTCGGAATGAATGAAAACAACGATTGATATCATGTCAGTGCTCTCCGTCGGCATGGAATGATGTTGCTGCCGGTTACAATGTCTGAGCCATGCGCACAATCTGTAGCAATCTCAAGGGCAAAGAGAACGTCAACCGTATCACCTAGAATGTTCCTCTGATCCATCGATTGCTTGGTGACTAATAGCGTGTCACGCTTCTCTTCATCAGCATTGAGTACTGATCAAACCATTATCGCTTGGGGATTCTACAGGGTAGTAGTTGGTGGTTGGACGTGATTGTTACACACTACACACTACATACGTTGCGTGTAAGAATAGACTTATGTTAGTCAAACAGAATCACTGCATGAAAAGAGGAGTTTCTGGAAGATATCCCACCTGTTAAATTTCAGTGAAATTTGCCGCATGTCGGTCGTGAGCGGTAGTTTCCCACGTCGACACACATATTTCCAGAAACATCCGCATGCTCTGGATTTCTGGATTCAGATGTTCTTGATTAGTAAAAGTGGATAGCCATGTCTTTAATTTATGGCAAGTTTCTGGAACACCTCCATTCACGAGATTATGTCAATTTCCAATGGCAGAAATGCATCCGCATATGGCCAGATCAACAGCAACGTTTCTTTACAAATATAATGACGGTTACTTACGAACATCCACAGACCTTGTTGTGCACGTTTTATTCAAAAACTACTTTTACTCAAGTAAGCCAACTGTGTTTATACGTACACAATATTAACAAAAGCACGCTAGTATTCTGAGGCTTATATCAACAAAGTGTACCCTAGAATAATGGCGTGCTTTGGTTGACTTTGCGCGGATATATACCGTTGGTGTCAGACAGAGTGCAGATTGTAATTAAGATAAGGCTTTCCTCCATCTTATGGTCATTAAGAACAGACACTGGCATGGTTGTGCAAGATGTCACTGTGTAAAATTGATCCATATCCTCACAGAATGTTTTTAATGATGCACTTTCCAAAAAGAATAAAAAATTATAATATAAAAAAAAGCAGACAGCATGCACACACACACACATTTTTTCAGTGATGACCTTAGCGAGAAGATGGGTGATGTATTTATGAAACCTTACAGATTGGGATAATGTAGATAGTTGGCCTTGCAAGAATGTTGGCTGTCTTCACTGAAAGTGTATTAACAAGTTAGAATATTCCATTTAATAATTCATGAACTTCACAAGGCTTATTCATGCGAGAACTATGCTGTATACTCCGGAATTAATTTATTCCATCAATTTATGTGGATCAATGTGGCATAAATCTTAAGCTTTGTTTTACAGAAGACTTTAACTGTAAAAATCAGTATTATTAGACAGTTCCTGTGCGTAGCTTATTGAACCGATCACCATCACACAGAATGTAAATGAATTCTCTTTTTTAAACAGTCGATATACTTTACATGACTTTCCATAATATGTTGTAAACCAACACTTTCAGCCACCAGGAGGGAGCAGTCTGTGCACTAATTTCACACCACAGCAGATATGTGAGCTGCTGTGACTTGTATTTTGAAAAACAGGTTCCCGCACTCAGCGGGATAAACAAAGAAAACCAAAAGAAGATCGAGCTCAGACTCGAGCCTCTCTGCCGAACATTTAACAAAATTACATTCCGCCTCTACCAGCCAGGCAGCTAAGCTGCTGGGTGATATCACATCAAAGGCCTCAGCTAAAGAAAAGTCAGAATATGAAAAATTTGTGAGCCTACTTGAGTCCTCACACCAAACAAAAAAAACAGGCTCTCAGAGTGGAGAAAAGGAAAGAGGAGGGAAAAAAGAAAGCGAGAGAAGCGCAAAAAATAAAAATAAAATGCTCTTCTAGCTCAACAGTCACACAACACACACTGGTTGTAACTCCTGCACCCTCCTCTGTAGTATTCTCCCTTGTAGGTGCTGCTGATGAGCTGTGATCATGGTCAGGTTCTCACAATGAGGGGGTGGGGCTTTCCGTGAGGGTGATTGGAGCCATCTTGCAGGAAAGTATCTGCCCTCAATGGCCCAATCCCAAACAGAGCCCCTCTGGACTCGCACAGGTGAGTCCATGAGTGGACAAGAGCTTGAGGGGTATATAAAGGGTTAAATGGGACAAAACGTATGACATCACCCAACATGTGTCACATTACTGAGAGACGCAACCTTACTCAAATTTATATGACAAGAGAGGAAGAGGCAAGTCATCCACACCTGAACCATGAACCAGCAACGAGTGTTTCTGAGAATATTTTACAGAATGGCTTTGAAATAAGTTAATTCTAGTGACTTTTGAAAGGAAAATGACATGAGAGGGGGGCGAGTGAGTAGAAAGGGATTATATGTCGGTTTTGTATCACGGGTTCATGCGGCGTGTCATAAAATATAGCAGTTATGAATAAGACTGGGTGTGTTTCACAGAAAATGTTGCGGAAAGTCATGGACCAGTCACAGCAAAGTTAGTGAAAATCACAAAAAACTGAAAAAAGAGGCAGAAATGATGAATCGAGTGTTTAAAAAAAATTAGCACTGGCAAATTATTGAAATAACATGCACAGCTGTATTACCAGTAGCCTAACGAGTGATTGATGTTAAAAAAAATAAAATCAGCATGCGGTTGCAACAAATGAGTGCATTGATAGGCTGCTGCATTTAATCGCTACGGTCCATCACAGAAAAAAGGCGCATCTTTTTTTCCCGGGTGTATTATGCAAATTATACTCCTCGCTTACTTATGAAATAATATCACCACCCATACTTTCTATGACATTGACTTGAACTGAATTTTGGGTAATTCTCTCAGTCTGAGTTTGCAGTGAGGGTGCAAAAATGCTGTCTTCACAATGGGACAGCCTTAAGCCCCCATGGAATTGATGGGAATGCACCTCTCAGTCCACAAGTCCAAAAGTCCAGAGAATAGGATTCAGCCAATGATCACACATCTTGCTCCTTCACAAAATGTATGCAAGTGTCCCCAGAGCTTTCATTGAGCAAGAGAGTTGACCTTTGCAATATCTGCAGTTAACCTATTTAACCTAGTTGCCCTCTGCATCCTCAGACAAAAGTACCACATGGGTTCTGCGCCCAAAAGGCCCAGTCTAGAAAGATCGTAAGAAAGTTCAAGTGCTGTGGGAGGTTCCCAGTCCAAAAAGAAACTTCAGTTGCTATGGGAGGTTCTCGGTGTAGAAAGAACTTCACAAAGGGTTTGTGGCAGCATGACTCTTCTATCTTACTCTTCACTTAAACCTTAATGGGTTGCATTTGTTAATTGAAGTTCTAATTTGTCTTCATGGAATACGTATATGGTTAGTATAGGTAGAGGTAAATGATTTATTGACGCAATTACATTTAGGCTGAAATTTTGTGTCTTAGAGTTCAATTGGAAATACAAAATTTCTAAATATTTGATGTTGTGACATGGTAAAAACGTAACAATTTTTTTTTCATATTCAAGTGCTAGGTTCTTTAAATGTTTATTGATATTATTTAGAATGCAGAAGCATCCAGGAATAGTTCAAATAAAATAAAACTGGGCATTCGTTTTTGGATAAGATGAAATTTCTCTTTTCAATGATTTACAATGATTTTTGGCCATGAACAGAAATAATATTTTATGGATGCACACCAATACGTAAAAATACCTTTACGTGGGCATACAGAGGCGTATCTAAATAAAGGTCAATAATTACTAATGGACAATAGGTTGAGCCACACGTTCTAATATGGGAAGTATATATTTTTAACGCTTTTTTAAGTTTCAGAAATTAAATACTTTTTGAAAGTATCTCAATATGTAGCCTTCGAGTTATTTGATTAAATACAAAATCTGTAAAGTTCCAAAAAGAAAAGTCCTGCACACATTAACACACTTTATTAATACAACATTTCGGTCCTTAGACATTCATCAGGCATCCATTCGGTCTAAGGACCAAAACGTTGTGTTATTAAAGTTTCTTAACGTAAACAGTGTGCGGGACTTTACAGCATTCATTCCATCCGATGCACCCGTTTTTCATATAGAGGTGTGTATTAAATAAAAAAGCAAAGTTGCAAAGTAATTGTTAGGTCTTGCCACATACATAATGTTTTGGAAGGCTTACAATCATATATGGCATTGAATGAAAACATGTATTATAAAAAATGTTGAGTAATATAAAAATGTTGAATACTTACATAACATATCAAATACAAATGGGACCTGTTTTTACAAATATTAGGTATTACATTTACAATCCAAAATGTGAATTATTTTATTTATTGTAAGTATTCATAAATCACATTTAAATATTTTTAAATTTATGATATTTTTTGTATTTTTACTACTTTACATAGAGTAGTTACATACGTTTAGTAAATGTGCAGCAACCCTTTATTTAAAAAAAAAAATGGTATTTAAAATGTGAAAATATGTTAAGAATACACTACTAACACATATCATATATTATTGACATGATTGCTTTACAAGTGCATTGCAAGAATGATTTAACATTTTAGGGCAAATCAGATCTCGGTGTTTGAAATGTTTTTAATCAAGGTTTATTTGAAACATCATTTAAGGAAATGTAGAAACGCTACAAGACTCTTAATATTATAATATATTTTCAAGAAAGTATTTATTTCTGAGGTGTTTGAAAATTCTACGTCAAATACGCCGAACCTGTATTTTCAAATACAAATACGTATTTGTATTTGACCGAGGCTGCTGCACTGTCTGAAACGGGTTATGACGCTCACAGGCTTCCGCTGGACTAAAACACATTCATCTTCAGAGGTCCTGTGTGGCTGCCTGCTCACAGGAGAAATGCTGATGACTCAGGAAGACACAAAATGATCCTCGCTCATCGATGTACCCTGAGCAATACGGAGGCCTGGCTGAAGAGCTGACTGTTGATGCCCTTTTCATAACACCCTTCGATCCAAATGAAATACCTGTCTGACTCCTGTTATAGACCTCGCAGACAAGCCAATATTTGATATACTGGAACAGCTGAAGGCATTCAGTCTAGCACAGTTGTTGACATTTGTTAGTGATGGTACACAATGTTTCCCGGCGATTCAATGCGTTGAATTATTGCAGAGAAAGCTTTTGTTGTTTGCATCTCTAAAAAATTAAATATCACAAAATATCAAATGATAAAGAGAACCTTGACTATCTTCCTTGAATGTAATCCTTGCGGTGTGTATGGTCTAAAAATAAGTGTTCGGAAATTCTTCAGTGATGTTATTGTCCCTTCTCATTCCTATTAATGAACAATTGCCTTGAAAGGTAATTGACCTTTCCTCCCCAAAAGAAATTGTATGAATAAACAACGAATAGAAATTTGTGTTTTCAATGAAACAGTTGCATTTATATCGAAGTCAAGGGGGGAAAGTATTATTTAGGCCGCACCAGCAGCCTTCTGAATTAAATAAGGAGCGATAGAAAGTGACATGTACATGTGGCTGCCATCACAGAGGTGCGGAATATTCCACAAACCGTGCTAAATGTTCCCGTCTGACTCCTGTCTGGCAGGTGAAATTGTTCTAAAATTAGGATTAGATTGTAATTAACTGCAGTTTTGTGTTGTGATGTTATTACAAACGACATTTCATATGCATAATATAAGGATGATGAAAAGCAATGAAAGTGATATCATTGAACTAATGAAAAATTATATGATTCTATGAAAATTAGAATCAGATGTAAAGAAAAAAAAAACATGTTCTTGTAACCTTGCATTTCCTAAAATGATAAAAGTGATGGTGGGTTTGGGGGGGAGTGTAGGGGGTGGCTGTTGTCAAGTCAGTTAAGAAGAATAAGAGGGACACCTAGAGGTAAGAGAGTATAAACATTTTTGGTAAGGTGGCAACTGTTTCACATTCCACAACATCAGATCTCATGCATTGCTCGATCATCATGTTAAAACTACTGAATGAAATCAAATCAAATATAAATATGCAATTCCTATTTGCTTTTCACATGCAAAAGGACCGTAGAGTTTGCAGCACACAATAATTGCCTTAGCAGAATGTCCTTCCAAGAAAGAAAAAAAAAAAAATCTAGAATACTACCTTACTTGCCAAGATTATTTCTGTGGTCAATGAATCAAATTTTATTTATATAGTACATTTTACAAAGGATTTGTCACAATACACTTAGGTCAGTTTACCCTGACCTAAACCACCACAGAGCAAGCCAGAGCCAACAGCGGTCAGCAAAAACTCCCTGGAAGACACGTAGGGAGAAACCTTGGAAAAGAACAAGACTCA
The DNA here is from genome assembly GCA_022702515.1 of Ilyophis sp. 1 JC-2022. NCBI lineage: Eukaryota > Metazoa > Chordata > Actinopteri > Anguilliformes > Synaphobranchidae > Ilyophis > Ilyophis sp. 1 JC-2022. The sequence goes on along the minus strand of CM040395.1, from coordinate 44,500,633 downwards.
GTAGCTAGGGGCTCATGGGTTCACAGTCAGTTTCGCACAGGTCGCACAGGTTGCACAAGGCATCCAAAGGTAGCGCTCCAGGGTTAGGGTGGCACCGTGGCAGGCTGGAGCACTGGACATAAGGGGGATAGACAGCAGGCTTTGTGGTGACTCAGGAAAGAGAGCAGTTGTCTCACTGGTGACAGTAGGAAAGAAAAAAGAGTTTGGGAGGAGCTATGGGTAAAAAATTAAGATACAAAGAATAGAGTGGGCAACATACAATCCCCGCCAGGAATTTATCATAGCAGCATAACTACTAGGACAGAGAAAGATAACCCATGCAGGCATGAGAAAGGCAAGAAACCTACCCACCTCCAAGAACCTGCCTTTGAAAAAGGGGTCACAACCATTGAAAGGTTACAGTGACTAAAGTTTGTCGCCCCATAATACATTATGCGTGCGTGCTTCTCCAGCTCTGTATCTAGACTATAACTAGTTATAAACTTCACTGAAAAGGTGCGTTTTAAATAGTGGACTTAAATATTGAGATGGTGTCTGGAGAGTTTTCCATAGTAGGAGGGTAGTAAAAAAGACTCTACCACCTGTCAAGGTCGTGGAAATTCTTGGGATTAATCTGCATCTTGAGAATGAGAAGGTTTGTAAGCTTGAAGCATATCTGATAAATATACTGGTGCTAGTCCATGTAATGCCTTGAAAGTTAGAAGCAAAACCTTATAGTCAGCCCTGTATTTAATTGGTAGTCAGTGTGGTGATGCTAACCCTGTTCATGCTTCTTTGTTCAGGTCAAAATATGAGCCACTGCATTTTGAACAAACTGGAGGTTCTTAAATAGGAGAGCGGGCAGATCACAGGGCATTGCAGTAGTCTAGCCCAGACAAAACACGCATATATTTCTCAACAACCTCTAGTGATTAGAAACACCTCATTTTAGTAATATTCTGCAAATGAAAGAAAGCCACCCTGGAGATGTTCTTAACACGTGTATCAAACATGAGACCAGGTTAACGGAAACGCCGAGGTCTTTCAAAGCCGCATTCTGGTAAAACTAAAGAATAATCAACGTTCTAAAAGAGGTCAGGCAAAATTGAGTTTTATTTTATTTTATTTTATTTTATTTTTTGCTTTTTTATAAGTTGAAAAGCAAGAAGTTCAGTGTCATCCAGGCTTTTATATCAGCAATACACACCTCCAGCTGAGAGAGCTGAAATGCTTGACCAGGCTTCAGTGAGACGTATAACTGCTTGTCACCCGCACAGCAATGAAACTCCACACTGTGTTTCCGGATGATATTACCAAGGGGCAGAATATACAGTGGGAGAAGTGGTCCCCTGCAGGAAACCTTATTTCACCTTTGAGAGATCAGAAAATCCTTCATTCAGTTAAACAAATTGGGTCCTGCCTCATAAGTATGATTTAAACCAAGAGAGTGCCTGTCCACAAAGTACAACGTAGTTGTGGAGACAGTCCAATAGAATCTCATGATCAACAATGTCAAAAGCCACACTTAGTAGGTCAAAAATCACTAGTATAAAGTTGCAGTCTCAGGACACTAGTAGATAATTTAAAACCTTGACAAGTGCTATGGTTTGATCTAAATCCTGACAGTTTCAAGGGTATGGTTTGAACTAAGATAGGCGCTGAGCTGCTTAACAACAGCTTTCTCTAGTATTTTATAGAGGAAAGAGAGGATTGAGATAGGTCTATCTTTTTTTTAGACGGTCAGGATCGAGATGAGATTTCTTTAGCGTTAGCTTAACAGCCACCTTCAGGAACTCACAGGGATGACACGGATGTGCTAACGATGTTGAGTATGTACTGGCTTAGCGCAGGGAGAAGTTCTTTAACCGTTTATGTTGGGATTGGATTAAGCGGGCATGTAATTGGTTTTTGAGGTTATAACCAATTTGGTCAGCTCATCTGCTTCAATTGGAAGAAAACAGTGTAGTGTTGCAATCGGAGCTTTATCCTGTAGTATCTCAGTGCAGGGCTCTTCGCAGGCTTTTGTGGAAGTGATGCCAGTAGAGGAGACATCAGGGAAATCTCGTCTCCAATAGTTTCTCATTTCAAAAAAGTTAATAAAGTCATTACTACCATAATTATTGGGGTGATTTGCAGATTCTGGCGATTAAATTTTAGTCCGTTTGTTTACAGTATTAAAGCGAAATCTTGGGTTATGTTTATTCTGCTCAATCAGGTTAGAAAAGGCCAATGTGAAGGCCAGCTTATATTGTAAGGCAAAATACTGCTAGTTTGGATGAGCCCCCACTTTCAATCCAGTTTTTTTTGTCTGCTTCAGGGCACGATTCGCCCCATTGTAGCAAGGACCAACATTTCTACGTCTTTTAAAGGGGGCAATATGATCAGGGGTACTTCTCAGAGTAAAAGTTTGTCAGTTGATCCAATGATAAATACCCAGTATGCCTCTAAGAGCTTATTCATTAAATTCAGGGTGATAGAAGGGTTTAGTGACTGGCTATAATATCTAGGTTCTGGTATGGACGGTATAAACATATCAAGGACATGATCTGATAACACAGGATTATGGAGCGATGGTAAAGTTCATAACCTGAATGCAGTAGGAGAGCACTATTTCTCATGTATTTGACTGTGGCAGTAAGTAGGCCCAGAAACATTCTGTATAAAACCAACAATGAAAAGGCAGTTTCTAACAAATCATTATCATTGTCAACATGAATGTTGAAGTCATCAACAATCACAACTTAGGGGTCGATATACCTAAGATCCCAAATAAGGGGTGTTATTTTGCGTGCGGAAAGATAATATCTGCACGTTATCATTTCACACTTTGCAGCTGATCAACTAACTATTATGTAAATTACTCCAGCCGCAAACAGCTAATTTAAATTAGAAATTGTGTGTGTTTGGAATGGTTAGGTAGCTATAGGCTACTGCTATACTGAACAAGCTGGCTTTACTATGAACCTTTTCACTTTTCTCTTCGTTTCTGCGAGGAGTAAGATGTTTGTCAGGTCTGAAATGATCAGCACTATACTTACTAGCAGTACTCGTGCTGTTAGTGTCACATACAATTACATTTCCATCTGATGATGGGTTTTATTTTGATTAAGTTTTATATTCGCTGTTTGTTATAATAGACATCATATTGCTTGTTTGATTCAAATACTAGTTACTCTTTTATTCTGTAACACGGTTTGCTTCAGCTATTCAAATGAAATTTTGAGCAGACATTGGTATTAACCCAATAAAACTACACAGCTAACATTGTAACATTCCAATCCTTAAAAAAAGTTATGCACAATAAAGTGGAATGACACAGGAAAACAGTATTGAACACGCTAAATTAAATGTATTTAATACCTGGTGGAAAAGCCATATTTTTATATTTGGTCGCATATTCTTTGCATGCCATGACTTCCTGATGTTTGTGACCCAACAACATCAAAAGGCTCTTGATATCTTATTTTCTGGTACTCTTACAAGCGATACTATAACGTCCCTGCATTTGAATGGATCTCTATGGAAATCGGGGGGTGGGACTAGATTTATCTGTAAATTATTCTGGAACATTATGGAACACATGGTTGGCTAAATGGCTCTAAGTCATCAAGGGTATGAAGTATCAAACAAACCATCACTGCTGCCAGAAATACAGTAGATATGGATGGATAACTCAAAGGGTTTCTTCTGACTTATTTTTTCATAGAGTTCAATAGGAAAAGTTGTCAGGAGAAACAACCCTTAAAGTGATCCATCCATATCTACTGCATATCTGGCAGCGGAGTGATGGTTTCAGGCTCGTTTGATACCTCAGACTCTTGATGACTTACAGCCATTTTACCAACCATGTATTCCATACTGTCCCAGCATTATTTACAGCTAAATCTAATGTAGGACGCACAGAGTAGCTAACAGATTTGTAAACAGAGGAGTGCGTGCACGGACATTGATGTCACGTCACTTTGTTTGTGAATCAAATTTTGAGTGGTAGTGTTTTTGTCACTTGGGATAGTCAATCCAGTCAAATGACGTTTTCATAGCTTCCGTAAAAAATATAATGGAAATAAATAAAGGCAAGACAAATAAATAAATGCTTATTTCAGTGAATTCTTACAGACAATTTGTGAAAACAGATAAATCGACATTAGGAAACATTCATACATAAGTGTTTAGCAGGGTTTATCATATTTTGAGCCCCCAGTGTAGACATTTAACACATGAAAAACTAATAACACAACCAATGATTGTTAATGTTATTGGTTTTGCATGTGCTAAGATCTTAGTAAATCAGTCCCCAAGTGTTTTGCCTACTCTTAACAACTCATCCTCATCTTGACTGTCTTTCCTCACCTGTCTGCTGCTAGCGAACCACTAAAACCATGTTATTAATGAATGTTTTTGGAATATAAAGCAGATTGCTTTGGAAAAACATTAACTCAGTTTGTTAATGGTTAGTCAAATTTAGTAAATGTAATTTTTGACTGATACTGCCATCTTATGTGAAAATGATCTCTACACATCGGTCACCTGTCTAATCACATTGCAGATTTCAAAGTCTAGCCAGGCTTTTCTAACCATTGAAAAGCAGATGTTGGAGTGTTACTACCAATCACATTCACTGTATGTGTTTTAGCGCATTCAATAGTGGTGACTATTAACATGCTAAAACATGTACAGCATATTTGTTGATAAGAAAACCATTTTATTATGGAATTGGTAAGACAACAAAATTATAACTACAATTGCAATGAGGATGCTACATTTATTTACATTTTATTTATTTATTTTTAATTAGTCTTTGTGAAATCACTGAAATGTATTTCAGTATAGTATGAATAATTTCAGTTTGCACTTCTGTGTTGCCTGTAATATTATTGCATGGAGGAATATCAACAGTTTACTCAGTTTATTTAGCATAGAATAAAGCGTCAAAATAAGTTATTAGTTGTTATTATATTTTTTTTATTAAAATTTAATATAATTAAAACAAGAACCCATTAAATATTTATATCTATGAGGATGCATTTAACAAGAATACCTTTGGCTTTATGATCTATTATAAATATATAGTAAGATGGTTGTCAATGCTAATGCCTGCCAACATTTTAATACAAAAATATTTTCAAGTTTCAAATAAACAAATGAAATAACACATTAATACAGTGTCACTGTTACAATGTGTTACAATGGGATTTATAAGATTGTAAACCTCCTTGGTTTCTACTAAGGAAATATCAATTGGTCCCTGTCTAAATTATGTTAGCTACTGTACCGTCATACCCTTGTCACATAGGTCCATAGGTCTCTGCCCTCTCCTCAGAGACCAGACATTCTTTCAATAGAGGATCTATAGTTGGTCTTATAGTTCGGCCGTCTTCTCAGTGGTCCAAGTCGGCAGGATAATCCAAGCTTCCAGCCAAACTGTTTTCTAAAGCGCCAGGGGTGCTTGAGGCGGGTATGCGATCACTCTTCAGCTGTCACGGACTTCAGGGTCATCCTCTCTGCGCAATTACTTGGCAGGCTTTTAGGCATCACAAATTTTAAAGTCCAAAGGCGCACATCCACGGCACAGCAGAGTGTCAGCATTATAACTAGTGACTGGTTTGGCTGCTATTCAGAGTGCTCACCTTAAATATTCTCATTCTGACAAAAAAAAATAGGGCTTTCTAATATTTTAGAATGAGCACCATTTTGTGATGGCCATTGTGTTCCGTTTGCTTATTAGGACCCGTAAAACTGATGGGTCAAATATGCATGGGACATTATGGAAATTTTAAAGCAATACAGAAGCATAATTCCAAAAATACCAATATATATTATCTTACTTTGAATTCCAAACAATGATGTAAATATGTATGGCCAATGGTTGCCATTTATCTCTGCTAGAACACATTTAACAATGAAAGTGTTGTTAATTTTTTGTGAAAAATATGTACTGTTGTACACTTTGTTACTGTATATAAATTCACTATAATGAAGGCATGGGTGGCATACATTGCTTTTAGTACACTTTTACTTGTGTTTTAGTACTCTGTTTTTAGTGTGATTTAAGCAGTTTAACTTTTGTAAATTATCTCAAAAGACACAAGGTAAAAAGTGAAGTCAGAAGTTAAAATTAATCTTGAACATTTTGGAGTTCATGTTTGATCCATGTTTGTAAAAATAAACAGGTGCACAAATGCCAGAGAAGTAAAATCAAACTAGTTTGAGACAAATTGGAGAGAAAGGTCAATGAGAAGCAACCCAGTGCAGCACTGTTTGTGGGAACTTCTGCAGAGTTGGTGAGAACTTTCAGAGCCGTACGTCTACCCTTGTAGAAAGACATTGCAAGAACATACTCAGCAGTTATTACTGAAAACATTGGCTATTTTATTTACAAGATTTAGATATTTTTAAATATATTTATTTGCAAAATAAAAAATGTTTATATCAAAAACATTATTATTATTTATTTTAATCTCAGATTGTTTGAAAATTTTGGGTGTACTAAAACATTTGACTGGTAGTGTATATCATGTTTATTTTGTGTATTATTTTCATGCAGTAGATTATTGATATTTATCATTTGAACTGGTATTGTCAATTATCTTTCACCTTTATATTATATTCAAAGAAACCATATAGACAAAAGGATATGACAAATTCAGATGATGAACACAGAAACACAAAGAACAGAAACACAAAGCAAGAACCAAATTTACACTGGTGTAGTCACTAGTTATGAAATACATCTCTCAAAAGTGTCATTCCTCTTTTACTAAAAGTTTAAAACGGATCAATTTGACCCAAACCAAACACAAGGGTGAAAGTATTTTTTTATGAAACAAACCAGTCATCTGAATTGAAATTGGGGTAATAAGTCATTCATTCGGACTGGTTCTACAATTTCTCTTCCATGCAAGCTACTTGAATTATTGAAGCAGGTTTGAATACTACAGTAGATACAATACAGCTCATACTATTCAGAATTAATAGTTGAACATATTTACAGAATTGTATTATTAATTAATTATAAGGACAGCTTTAGTAAAGGTTAAATTCTACTCTTTTTTCTGGGAATCACAACCAAATGAGTTTCAAAAAATGGTTAAATTATTTGAAATGTTAAAACCAAAAGTCTGTTTTTTGTTCTGTTTTTTTAAACTTCAAAAATTCCATGCATTCATTAAAACAATTAACAATTGCATGATTGACAGGCTATGAATAATCAATTAGAGTTCACTGAATGTGACAAACAAAATGTATTGCATTACCCTAATGGGACTGGCTGCCTAAATATTTGGTTTGTTGTTCACGGTATGTTAATCAGGGAAACTTTCATTTTATTTTCTAGCAAAAAACACTACAAATAGCAAAATTGAAGATAATTTATAGATAATTAAATAAATGACATCATCTGAAGCGGTGTTGGTACAGATGTTCACTCAGTGGAAAGCTCTACGCTCCTGTCCCAGTGAAGCACAGAATTTTAATCAATTCTCCCATCACATAGCTTCATAATGGCAATCAGAGAAAATTTGACAAAAGATTGACAGCCTGTTGATATTTAGCCTGACATTCCAGGCCCTTTGCACCACCACCAGCACATCAGCAAAGGGTCTAAAGCTTCCTTTGAAATCTGATTATGGAGTTGTGCTTGACATCAAGTTCCATTTTACAGAGAGAGGTTTACTTTGTGAAAACAATTGTACTTACCTGACTGTAGATATTACTACTCTTTTCAAATATTTAAATTTCCCAAATTTACCCAATTTTAATATAGGATGTATTTGTTTTGTGTCTGTCTGGTACTACACTGTCTTGTGCTTTTGAGAGTAGGGACAACAACTAAGTTTTTGTCATTTTCTTTTCAAAAGACAATACTTGGGGAAATACTGGACCAAAATCGGTGAAGAAAATGGAGTTGAATGTCTACTGTACTCTGATACAACAGTGACATCTGCTGCTTATTCAAAGCTTGGGATCATAGAATAAGTAATGAAGTGGAGGAAGGTGTGTTTGCTTTAGGTTTTAAGACATACTTTTTTCACAATTTCTAAGCATTGGTACAATTGTAATAGGTGTAATCTTTTTTGTAGATTGTAATGACCGTCTAGACAAGAATGCATCCATTGATTTATGTTGGGAGGAAATTACTATCTGGCTATGAGAACAGGTTTTATCTGCTATGACCTTGTTGGCTGAAAAAAAAACAGTAAACAAAAACACTAATACACTTAAATTAAATTTAAGGTCAGGAGTGGCCAGGCATAAAATTAAGTATGAATAATTAATTTCCCTGAATTGAGTTAGGAAATAGTAAATAATTAACATAATTAATCATTCTTATGAATGTTTCTATTCACAAGTCAACATTTGTTGAACACAGCAGTTCCAGAAAAATGTACTTGTTGGTAATCTAGTGTATGCCGTTGCATACAGTATATGCTCAAGGCACAATGTTTTGCATACAATAGATAGATTTGATCTTGGACCTTGATTTCATGTACAAGTCTTGACATAAAATAAGTAATTCAGACTGAATATGCCATTTGAATTATTCCTGATGAACACAATTGACGTTGATACACCTCACCTCAACACAGATTAATCTTCCCGCAATTTGGATTATCTGTGTCTTGCTTGTTGTTCCAGTTGTTTCCGCCAGAGGGCAGCGTTTTCCCTTTTGGTGACTGTGCCAAGAATGCACGAGGTTTATGTTCATGAACGGGTTTCCTGTCGTCGTCCCCGGCAGCTTGAAAACGTGAATGTTTAATCTCAAGAGCTACAAATTAGAATTTGAAGCTAGACTCAGTTAGTTCAGTACCTGCACACACATTGACACATAGTCACTAGACTTCTTTTTGAGGGTTTTTATTTTCACAAATCAAGTACAACAATGTAAATTTCAGGTTATGATAATGAGTTGCCAAGATGACCTCGTCCATATTAATCACATGGTATCTTAAATTCACTGTAGTAGTTAATCATTAGCATAATCTAACAATCCCAAATAAATGCAAGGCAACAACATTTGATGCCTCTGACACATCCGTCTGTGTACATAATACAGAACAGAAAATAAAATAGAACTGCATTTGAGAGGAACAGTTTGTGTCTACAGATATAGGCTACTAGACATTCCGCATGATAACCAAATACTCTTATTTTACGATAATTTCAACCACGGGTTATCAGGTGATGTTTAAAATGAATTATTTTCATCCTAGGATCAGGTTCATAATCACGTATAGCATGATTGTGAGCAGAATTTTCCAGTTGTTTCCCTCTAGCGTCAGGTCCACACATTCAGGATATGCAGCCTTAAAATATGGTAATATTGCCATTTTGAGTTTCTGTGTAAAGCAGTAATTTTTTTCCTAGCAATTAATTGCTTAGCATAAGCTTCTAGCCAGTCACAAAAGTGCATATTGCATTCCTTCTACAGTTTAACATACTAATGTGCAGCTCCCATTCATTTAATATCCAAACAGCCTAAATGACAGTAAACGTCGGTCAAAAACTAATCACAGTATGACATTTACGCTTCAAATGCAAATTATGTCTATAGACACAGTTAAGTTACCGAAGTAGGTGGTTTTGAACAAAAAAGTTTCCCTTTCACAAATATTTATGTGTGTGCCCAGTTGCATGAACATCGAAAGTTGGATGAACATCGAACAGCATTACCTTTAAGGAGAAAGGAACAGTTATGAACAGTGCTGTACATATTTAAGGAAATGAGAAACAGTGGAAGCACTAGTAAAAAGGACACATTCCATTTTTTTCTTTCTTAGTTTATGATATTGTACCAGAGTACTTTGACCTTCAAATATGCAGTTGTGCAAACACTTAATAGTTGACCGCTCTGTACACACATTTAAAACATTTGTGGCCAAACGATGCACAACGTTACAGCCTCGACCCACTGAATTGGAACAAACTTCCCGAAAGGATGTTTAATACTTCAATGCCATCTTGTGTGATTGATAAAACATCTCTTAACATACAAGCCTTTCAGGTATTCCTTAAGAACAGCGTCAAAAAAGGCCTCCAAGCCTATAGGTTAAATTTGCAACCATCTCAAATTGCTTTCTAATTCAGGGAAGTTGAAATCTGTAGTCACGAGTCATTTTGGAAAGGTCACAGAAAAACGGCTACAGAAAGTTGCCTCAGTGCAAGAACATTGGCTGTTTTGATTCCTGCTTTCAGATGCATTTTGCTCACAACTTTAGATGAAAGTGCAGTTTTAGGCACTCTGAAGTTCAACAGTCTTCTCCCTTCTCAGTTGACACATTTCTTGAACGAGTGCTTCTCCAAACCAGTCAAAGTAAACACCCTTCGCCCAGCCTTTACAGGTTACAGCTGAGTGTAGGATGTTTACATTAACTAAACTCAGATACTTCTGTAACATGAAAAGGAGAATAGTTCAAATAAGAATGATATCTACTAAGCAAAACATTAATGTAAATTTGGAATTTAGAAAGATAAGCAGCATTTATGCAAGCAGAATCACGCAGTTAATGGATGAGTTTCATAAAAATTCCTATTTTAACCAAACTCTTTTGCTACGGTATGTAGACTTCCACAGAAGATTCCAACAGCTCCACTTTAACACAAATTTACACTGCTTTCCAGTAATCCTCTTTGCTGCCTTTCTTTATCAAGGGCACCGCATTTGATTAAAGCCCTGCTGATTTAAATGAATAAACCCCTGCTAGGAAGAGAAAAAGAACTCAAGAGGACAAGTAGCTTCGATAAAGCAAAACTGAGCAATATAGAGATTATATAGTAACAAAACACAGAAATAGGAAACCGTTAAGGGATCATAGACAATAATAGAGGCAGAGGCTGGCAACTGTTTTCAAATGACAGCTCTTGCCTGCTTCCAAGGAGCTGAAGCGGCCAGCGGCAGCAAACATCTGACTGAAAGCTAGGATGTTACTGCACAGCTTCCAGTCGGGGATGTTTACAGCTGCGGACAACCCTTTTCCGCTCACGGCAGGAAAATTAGCGTCTGAGAGATGAATGGGGAGATCCAGGCTGGAGTTACGTGGGAAGAGAGCACTTTTACACTGACTTCTACTTACTGTAGTGACAAGTAAATACAGAATTTCCTTTTTTAACAGCACCGTGGATTCATTATTTACATGAACAACAGAACATGGAAGGCAGCTGCAAAAGGGTTAATGTCCACCCTTGCATCAAATTACCAATAAAATCCTCTCAAGACTTTTTGGCCGTCATCCAGATGTGAATTTGGAAGAACCTGACGCAAAGGTAATAAGTTCTGATGGTACGCGCAATCGAGTCTGGCCACATGAAAGTTGATTCCTAGATTTTCTATTTTAATTATAATTCTACAATTCCATTTGCAGTAAAGAGAAAATTACATGTAATAAAGCCAGGGGAATAAATATAGTGTGTGTGTGTGTGTGTGTGTGTGTGTGTGTGTGTGTGCTCACCCACCCACGCACACACACTGTGACCACTTTATTAGGTACACCTATCTAGTACTGGGTAGGACCCATTTTGCCTCCAGAACAGCCTGAATTTTTTTCAATCCTCATCGTCCAGTTTTGGTGATCACATGCCCACTCCACTGTAGCCTCATCTTCCTGTTCTTAGCTGACAGAGTGGAGCCCAGCATGGTGTTCTGCTGCTGTAGCCAATCCGCTTCGAGGTTCAACACGCGGCACATTCTGAGATGCCCATTCTGAGATGCACACAACTGTTGTAAACAGCTGTTATTTGAGCCTTTGTGGCCTTTCCGTTAACTTTAATTAGTCTGCCCATTCTCATGTGACCTCTCATTAACTAGGCGTTTTCGCTAGCTCACTAAAGTTTAAAAATTAAAAAAAATTTTTTGATCGATACCTATTTTAGAGGGGGGGGGGGGGGGGGGGGGGGGGGATACACCGATTACCGATATGGCAGCCAAAAAATTTAAGTTTTGAAATTGAATTAAAATACACCTATTAGATGTGGATTTTGCATTTATAAAATTATTATAATATTAACCCGATTAACATCATCAAGCAATTTTAGAAATGAACACTGATCAAATAAAGAAATGAAATAGCAAAATAAACATCAGTACTTTAAGTAACTTACTGACCATTTCAATAAAGAATAGGCTAAATAACAATAATAGGCTATTTAAGCGCTACACATTTTATGACACAAAGAAAAATGCTAGCACAGGAAAACTTGCTATAGCTATTAATTGATATTTGTTATTCCGTTAATTAACCGCTTGATTGACAATTAAGAACTGGAAATAGGTTATGGCTATATCCATATAAAGGTAGTCTAAGGTAGCAGGAGGCCCATTTTACAGCCGATCGGCGCTTTCTGTCTGGTCACATAACGTTGGCTAACAAGGGGGGAAAAGAGCCAAACTAAATGGCTCGTTCACCGAAAGACGCATAAATTTAAAACCCCTTGGAGCTAAGATCGGAAAAGTTTAGAAAACCCTTGACTGGTTTTAGCTGTAAGTGTGTACAGGATCGGTTACCGAAACCTACCTGTAGAATAATTTTACTTGGGTCATAAATAAAGAATGGTACTCCCAGGTTTCGTGGGAATTTCGAACATCTTCGCAGCTAATTTGACAGTTGAACATTTGTGTTTATTTTATTATGTTAACTCTATATTATGGCTACCGATTGTGGCTTAACTTGGACGAAGGAGGAGACACATTGCATCTCCCTAAACACTTGGAAAGCGGCAAATGATCCATGTTGTTTATTTTATTTTTATTCTTTTCCAAATGTAATGTTAAATGTCGATACCAAGGAATGCAGAAAATCCGCTATCAAGGAAACGTGAAGGGTGGAGCACATTCTAGGTTTTGAAAACCACAGAACAGAATGCATTCGAGTAATGTCTAACCTACGAACAGGACAAGGTCACGTTAGCGAAAACCTCTCAACTAAAACATTCCCGAAACGTTTCGAAACTAAAATCCTAGTGTGTATGAGACCATTAGCTCACGTTAGCTTGATGACTGGTAACATAGATTCCATACCAAAAAGGTTTTTCCTCTCCCAAGGTTAGGAGGGCCTGTTTCACAAAGCAGAATTACTGAGTTAGCTTGATAACCTGCACCAAGTAAAAACCCGGAACAACTTTTTCTCAGTGCAGTTATTCAGCAACTCCATAAGCTTTGTGAAACAGACCTCAGGAGCTGTCATTCGCTAGCTAGCTATTCAAAACACCTTAAGTCGGTTACGTTAATCCCATTAATTTATTCGATATGAAAATAAATGCCTGTTAGTTCAAAAACAGGGGTGAATCTAAATTACATTACAGTTATAAATACACGCTGTCCTCTATATATGTTGTATCTCAATCTGTAACCTACTCATGAATTATAACGTTAGCCAAGTAATGGTGCTAAGTAAAAGAGCACAACGAGGTCTGTGGATGCATCTCACGTTAACGTTACTGGTAAATGATTAGCTTGCCGATAGCTAGCTAGCAATGCTTTTGTAGTTTACATTCAATGGCAGTTTGCAAGCATTTATTAAGACCGTAATTAAAGAATGACTAACATTACTGTTGTGTTGATACACTATTATTATTGACAATATTCAATTAGCTAGCAAGATAAACTTGTGCCTTCCTTTCATTCAGTGAGTCTTCCTCCAGCGGCAGCACTGCTCTCTGAGAAGATTCCATGTCACATGATATGTTGCAGGTAGCAAGAATCACTAGATGGAGTGCTAGGAGCACCCACATGTCAGTGTAAAAGAAAAAAAGAAGCCTATTTCGGTCGTTCATATTATTGGCCATATGTCATCCGTGACTACCGATAGAGTATGGTCCAGAAACACAAATATCGCCCGATATATCGGTCGGGGTCTAATTGGGCCTATTAGAAGGATCAGTGCAAATACTTCGCACACATGAGTTTTAAGATATGTCAAACAAACATGACGGTTTATCGCAATGTGAACACATTTATTTGTATGTTTTTCTTTTCAAATGCAGTTTACAAAGGGGATATAAAAAATAAAAAGTACAGTGCCCCCCCACAATTATTGGCGCCCCTGGTAAAGACGAGTAAAAATGGTTATAAAAAAAATAATCACATTTTGGTGAATTAACTTAATCTCACACTGAAGAAATTAGAACAATCAAACCTTTAATTGAAGTAAATTTATTCTGAGAAAAAAAAAATCCCTCATCAAGAAATAATTATTTGTAACAAAACCATGTGTGCCACAATTATTGGCACCCCTAAAAATTATTATGAACAAAATGTAACTGAAGCATTTCCCATTTATATGTTTCTTAAAGTTGATAAGAGTGTTTAGGAACTTTCAAGCAGTAATCCATGACTTCCTGTTTCACTAGGGTATAAATATGAGGTGACAGAGAGGCCATATTCCCTTATTCATACTTCAACATGGGAAAGATAAGAGAACACACAAATCAAATGAGGGAAAAGTGTGTTGAGCTTCATAAGTCAGGGAATGGCTATAAAAAATAGCTCCTCACCTGAAAATGCCCATATCTACCATTAGGGAAATACTTTAAAAGTTCAAAGCAACTGGAACTGTTACAAACTTGCCTGGAAGAAGACCCAAGCTTATTTTGCCCCCATGCACAGTGAGGAGGATGGTAAGAGAGGCTAAATAAAACCCCCCTGGAAAATTCCCTCCCCTTGCAACCCTACAGCTATGTTTTTTGCTTATTGAACCATTCTTTATGAACTCTAGAGACTGTAGTGTGTGACAATCGCAGAAGGGCAGCCCTTTCCGAGACGCTGTAAACACATCCGGCACCAGCAATCGTACCACAGTCAAAGTTGCAGAGATGACACGTCTTGCCCATTCTAATATTTGGTCGAAGAACAACTAAACCTCTTCACCATGTTTGCACGCTTTATATGCCGAGTTTCAGTATGTACCCAATACGAGCAGATGTACCTAATAATTTGCCTAAATTAATGGTTCATTTCATTACCACATGGATAACCTCAGTGCCACCTTAAAACCATGATCCAAGAGATTTTACTTAGCAAAATGGCTCTGAAATGGAGAATCCAAATGGATGAAAGTTAAGATAAAGCAAACAGCCAGAATCTACAGAATTATGTTTCACACACTAATGCAACACTTGCTTTATAAAGCCAATGCTAACTTCACATTATACCTGTGAAGGGTAGGGAGATAAATTAGCAGAAATACAAATCAGTTCAATGAAGCAGACAATGACCCATTTAATCACTTAAAAGCTATTCTAAGTAAAGCAGCGAGTTCACTTTGATCTGTACTCTAGAGTGGCTGCAACAGCTCTCATGGAGACGGGTGCAGGCTTGGGACTTCCGCAGACAGCAGACTAGCCATGGGAAATACCAAGAGTTTCCTATGATCCTTTCTGCCTCGGTTATAGCCAATTTACCATTACGTTTACATAAATATTTTTTCCAAGTTCAGCGCCAAGCCAAAATCTGACAGGAGCCAGACACAAATCATACAGGAAATTGGGGCTTTAACTTTTTACAGGTAGAGCCGCTTATACCATTGTAATAATTTTATGCAATTTGTAGTCTTCAGTAAGAAACGTAATATGAAAGTAATTCCTTTTGACTGTGATGTATAGCGGCTACTGGATTAAATGAGGAAGATCAACGTTTTGGAAATTGATAGAAATAGCTTGATAAATAATGCATGAACAAAATACGCAGTCACACTTGAGATGAATGGGAAGCTTAAAATAAACCAAACCGACGTACGTGATAATTACATTTCAACTCCTGCCACAGTTTTGTTTTCAAAACTGTTAATTATTTCTGTAATTTTACATGCAATTTTGCAGTGAGTTTAGAATGTGTGATAAGTGGATGGGTCACTTTCCTCACTGAGCATAAATCTAGCTCCAGGTTTGCCATTCCTGTTAAGTGGATCAGTCTTAATCCAGAGCAATGGACACCTATTAAATGTTATAAAATAAAATAGAAATTGCCAATACAAGCAGCAAAATACCAGATTCATTGAAATTAAAAAAATAACTGATTTTTCCAGAAAGAAAGAGCTTTAAGTAAAGAAATGACCATTTTGGACCTCATTTGAATAAATAAAAAAAAAGAAGAAGAGCGATTTCAGTTAATGCTATGCTTAAAAGCAGGCACCTGCAGATGGTATTTGACAGTCTCATATTTGCTGAGGTAGTATTCCTGAATTCTTGATGCAATTCAGCCCTGCTGCTCTGGCTCTTTTCCAGGTACCCAAAGGATAAGACTAAATAACTGCATTTAAGAGACAGAATCAGCCAACGTGCCCTTCCCTGCAGTATTCTGTTGACTCAGGTATTTTCTACGATATAAATTCCAACTCCTCCATCATCAAAGGTTATAACTACATAATTGCAGTTAACCAATTAAACTAATGAGCACAATGTCTGCAGGGCCTTCATACACGCATTTGCCAATGATTCAAAATCTATTTTGAAGTGAGCCCAAACGCAATGACACCAAAATAATAATACAACCGGTGATACATGCGGTCAATAACCTAATCGTGCATACGGCTGCGAATACGTTCATGTTCTTTTGTATTTTCTGGGGTGCGGAAAAGAAAATCAAAGTATTGCACCTGACTGTCAAAGACACTCGAAGAGTAATTTTACACAGACTAATTATCAAACTGCCTTCCTCAAGCTTGCGCATAAAAAAAAAAGGAGGCATTTCATTAAAAATTTAGATTGAACGGTACTTTTATTTTTCTGTTGGAGGTGCCCGTGATGTGCATATCACACTGCAGCTACATTGTAAAGCTGAAACACGACGAGTTCTGCAAAACGGTACAAGTAAACCCAACATAAACAAGGTAGAGACCAGTGAGTAAGAGGACAAAGGTAATCAAGCAGTAAAAAAAAAAAAAACATCTATTAAAATGTCCACAGCAGGTCACATTTATAACGCAAACATAGACCAAGTGTTCTTTTAGTTTCACAATTACAACTGAATGACACAGACTAGGGGAGTAAAGGCGCGTGTGTGGGAAAGGAAAAGGAGAACACTTGTTGCTTTACTAATGCGTTTTTATTAAATAAGTTATCATTTAGAAGTATATTTAGAAGCTTATTGCCCTTATTTAAGATTCTAATAACTACTTTGCTTTTAGTACTCCAAGAAAAATAGTACTCAAGTACTAATTAAAAACAATCATCAATGCAAATATACAGAAAAGGATCTGTGCTGTGTTCGTGGGTCCAGTTGCAAACCACACATTTGTAGACATGTTTCATGTTTTTATTTATTTTATTTTTTTTTACAGAAAAAGGAGTATGTTTTTCAGCTGATAATTTGGAAAAAGTTGCCAAGTTGGCAACACTGAATGAAACCACTTGGTTCCTGTTCATTAACTTTTACCTCAGTAGGCAGTTTGCACGACAGCGTGGTTGCGCCACTGTGCACGTGTTGCTCTTGGAAACTGACCGTTTGCTCTAAATATGTTGGCCAAGTTTGGTAATATGTAAGGGTACAGTAGTACTCTTTAGCTAACTTATATGTAAAAAAACGACAGAACTCACCAACCAAGACTAAGCCACCTGGCCACTGCAATGGACAACTAGCAGCTCATCTAAAGGACGTACTGAGTGGGGAGTGCTATGCGAGCGCCTTTCGTTCTCATGTGAACTACACTGTTTGCAGCCACCCAGGCATTGACCCAATGTTTCAGTTCAATAATGTGAATGTGTAGGGACAAGGGTGCAACGTTAAACATTTTGTTAACCGAGTTAAATAACATTACAATAATAGTATCTTATGGTGAATTTAACTGTCTAAAGTTGTGCTCCACTTCACTTATTTGGAAGTCTGGTGCTTTGCCAAATTCCAAGGAGGAGACAATAAGCTTGTACAGAAGATAGAACAAAAAAGAGCAATGTCTAAATAATAATAGTAATTATGACCATGATTATAAAACCGCAGTACTGGATGTGTGAACTGAGACCATGGGTTCACAAATTGTGGTTTTGGTTTCATAATAGTTACACCCTTAACACATAACTCCAAGTGGTTATGGTGCAGCGAAGGGAGTGTGGGCTAACATAGCTTGGTCTAACCATCACACATTTAATTTGTTAAGAATAAAGTATAGTCCTTGTATTCCTAATAATTTGTTGGTATTAATGCAAGACTAATTCTAATGTAGCCTATGAAAGACTGTACAGACGCATAGGAGCGGTTCAAGGTGACATAGCCAATGAACATGCACAACACAAAAAAAAGAAAGTTTTTTGTATTTAAAAATAATTAATTATATTTAATATTCTAGCAAGACATTAGACTGCTAAAAATTGACAATCGCATCAAAGTTCTCTCAAAAACAGAAGGTTTAGACGTTGATATTCTAGACGGAAAGAAGTTTCTGCAATGGTGATCATTTACCAGATGGTGTTAATCAGTGTTGCATGATTAGAACTATGCTGGACCGATAAGTAGGGATGTTCCAAACTCCTGAGGGGTATAACTTGTGTTTAGGCACAATTACTCTTAGAATTTTGAGTCTTACTTTGGCCACAAATATATATTTTCTCAAACTCAAAGCGCCTTACATTGATGCGAGGGAAACTCTTCTCAACCACCAACAATGTGGAACACCCACCCAGGGTGATGCACGGCAGCCATTTTGCACCAAAACACCCACCACACATCAGCGGCATGATTTGGAGTCATTTATGGTTGATCAAAAAATAAATAAATAAATAAACAGGCCGAGCACAAATGAAGTTCATATAATAATTTTTCAACAGAAAATGTTGAATACGCAAACGCAGTTAGTATTAGTTTATCTCTAAATCATACATTGCAGAAAGTGTCACCCAGTAACAACAAAGCAGCTTAAATAAAATGAACTTGCAAAAAAAAATTTAAAAAAAACTTGCCGCATTCCTCATGCCGAGTCTTTATACGATAACATTTTTGACACTGTAAAAACCACTTCCCAAAGCCAGTATCAGAGTCCTTCCCAAAAAATGTCCAGGTGGCTGACACAAAGTACAAAAAAAATCATGACCTACAGTTGTCAGTCAGGACAATACACATTAACCAATGGAAAAGAGCAAGTTAAATCATTACCTAAGCACATAATCTCACTTATTAAATGTGACTAAGACATGGATGAGGGGCCTGCCCAACAGAGAGAGAGATGCTAGAGGCTGCCCGTTTTTATCTGCAGTCTTTGTCCGTATGCATCTGTTGGGTGGGGTGGGGGGTGTGAGAGTAGCTTTTGTGAGGACTTGAGCCAGGTCAGTAAAGGTCAACAGAACCATAGTTCTTTGACGAGTAAATTCTGCAGCACCCACTGAGCAGATGGGGGATTCATTTGATTCCGTGTACAAAAACGCAGAGCTTTGCACCAACTGGTGTCTCCGCACAATGCAAGGTGACAGGCCAGTGAAACGTCCCCTTGGCAAAGATCTCAACTCCTGACCTTTTGCCCTAATGTGGAAGGCACATGCTATTGAGACATCAACACCACGATCTAATTGGATGACTCGAAACTCAGGGAGCTGTGAACTCAAGTACAATTCGCCATAAACTACAAAAGCACAGTGCGTTCGTCATTTAATTTCCTATTGAACGTCTTGTTTACTTATACACAATATATATATATATATATATATATATATATACTACTCAAAATAATTTAAGGGTCAAAGGACATTTTTTGATAATTTTTGTAAGTATGTCTTTTTAAGCCAGATAGGGTTAGAATATCCCCTTTGGGTTGTCATTTGGACTATAGACATCACGTTATTATGGGACATGCATTCATTGCACTTATCTTTAGAAACTTTTTAAGTTAGCCCATATTTCCTTTTCATGGATTTGAAGCACGAACTTAGTCAGACTAAACTGACAAGCTGCTTCGAAACACCCATTGTGACACCTCATGCACCATTCGCACGTGTTTTGCACGAGTGTCATTCCATGCATTCCAATTTTAGCAAAAAAAATGGCTGAGCAACATCAGTTTGGGGGGTGCATAATTTTTTTCATCAGGGTAATAAACTAGTGTCTAATCAAAAGTTTTTTGTTTTGCGTTTTCTGTTCTTGAGCCATCAAATAATTATTTTGTCATTAGTCGTCACCATTTTAGCTCGTTAGCTTATATTTATATGCACAAATATTTTGACCCTTAACATCTTTTGAGTAGTATATATATATATATATAGATGACGTACCTTTTTCTAACTAAAAGTAAAAACCATAAAATGTATTCATAGTTGGCTGTATTGCCATTTTAATTTATATTCACAACGCATTAAGGGTGAGCTTGTGAATAGATTAACGGTTTAAGTTGCCAAAGAATGTAACGTTAATCAAATAATCATTCGACATTGGAGCGAATGACATTGTCCTTGCGCGTACTTGGAACGCAACATTAGCTTAGCTATCGTAGCTAACGTTAGCCAGTTTGCAATCTAGCAGATCCGCACTTAGCCTACTAATCAAGAACGTGAACTATATTGACCATAGATGCAATACATATTTCCCTGTCCCGATGAAAACACAACTACCCTACCTGCAAACTCGGCGAACTTCATACAACAGAAAACCAAGCTAACTTACTACCATGATTAGCTAGCACTAGCTACGTACAAAGGTTAACGTCAGGGAAATGCATAATGTATTTTTTTTAAAAGCAACAGAAGGCTAGCTAGCTAACTGACTACTTTGATTAACTGACTTAACTTTACAAGATAAAATTGCCACCCACTCGTTACAAGAGAACCCACTAGCTCACTAAATGAAACATTAATTTCTGGTTACATTGCCGTAAATGACTGGTTTAGATAACGTTATCAAGGCTGTAGCTTCGCGTCTAACGTACCGTTAGCCCAATAACGTTTTCGTGTAACGTTAAGCAAGCCCAACGGGCCACAGGCTCACGTTAGCGGAGTTTCTAGTCTTGACACCTAAAGCTCGCAAGCTTCCTGACCATCAGGTCATCTTGTGCAAGAACATTGTAACGTCGGAGGCTTCTGAAAATCACAATAGAAATGGCTAGTTCGCCAGATGGCTTTCAATCTACTTTCAAATCTGTCAACTAATAAGACAGCAAGATACACATTGTGGAATGCAATATACGCATTTCCAAACCTCCCTTGCTTCAATAATTTAAAAAAGAAACTTTGGGGGGAGTAACATTACCCAAGTAGCTTTATAGCAGGCTACGTTAGCCATATGTTAAGCAGCGTTACACCAAGTAGCTAAGGTCGTTGCTACTCAACGTGGAGAAAACAAATGGCACAGCTGTGTTGACTAATCTAACTGACTAAACACTGAACATAATCTACACATGATGCATTGTTGGATAAACATTTTGGCTACATAAGAACAAGAAAGTAGCTAAGCTCTAGGGCCAATTTGCAGCTTTCGCTAACGTTAGCTAGCTAACTTAGCACATTCGAAACTAATGTTAGCTAACTAGCAAGCAAAATCTATCAAATGAACCAAGAAGACTTTGTTGATTTCTTACCGCAACCACCACCACATAATCCAAAACAATTCAGGCAACCCACATTAAGTATGCACCAGTTCTGTCATAATATTTATCATTTTTCCGGCTTTAACAACGCAGTTCTAAGACTAAGGTCTCCGCCATTCTGTTCCTGTTTCCTTCCGTCTCCCTTGTCTTTAGTTTGACCTTTAGTTACCTGACACTGATATTGACGTCATTGTCATGGAAACAGAACCCCTCCTGCCGCATGCCTATGTCAGAAAAACTTGCCACTCAGAGACGAAAACCACTGAAGGCCCACCTCTTTCTTTAGATCGACCATAGCAATGTCCAATTGCTTTACATAAATGTGACGATTGCTCTTTTCGTCCGAGAACCAATAGACTCGGATTCCGTAGATTGTTTTTTTCGTCGCACATAAGCACAAACACCTCTGATTTGTCTAAAGACTTCACATAGAGTCAACGGGCCAATTAGAATTGAGTATGCATTATGTGTAAGTGTAAAAAACAACGTGCCCCATCTCTCTTTCGTAAAGACCTCGCTGGGTATCACAACTGACTGGAGCATGATTATTTATGCCTTACATTTTAAAGTGTTATTCAATAGTGTCAAAACTAATCTGGGGACAGTGCACTGGTCTCCACTTGTGAGTTACACTTTGAATTATTCATTCCCACTCTAAACGAGTATGAGTAGGCTATGTAGGCTAGTGAACAGCTGTGCACACAATACAACAGCTTATATTATTATTTCCCTACATTATGGCAACTAGTAGAACTAGCAGTTTCATTCCAATTAGTTAAAACTTTCACATATACAACATTTTGTGGAGTGACTGCTGAATTAAAACAATTATTGCTTTTCTTACAATTGAATTGTCACCACATAATGACATACTGTACAATTAATAGAAAGTTCAATCTAAGTTAATTAAAAGTGATCCATGTTCCAGGGTGGCATAATGGCTACAGAACTGGGTTTGCAACTGGAAAAAAATTGAGAAAAATGTGTTTACATCAGATCTGGGTCAAATATATGTTCATTTAAGCATCAGGTGCTAGAATATCCCCATGTATTTGAGTACTTTCAAATTAAATTACTCAAAACAATTCCAAGTTGAAGGTCTGAAATGCCATTATAAACAATGAAATATTACGTCAAAATGTATCTGAAGTACATCCCTAAAATACTATGTCAGTGTCAGTCTTCAAGTATTCACATTGACCTTTATAAAGAATGTGCAGAAAAGGCTGTATAAAATAAGCAATACGGTTAATAAGCTACAGTATATTGTGTGCTCAAAAAGTTCAATTCGATTTGCATTCAAGAATTAACTTTTGTTTTTCAAAACACAAAGATAAGTTTTAATTAATTCAACACATTACTTATTATTCAAACAGCAGGGCTTACATATTTTTCATACCAATATAAGAAGCTATATTTCGCATGGTGTTCCCTCTTATTTCAGTGGTCCACCTACAGACCACTCCGTCCCTCTGCCAAAACAACTTTCTGCCTCTTAATAATCTTCATTAAAAGTTAAGTTGTCAAATTGTTTTTCGGCTTGTGCAACATTTCATCATAATCCCAAGGACTCTGAGTTCACATCCAGTGACAAAAGATAAAATAAAGTTGCTAAATATCTGCCATTCCAGTAAACGGTCTCTCTCTGTCTCCCTCCTCCTTTGCCAAAACAACACACATCAGCATCAGAAGCTGTGTGTGTATGTGTGTGTGTGTGAGTGCGCACATGCAGTGCACACTGCCAGTTTCCTAGTGCTAGCGCCAAGCACGGATTTGGAGCGCAAGCACGCACAAGATGTTTGGCGGATTTTTTGGGTGAATTTCTCACAAGAATATATCGAATGACAAAATTTAAACACCACAGTTAAACCATTTGTGACACTTCAATCAAAGATTAGTTTTACAATCAAAATAACATTTTTGATATAGGGTGAGATTGGGGAAGAAGCCCCCCGTAAGAACAATGTCAATTTACAGTTAAATTACTGCATTTGAATATCAGTTTAGTATTTCCATGTTTATGCTTAAACCAATCCACTTTTAGGAGAAATAAACTGCAACATTGGGCAGTGAGTTATAGCACGTAACAATCGTCATACCCTATGCAATTCAGTGCTACACCAGATTGAAGTTATGCCTATGAATATTGTATTGATGCTTAACTTATTCCAACCAAGGTCAATGATAATATTTTAAAATACAAAAGTATGTAGATGAATAAAAGCATTTGAAGTATTTTAAAACACATTACAATTATCCAATATAATTCTGAATGCATTTTCAAACACACTCACAATAAGAAAAACACCTGATCGTGTAGACCGCAAGTGCCAGAGACGCACAAATACAAATAAGACAATTAAACTGAAATGAAGGACAGACATATCCAAAATACAAGTCAGCCATAATCATTAAAGTTGACAGCTAGCAGTACTCACAGTGTCAGAGTTTCATCTTCTTATATCTTAGAAATACAAAAAAAAATATGTTTTTTAATAACATGCAAAATACAAGTTGATGATCTGGTTAGCACCATTAACAAGCTGCGATAGAGTTGCCTGTGAGCTCCTTGGTCTAGTTTAAAAAATCAGAGTAGTGGAACATGTTGGTGATATGTGAGGATAAAAAAGTGTATCCATTCCAAGTAGTAGCATGTTTGTTCGACTAACATGTCCTGATGTTGTGTTTCAAGGCTTCTAATGAAATAGTGTAGGGCATATTGCGATTAATACTTGAGCTTATAATAATAATTGTTGTAAGTAATTTCAGTCCATCAAATGTACAAATGCAGTTGGATACCCTGATAAAATATATATTGTTCTGCTTTTCTGTTGTAAGAATAAATGGGAAATTTGAATTCTGCCAAGAAAAACTAGTGGCAAAATAAATTTCACACGACAACCTTAGTAGATGCAGTTTCAAGTTCCTTCCACAAGAGGGCGCTAGTACACCAGCAATTGCAGCACTCTCACGTTATTGCGAGAATGCAACTGTAACTGAATACTTGCAATATGAATAGACTGACCTCTGGAATGATGTGCAGGCAGCATCAAAACACCAAATATTCTGTCACACAATCCTCCTTTTTTTCCATCTTGGCTCCAAGGCATTATTGACAATTTGCAGCAGGATTAATTTTAAAACCCCTTTTTTATTATGATGTATCTGAAAATGAATTAAACAGCAAGAACAAAGGCAAAGGACATCCCCTACACGTTGTTCCAATAAGCCTTTGTCAGAGTGTATACAAAAAATAACAAAAATGTGTGTTTATAAACAATTAACTAATGAATGCATATAATATTGTCATAACATTATGAGAAAAAACATTAGCTAACTGAAAAATGACTTTTTTTTGTTTTGTTTTAAATTAAGAGTGTGTTGGTTTGCAGATTCTAGGTTATTGGTTTGAAAAGGGTTTTAGGTCTTGCAAAGGTCCTGATCTGTTCATGATATGACACACACAATTGTACGAACATAAATTTTTAGAAAAACTATTCAATAGCAAAAATAAACAAATAAAGTTTTTGTTACATAATCAATGGATGATTATTGACAAATTATCAACATTTTTTAAAAGGACCATTTGTAAATAAAATATTAGAAAATGAAAATTATATTTATCAATGTTTACGATTAGTTTTCTTACGTTTACAGTTTCCTGCAAGTTGGCAGTGGAGTGTCAGTATAAATATAACAATTTAAGTACAGTATATTACACACACAACACACACACAGACACACACACACACACACACACACACACACACGCACTCACACAGCTGCTTTCAATAATACAGGAAGTAATATGCTTTAGTCTTCAGATTCTCACCATGAATGAACAACTACATCGATAATACGTCTAATACATAAAGCAACAGAACATATGAGATGCCAATATTAGAGCCTGATTATTAACATTCCTGCACTATGATGGGCATTTGATTATTCTGGCTGATCTTTCAAGGAGAGGTTAAGCACTGCTGAGCGCAGGGGATTTAGTTACTGACTCGAAGCACAGCCACTTGTGATAATGGTACTTTGGAAGGGCACTCTGCATTAAGAGCCACCTCAAAATGTCTGGCTGGAACGAAAAATAAATAAACTATGTGCCATTCATGTAATGCGACGACTGAACGTCGACACATTAAAAAGACTAGAAAATAATTTTGAAGGAAATCCTTACATGAAAACATGGATCTAGTTGAACACACTCATGGTGACTTACTACCGTGCCTGCATTATTGACAACTGGCATTTCAAGCTATTTCTATTAAAAAAAAGAAAAAAAAAAAGCTTTCACCAATTTTCTTTTCTGTCAGGTGTTGCCCAACATACCAGGGTCGTTCTTCCCTTTCAGGCATCTCTGATTCCGGGTGCCATTATATTTTCTCTCAACAATTGTCAAAGATTGATGTTTATCGTCCAGCCTGTTGGACAGCTAACAACCCAACAGGCGCAGTCAGACTGGAGAGCGTGATCCTGGCCTCTGTGGCTCTCGGCGATCACACCTGATTGGTTCCGCCTGTTATCTCACTTTCCTTTCGAGGCAAAAGTCTTTTTTTTTTCTTTTTATTTGACCTTTCTTTATTGAACTTCACTCAACATCCATACTAGGTTGAGGTGAAATTGTTACATATTTTTCTTCTTTAGCAACGCTAGATGTTTTTCCTTTGATCGCCCGCACCCTTTTGTGATTGGTCTTTAACACATCAATCGGACTTCCCTGTGGGCAATATTTCCGTTTTTTTCCAAATTCTTTGATGAAGGAAGAAAATATTTAGTCGGAAATACTGGTAGATACCACAGACGCAAGTAATACTGTGGGTGTAAATAGCACTTTGTGAACATAGAGGTGAAAAATACCACTGCAGCTTTTGTACATAATACTGTGTTATGTTTTCCTCATTGGGAACGTCCTGTAGTGTGCACAGGGAAATTAAATGTCAGCTTAATTTTTTCCCAAAGAGCTTATTTTAACACCCACTTCTTCCAATGTCATTATAGGATGCATATAATAGAGGAAGTTTCTTTATTGCCTGGACCTGTGCATCTCTGACTGAAAACGGCCGCTACATGCTACATTTCTGCCTGTACACGAAACCAAGGACTGTAGTGTAGTTAGCTATTTCGGTCTCATAACAGTACCCTTGACCTTCCCTTAAAAGGTAAAATTAAAATGATAGACTATTATATTCACAAGTGCCTTCAGGGACTTCAATCTCAAGTATTTGTTAAAAAAATGTTCTTCAATATGAACGAGACCACCGCTGTATTAATGAGATTCCCTGGCAACATGAGAAAATAAAATCTAACTCAAATCAATTTGTTTTGTATTTTATTCAATGCTCAGCATACTTAAGCTCAGCATTGACATTGTAGGTCAATCAATTTAGATTTTTCAACTGGGAACACAACTCCTAAGCTATTTACAATCAATATGACATTGCTAAAATAACACAAGACACATAAAGAGATAGAGGACAATGTGTGTCCACAATAGAGAAGAAGAAAACTAATCTGGAAGCAAATGGAAAGTAAAAAAATAAAATAAAAAATAAATAAATAAAAAAGTGTTTTGTGCTGGTTGATCAATTAAACAAGATAAATGTGATTGATGCATATACAGTATATATTCTATACTGTGTGTGTGTGTGTGTGTGTGTGTGTGTGTGTGTGTGTATAGTGAAGCAGATGGGTTGTTTTCCCATAAGATACTGCCATTCTATAGATGAGAAAAGGCTGGTGTTTCTTCTTTCTGTTGGATGGGAAGGCCTGATTAGTCCGCAGGGGCCCATTTCACAAAGATAACATTAGCTGGTGAGGCTTGTCTGAAATGGCCCGTCTTGATCAAACACAATCTGCAACAAAACAGCAATGTGAAGTGACAAGAAAGATGGTAAGTTTGACAATCGCAAGAGGACAGCACACAATTTCATCGTCAGCCTTTCATTTAAAATAATTGTGCGCATGTTATGCTAGTCGAATGTCACGACTGTTATGATATTAAGTTATACTTTCACTACCTAAAATATTTTATTATCAAGGATAGAATAAAATAATAAAACTGTTAAAATATATGTGCATATATCACTAAGGATTTCTCAGTGATTTCAAACTTTTGAACGGTAGTGTTTATATACAACTCTGGAAAAAATTGAGAGACCACTGCAAAATAATCAGTTGTTTCATTGTTATTTTGGTTCTGTACTCTAGTACTTTGAGTTTGAAAGGATACAATGAAATTAGAAATTATTGAACCTTTTGTACATAGTCCCCCCCATTTTCCAGCATCAAAAAATATTGGATAGTTTAACATAATGTAGAATAAAGTAATCATATTTAATATTTGGTGGCATATCCTTTGCATGCCATGACTTCCTGATGTATGTGACCCAACAACATCAAAAAACTTTATATCTTTTTCTGGTACTCTTACAAGCGATACTATCACGTCTCTGCATTTGAATGGATCTCTATGGGAATTGGGGGGTGGGACTAGATTTAGCTGTAAATTAAGCTGGAACCGTATAGAATACATGGTTGGTAAAATGGCTGTGAGTCATCAAGTGTCTGAGGTATCAAGCGAGCCTCAAACCATCACTCTGCTGCCAGATATGCAGTAGATATGGATGGATCGCTTTAAGGGTTGTTTCTCCTGACAAATTGTCCTATTGAACTCTATGGAAAAATAAGTCAGAAGAAACCCTTCGAGTTATCCATCCATATCTACTGTATTTCTGGCAGCAGAGTGATGGTTTTAGGCTTGTTTGATACGTCAGACCCTTGATGACTTAGAACCATTTAGCCAACTATGTGTTCCATACTGTTCCAGTGTAATGTACAGCTAAATCTAGTGGAGTTATTTGGGGTCAAACATTGTTGCATTCTTCACTTCTGGCTGCTACTCTACCCACATATAAGATATGGCATCCACATTTTCTTGATTTAAAATATAATCCTAGATATCTGGAGAGAGCATGTACGTTCTAGGCTGAAAGTCGAGACTAAGCTTGAGAGTTAGCCTGTTCTGAAGTAGATATGGTGAGTTACCATGGAAATGTCATGACTCATTATTAATTAGCTTTGTGGCACCAGAAAGATTGACAAAAGCTATCCTGAAAACCCACTTTTATGTTGCATATTTTCACCTCACTCCTCCATATACTCTTTCAAGCCTGCTTTTTGTTACTTAGTTACATAGAGAAAATTACTTTAGCATTTACTGATATTTCAGTTTCCCCAACCAGTGCCAGGCTGAACAGCATTGATACCCTTACCTTGTGCCTCCTTTAGGGGGCAACAGTGGATACGTTTTGGTCGCTCACAAAGAGCCACTTTCTTGATACGTCCATTTTTTTGGATTGTTCTTCTCTTGGACTTCACAGGAATGCAGCAGAGGTGGTGACAACGAGTAATTGCACATAGTTCAAGGGTCACTTCTACTGGAACATATATTTGTGATAGCTGTTTCTGTTTTTTTGTTTGTTTTTACAAGAATAGTTCTCTCTGGCTTTTAGTTTGCCCACTCTGTCAACCCACCGCAACTCTCACTGTCCCACTGTACATAACCCTCCTACAAAGGCCTACATGTTATTAGAAATGCCCACTATTACTCTTTGATTATGTAAGTGTTCATCATACTATTCTACCACTTATATATAAGCAAACAATGTTTAAAGATTTGATTAAGCACAGAGACACAGTTTCCTTCAAACATAATACAGAATGCATAGAATTACCGGCTCGTTTTCATTGTATATGGATTATGCTTTTGGTATGGATATCATATATGCATATCATATATGGTATGCTTCAACACTTTGTATATCACTCTCACTCTATTCATTACAAACAATTATGAGTGACATTCCTCTGTCATTTGGAAATTAGCTGAATCGCTTGATTCATTTGCAAGCAACAAGCTCATTTTCATGCTGAAACAGTTCTTTACTCTCTCCATTCATCTGTCCAGCTCTAAAAGAGAAATATATTTGGGTGCACTTTTTGAACTGCTTCGCATGACTATTGTAAGAACCTGTGAGGGATCTCTGTCAGAAACAGAGATGGGAATATTGGAGATCCAAGTGCAAGTAGTTGGGCAATCTTAAAGTGTTCGTAAGAACACCACTAGAAACGGACAATAATCCGTAGTGGAGAAACAACTAAAAATGAAAGAACAACAAACCTCGCAATATAAACGAGGCGCTCGCTAAACGAGCAAAACAAAGGAATAAGCAATAACGCTTATCTAACTCCCGTATGTGGAGTGAAACAACAAAAAACAGCGAACTGAAAAGACCCCAAAAACTTTGGGTGAGACACTCGTAGGTAGAGTAGAGAACAAAAGAAAACGAAACCTCTGCTCTGAAATAAGAGCGTATAATTAGAACAGCTTTCTTTCTAAGGTTGTACTGCTAACAAGTCCCGCGTTGCTAATCAAAGCGGTCGATAGCAATACAACTTCCTATACCCTTTTTTACCGGCTCGAATGTCATGTGAAATAACATGGAAGCAACGAGAGAGGCCGGAAGCGGGGTATAAATAGTGAGCGGAAATACCTGCCAGGTGAACTCACTAATGACAAGGTGAAAGCAAAACCCGTGACGGAACACAGGAAAATCCGATAGATTACCGGTAAACGATAAAAACGAATAAAACGACGTGGAGATAAGGGAAGAAAGGTCAGATCCATGACAGAACCAAAATGCGAGATGCTCCTTTTAAGGTTCAGGCCTTCTCCAAAGCCCTTTGCTGAGACCCACGAGAGTCAAGTATAATAAAATGCAAACAATGTTCAATATTAAAATATTTATGAAAGCTCATATGTATTTATTCCTTTTAAGTTGCATAGTGAACACCAGTTTATCTGATAGAAGTTCTGAGTTACCACATACTGTATATGTTTTCCCATTCGGCATTCGCGATACATACGCTCCTGAGAAATAATTTCAATTTCCTTATTTTATTAAACATATTACCAGGCAGATGTAAGCTATTTTTCCCCCTTTAAAGTACAGCAGACAGGCCACTCTCCTTTTGTATTTTGTGCTTCATTCAGCTGGGGAGAAAGCAGATAGAGAAGAGATCACAGGTCAGAAGGTGCCGAATCGAACCTCCTCCCTCATCGGGGGACTCTTATATGGTTCGGAAGTCAGCCACTCTACAGACTGTGTTACTACATAATAAAGATCAAATTACGTAGCATATTCAAGAAAATGAATCAATTAATTCACAAAAGTCTTTAGATTCATGATTTGTATTCATAGACATTCATTCACTGCCCAAATATAAACCCATATCTATGTAAAACCTCATTAAGCCTGTATTAATTGTCAATAGTTTGAATCGGCAGTGTAGTATAATGGTTAATGAACTGGTTTTGTAACCGAAAGGTTGCAGGTTCGTTTCCCAGGTCGGACACTGCTGTTGTACCCTTGAGCAAGGTACTTCACCTGCATCGCTTCAGTATATATCCAGCTGTATCAATGGATGCTATGTAAATGCAAAATGCTGTGTAAGGCGCTCTGGATATGAGCGTCTGCTAAATGCCTGTAATGTAATCTGTATGTAGGTCTAGGATTGGGAAGCAATTGCATTACAATATCTTCTCCTCATGTCTGAAGTGACATTACTAGTTATTTATCCCACTGAACAATATAAAAATGACCACAGTGAGTTTCAAGGCTGCAAATTTTGCAAGAGGATCTTGCAAGTATTTTCTGAAGACAATATGACTGGTCTCAATACAGTATCTCTCATTCTAATGAAGAAAAGGACAATCTTGACCTTTATAAGCCTTTTGTCGGAAGCAAACAATACGACACTCAATCAATCAGAAACAAATCCTCTCTTCCATGAAAAGCTGCAATCCAATAATATGTGACCCAGAAACATATTGGGATCATTGCACGGAATCAGCTTTTGATTACCATGGACATATTGGAAAAAATAATTCCGCATCTAAAATGACCCAAAGTCAGCAATGCACACACTGTTGATTCCTCCAGTTAGTGTAGAAGGCTGCATTATTGAAGAGGAAACAACGTAATGCTAGTAGATATCTGATTCTTTTTTTTTTTTTTTGGTTTTGATAATGTAATTTATCCATGTAACAGATTTACTGTCCATCAAAACAAGGTGGGAATTGTTCTCCAGTTTGTAAGGTAATGCATAATTCATGGTCTTTGTTATTTCTATTGAGCATATTAAATGTTATACCTTTGAGATAACAGACTACTAGCATTACTGGACAAGGTCTCCCGGGCCCTGAACAAACAATGAGCGAAGATGCTCCTCTAAACGGTTCATAACCAAAGAAATGTGGCTTGTTAAAGTATAGCATGAACCTTTCAAAGGCTGACAGGAACATGTTGACTGGAAATGGAAAGCTTCCCAGATACCATGTGGCTTTGCCTTTGAGTTTGGTTGAGAGACTACGGTTGTAATGTGCATTTCTATTTTTAATCTGTTGCCTAGTTTATCAGAATTCTTAAAATGTTTATAAAAAATTACACGGTGAGGGAATTTCTGATTTTCCTTTGTCATTTAAACTATTCATGCTTTAACATGGAACCCAGCTTAATGTGTTTTTCTAGCAGAGAAATGTTGAACAAGACAGATTTTACTACAAAACCTGCAGCAAAATGGTTAACAGATGATCTCAATTTAATGGCGATGCATATAAAGGAATTCTATTGTGTAACATCCCATTTTCCTGGTCTTATCTTGTACAATTTATTCCTCCCTATCTTCATCTCTACCTAGAGCTGCCATTATTTCACACTGAGAGCGCGCGGTGAATATTAACATCCAATCAGGTGTAGTCATTCACCTGGGGGGAGTTATATATGGATTGGTACTGCTATAGAAATGTTCTTTTTCAGGCTTTTAATCTGATCTGACTTTCTAATGAGAATAATTATAATTCCAAATAGATCTAGACAATGCCCAGTCACATGCAGTAACAAGTCTTAATAAAGTAATGCATCTCTGAGCACACACAAGCAACTGTGATATCAATACAGTATAAATAGTCATCTACATTTATCTTTAAGAGTTTTGTGAGAGAAATGTATGTCATTTTAAAGCTCATTATTAACGGAAAGCACAAAGAATATTTTAAATAGTCCTGCAAGCGTACCAGTGGGAAATAGCTGGCAGAAGATTACTTGATTGCTTCGCGTATGTGGATGTCTATACTAATAAACATAACACAACAACTCACACCAAGTCTGATCACCAATTACTCAGGACTCAAATTGCCTTCTTAATCTATCCATTTCTCATTTTTCAGGCAGTTTAGAGCCCTTTTGATGTGTGTGTGTCTGTGTGTAGGTTTCAAATGATTAACCCCAAAAAACCATTTTGTCACAGTGATATCACAGACATCTCAGTCAGCATGTGATAGCAATGCTCTTAACAATTAACAATTGACAAAAAATTTTGTTAAACAGTCTTGTTTTGCTCCTGAGTGTGCACAAACGCCCACTTAAACTTTCCGATCATCAACACGACACGGCTTTGAGGACTGGAAAATGTCAGGAGAATGCACTGATTTACAGTTACAGGTGGAAAAAAAATGTATTAGAGACAGCGAGTCTCCATTGTGGAAAAAGATTAATAGTAGTCTGGTGCATGAGCTAGCTGACTGTTCCCTTTTTATCCATTGTAAATTTCAACAAGCACCCTGAAGGGCAATATGAAGTTTCAAACCACACCATGTTGAAATTCTCCATTCTGCCAAAAGATCTTACACCACTACAGATATCACAAAAGAAATTGAGTATCATCCTCAGTATTATATTTTATATAACATCAATAAAACAACAAACCTTTTCCTATGCCCCTCTACTTATCAGAGTGGGTAATTGTCAATATAAATAAAATAAATCAAATTAATATATATATTTTAAATGCCACTGGATAATAAAGGATAATAGAAAGCCAAGGCAGTATTTAAACAGAAATGGAGAAAGACAGACTGGAACCATTACTGCTATTTCTGATATTCAGTGTGTCACTAACAAACACTTAGGGCTTGATTTACTAAGACCTTCAATGTGGGCAAAACCTTTTAACACACGGAAAAACTAATAACACAACCAATGATTGGTGCAGAACAAATACCATGACCAATCATTGGTCATGTTATTGGTTTTGCATGTGCTAAAAGGTTTTGCACACGATAAAGGTCTTAATAAATCAAGCCCTTAAACTTTAATGATCACACTGGGTGATTGGCTCAGTTTAAAACCTCAAAGAATTTCATGTTTATGTTTCATGATTAAATACACATTGAAGACAACTACATTAAATACATTTAAATTAGTTAAATGTGTACTTATAAAACCAGTATTGCTTGAGCTGTTGGCTATACCGTCCCATGCAAAGGTGCAGAACACTCACAGAACCGTACATGTCTTTGCATGCGGACAGCAACACAGTTTCAATGCCAGCACAAATGAGTTTTCAATATTGCAGGATTTGTGTAATAGACATGTTTGGCTATTGGCTGTAAGGATGCACTTTTATGGAAAACATGTACATGTTCTGGATAAATAGACTTGTTTTATAAGATCAAGATTTAAAAGCATCTATATTGGAGGAAAATAATGCAGTTGCTGAACATTTACAGGGTGTAATGCCAATTATTTAGATTTGATTAAGCAAGCAGGCAGATAATTAGGGCTCCACAGGGGCTAATTGAAAAAGAAAAGCTGCTCTCTCTCTGTCCTTATTAATCACGATAAGACTGCAGCTAAAGTCACTGTTCTACATGTTCTTTTGGCAATAGCTTGAAAGACAGTGATGTTACACAGCAAACTTTATTTTTGAGGTTTCCTTTCTTGTATCATAAATCATCTGTAATATAATTTCATAAAATGGGCTGTCAGGTGGCTCGTCCTTCTAAAAAAGCTTGTTTTCAATTTAATGACGAGCCCCGTGGTCTGGTATGGGATCCTGGCTGTGGCAGTACCGAGCGTGGTCGGCACACCCGCGGGGCACAAGCGATGTTTCAAGGTTGACCCTGTCTAATCAGCAGATGCAGTCGATCTGACTCCCGCAGTCTGCCTGCACCAGCCGCACACAGAGCTCAGCGGGTGGACTGAGCGAAAAGAGCTGGTGACTGGAGAAACTACTCGTCTCCGCTCTCGGAAATTGATGGAGGGCGTCGCGGCGCCGGGAGAATTTGGCAAATACGACTGATCATTCCAAATTCCAAATTTGATTCAAGAAATTCAATGTAATCGAATGTCAGCGGCGTCACAACGTGCTATAAAGAGGCCCGTTTTGTGTCCGTATCTGCAATACCATTAGCTGCATTCTCAACAATTCCCAACAATTAGCACTGGCAGTGAAGTGAAAAGCATTTTAAAAAAACACACTGCCTGATCAGCAAACTAGTTGCTACTTTATAGCATTAAGTTTTTATTCAAATTTTACAAATGTATTTGCAGGTTGAGGCTTTCTCTTGCGTGTGAAAGCGGAGAGAGCAAGCACATCTGGCTAATAAACCGTCATATGGAAACTTACACTCGCTTAAAAGCCTGTCGTGGATTCTGCTGGCCCAGCTGGTTCATGCATCAGTCTGGCCTGGGAGGATTTATGTTTTGTGTTAAGTAAGGCTGAAGGTACTCACGTTATCTCACTCCATCAATAGCAAATACATTAACAATATCTAGTGGCTGCAAGCACACTATTAATTTACCACGGCCTGTCCCAACAGGAGGCAGAAGGATTGTTGGAGGCAACGAGGTGTATCCGTTTCTCCTCCTTGGGACATCATGTCGCTGTTAGTGAATCGATGCTAATCGAGTAGGGGGAGTGGGGGCAGGTTACAAACAGGCAGCCAGTGAGTCAGAAGGAAGCCCAGTTTTGAGCGCTTGGCTCAGGTAACACTGTCACCCAAGAGGTCCCAGCAGACTCGGTGGAGACAGAGGACGCGCTGTGTGGCGCAGGGGGCAGCGCTTTTATTGGGACAGGGCTACAAGCCTCCGCCTAGAAGGTTGAAGGGGTCGTGGGTTGTGTGTGTGGGGGGCCAGGACGGGTGAAGGGGACAGGAGAATGCCAACATTTCAATGTTAGTCTTCGCATGCCACTCCTCTGCAGATGTTTTTTCTAGATGGGCCATCTATCGCCTCCAATACAAGTCGCCTACAATTCATACAATACATTCGCACCGGCACTGACGGCGTGACCTCAGGCTCCTGCAGTAATAGAAAACATAAAGCTGCCAGTGGTAACATGCAAATATGAAACACTCACCATACTGCAACTGCAAAAGAATTCTAACATAAGAATAACGTGACTCACCTTTTCTGCTCATCTTGACCTAATGTCAGAGAGTAATGATAGCTTTCTGTCATGTACAGTTGGAGAGGGAGCTAATATGACCACCTGTCAAACTTCCTGTTCAGGCGGCGGCTTGTTCGTTCCTGGGTGCCTAAAGAAGAGTTAACAACCATGGTGGCCAATGACCATGTGGTGTGGCTCCCTGGTTTTGCTTCTCATTGAAATGACAGGATGTGTGAATCTTGTTGCCTTGGGTGCATCTCTTGAAGATTGAGCATCACTCAATAAAATCAGAGTGTGCAGTAATTCCTGCTGAGAAAGCCAACACTCTGCTGCCAATAGTGATCAATGACATTTCCCCGCTCAGTCAAGAGACTGCCAGTACTGTAGAATATCAATGAAGTATCAATGCTCCTCCCACAGTCTATTAAAAACAATGCTGTTTTCCCATTTAATAACTGGGCATTTATACTGATAGCATGTGCTGTCTCTTGATGCAATGGTTCCTTTGGTAGATATCTAAAATAAGTTCAGTATTTTAAAAATGTCTACTGTTTCTACCACATGAAATTGATTAAGTTATTTTAGTCTCAAACATGCCTAATAAAGTAGGATATACGTTTCCCCTTATACCTCATTCTCTTGGAAATAAACTAAAGACAAAAGCAAAAAGACTGAGAAATCTAAACAGACAAATAAATATGAAATGCTAGCACTAGAATTATTGAATAAATGTACGTTAAAATTCAAATATTGCAGTTAAAAACAGACCGCTCTTAATTTCTACATTCAACAGCAAACATACTTAAAACAAAACTAGCAATATCTTTATGAAACAGAACTAGTTTCGACTGTGTAAACACATACACTTCATGGCCAAAAGTATGTGGACACATGCTCATCCAACATCTCATTCCAAAATCATGGGCATTAATATGGAGTTAGTTCCCCCATTGCTGCTATAACAGCCTCCACTCTCCTGGGAAGGCTGTCCACGAGATGTTGGAACATCGCTGTGTGGATTTGCTAGCATTCAGCCAGAAGAGTATTAATGAGGTTGGGCACTGAGGTTGGCCGATTCGGCCTGGCTCGCAGGAGGCTTTCCAATTGATCCCAAAGGCGTTAGATGGGGTTGAGGTCAAGGCTCTGCGCAGGCAAGTCAAGTTCCTCCACACCGATCTCGACAAATGATTTCTGTATGGACCCCGCTTTCTGCACAGAGGCATTGTCATTCAAACAGGAAAGCTTCCCCAAAATGTTTCCACAAAGTTGGAAGCACAGAATCATCATTGTATGCTGTAACATTAAGATTTGCCTTCACTAGAACTATAGCGCCTAGCCTGAACCATGAAAAACAGCCCCAGGCCAAAGGGGTGTCCGGATACTTCTGGCCATAGTGTATGTTTCCCATTTCTGCTATAGTAATTAATCAGATATGACTGATTTTGTGTTGTGTCTTGGCCTAGGCTATTGTCATTGTAATTGTAAGCTTATTTCAAAACCACAGGGAATACCCCTGAAACTTTGGAGGTGCTGGAAAACACCTCTTCTACTTGCTTTGTGATGTGGTGGATTATGTATCCTAATAGCTCAGTATGATGTAAGCATTAATTAACCAGGACACAGACTCTTGAAAATATCGTAGTTAAAATGATGTGACATAATGCACCTTTCAATATTCTTTTTGGAAACTTGCAGTAGACAGGGATGGAGATTAAATACAACCATTATTTCAGCGATAGGCTATATGGAACTGCAAAGGCATTGCATTAGCTGAAAGAAGACCCTGCATTGACAAGGCTCTGTTTGTAAAGGTTATTTG
This sequence comes from Ilyophis sp. 1 JC-2022, assembly GCA_022702515.1. Taxonomy (NCBI): domain Eukaryota; kingdom Metazoa; phylum Chordata; class Actinopteri; order Anguilliformes; family Synaphobranchidae; genus Ilyophis; species Ilyophis sp. 1 JC-2022. The sequence goes on along the minus strand of CM040395.1, from coordinate 44,463,049 downwards.
ATACACCTGGTAACTAAAATGATCAAAATATTGCATTCATTCAGAGAGTGTGTCCTTTTCCTCCCAGTGGATTTTATGGCAATTTATTGAAAGTTGATTCTTTTTATAAACACACTATTGATGGCAGAGAGATATCCTATTGCGAGCACTTGGGAGATGAAAAGCATTTCCCTCTCTGCAATTCAGTTTTGCCTAAATATCAATAGACTTTTTAGCTCAGTTTCTGTCGCCCAGTCATAGAAGTTAGACAGTAGAAAATGTGACCACTAAACAAAGCACACTTTATTAAATCTAACAGCAGGCACACCATGTAAATAATGACTCCATTTTATGGGTTGCACAAAATAAATGATGCTGATGATGGTTATTATTATTATTATTATTATTACACCCATGCATGCGTAGCACTGTGCGTGTGTCTGTATGCCCATCTGTCTGTCAATAATAGCCTTAGGGCCTACAGTCATGATCCGAATTGGATGAAAATTAGCACATAGGTTGACAGGCGGCCAAGAACTTGAATTCTTTGATATTTTTCAAATCAGTCAATGACAAGTATTTTAATTTGTATTAATTTACACCAATGTCTAATGAATAGACATTGGCAGAATAGGCATTACACCTTTTGAATGCAAGAGGGCCCATGGGAGTGATAACAGCAATAACTGTGTGACACCTCACGTGGCAATATTTGGTCAACTCTGTGTTTTTTCCACAGTTTTAACCAAGTCACCTATTTTAATAGCTTGTATCAAAAAGCATTTGTTTGAGCCATATCAAAAATGTGTGAAAAAAACAAGTATGAGACAACTCACCTGCCAATACTAGGACAATCTATCAGTCTTTTTTCCATAGTATTAAGGAGGGCATATACAGTATTTAGTTAACTTATACCAAAAATATTGACCTCTCTGTAGTGATCTGTATGTTTTCAGCATTTTTTGTGCACTGCAAAGACTAAATGCAAAACTACTGATTACTAGTTTTGGTCTGTTTGACCCTGTTTACAAAAAATAAAAACCTGTATACTGTATGAATATGAAAGTCCATCCATCCATCCATCCAAGAATATCTTTTTTTTCGTATTTAGTCTATAGAACTTTACATTTACATACAGCATAATTATACCTATAGTCATACTTCTGTCGTATACGGAGCCCCTCAAGGGACCCTATAGGTGGAAGAAAAATTTAAATGTGGAAATCCGTATTCTCTGTTTTGCAATCTGTGCATACAGTTTTGCTTATACGTACTCTCGGTTTTTGAAATCCATACGTTCGGGTTTGCAAAATATTAAAGCGTTATTGTACAAGAACCTGTGGTATCATGAATATTGGCAAGGCTAGCGGATGTTGTTACTAGGCAGGACGTGAAACGGTGTGCTGGCAAACCCCATTAGCCGTGTCAGTATTCATGATATAGCCTACCATGGGTTAGAGTGCCATATTTCTTGTATAAAACAGTGTGGGCCTATATACCTTATAATAACTCACCAAAGAAAGACAACACAAAAAAGTAGCCAAATATTAGATTGCACGGTGTGTCCTTCTACTGAATTTATTAGGCTACTAAGCAACGATAATGTATAAAGTGGAAATCCATAGGCTCCTCTCGGTTTTGAAATCTGAATCTTCAGTTTTGCAATCCGTACTCTCGGTTTTTGCAATCCGTACCTATGGGTTTGCAATCTGTACTCTCAGTTTGAAGTCCATACTGTCAGTTTTGCAATCCGCATGCATGGTTTTGCAATCCGTACATACAGAAGGACACGCCACAAAATCTACTAACTCTATTTCGGTCAAGACAACACAACTCACGTATTCAAAAAATAACATGTTTAATGAATGAATGTGCTGCAATAATATTTTGCTGCAAAAAACATACAAAAGCGCGTGTGTTTTTTCAGAAAACGTATTTCAGCCCTATGTACGTGGTCCCTGTGGAAATGTCGACTGTATGAGACTTTGGCGAAATGTAATAAGATAAACTCTTCAGGGTTAATCAGAAAACAGCTGTAGCTGAATATACTGGTAAAGTACTTGGTTTCAGGTACTGTATATAGTACAGAAAAGCAAAAGAAAACAACGAATGCTAATTTGTACAATGATTTTTTTAGCGTGAAAAATGGTGCACTTTACAGGCTGTGGTGAGAGGAGGGTCGTAAGTGCTTTGGTCTATTAATAGCACCCTTCTATTTCATTGCACTGCATTTCTGCATTTCAAGCAGAGGTTTTCGCAAGCGGCTACCCTTTTAAACAATCCTGCATCAAAATTTACGGGGTTTTCGTAAAGCTGTAGTTTATAATTTCAGACAAACATGAATACTATAGTGTAATATAATGGTTAAGGAACTGGACTTGTAACCGAAAGGTTGCAGGTTCAATTCCCAGGTAGGACACTGCCGTTGTACCCTTGAGCAAGGTACTTAACCTGAATTGCTTCAGTATATATCCAGCTGTAGGAATGGATAAATGTAATAAGAAGTTGTGTAAGTCGCTCTGGATAAGAGTGTCTGCTAAATGCCTGTAATGTAATAATTGAGACGGATACGTCTCAACCGCTTGGGGCAAAGTTTATAGAGTTAAAATATTAGGCTACTTTTAGTTGTGTTCTCTTACTTGGTGAATTATTATAAGATACATAGGCCCACTATGGCACTCTAACCCAGTGGTTCTCAACCTCTGTGCTGGAGTACCCCTGTGTATGTTGGTTTTCTTTCAAAACACAATTGCAATTCCAATATTTTAACAAGCTGTACATTTTTTTAAATTAGGTGCTTTTCACATTTAGAGGGATTATTAGCCTACCCTCTTAAGACACATAATGTCAGAAATAGCTATGCATGCCATAAAGAATTAAATTACAATGTTCCCAAATGCCTATTGGGCTATATTGCAAATACTTTCATAAAAGGTAGGTGAATCAATAGGCTCCTAATTGGGTAGTTGAACGTGTTGTTTAAGCTTCTTCATTTTTCCTAAAACATATTAACACAATGCAGGTTTGGCTAGTTGTCATTTGCTTTGGTGCAGAAAACTACGGTGGCCCAGAGGTGCAATCCACATTTCTAAAAAGCAATCTTTGTTTCTAAATAGAAATCCTCTTTTCTAAAAAGAAATCCTTGTTTCTAAAACACAATCCTCGTTTCTAAAACGCAATCCTTGTTTCTAAAACACAATCCTCGTTTCTAAAACAAAATCCTCGTTTCTAAAACACAATCCTCGTTTCTAAAAAAAAATCCTTATTTCAAAATAGAAATCCTTATTGCTAAATTAAATCCTTGTTTCTAAAAAGAAATCCTTGTTTCTAAAACACAATCCTCGTTTCTAAAACACAATCCTTGTTTCTAAAACACAATCCTCGTTTCTAAAACAAAATCCTCGTTTCTAAAACACAATCCTCGTTTCAAAAAAAAAAACCTTATTTCAAAATAGAAATCCTTATTTCTAAATTAAATCCTTGTTTCTAAAAAGAAATCCTTGTTTCTAAATTGTTTCTAAAACACAATCCTCGTTTCTAAATCCTTGTTTCTAAAAAGAAATCCTTGTTTCTAAAACACAATCCTTGTTTCTAAAACACAATCCTCGTTTCTAAAACACAATCCTTGTTTCTAAAACAAAATCCTTATTTCAAAATAGAAATCTCTGTTTCTAAATGTAAATCCTCGTTTCTAAAACAGAATCCTTATTTCTAAATGTACATCTTCCTTTCTAAAACAAAATCCTTATTTCTAAATGAAATCCTTGTTTCTAAAAGTTAATCCGAGTTTCTAAATTGAAATCCTCGTTTCTAAATTGAAATCCGAGTTTCTATTAAGCCTGAAAGCTAAATGCTACAGTTAGCCTGTGCGCAAAGCATACTGGGACCAGATGACGTATGCACGAGTGAGTCTGAGAGTGCAATTTGCATAGCAAGTCTAACGAGAAGCTGGTCTCCTGGCATAATAACTATCACAAAATTGCCGAACAAACTAAAGTTGAGTTTTTTTGCAGACATATTAACATAAAGCCTGTTAACAAGTCCAATAATTTCAGGAATATAACGGAAACTCGTTCTTATACGGAACTGCAGCTTGATTACAGTAGCCTAAATTAAGCCAATCGTGTGGTTCAATGTTTGTCACCTACAAAAAACAGGCTTATCGTTTCCCGTTCATTGTTGCACTGTAGGCTACGTTGCCTACGTACAGTACACACACTAACTAGCTAGTTATTTGATGTAAAACGAAATTGATCTCTCGCCAAACTAACTCAATTTAGCCTGCATGTGGTCCAGACACCCTACCAATTGTGGTCAACTTCGATGCTTTGACAGAAAGGTTGTTAATTATTTTATGATGATCATAATGAATTGTGAGTTGTACGCTAACTTTCAGATAACGTTAGCTGTACATTACAAAAAATACTGTAAATTCGTGAAAATACTGCAGGGCATTGATTCACCCAGTAGATGGCGGCCCGAGGCTGGCAGCACGATATGGCGCTATGGGACCCCCCCCCCCCCCGCCCCCATCTATCCTCGAACTGATATTTGTATAACCACCAGCTACAGATGCAGACTGCAAGAGCATCACACAAATGTTGCCGTGCTCAAGTTCAGAATTGAACCAGTATATTTCATAGAGCTGCTATAAAACTAAAAACCGATGTGATTGGAACAAAAACCAGCACGCAGACTAACCATAGACTGTCGAAAAAGGCTGTGTTCGAAACCGTACACTATTTGCTACATTTTGTTCAAATCGGCACGTACTACTGGTCGTCTATTAATGCGGTTTCGAACACAGCCACACTTCTGCTCTAAACCGAAGAAACTCGGCCAATCCGCGCCCAGGACTTCCCGTTCTACGTAACGTTGCTCACTCAAGTCGGGCCACCGCTAACGGAAAGTTTAACCTAACGCGTGCTTCGTGGACTTGAAAAGCTATTTACTAATTTGTTAGTACGGTGTACTATACATTATTTTTTACACAAGCCAAGTTATTCGCTGGCCTTGCTTGCTTAACGTTGCCAAGCAAGGTATATTGCTTGATAGTTAACTTAGTTAGCCTCCAATACTCGCGTAAAACATTTTTTTCCGTGTCGTATTTTTTTATTATGTTTTGTCCATTTTGTGGCAAGGTCCTTTCAGTTCTGCAGTCGTTCTGCAATCACTGCGCGGAATGTATAACATTTTTACCGAAGGAACCAGGCCCTTAAAGCAACAAATGTCATGTCCTCTTGGTTTATGTAATAATAAAGCAATGTACATACTATAATATCAGCCTTGTGTTTCATATTCTTGCTGTACTGATATACCTATTAGGCAATTATAATCATGATGAAATCCATTATAAGGCTGCCTCTTGATATCTGAAATCTGCCTACACAGTAAAATTTCACATAACCATCGAATTTAATTTCCAATTTTGATGGTTTTACTTTTTAATCGCAAGTAATCGAGGCAGGGAAAACCACAGGAATGCGGTAGTGCTAACGTCATTTTGCAGAACATTTATCCGTATGCACGTTAACTTAAAAATAATATCACTCTATTTACCAGAACACTTTCCACAAACTGGAAACTTTGCTGTTCCACTTTCAAAAGCGGTGTTTGTGATCTGAGCCATCGGCTCGCCTATCGCCTACCTTTCACGCGTTTAATTTAGACAACGTAGCTAATTAAGAAACATTGTTTCCCTTTTATGTAGCTACGGCCTGATTTTTTAAATCTCACAATTAGCCGAATGTGCCCCCTCCATAAATAAAGTCACAAATTAAGGTTAATGAAAGCGCTATGAATTAGCCTGCCCTATACACTTGAATAGCTAATTTGTTGTGCAGTTAGCGTCATGCTGCTACCAGTCCCGCTCTACTGGGTGAATCATGGCTAATGCAGTTGCTATTTTCAAGGAGGATTTACAGTATTTTTATATAGCTACCCGACAGTTAAGCTACCACTCACGATAATATTAATTGGTCAAGACATTATCATGTCCATAAGAAGTGTTGACTCTATATATTTTTTAAAGAATCTAAACGTACTGTAGCGAGCGCGGAGAATGAGGGAGACAGCGGCATGCAGTTCCGAATCGCTCAGCCGAGCTTCGTTTTATTAGCGCTACCTTACCAGCTCTCAAAAGAGCCTTTGGAATTTCTGCACAACAATCAGCTCAGCTCAGCTTGGAAACACTTCTTCACACTAACAACTGAATCGCTTCAGACACTGCTTATATAGGAACTATATAGGCTGTGATTGGCGCACACACGTACCGATTCCTAGCCAATCACAGCCACACATAACAGACAGTTAAAATTGACAGTTACGTTTAAAACAAAACGGTTAACACAAGACGCGGCTAACAAGTTAACGACACAATTTAAACACACACAGCACGTTATTTACAATTATGTACACCTTGACCGGGTAGCGGCTCACTACCCGGTCCTAGCTGGCCAGTTGACAATCCCCAGGTCGCCACAGTACTACAATTAGTAGCCTAGTTAGCCATTTGTCAGGACCACATGCAGGCTAAGTTAGCCTACATGGAGTTCTTTTTGCTTTGGCGAGAGATCAATTTCGTTTTACATAAAATAACAGCTAATTAGTGTGTACCGTACTGTAGGCAACGTAGCCTACAATGAACGGGAAATGATAAGCCTGTTTTTTGTAGGTGACAAACTGAACCACACGATTGGCTTAATGTAGGCTACTGTAATCAAGCTGCAGTTCCGTATAAGAACGAGTTTCCGTTATATTCCTGAAATTATTGGACTTGTTAACAGGCTTTATGTCGGCTTTATGGCTTATAACTCAACTTCAATTTGTTCGGCAATTTTGTGATAGCTGTTATGCCAGAAGACCAGCTTCTCGTTAAACTTGCTATGCAAATTGCACTCTCAGACTCACTCGTGCATACGTCATCTGGTCCCAGTATGCTTTGCGCACAGGCTAACTGTAGCATTTAGCTTTCAGGCTTAATAGAAACAAGGATTTCAATTTAGAAACGAGGATTTCAATTTAGAAACTCGGATTAACTTTTAGAAACAAGGATTTGATTTAGAAATAAGGATTTTGTTTTAGAAATGAAGATTTACATTTAGAAATAAAGATTTTGTTTTAGAAACGAGGATTTACATTTAGAAATAAGGATTTTGTATTAGAAATGAGGATTTCTATTTAGAAACTCGGATTAACTTTTAGAAACAAGGATTTAATTTAGAAATAAGGATTTTGTTTTAGAAATGAAGATTTACATTTAGAAATAAGGATTTTGTTTTAGAAACGAGGATTTACATTTAGAAACAAGGATTTTGTATTAGAAATGAGGATTTCTATTTAGAATTATGGATTTTATTTTGGAAACTAAGATTTATATTAAGAAACAAGGATTTTGTTTTAGAAACAAGGATTTTCTTTTCGCAACGAGGATTGTGTTTTAGAAACGAGGATTGTGTTTTAGAAATGAGGATTTTGTTTTAGAAACGAGGATTGTGTTTTAGAAACGAGGATTGTGTTTTAGAAACGAGGATTTACATTTAGAAACAAGGATTTCTTTTTAGAAACAAGGATTCAATTTAGAAATAAGGATTTTGTTTTAGAAACAAGGATTTCTTTTTAGAAAAGAGGATTTCTATTTAGAAACAAAGATTGCTTTTTAGAAATGTGGATTGCACCTCTGGGCCACCGTAGAAAACCAATATATACATGTATGTTGGGATATTTAGTAAAGAGATATTAACTAGCCTCAAGTCCTCAACTGAATATGAAATATTGAAAAAAGTAATTAGAGTTGTTTCAGGCCATGGGAAAAACATGTTTGCTATAGGCAACACACAGCTATTTATAATAATAATAATAATAATAATAATAATAATAATAATAATAATAATAATAAGGCACTCAACAGCAGAACAGGAGGAATGGAATGGTCTTTATTTTTTAGTTATTTTGTAATTATTGACTGAGTACCAAGCAAAGTGTATGATTCACCACATTGATAAAGACGAGCAAAGAGGGCTGTAAAAAATAACGCATGTAGGTAGGTACGGAGCTATATTCTATGCTCAAAAGATTTATTTCAATTAACATAGTTGATCAGTTTTGTGTCACAATTATTCACGCCCATTACACTCCATTTATTTAACAGATGCTCTTACGCAAAGGGACACTGAAATGTAAGAGAGAAATAAACGCATTCACTTCATGAATATGAGAAATAGCAAACAACATTCTCAGACCAGCAAGTGAAGATCCACTGTTACTCAAGTACACTATGATAATCAAGAACCAATATACTCATTTTAATATGTGCAGACTCTACATTCATAAAAAAAGCCTTTAGAAAAAAACCCAGAAAATAACCTAAAAATACCATAACCTAAATTAGTGCAAGTTGTGTGAGTGCTGGGGGGCAGGGATGAGCAGAGGGGTGGGTTTTTAGCCTGCGTCTGCCAATAATTCTGCTTTCCTGACCACTTTTAAGTTGGTTCCACCACTGTGGGGCCAGCACAGACAGGCATTATGACTGACAGACGTGAACATGCAGGGAGGGGGGAGCCCGTCGCCTCAAGGTTGCGAAACAGAGAGAGGCTGTAGGCTTTGAGGATTGATTGGAGGTAACGGTGAAGCTGTCTCATTGACGGCCTTGTAGGCTAGGCTAAACTGGATGCAAGCTGTAACAGGTGAAGAGAAATCAGCAGGGGTGTGACATAAGCATTCTAGGAAAGATTGTTCTGTGGCTGCATTCTGTATTACCTGCAGGTTTTCTGCGGCACAAGCAGGGACACTGGTGAGAATGGAATTTTAATAGTCCAGGTGCGTGATTACCCGGGCCTGGACTGGGAGCTATGTGAAGTATGTGGTGACGAAGGGAGGGGCTAGTATAGGGTCTTGGGAGACACCTGCAGGACGGTGCTGGACATAAGACAAAAATAAGTTGCGAGTTTTTAATGTTAATTTAAGTTCTCAATTTTAGGGAACTGCATTGTGGCCTCCCTTGACTTCTTGTTTCACTGGGGTGAAGAAATTAAGCAACACACATGTCCTGTAGTATTCATGTGTCATCCATCATTGTACAGAAGTCTCAGAAGAAACAAGAGGATTGTTGAGCTTTGTCAGAAGATGGTTACAAACAAAGAAATAAAGACAAAAAAACTTTCCACTATTTGATCAATTATTATTAAGAAGTGTAAAAAAACTGAAATAGTGATCAATCTTCCTCATATTGGAGGCAATTGCATCTTGCTCCCACATACAGCGAGGCAAATGTTTTGTGCGGTATCAGCAATGCAAGGGCCTCAGTTGGAGATCTACAAAACTTGCTTCCATCTTGGGGACAAAAAGTCTTCAAATATAAAATAAGATGCCGCCTCCATGCCAATTTTTGTAAGGGTTGCCAGAGAAAATACACTATTGAGGGCATTCGACAAATATAAGCATCTGGTGATTGCGAAATGGTATTAGAACATTGACTGGAGCCAAGCGTTATCCATTTTTACTCAAAAGCTGAACTAATGTTTTATGGCTGTAGTGCTAAGATGCAACTTTCGCGTTTATATTTTATATTCTCTCATGATTAAAAAAAAATCTATAGGCTTTATCTTCATACTTTAACATTGCTTAATAATCTAGCACTAAACCCCCAAAAAAGTTAAATGGCAACAATTTATAGAATCATAATTTTTTCCCTTCATAAAAGATTAAATTCACCCTATGTTGCCATGCATTCACATGAGGGTATTTGCTGTTTTTGTCTCTTCTTTGAGTTGAAGGGATTATAATTCCTGATGTTAAATGGCATTTCATGTGATTAAAACTTGAAAAATTTAGGCTGTTTCACTGGAGATGACAGCTTAATAGAGTGCTGTGGTTGATCATGCAGCTTAATAGCCAACCTCTGCTCTTGACAGCTGGTGAAACTACGCAGGATAATGCGGAACTAAATGGTTCTCATTGCTGGAAATATTAATGCCAACCACATCTGACTAATGTTTTTAATCCTTTTTCCATTTCCACTCTGAACTGAAAAAGAAAACACAGTATTGAGCAGAAAGGAAACACAGAAAGCATTTCTGGAATCTGTTGAATAATAACTGAAATGTCGTTCCTTGAATTTCATATTCATTTTGCTTGTATTTTATACAACTAGTCATAGCCATGTTATCAAATTTTACCAAATGTACTACTGCGTCAACAAAAGATACATATGCAAACTCCAAGAGTCTTGGTATATTTTTCTGTATCAGCAGTAGATTTTGCTCTGATTTGATTGCCTAACCAACTGTATAGACCAAGCTAGCGCCGGGTAGTTGACCATATAACCTGCACCCCACCCCACTCCCTCCCCCTCCCCCTGTAACCCCATTTTTCATACAGATTGTGGAAATCAATTCACACATTATAAAATGCAAGAAAAAGGATTAATACAATTCTTGGAAGATTTGCCTGTTTTACTATTTGAGAGTACAATACTTGAACTGTAAGCTCAAATGTGATTTTAAGTAACACATTTGAAGGTGAAGCCTTCTGAATATTACCCGTTACTTGCCCTACCAGACAACTGGCTAGATAACGAATCCCGGGGTCTACCCATTTTAGGTGTTTCTGGTAATGTAATCACTACCCTCACCCTCGATGTGGCAAAGTGTAGTGAGTTTACTTTGAGTTTTACTGAGGAAAGGTAGTTACAAGGCCAGTTGTATTTGTATACATTAGATTGAATATAACAACTAATATAAATAGATGATTGTAATGATAAAACTGTCAATGACCTACTAGAATCATTTAAGTGTAAAAATTTGGCGTATATTTTCTTCCAGACTGAAGTATTAATATTATATATGATTTCACTGCAATTATAATAACCATTAAACTGCCATAGAAAGTGTTTTTTTCTGCTTTCACACAGAAACACCCCCCCCACACACACACACACAGACTCACATTTATTTTTATTTCCGCGAGTCCTCTGGCTTTGGTGCGGAAACTTCAGCACCTCACAAGACAATTTGCAAGAGATGTGTGATCTCCAAAGATCTTTATCAAACAAACAGTGGGCTCCCTGTCACTCACACACCGAGGCTCAGATGCTTTCCCTAAATTACCCGAAGACAGCCATGCGATTACATGCATATTTCTGCCTTTGCAAACCCCGCTCAGCAAGAGGCAGTGGACACCGATACCTCCAGTGTAGAAGAAAGCAGGCTCCTTTTGTGGCTTGGGTCAATTAGGTTTTTTCTCTGTCTTCCTCAAAATAAGGACCAGAGGGAAAAATACTTCTGTCCACGCAAATTTTCAGAAAATCCTGGACAATAATAAGACCCAAGAAAAACATTGTTAGATGCAAATGTATCATATTATTTAGTGCTTTTTTTTCTGAGAACTTAAAGCAAATAGCTGTATGAACTATAATTATCACCAAGTTATCCTAAAACGTGACATGTCACACAGTTATTTACCACACGAGCCTAACGAGGTGATAGGACACAATCAACACGTCTTTCGTGCTTGAATTGCCACTCAAACAAGCTGTTCTTGGCACTGTTCAACAGTCAATTAATACATTATTTAAAATATACCACCACTTTTGAATTTAGAGACAGAAAGTGAGGTTTTGGAGGGTTGGAGTTGGTTTTGAAGTTAAATTTTTTGACATTTTGGAGTTGTCAACATTGTCATCTTTCATTCCTCCCCTCTGTCGATTACAAACAACGCTCTTGTAATGACGATGTGTATGACTAGCCAGTAACGGTACCAGAGTTCCAATCATTGGTGTACATTTGCGGGTGGGTGGTTGCGAACTGTGGCAAGGAAAAGTTTGATCATGGACCAGGGGAAACCTTCAATTTTTGGGTGTACTAATAAAAAACTGGGTGTACCTAGGACAACCAGTACACAGCATGTCACCACCAGTGGCTCTATGTACTTAAACTGTCTGACGGAGACAAAACTGTGCATTTCATAAATCATAAATAACTGTTCAAACAATTATATTTTCCTAAATTGTGGTTCCTTAGATGTCATACCATGCCCTGCATCTGACACCTCTTTGACACAGCTATTCACAGATATAGCATTGCATGGGTGTGGTCGCCACAGTGAAGCAAAAGGCATCAGCCTGGTAGATTTTTCCAGAACGTGAGATGGGTATATAAAAGTATGGTATGTTGTCATATTATCCATTTGCAGATCAATTTATGGTCAAAAATGTATTTTAGGATGAAGTTCCCCTTTAGGCTTGCACATATATATTGAAGACACTTCATATGCAGCTTCTGCTGGCAGACTGTGGGCGCCCAGTTGACCAGAGGGGATCTCTGGCACATGAGGAGATGTGTTTGTTCTAAATGACTGAAATCCTTTCCAGACAGAATCTGCTAGCCAGCTATATGCTGCTCTGTCGTGCTCTAATAATGTGCTCTTATCTCTCCAACAGGATGTGGTAGTGTATGAGCAGTATTTGTGATTGTTATTCTGTCACTGTAATCGTAAATCCAGGAATCACTATTGTTAATTCAAATGAATCACTGCGATTCACATTTGTCCTTATAAATAAATAAAAAAATGACTCCTAAAATTTAATCCAGTTACGTTGCTTAAAATTATGATAATGATGCACGAACTTACAATTGCGATGCTAAAGTTTACAATTGCTAACCCCGCATATGCACACAGGACATACTGTATTATGGGCACAATGTTCAAATTTACAATTATGATTCTGACTCACACTAAGTTATACTAGATGATTGCTGAGCCTGCTGATAACAAAAGTGAACAGTTAGGGCTTGCAAGTGTGAGAGAGATACTATAAGGCTGTGACATTTACATGAAATATAAGCTGAGCAGCTAGTGAAAATTTTACATCTCATAATTAAAGGCAGTACAAGAACAGTAGCACACATTTGCTAGTAACTAGACCTTGTGTTTCTAGCCTATGAGCTTGCCGACTGCTTCTACCTCAAAAAATCTCACCTGATCATAGCCGTGTTTAAGCCTCATACTGGCACTCATGTGGACTGATTGTGTCTTTGTGTGACCCCTGGAACTCAGCAGCAAAGAAATCTCTTTGCGTGTTAAATTATTTGTAATTATTTCTGTTCACCCCAGGCTCAATGAATTGTGAGCAGTTTGCATGGCATGCCTCCTCTGGGTTATTCTAAGGACTCCTCTAAGTACACCAATAAGGTATTATCCTTATCTTTTCATTCACTAAAAATGTTGTAATCCAAGCTTCTGGCTATGATACTATTTTTATAGATTTTTTTTATTGCCTACATTTCAATTTATATTATAAACAACTTACATACCCATGGGCCAGTGACAATTTTTTTAAATGCTGAAGCCACACAATACAACAAGAGAGCTACCTCCAAAAAGGTGTATCTCTCACTGATGACAATGTGTAGCCATACATTTTTGGGAGCTGGGCCCCGTTTCTCAAAAGGATCTTAGAATAAAGATAATCTTAGGCTATTTTGCTTTTATATTACTTTCATTGTTTGTTTGTTGTTGGTCATGTGTGTCTTGTCTTTATCTGTATATTTATTATTTTTTTAATGTAATGTCAGTACATTTTAATCATGTTAAACGTAAAATTAATAAAACACTCTAAGCTGATCTTAACTCTAAGATGCTTTTGGGAAACATGGCCCTGTTATATTGGTAACCTAAGCAAAACTGGCCAGCCGACATCCACCTTACTGCTGGCAGTATGAAGTCAGTAGTTGAAAAAGGGTATTGTCAGGCAATAACATGTGAAACCTGACTAACCTTTAACTGACTAAGCCACTCAGAAGCCCATGAGCAATACGTTTTAGAAATCTATACTGGTTTTTGTCCTGGTCCAAAAAAAGTTATCTGCTGCAAGTCATATATTTGCTAGCCTACCAATACCATGACTAGTGGCACTCTGGACCGATCACCCACTGATCACCCCATACACTTGTAGTTAGACATTTAGCTCCAAATTTGTTCAATTTGCTGTTATATTAAGCATGACTGAGTAGGCAGTAGATACTCTTATCTCGAAAACCAAAGGCCAGGGCTTGTTACTATGGTTGCACTGTATCACACCAATTGTATTTTTACTGTAAATGTACTTATGTGCAATGTAATTTATATGCACTCTACCAAATAATTGTGATCAGATTGGGAGGTTTGAAATGAAATAGCCAAACATTATTCAAGCAGTGCACCTTTTATTTTATTCAGGTCACTATGCATTCATGATGCTCTGTAGTCTTCAACATAACAACATCATGACATAACCTTATAATGCATTCATAACACTTTATGTAATTATATTGTAAAGCTTTTATGATACTCATAAATTGTTCATAAATTGGAAATTGTTACCAACTAAATAAATAAATAAAACATACCCAGCTACAGCACTAGGTATAGGATATATTTTAAATTGGACAGCGTGTCTTTTTAAACGGACCATTTTCGGACTATAATGCACATATGCACATTGGTTGCTGGGTTGGGGGAGGGTTTGCAAGGGCATGTCCTGACATGGAGAATAGGAGAAGGGCCTTATGTGAAAAGTCACGTGACTCCCCTATGGAAACAAGAGATGGGGAGCTAAAAACCCATAGACCTCAATGACACATCTTTAGATTTTGACAAAATTCTAAAGAATTTGAGCCATTTATATTTCCTGTCATATCATACAACTATTACTGTATGTGTTTGAGTCACTGAACGGCAAACTCAATCTTTTCAAATGTGTTCATGTCTGTGCACATCGATAGTCAGCTACCCTGACAGCTCATACAAGAACATACTTGTATGTATTATCTCATGCTCACTGGTCAGTTAGCAAAAAAAAAAAAAACATTTTCTAATCAGCGCTTGTTACCTGAGGCTGCCATTCATCACCTGGATGTCTGACTTAGTCTATTAAAATCATTAAATACAGTCAATGGTAGGCAATCCAACAGGGTTAGCAGGTGGGGATTCTGAGCATGAACTCCTGTGCTAGCACAACGTGTGTACTTACAAGAATAGCTTCGGATTATATATCTCAGAGCCAGCTTCCACCATGAAGTCCATTTTATAAAAAGGTGAAAAAATAACATGCCAATCAAAACACCCCTGCATTCCTGGAATAAAAGGACACTGGGACACAGACCATGAGGTTAAAGAGCTAAAAAAATAAAAATAATAATTTGTATTGCTTTTTTTTTTTAACCAACGTGGTGCTGAAGGCTGGAGTAAAGTTTTTCTTTTTATGCACATACACTATACACTATGAGGACTAATAAATGCATCTACTGCACAATGGTATATTACATTCACATTAGATGTCAGATATTTCCAATCTGCACTACATTTATTCTTGGATACTTATGCAATATGTAATAAACCCATTTTAATGTGGACATTTTTACCTACATAGACATTGTGGAAATTATAGCTATTACACGAGGGGAACGAGGATTTACAGTGCTATCTATATCATTTAAAAAGTGGGCACCTTGTACTGTAGATTTGTGATAGCGATCTCTGAAAAAGTATGGATAGTTCAAATGTATCTGACAGACCTGTTAAAAAAAATTGTTGTTGTTCTTCTTCTTCTTTTTCATCTTCATCTTCTTTTTATTCTTCTTATTCTTCGTCTTATCATCATCATCATCATTATTGTAGTAGTAGTATAAATAAGAATGTATTTTTTAATTGAATAAAAAATATGCTTTTTAAAAAGCTTCTAGAAGGCTTTAGTCATTTGCATCAATAGTGAACAAGAATCTGATCTGCTGCTTTATCATTTTGCCAAAGACTTGGACCTTCCCTGTCATGGTTCGTGGTTATTGTTTTCTGTTTTCGCTGCGGTTCTCGTCTTTTTATCTCCTATTGAGAATCCTTCTTTTTTCCTCGTCCTGTCTCTGGGTTTTGCTTCACCTCGCTCATTATTCAGATCACCTGTGCTGCTACCAGCGGGGTAATTAAGTTCCTCACTTCCGCTTCTGCGGTGCTCCTTTGTCATTTTTTTTACATTGAGCCAGGTATAGCCAGGTTTAAGCGGCCTCGTGATATTAACTTGTTTATGTTCACGAGGGACTTGCTTTTAGCTTCTTCAGGTATAGGATTGTGTTTCCTCCTGTTAGCGTTCTGCGCTATTTATTTCCGTGCTGTTTTCTACGAGACAGTGTTTTCTTTTGGTGGTTTTGTTTTGTTTCACCTTCTATCGGATGTTGTAGTGTTACGTTCCAAAGGTGTTTTCTGTGCTATTCTAGTCTCCTGTTTTGGGCTCTAGTATTGAGTTGGGGAGATTTAGATTTGTGTTTCACTCGTTCTATTCGAGTTCGCCCTATTTTCCTGGGTAGATTTCATTTAGCTGTTTAGCTGTCAGGAATTAGTTCCTGTTTTTCTTTTCTTCTTTTTTTGTTATATCTCCCTCACCTCTGCATTTGATTCTCCACTACTAAATCCATCACATTCCCTTACTATCCAAGATACATCTGAAATTATAGTCAGCTTGCATGTTTTATATTCACGGCCTGTCATAAAATAATGAGTGATAGTAATAGTGAAATTGTCCGATTTTCACCCGGAACCAGAAATGGCTTTCTCCATTCCTCCCGTCTCCAGCCACTTGCTGACATTCCAGAAAATATAATACATTGTCTTAGCTGCCGTCTGTCAGAGCTCCCTCCCATAAAACATGTTCATTTCTTTGGGGACAGGGGGAAGGAGGGGACGGCTGTCTGTGCAGAATGTGTGAAATCTCAACACACTCGGCGGAGAACGCCCGAAGTCGTATCCTGTTCTTGCTCTGTCTTTCACTCTCTACCTTTTCTCCTCTTTCTAGGACACACAGACCTGTCAGCATTTTTTTTTCCAGAGGAAAGCCCAGGAGCCCACTTCCCAAGCTCGATGGGGAGCTGAGGGCTAGATGTGTGTTCTCGTGCATGACAAAGGCACAGTGTGGACAGTGCTAATGGCATGGAGGGAGATGGATGAGCCTGCTAGCAGTAGCCCTTTTTATCTCTCAGATCAGCCACTGCACGTGGGTAGGTGAGACCCTGGCCTCCCGCTCTTCCTCCATTGCCCCAGGAGCGTCTTTGATCTGACATTTGCAAAAGAGAAGCAGGAGACACACACATTCAGGAAGCACAATACATTCATTTTAATGTACAAATAAATCTTGTAGACGTTAATAATCAAGTTACACGAGATGATTACACTATAATCAAGTTACACTAGATGATTACACTATAATCAAGTTACACGAGATGATTACACTATAATCAAGTTACACTAGATGATTACACTATAATCAAGTTACACTAGATGATTACACGATAATCAAGGTACGTTACATAATGTGGTCACAGTACCCTTAAGGCCTTAAAAATAGTGTATTTCATTCAGTGTTTTTGAACTGCTTGTGTGGTACGACTTGGCTATCAATGTGCTATTACTAACTTCAAAACTTTTGATAATGCAGGACAGCTATTTTATGTTTTTGTCTGTGATTTATGTGCACACACAAACTATAAAATAAAAAAGAGCAAATGGTTGCAAATGAATGCAGTCAAACTGAGACCAATGTTTTAGACCATTTGGAGTGCACTCACAATATTTGATGATTTTGATTCCCTAAAAATGAAACCCGTCAAAAATGATCCCTTTTTTTGCAAGGTGAAATCAAACACATTCAAATTCACCTGGGAACTAAATGCCAATGAAATGGAACCAAACTATTATGTCACCTATTAGCCATTGCTTTGGCCATCTTGTCCTGTAGCGATGTGGCTCATGAATGTCCTTTCCCAAAACGACTGTGTGTTCAATGTACAGACACAGCACTGTTAGTTTATTGCAAGTGTCAACAAACATAAACATTGCACTCATTCTCCTCATGTGTATGATTAAGTGGTAATTGTGTGATTATTGGAGATTAATGGTTTGAAGTGTAGTTTAATATAGAGGCTATATCAACCCCTCGGTGGTGGAGGACAGATTTATATGTGAAATAACAACCTGATGCATATGCAGATGTATGGGTCTCCCCAATATTGAGAGCATTTAAAAATAATAATTTGTCTGTTCCTAAAAAGTTTTAATTTGTATCCACACCATGAAGGGTTAAGGCATCGTCAGTAGAATTATTTTGTTGTGCTTAGATTGGGTTGAAGAAAGCTCTGAAAATCTTTTTTAAATGGGATGTCTCTTGGACGTTAACACTGCCAGTTAGAATGCTAAGAATGCGCTAATCGCCTTTAGTCTGAGAAAATGCGGAGATAGACAATGTCACAGAACGATGCTCTATGAACTTACGACCAGTATCTCAGTGGCAAGTGATCCACATTTTCCTTTCTTTCAACTCCAAAATGGATGGTAGTAGTGATTTAAAAAATGCGCTGTGTGTTTCGAGCGGCAAGTCTGACACGCTTTCAATCGAGCTCCGGTGTAGCCCATGAGAATTGCAGGCTGCTAACCTTTTGCAAATCGAGCTTTCAATGTTTATTTAATGTGCCACGATGATAAGAACAATTTGCATCCTTTCCAGCACCCATTATATTCCCCTGCAGAAAAGCCGAACGATAAGAACACTTGGCATGTATCTTCAGGCCTCTGCTTTTTAAGAGTGTGGGTGTCCATTCCATTTTGTTTTCTTCAGGGAATGGTATCACTCCTGTATTTTAGTGGATAATGGTCATCCCACTGAATATACACCCATCACTCTGCTGGAGGAGGAGAGATATGCTAAGAAGCGCTTAGCTGAATACAGTCTTGTTTACGCATTTGGCATAGGTTTTGTGTTTAATCTCCAGATATCTTTTTTTTTTGTTCCAGAACAGCAAGAGCAAGTAAAAACTTTTCTGATGAATAGATGGCAATGACATTAGTGTGGACTGAAGTTTTTACACTGCAGTACATCAACTTAAAATAAATTACAATTGTCTCCTCGCATAAACATCAGATGAACAGAATAAAAACCAAATTTTTCATAGCTTTGCCATGCATTCTGTCTGTTTGTATTCCCAAAACATTCCATGCAGTACTGTATGGGCAAGTTAAAAAAATGGGTCACACAAACTGTGATTCCTTCTTGGTGGAAACATGGAGATTGATGATTTATTTTTTTTACATTATTCAAGGGGGACAGACAGGGGTGGTGCCTGGAAAACTCATGAACAGTCCTCATGAGATCTTACACATGCTTCAGTCTAGCAAGGACTTTCCATATCTTTTTTTAATTATTCTGCCAGCTTTCAGGTATTTAAAAGGCCAATTTCTGGTGGTCCAAAAAAAATCTAATATGTGACGGGATATTGCTGCCCCTTCATTGAAAACAGTCTCACCTGTCAAACCCGCAGTAGGAATCCTTGAGAAAAAGAAAAGCCTAATTTGTACACCCATATTTTTACTGTGCTATGAATACAAGTAGTAAGTAGTTCAAAGATGAAATGGTAAAATGAATGCTAAAATTTGTTCTATTTAATATTGTCACCCTTCACCAAAGGCTGCAGTGCATACAGATCATCACGGAGCGTTTGAGTGAATCTTCTTTCTTAGCCTGCCTCGAAGTCTCTTGGGCTACCAATACCGCTCTTCCTCTGGAGAACAGTATTTTGCATAAATGCCTCAATTTTCCTCTGATTGGTTGCTTTTTTTGCTGACTGGCAAAAGAAAGCAAGACTTTCATACAATGGATTTGTACATATTTTCTTGAGAGATAATAGGCTTTCAGCCCATCTAATATTCTGTCTGTAGCCGGTCCAAGAGCATGGTATTGTGTGCTGCAGAGCTGTAAAACACTCAAAGTCGACAAATTGGCAGAACAGTCACTTTTTTCAATGCAAATTGCGTAAATGTATCAGTCTCTGGGCATTTTTTTTGCAAGACTGTTCAGCCTGACAAGCACTTGTATGGCCTGCAGAAAGTTCATAATCCCTTTTTGCTAAAACAATATTTTCAATCGTCTGGAATTGATATCTCCTGAGTGAAGGCTGACCTTGAAAAAACGTGTCCCTTTTTGTGTTTGGCTTAGTATTTACAATCAGTTGTCATTGTGAAAGTGATCTGCCTTTGGTTATTTTGGTTGATAAGTCAACGAGAAATATATTGCCAAGTCCTGGGAGCAGTACTCTTGAAAAAAAGTTATTAATAATGTGTAATACTATTAAAATAAAATAATAATAGCCAATTCTATTCTGTGTGCAGCTATATTACTGGTACTCTACCTTTTGTGAATTCTACCCTTGGTGCTACAGTTTTTAAGTCTTGAAATATTGTCGTAACCCACTCGTTTTTTCCTTTACTCGTCTTTTCCTGTCAACCATATTTTCTGTGCAAGCGTAATCTATTGCCAATTGCAAAGCAGTTCACTTTGTGTGCTTTTTGAACGCATGCTTATGGTTTATTTTTATTTTTTAAAAGATATGCCTGCAGAATTATCAGCGTCTGATGCTGCTCACTGTAATTACCTGCAGCTCTGTGACATACTCCTGTGCTGCAAGTGCAGGTCTCTTTTGTGCTTAGGTGCTAAATGGTACTAGGAAAGCACCTTGTCCAAGTTGATTGATGTTATTAGTCCACATGCAGTTGTTAACAGTAGTTCATAGCAGTGCACAATTTAGTCATCAACATACTGAAGGTGAGAATGGAGTCAATCTGAATAATTTGGTCTGAATGTCTTGGTTGCTAATGCATTGATGCAAGAAATAGATCTGTCACCTTGGAGTCCTTTAATTGCATTCAAGATGTTAATCATTGTAGAGGTGACACCTTTGTAATGTCTCCTATTAACAGATATGGGTTACTCTGTGTTTGATCTTAATGAAAAGAAAATGTGACTTTCCTGATATATTGTGAAGAAGATTGCGACACACGGAGAACCTATGGGGTTTGATGCAAATCACAATACTTGTTTTT
The DNA here is from genome assembly GCA_022702515.1 of Ilyophis sp. 1 JC-2022. Taxonomy (NCBI): domain Eukaryota; kingdom Metazoa; phylum Chordata; class Actinopteri; order Anguilliformes; family Synaphobranchidae; genus Ilyophis; species Ilyophis sp. 1 JC-2022. The sequence continues at coordinate 44,442,178 of CM040395.1, read as the reverse complement.
AATAATAAAAAAGGTGGGGAAAAATTTACTTTGGATCCACATAACCATCTTTTTTTGTTGTTGTAATAACTGCACTTTTCAGACATACTGTACGTACAATATTGTGAGCTAACAACATTGCAAAAAATATCAAAACATTTTGTAACATTTCTTTATAAAATGAACTCATAAAATAAACAAAAATATACTCCCCTTTTGCACTCCCTTTGCCAGCCTGCCAGCTTCCTGCCTTTTCAACTGGTCCAGAGCGCAGAGCGGCCCCGCCTTGTGTGTTTTCACGAAGTTCACCCCCACACACCCCCCCCCCCCTGGTCACTCCCTGGCTTCTTCATCATCAGGATCAGGGTTTCAGGTTTTCAAAGTTCCTGCCCTGCTAGCCTGCCCCTAAAAGGCAGCCCCCCTCCACCTACACTCCATCCAGCCACCACACACTCACTGACTGCTCTGCGCTGCTGCTGGCACAGGGACTCCCCCTCTCTCCTCCCTCCCTGCAACGCGCTCGTCCCGACTGCGGACTTCTCTTCTCTCAGCTCCCCCCCAGTGGTGGAACGAACCCCTCCCCCCTTGCGCTCTGCTGAAACTGTGTCTTTTTTCCGTGGTCGTGAAAAAACACTTTTTTTTTTTTCACCCTGATTAACTACCTATATAAAGGCCATATATATATATATCTTTCTGTTCTTTTTTTTTTTTTTTTTTTTTTTTTTTTTTCATAGCTAGAATGTATAGCCGCCTGTATTCTGTATTCTTCTGTTACTTACTATAGATAGCTCCTATGTTGTGAGAAAGTTTTTTGTTTTTTTTTTTTTGCTTTTATTGTTGTGTGTCTAAGACTTCAATATGCTAAATATTGTACGTCGCTTTGGATAAAAGCGTCTGCCAAATAACTGTAATGTAATGTATACACTTTGCAAACATATTTTTTGAGTGTCACACCCTTGTTTAAGATTAGTGTTGAGTAATGCTAACTAGAAAAATGTTATGTCTTGTAAATTATGTTTTATTAAAGTTATTGTAGGAAATCTAAAAATCTAAGTCTTAAAATAAATAGAAACGTATATTTTATTATTTTTTCAATCTCCTGAAACACTTTCATACACAGAAAAGTCTAGAATTACATTGGCACAATGCTAGATGCCTCTCGGTGTTCATTGAGAGAGATTTATGTGTTATGCTCATTACTAAAGTCCCAGTGGTAGACTGGCTGAGTGGAAGGTAACAGACAGTGTATGAATTCAGCCAGTAATTTTGTGAGGAATATGTTACAGGTTACGTTTACTGCCAAACACAAACACAAAGCAACAGTTCTGCTTTCTCCTTTGTTTTCTTTAAGTAGAGAGTCTGCATGTGGAGCGAGTGTGATATATTTCCTTATAAGATATCTCAGTTCAGTTGAGATTCTCACCCAGTTCAATTTCCTGCTCAGGTCATTTAACTGCTAGTTTGATTGTCAGAATCATGATGAATATTTGCGTACATTACAAGCTCACAACTCATATTTGACTGAGTTATCTATGACCTAACTAGCTAGCTAAGTAAATCATTCTCCAAACCAAACAAAAGCGAAACAATAAGACTCAATTTTCCTTCAAATAGCAGCACTGTTTCTCAACAAATTAATTTCTCAATCAGATGTATAATTTATCCAGAGTTGGACATGATCAAGCTGTCAGTTGGCAGCGTATTGAGTTATAGTCAGCTATATAAATGTAAGCACTTCCATTTAAAAAATGTTTTTGCATTTATTACCAGTTTATACTGGCTTTAAATGTTAATTACAAAGACAAATCACTGATGAGGTCGATGGGTGTCAGGGTTCTGTATTTTGTATTTATTTTCTGTTTAGTATTTTTCAGTTTTTTAATTTTGTTATTTATGTTTCTTTTCATTTCCATTATTCAGTTTTCTGTACTCCTTTGTCTCGTGCACACCCCCTCTGTTCTCCGTGTTTTATTGTACTTATTACTTACATCTGCCCTCTTGTTCCCTTGTTGTCTCACGTTTAAGTTCATGTCATGTCGCGCGCTATGCGTTTGGTTACAGCCCAGTCCGCGTCTTAATTGTTTCACTACTATCTAATCTTTTTCCCCATTTCCCTTATTGTTACTAATCAACTAAACTACTAATCTACTAACTGATAGAATTAGGGTTTCTACTAATTGACTAATTTACTAATCATCTAATATCATCTTCGCCCCTCATTTCAGCTGTTTCTCGTTTCCGCCTTTGCTATCACTATTCTCTTTTCTGGCTCTCTCGTTAACTCCTCTATTCGTTTCACCTGATTCTCATTTCCGCTTTCTTCTCTCTCTGATTTCTCCCACCTGTCTATGTGTGTATTTAAACCCTTCGTTTCTGTCTTGTCTTTGTCAGAATGCTGATCGTATTTCCTGAGCCCGTGATAGTGAAGCCGGTGATTTATCGAGATTCCAGAGACGCCCTTCTGTTTACCGACTCCGAGTTTGCTTTTCGATTCTGTTTGTTTGCTTGTGTTTTTTGTGGTTTTGACCTTTTGATTGTTTTGTGGCTTTGCCTTTGCCTGCCGTTTTTACACCTCTGCCTGTGATTTCCCGGGTTTGATTTTTGGACTGTCTCACTATTCTCCTGCCTGTCAATTTGGCACTGTTTCTACATCGGACTACCTGGTTTTTAATCTGGACTGAAATAAAAAAATGTTATTGCTACATACTGGTCTGCGTTTGGGTCCCCGAGAACAATACCTAACAGCGGGTGTGTGAACATAATTTTCCGATCAATCAAATGACAAGTGAAATTAGAATAATATGCATTAACATATTTATTTATTGATTAATAACAAAACAAATGGCAAACATTTTCCATTACAGCCCTGATCAAAAGTCCAGTTTTGCCTGAAATACTCCTCTGTAAATCAAAAAGAAGGCAAAGAAACACAGCAAATGGACAATATACATTGTATCACCTCTGTACTGTAATGTCCTCTGTCTAATGATGGGGTTGTTGATGGCCCTAAACAAAAATGCTGTTGTGGCCCCAAAGTGCTCCAACATAAACCACACCCACCACGTAACAACTGAATGAACGAACTCACTTGCTTGTGTATAGCAGTCCACTGAAAAAAATATGACATTGCTTCCATGAAGCATATCGTGATGTTAATTTTGATATATTTACAATATACTGCGGTGTATTTTTTTTCCATAAGGGATGTGTCTCTTCAGGGTGTGGCTCTAAATGGCATAGAGTGTTTATGCCAGCGGCTGGCTCTGATTATCAGTAAAAAACAGCCTTTAATTGAATCACATTGTAGTGGATATGGGTCACAAACAACATTTATTTGATGAGGTCATAGTAGAACCGTCTGTTCAAGCAGACAGTATCAAGTATCAATAATGAGAAGATTTATTAATGAAACTTGTCTATGACATTTTATTAACTATTCAATTATGATAAATTGCCATACAACACCACACAAAAGAATGGACTAGTCTAATGATTTTAAACAAACAAAAGGGGTCAATTGGGACAAACGGGTGACATTAAAGTATCTACGGAAGTTAGTGGCGAACAAAAGAGCTTTTAGACTTAGTTACAGACAAGCAGGAGCTCATCAAACCACCTTTATAGCCCGCTTATAGTGCTATGTGGAGTCATTTTAAATGTTATTGTACTCACACTGTTATGATTTTTTTTTTTTACAGATGCATCGTTCCATTCTGCAGGAAAATTGTATCACTGTCCACTTTAACAAAAGACAAAAAAATTGCTGATCCCTTCTCTGGTCTGGCTTCTCTGTAATGATGTACACATTTTGAGGGGAAGGTGGCCACGATCGGGAACTCCTTCACACATCCAGTGACACCCCACATCCCCCATACCGAACCCATCGCTACACTGTCGTCCTTCAAGACTCATGCAGATGTGCTCCAACTTGTGACGCACCATCACACAACCACCTGTCCACTGGACCACATCCCTTCAGCAGTCCTCCAGTTTATATCCGGTGAGCTCCTTCCATATCTGTCCTCCATTATCAACACCTCCCTAACCTGTGGCTATGTTCCTGCTGTCTTTAAGACTGCCCATCTAACCCCACACCTTAAAAAAACCTAGCTTTGATCCCTCTGTATCTCTCTTGCCCTTCCTGCCCAAAACTCTTGAATGAACTGTCCTTAACCAACTGTCTGTTTTTCTCCACCAGAACAGCCTGTTCCTCAGGCTGGACTTCAAAGAGCACATCAGGGCGACGGCACGGTCCTGCAGGTTCCTCCTGTACAACATCTGTAGGATTTGACCGTACCTGACGACCTACTCTACCCAGCTACTTGTCCAGACCATGGTCACCTCACGCCTGGACTACTGCAACTCCCTGTTCGAAAGCCTACCAGCCTGTGCCATTCTGCTTCAACTGATCCAGAACACAGCTGCCCGGCTTGTGTTCAACCTCCCAAAATTTTCGCATGTCACCCCCCTGCTGAGGTCACTCCACTGGCTGCCAGTTGCAGCCAGGATCAGGTTCAAAGTTCTGACCCTGGCCTACACTGCAGCCAATAGGACAGGCCCCGCCTACCTGCAGGACTTAATCCAGAACTATATTCCTGCTCGACCACTTCGCTTTTTGACAGCAGGGTGACTTGCACTCCCCCCCCCCTCCGTTTCAACAGCTCTTGCTCGTCCCGACTGCGGAGCTTTTCCACCCTAGCTCTTCAGTGGTGGAACAAACTCACCATTCCCCTACGTTCTACTCCAACACTGCCTGCGTTCCGTCGTGGCCTGAGGACACACCTCTTCAGACTCCACCTTGACTGATATACTAATCTAGGACCTCTCATGGTATTGTTCCCTGTGTTTTCTTGTCTAACTGTTTGTTATAGTTTATAATAGTATTTAGAATAGAATTGTAGAATAGCTGATTTACCCACAGCTTACTGTGAACTACATTCAATGCTCATTACTAGGAATAGCTGCTACGTTAAGGGAAGGATGTGCTTTGTGTTATCTGTCTGACGTTTCTGTATGCACTTATTGTATGTCACTTTAGATAAAAGCATCTGCTAAATGACTGTGATGTAATGTGATGTAATGTACATGTAATGTATTATCTTGTGTCATATTATCCAATGTCTTCTGTGTTATATTTACTGTGTATTACTGGAGTGTAACAACGATTAAAGAAGGAACTTCCCATTGTGGGATCAATAAATTACTACTACTACTACATCAACATGATTCAACCACACCTACTAGCGAGAAAACTACTATAACTAAGTTATGCACTTACACCCATTCAGAATATTGTGGATTCTGGATTCTAGACTATCTTACAAATAGGCCTCAGTGGCTAAAACTGCCTAGTCATGTTTTAAAAGATACCATCTTAACACATACAGGTGCTCCCCAAGGCACAGTCTTGTCACTTTTTCTTTTTACATTATACACAGCTAAGCTGACTGCAGGAGCAGTTATGCCTCCGGTCATCTACAAATATTTTCAGATGATTCTGCCATTGTAGGATATACAGGGGGTGATGAAAATATCAGAAACACCAGTTTTTCAGAAAACATAAAACACTTGCCACATGTTTTCTATGCAAAATCTCAACCTCTTTTCCTAACCTGATTATCTTGTGCCATGTGTACATTTTATATGATGACTTGTTTTTAAAAATAATTATTAATAAGTGCTATACTAGTACAAATTTAAAAAAAATTAAAAGTGTGTTGGGAATAAATTAAAAGGGAATATTACAAGTGAAGATGCCAACTGTATCAACAAACTAATTAAGAAAGCAGGGTCAACAGTTGGCTTTGGTCTAGACAGTTTAGAAGTTATTTTTGAACAGCGCATTCTAAGGAAGTTTGAAAGAATTGAGATAAATTAGAGGATTATAGTCATACCCTATATGGAACTCTTAGCAAGCAGTGCAGGAAATAGATTTATTGTACCATAGTGTACCAACGGCCATTAGATGATTTCATCAGTACACACGCAGTACACTAAGTAATGATATTGACCATCGTTGAGTATTCATTGTCATTACTGTAAATTAGTGTGTATAATAATAATTATTATTATAACTATTATTATTATTTATTAAGTTTTTTGTTTTGTTTATTTTTTTTGTTGTCCATTGTATGTACATTGCTAGTGGCAATCAACACCTTTGGCAATCATTCACCTTTTTTCTTGGTGCATTGGAGGAAATTCCTTCAGCACTGAAAAGCCCAGGAGCCCTGTAGGTGACGTGACAGCAGCTGAGGCCAAAGCAGAGATGGGCAATCCAGATCCTGGTGGCAAAGCAGGACTATACACAGGCTTTGTCAGGCAAGACTTCTTCGGGAAGCGGCAGTCAGAATTTAGAGCACAAGTTGAGAGGTGCTGCTGTTATTAACAGACAAAATTGGCCATGCCAACCTTCTAAGTTGTAAATTCAAAGTTGTAAATTCTAGAATTTTTTCATGCATTGGCGCCACACACCTTTTTCTCAAAATACAAGCTGAACTCAGCTCAATCAAATGATCTGCATGGTGTTTTTGTGTTGTTTAATAGCAGTATTGTGCAACAAAGTTGACTATTATGATAAATTGTCATAATGGGTTTGATTGATTGAATTGCATATGTTGAGCGTTGAGAGTATGATTGAATTTACTTAGGGATAGATTCAATCAACATTTGTCCTTAAATCTGATTCAAGATTAATTGCATGCATTGTGCCAACATTAACTTGCGAAACTGTCGAACACTGAAGAAAAAAATAAAATATATATATTTGCATTTAATAATGAAACAATGTTAAGGACAAATGTCAATTGAATTTAGGCGTTACACTTTGACATTTGAGTCTTTGAGATGACCAAACATTTAAAAGTACCAAATACCAGATGAGTTGGCAAAATGCAAAAAAAAAACAGTTACTTAAATAAAGGTAGGAAATATTTATTGTAACTTTAATATAAATAATTAGGCATGACTTTTACAGGTTTATGGAGTGCATATTATGTGTAACCTAGATTTGTTTTCACATTGAAAACATTTACCTTCAGACATACCTCCAGACCAATCATTGGTCATGTTGTTGGTTTTGCATGTGCTAAATGGTTTTTCACACGCTAAAGGTCTTAGCAAATCAGGCCCTTAGCCTTTTATGTATCCACTGTTCTTCACTGATCTTTACCTAGGCTACGAATTACACGCGGTGCCGATGTTCGGAGAGAACGGACTATGAGACTGTAAGGTTGTCAGAACCCTCCCCCCACCTTTGATTCATCTATCTCAATAGCACATTACATGAGCAGTGCAATTCGCCCCTTTGCGGCTGTACTGTGGTTATAGGGACAGTGGATTCATCAGAAGGTCATGATTTTAAATCCCGTAGAGGGAAATGGTTTTTGCACTTTTGAGAGAGGTTATGTATCCAATTTATTACTGCAGGATATCTCTGCTACATTGGAGAAGTGGGAGTGCGTGAGTCGTATTGTCAAAGATCACCGGCCAAATGTATAGAATAATAACCTCTGCGCTCTCAATAGGTAGTAATGGCTTTAGTAGTCTATGAGGATATGCTGCATGTGTTAATGTGTTACATATCCTGCTTTATCACACTGATGAAAATTGTGTTCACCAAGGGACTAAACACAACCATTTCAAATAACCTAGGTTTAAAGGTTGCCCCTGACAGCATTATCAGACAAAAACATGGCCACATCTTGACATGGGACTTATAAAATATTAGCGTAGCTAAGCAATGAATGCTTAGAACTACTCTTTTTTTAATTAAACTACTGTCCGTTTATAATGTGACGACTGAATATTTTTAGAGGAAAAAACGAGGTGGATTAGCCCGGAGGCAGGACCTTCTGTGGGTGAGTGGATAATGCTTTTCATAATGAAACCTGTCAGTTTTCCGCCAACGCCTGTCTGCCATACATACTTTCGTAACATAATATTAATTGTAGGCAGAGTATTAATAAAGGACTGACGTACATATAATTATCGGCGGAGTTATTTTGACAGGACTCTGTAGATCACACATGATGCATACAGTACTGAAATAACATCACGATGATACCAATCTAACAATTTGCAAAGCAGCACTGCACAGTCTATTGGGAGTGACATTCAAAGTAGACACCCACAACACAAACACAAATAGAAATGATTATGAAACAGCCATTGAAAGAGATCATATTTTTTTATATTCCTGTATGGATTTATTTTTCCTATGCCACTAAACAAAGTGTATACACTCTGTAAGGCGTTACAGTATAGCTATTCTATTCTATATGTTCTTTTGTTATCATACGCAGCACATTCTGCATTCAAGACTAAAAAACTTAAAAGCTTTAAACCAAATAATGTATTAGTAGTAGACTCGTCCTGCTTTGTTTCAGGTCTCATGAAATCTGGGATGAGTGTCAATTTTGAAATCACATAATGCTGACTTACATTTTAATTTTAATTAGTTGCCTACTGAAGTTAGATTCAAGAAGCCATCAGACCAATTCATGCAGTTTTTTTTTTTGCCTGTTTGCTTACATCTGGAACAGTAGCTTTTGAGAATGCGATTGGGATTATTTTGGCTAATTTAGGCCCTTTTAACTCTGCATAATGTAGATGTGGTTTCTTATCAAAATGTCTGTTCAAGTTATTCAGAAAGTGTTGCAATTTACAGTTTCTATTTGCATGTCTATTTTTAACCCGGGGTGCTCATGACGTACATCTCTTTAGGATATTTTATGTTTTATGAGACACGTGGCGCCACTTTGAATGCAATGGTTATTGTATCCTTAAACCTGGAGACCCATCGTGGCCAGTAGGCTGGATGCTAATTTTAGACTATACGTTTATGCGGAATGCTGTAAATTTAGAGTTTGACCCCAAAACAATAATTTGTCATTTTAAATCACACGTTTGCGTGCCTAGCAGCGGATGAACTCTAAATGAACACGGTTGCTGCACCAGCCCTGTCTCGTTATCTATGAACCTCTGACAGCCGTAAACCGAAGTGGACGATCACGCAGTGTTAAATCGTTTCGTCGCTGGGACGGATGCCATTTCGCAGCGGCGCGGGCGCACAGAGAAAGCGTGAACCTTGTTTCGTTTTTAACCTTTTTACGTCTCGGTTCAGTTCCTCTGAAACTGAGCAGAAAGGACTGCGCTCTCTCCGGATGTGTTCCAGCGCGGCGGGTTCGGTAGGTGAAAGACGTCGACCTTGGGAGCACTTTTTGCCAGCGCCATTGATTTGTTTACCTGGGCTTAGCTGACAGGTTCTCATTAGGGTTCCTTTTACACACACTTCCAGAAGGAGGAAGGTGAGTCTGTGTGTCGGAGCCGGGCGTCTGATCAATGCAGCTGATGGATCATCGCTGGCAATACCGTTGTATTGAACACCTATTTTGCGAATGTGTACGCATCATCGACGCGCTGCTCCAATGTGCCCCCTCATTCATCAAGCCCGCCCGGTGTGTGTGAAACATTAGTAATATATTCTTACTGGAAAAAACAAGAGCTTCGAGGCTCATGTTGCAAACGCTAGGGCAGTATGATTAGAACAAGCAGCATTGAACATGAAGATTGGCCTGAATTATCTTGAGCCGGACCAAAATGGCCAACCAATGGAATTCCTTCAGAGAGCTTGTGCAATTTAACCTTGTGTGTGTGCCTCGTCCATTTTGGCAACTGCCCCCACAATGTGCCATTTCAGTGTTTTACTTGAGTTGCCCCCCAGTGTTTTGGGGAGGTGGCAGAGTTCTCAGTGTACGACACCCTGTACAACAAAGACATGGCCTTACTGGGAGTGATTCCGAGCCACGGAACAGGCTACAGAAACCCCACAGTACCTTAAATTTGAAAGTCCTGAAATTCCTTGTAATTTCTTCAGAGTTTGATCAAAATGAATGTATGTATGTATTACAATTTATTTCACAATTTTTAAAGAAATAGCACCTGCAGAAATATTGCAAGAAAAAAAAAAAAATTTGTTTAGGATAATTTTGCACTCTGAGTGCATGATAAAAGAATGTTCCTACAATAGGGTGAAAGTTTTCCGTTTAGTGTAGGACTGTATTTTTTAAGAAGCACTGCTCTGAAAAATGTGTATCATTGCTTAGTATCAATGAATAAATAAATAAATAAAATTCACATCACCACACATTATATTACTCACATGAGTAAAGCAATGATAGTCAACAAGTTTCTACACAGATACTTAATATAATACACTGGAATATTAAATGATGTATTTATTTAGCAGATAATCCTGCGCATAGAAATTTATCTGGAGAATATAATTTGGTTGCTTTATATGCACGACACATAGGAAGCTAAATCTCAGCGCCCCTCGTTTAATTATGTTACAGCATAATGTAAAGTTAAGCGTCAGCTGCAAATATAACATCGCTATGAATACGTGGCGCTATGAATACACGATTTGGCAAAGTTCTGATCCTTTTCTGCATGTGGAGCTGAGACAACCACCAAGAGGCAGTGTTGCCACAAACAACACAGCGATCACGACCATGTGGATACGTGATGCATATTATTGTTTTTTTTTTCTCCTTTTTTTTTGTTTCCTTTTCATCAGAAAGGAACTGGCTCCTCATTTTCAACAGTGCCTGAGAGATTAATATCTGAATTCGCTAAATATACAGAATTTCAGTTTTGAGTGAGAAACAAAGGCATTTGAATATTGAACTGAAAGCGTTTCAAATAAATACAATGACATGCGAGTGTCCGGGGGAAACTCTGAATAGCCTCAAGGAGCATCACGCAAAATAATGACTCCTGAAACAGCATTGGGAAAGACAGTTATTTCCAGTGGGTGAACAGGGTTGTTGAGGAATTTCATTACAGCAAAGCAAAAGCTACCGAGCAATGAGAAAAATGTGTTACACTGATCCTCAGCTGGTTTGAAGAAATTTCGATGCATGCATGTATGTATATGACAAAATGTGTACATGGTGTATTTGGTGCATAAAAAGTTACATTGGACAATAATATGTTGGTTTATAATAAATCCACACATATTATAAACCAAGTGACCCTGTTTTAGGGTTAGTTAACCAATTAGTTTTTTTTCCATAAAAATAATGATAATAATGATTATGAATGATGATACATATTATTATTATTATTATTATGAATAATAATAATAGTTATAATAATGGACAGACATTTTAGGAGGTGTTCTTCAATGACATTTGACATTGGGACATTGAATATGAATATGAGAGTAAAGTGCAGACCTTCAGCTTTAATTTGAGGATATGTACATCCATATCGGGTGATCCATATAGGTATTACAGCCCTTTTTATAAATAGAGTTGATTCTAGGAGTGGAATTTGCATTTGCAGTCTGTTGTTGTTGTCTCTCAACATGAGGACCAAGGGTCCTATATTACACCCGGCGCTAAGAGGCGCTAACCCAAACACAAGCGTCTTTGCTATCTTACACCTGGTGCATGGTTCATTTTTGCCCCTAGCGCTAACGTCGGTTAAATACTAAGTGATGTTGCACCCATAGCAAGTGAACTGGGCGTGTTGGTCTTAAGAGGTGTGACCAGGATTATTTTTGGCGTATTGGTATCTTGAGGCAGCAGAAAGCGATTGCACTAAAACCACCAAAAACCTGGTCTAAAGTCATGTCGCAGTTGTTTACATGCTATTTTAACGGCGCATATAAGTGCGTCTACATAGGCGTGTGCACAACTAAAAATATCAAGATTACAATGTGAAATATTATTATTGTGTAGTCTATATCAAAAAATGCATCATAATAAAAGTGTCCATAGGTCAAAGACCACATGTCCCTCAGTGAAGGGGAATGCCGCAATACATTTCTTTCAGCCCACTCCATCAACATCCAGGTGATGTGCGATGGTACGGGACAATGCCTATCCATTAGAAATGAGCTGATAACACCTATATCAAGCCTAATGCGCGAATTGTCATTTACACCTAATGCGTGAATTGTCATTCGATGGAAAATTCGTGCACTGCAATAGATGGACATTTCCGTTATGAAAATGCGCTTCAGATGTCATTACAATACAGCTCTGTTCACCTACAGCCTGTAAGTAAATAGAATGGATTGGACTGAAAAAAGTTCAAAATTTTGCCCAGTGAATATTGCATTTATTGTTTTTTAAATAGCCAGTCCCCGGGATTGGCTGTGCATAAGGTTTTTTGATAGCCTACGCAGTGGCGCCACCAAGGGGGGGCCACGGCCACCCTGATACAATCGCTGGCCCCCCCACTGGCCCCCCCTCGTGAGTCGTATATGCATAATATGCTGCTATCTAATATTTTACATGAGGTACTATTCATTTAAATCAATAATTATATTTTTCATAATAGTTCATGCATTTGAAAGAAAATAACAAATGCATAGCCAGCCAGCCAGCCGCTTAAGCGCAGGGAGACTGAGCGCAAATAGGCCCCGCCCATCCGTGGGGGGAAAACACATCACGTTCTCGCCCTCCATTGACTTGACGTGCTGGTGCCTTCTTGTCGTTTCGATCCGTTAGCTAACAGCATAAAAATGCCTAAAAGTTGTTGTTTGGTGGGATGTACTACAAACTGCGAAATAGAGGTGACGTTGTCATAAAATTTCTTCTTACAGTGAAAATGGACGACTTGTTTACATTCTCGGACAGATGTTCAAATAAATCACCACGGCGGCACTTTCGCCACAAGCCAGCAATTATATCGGGAAATGCCCTCTTATAAAAAAAAATAATAATAAATAAAAGAAAAAGGCTATGCTGTTACTGCATAACAGTTTTTGCCAAAGCTGCATCTTACCATCATAGCGCGGAGCTTTCAAAACCATAACAACGCGGAAACCTTTTAAAAAAACTAAATAAAAACCGTAGGCTACACATAGCCTAGCCTATGATAACTGTGGATGAAACGGGCTGAGAAGAATGTAGCCTAATAAAGTAGGGATATGAGTTGGTTGTGAGTAGGCTCTAATAAAATGTATATTGTTGGCCATGATTATGCTTTTTTGTTTTGTTTTTCATTTTTGGACATATGTAATATAATATTTTCGTTTACAAAAAGACACAGCAATAGCCAAATACAGCTGTATTGAAAATAATTGGAGGCCTCTGTGTGGTTTTTAAACTCGTTTTGTTCCTTACAATAAATGTAGCTACTCCTTCAAATTAAAGCTGTATAATGTTAACGGTACCGGCATTAGTCTGTGCACATCAGATAATTAGTAACATTAACTGTAAAATAAGAAACCAAAGTATATCAGTATGCAATTCCTTAACTCTCATATTGACATAGTTTTCAACTAGCCTATATACTACAACAACATAATAGAATTCTTGAAATTCAGTTATGGCTTTTGGTTTTGGTGTGCCACCCCAAGATTTTCAGTGGCCCCATCTGGCCACCCCGATGAAAAATATCTGGGGGCGCCACTGAGCCTATGGTTAAAAAGCGGAGATAAATTTCACCATGTAAACTGAATTTTAGTGCTTCATATTTTTTTAATTACAGTGATCAGGTTTCCATACTCTCAGCTTATTAAAACCCTGCTGATTTATACCATAACTAAACAAAACGATTTTAAAGAGAACAATTCATTCACAATTCATTTTAATTCCATTCTCTGCATGTGTGCTTTAACTTCATGCAGGAGCAGGTCTGTTTAACCTGCTTTAAATTGCACTTTTCACGGTCTTCTTTGGAAAGTGGACTTGTTTTTAAAGCATTAAGCTGCTAGTAAAAGACGTTATTTACATAAGCAAGACATTATAAAACAAGAAAAAATATGCTGACCTATCTATTTATTGCTTTATTGTATTTCATCATCACAACATCACGGTTATTCAATTTATTTTATTAATTAAAAATTAAAGAATAATGAAAATGGACTTCGGTGAAAATGATGAGAAAGACCTCTCAGAGAAATAGATTGACACAAATTTTTGTTACATTGCATAAAAAAATTCAATGCATAATCAAAGAAATTCAAATTTTTCTTTTTTCTATTTGAGAAAGAAGCCATGAGAGACTTATTCAGTGTTGCAGGTGCTTTTTAACGAAAATTAAAAAAAATATAAATTGTAAAAATTTGTAACTGTCAATTTACACTGACTGATTGATGTTAGTCCAAAAACATATTGATCATATTATTGATACCATTAGATCCATTCCTTTATTCCACTAAAACACACAAACACTCACTGTTTTCGCATCAAGCCATCCGCAAAGTGGTGAAAAAGAAAAGAAAGCTTTAAATGGAATGGGATATGACATTTTGTTTTTTGTTTATTGCATGTCACGCCCAAGACACACCTAATTAATTAAAGAGACTAGGTTCAAGCACATTTTTCATGTTTACCGTGCTTAGCGCCCAAAAAAACACGCTGTTAAACTAACAAAACTGGACTTGGACACGCCCTAAATGCACTTTACGCCATGCATTTAGACAAAGCACTAAAATCGCCAAGATAGAACCCCAAAGGGCCCTATCTTACACCCAGCGCTAAGCGGCGGTAACCCAAACGCAAGTGTCTTTACTATCTTACACCCGGCGCATGGTTCATTATAACGCCTTGTGTTCACATCGTTTAAATACCATGTATTCGTGCGCCCATTACAAGTGAACTGGTCGTGTTGGTCTTAAAATGAGGTGTGGCCAGCATTATTTTTGGCGTATTGCTATCTTGAGGCAGCAGAAAGCGCTTGCGCTTAAACCACCACACACCTGGTCTAAAGTCATGTCGCAGTTGTTTACATGTTATTTTAACGGCGCATATAAGTGTGTCTACATAGGCGTGTGCACAACTCGCGTACACCCTCCTGTATGTTACACACGGGGGCGCGCACAAGCATGACTAAAAATATCAAGATTACAATGTGAAATATTATTATTGTGTAGGCTATATAAAAAATGCATAATAATAAATGGGTTTATACGTCAAAGACTACATAGCTACCTGTCCCTCAGCGAAGGGGAATGCCGAATTAAATTGCTTTCAGCCCACTTCATCAACATCCAGGCGATGTGCGATGGTACGTGTAAGGTTACATGTATAGACTATTCGCAATTATCCTGGATCAACTTATGACTTATATTTGCCAATAATTCCTGTATTCTTCTTGGTGGGACAATCTTCTTTTACGGGACAATGGCTATCCATTAAAAATGGTTTCCCATTTGCTGATAACACCTATATCAAGCTTAATACGCGAATTGTCATTTACACCTAATGCGCGAATTGTCATTCAATAGAAAACTCACACACTGCAATAGACGGACATTTGAGTTCTGAAAATGCGCTTCAGATGTCATTACAATACAGCTCTCTAGGCCTACAGCCTGTAAGTAAATAGAATGGTTTTAACTGAAAAAAGTTAAAAACCTTGTCCAGTGAATATTGCATTTATAGTTTTTCAAGTAGCCTAAGCTACAGCGGATTCGCTGTGCACAAGTTTTTTTCCATAGCCTACGGTTAAACAACGGAGATAAATGTCACCATGTTAACTGAATTTGAACCTTAGTATTCTTCGTCCTTAATATTTTTTTAATTACAGCGACAAGGTTTCCAAACTCTCAGCTCATTAAAACCCAGCTGATTTCACCTGTTATTCCATAACTGAACAAAACGAGAAGAGAACTAGCCTAAGCATCTAATTAGAAACGAAAACAAATTTGCAGCACGTTACACAATTAATTCACAATTCATTTTAATGCCATTTTCTGCATGTGCACTGCATGTTCTCTGTTTCCCCTGCTGTAAGTCACACGTTTCACGGTCTTAAAGTGGATTGTTTTAAAGCATTACGCTAAGAGTAAAACAGGTTGGTCCATAAGCAGGACATTATAAAACGGGGAAATATGCGTGAACATATGGGTTGCCAACCTGACAGCGTTATTGTATTTAGTGTAATCATTAAGATAACATAACTGTATTTATGTTATTCATCAATTATATACAGGTAGCCGAATGAACTTCGGATGAAGCTTGAACTTCGAGAACTCCATGAGAACAGCCTCATGGAATTGATGTTTGACACTTTCATTGCATAATCAAACAAAATTCGTTGAACAAGCAGGCTAATTTGACGTTTTCTAAGGTGAGACTGAAGCCATTATTGATAGCTTATTCTCAGCTGTTGCTGGTTCTTTTAACAAAATTTAACCGCATATATTTAGTAAAATAACAGCCATGTCGGGAATTACCGGGAACTCATAGGCTAATGGTTAGTCCGAATAATATTGATCCATTTAGCCTATTCCTTGATCGCACTAAACATGGAATGATCATGTCTGTTTCGCCATCAAGCAATCCGGCTTTTAAAGGGAATGGGATAGGACATTTTGATTGGTTTATTGCATGTTACGCCCAATTAATGAAGAGACTAAGTTCAGCCCATTTGCGCGTTGCCCGTGCTAAGCGCGCAAAATACACGCTGGTAAACTAACAAAAACAGACTTGGACACGCCCTAAATTGACTTTACGCCATGCACTTAGACCAAGCTCCAAGATCGCCAAGATAGAGCCCCTAGTGTCAATACCAGTAAAGCAGGCGATCATGAGGCTGAAAAACCAGAATAAATCAATCAGAGACAGCCAAAACATTGGATGTGTCAAAATCAACTGTATGATATATTGTTAAGAAGCAAGCACACACTGGTGAGCTCAGCAACAGCAACTGGTAGTACCACCGAAGACCACTGTAGTGGATGACCGAAGAATACTTTCAATTGTGAAGAAAAACCCCTTTTAAACTGTTGAACAGATCAAGAATACTTTCCTGGATGTAAGTATATACTGTACGTGTCAATAACTACCATAAAGAGAAGATTATGCCAGCAGAAAGTTCACAAGATGCAAACCACTGAACAGAACAGCTAGGTTGACATTTGCAAAAAAGTAAAAGAAAATTAAAAAGCTGTAGAGATCTGGAGTAAAGTAATCAAATGCAAAATATTTGCAACCAAGTGCTAAATATGATGACTTTATTTAAGATTATGTTAATTTGCCCCATTAGATTTGATGACTATAATTGGGGGACTATGTACGTTTGTATAAAAAGGGCTGTAATACTATACAGATCACCCTACGTGGATGTAAATAGCTTCAAATTAAAGCTGGATTTTAACCTTATATTCATTGTCTAATTTTAAATCCAATCTGCTGGTGTACAGAAAAAATTGCGTTACTGTGTGCGTATTTACTTTCTGTTTTCCATTAATATATCAATGTTACAGGCGTACAATTGATATTTTTTTCAGATTTGGCACCTATATAAAATTTTATCATATGTTCTTTGGTTTACACGCTATACATTTTTACTTAAGTTTACTTAACGGAAACATTAACAGAACCTTTAAATGTCCCTGTTCTAATACGTGTTGGTTATTGTCACGCCTGCATGAAGTGTGAAGTTACAGAATGTAAAATTGGATTGTATAAAATCTCTGAAGTCCATGGTTCTTATTTATAAACCTATTATTGATTGCCCAAAGCAGTTATTTTCGAGCAGAATATAAAAAGTAAAAATAGATAAATGTTAGCTTTCCAGAGTTTGTTGAGGATATCCATAAAACATAGATAAATATACATGAAATGTTTCTTCCTTTAGCCTCTGGTCACTCCACATCCTTCTTGAAATGAAAATGCTTCTTCCCAACCTCTGGTAATCTGAATTATATAAGCAGTGCATATCAGCCCACGGTGCCCATGAGGGCTGCTACCTTTGTATCCCTTACAGATAACAGATATATATGTATTTTTTTGCTTTTTTGCTGGCTTTTTCCCACATCTCCCACAAAATAATGATTTTGGCTGGCTGGGAGCATTTTCCTTCTTAATCTTTCAGATATCTTGGTCATCAAAATATAATGGTATATCTAAATATAACCTTGACTTTATTGCGGTACTAGCATAATTGCGCGGCACAAGGCTGTCATTGTTTATACATTTTTCCTTAATTGATACGATCTGGGCCTACCACAGCATCTATGTGTATGAGAGATGAAAAATTATATAGTATGCTGTTTGTGGAATAGATTACATGCCAATATACAGGCTGTCCCAATGAAAAGGCCAATATGAACATGGTCATTCATCTCAAATGAATATGAAATAAAGCATCTTGCTGACTACCCATCACATGAAGGTAACCCCTTATTAACCTGACAGTTGCAAATCCATAGCATTTGTAATACCGCTTCTCTAATCGATTACAATCAACACTTTGCAAATCACTAAATATTAAATCTACCAAGTTTTGCATTGCTAATCCAAAAAGTGAAAATAGCATCGATCATGCAATGAAGAAAGACATATATAAGGAAGAGCAGCAATGCTAAATGGTTTTGTTTGAAATCTTTATAATGATAGATTTCAATTTTGAATACAAAAAGCGAGATATGTCAATACCCGCTCTGATTCAGGTTGCTGGCTTTCACTCATCAACTGAGGATGACTTATGCTGAATGAAATAAAAATGTTATTGTGTTCCACTTCATATTAGTCAGTCATGCATCATTTCCACATTGCAGACAGAAAACAAATACACAAATGGGATGCACTCAAAAGAAGACACATTACATTTGTGTTGTATTATTGGATTGTGCCCTTCCTAATCATATTTGAATGATACAATCATTTGGAGGTTCAGCAATTAAACTATGGTCCTTTTTTGATATATAAAATATTTTTCTCTACCTGTTCCAAGGTTATGTTTTAGACTACTTGCATATGGATCCTCTCCGCATAGTATTTCCCTACAACTAGGACAACTCTAATTGTTGATTCAATGTCATGTCTTCTTAAACATGTCACTTTTTGCATAACATTCCACCACAACTAGGATCATTTAAAAAAATATTAGTTCAATCAGTGTGCTGTGTTTCGACTTGAAAAATGTAGACGCAATAAATTATAGCATAATGTTAGGTTGAGGTTACCTTTGGAAATTATTCTTTGTAAAGGCCAGATGCCTATCAAAATGCTTTCAGGCTTCGGTACTTTTTTTGACAACTAATACGGTGACCTCAGATAAGGTAGTATTTCATTGAACTTTTGAATTTTGACTGTTGTTTTCAGTGAAAATGTTTAATAGGATTTTTTTTGTTTTAATGAGATTCAATCGGAACAATACAGTATTAACAGACAAATAGAGTAAACTTTCAATAAAGACTGTGCAATATCTCCTCCTGTAATGTACTCTCCAGCCAGAAAATGGAACAATGTTATGTGCTGTGGGAGTTTGTGACCCCCAGCAACATCGCTATTTCTTTCCGCAGAGTTGTTACTTTTGAACCAATATTCATTAAAACCTCTCGATTCAGACCTAAACCCTATCTGATGTTCTTGCCCGTCTATTGTTATGCAACTGGTGTTCTCAGCTCATTGTAACTGAGGCATAAATGTGACAAGAAAATATGTCCCCACTGGCTACTAATTAGGTTTTTGCAGCAAAAACTATGGGGTGCTTGGACCCTCAGTCATGGGGGCGAGGGTGGGGGGCTTTTTAACAAATAAAATAATTATAATAAAAAGCAATTATAAAAAACAAAACAATATAATTATGCTACTTGCTATTAAGGGATATTTGAGGGAGATGTATTTCAAATCAAAAATAAATGTTTTTTTTCTTCTATTTTTTATACTTTTAACAATGTAGGAGAAAGTGCATCTCTGTTTCTACCTCAGCAGTCTCAGAGCGACCACACAGCCTTTTGTCTTTTGGCAACCATGACTGTTTATAACAACCTGTCTCAATGGCCAGACTGTGGTCACTGAGCCTGTACTTGGTCAGGATCTGTCTCTGCTTTGCATCTCTGAAGGTGAAGAGATACTCTGCCAATGCGTAATCACGTTTTAGGGCCCTAGAAACCAGGTTTATTTTGAGTTTTGGTTGTATGGTTTCAATGTTTCAAATAGGATTTTTTGGTTTGCTTCATGATTTGGTTTATTCTGACTTGTGGTGGATTACTAGCAGAGCTGGTCTGAGCCCGTTTTAAAATTTGAATGTGTTATTTTGGCCAGTTATATACAGTCAGGTCCATAAATATTTGGGCGTTGACAAAGTTACTGTTATTTTAGCTGTCTACCACAGCATATTGGAGTTGAAATTTAATTATGAATATGAGCTCAAAGTGCAGACTTTCAGCTTTAATTTGAGGGTATTTACAAAAAGTGCAATGATTTCTACACCGTTCAACCGATTTGGATGTAAATACCCTCAAATGAAAGCTGAAGGTCTGCCCTTTGAGCATATTGATTATTTAATTTCAACTCTAATATGCTGTGCTAGACAACTAAAATAAAAAATAACTTTGTCCACGTCCAAATATTTATGGACCTGACTGTATATTAAGTTGTGCAATTTTGTCACCGTGTGAAGACAGCCATTTTAAATGATTTTGTTTATCTGGCTGAATCTTTTTCTTGTTTTTTAAACATTTTTATTGCAATGCTATAATTGTATTTCTCTTCAAAAGGTTTGATTAAGTTCATAAACTTACAAAAACATTTTCATGGCATTATGTTAAACTGTAATTTACGTTGTAGTACGTTCTGTCCTGATATTATTCATTTACAATACCTTTAGATTTATAATGCTTCTCTTGGTTAAAATTTTAGGAAGCTTGGAAATTTTAGTGTGGATAGATCCGCCAGACCTCCGGCGGGAGCGAGATATCCTTGCAGCAGCACCATGGACAACTCCAGCTGCTCTCGAATCTCTTTTTTTCACCCCGCCTCTTTCCATGATAGACGGTTAAATTGCTTGAAGTGAATGGAGTGCAGCCCGAACAGCAACCAATTGAAACAGGAATTGGGCTGTCTCTTCGTTGCTAGTAGAAACAACAGGAGGAGCTACAAAGCCTGTTTACAGAAGCGAGAGATCTCCAGGTTTGCTCTGTTGTAAGTAAGGCGCTGTTTGGTGAACACCCTTCCGATGGGATAAAGGAATTCTGTTGAAGCGCACGGGCAATTTTAATTTCTGACACAACGTAACAGTAACCTAGCGGTTATGTTGCCATTTTAGTTTTGAATTATATAACTGGTTTTATTTTTATTTTTACTAATAATTGTTATTATTTTTGGTGGGCTAGCTACCAGGATAAAAACGGAATATTTTTGTACTGTTGAAACACATTTTGACTTAATCTTCTCTGTGTGTGGACCAAAGGGACGAGAGAAAATGGATAGCGAAAAGTACTTGCCGGAGCTTATGGCAGAGAAGGACTCTCTCGACCCCTCTTTCCAACACTCTTTACGGCTACTGGATCAAGGTAAAACAAATAAAAACTACTAATAGGCTAACTGATGTATATATTTTTAATGGGGTGGATGTTCATTTAGTTTGTTATGTTAACATTGACGTAATAATTCCGAGTGCCTACGCTTATTGAAAGAAATTTTTTTGCCAGTGGAGATATCTTATCACTGCGGGTAGCCTATTCGACGCCTTTTCTGAAAGTCCTCACATCAATTTTAGGGCAATGCATTTCCCAAAACGTTGGTAATTTGGGGCGATTGTCATTGGTTAGATGGTGTTTTTGGTATGGACTGTCTAATTCTTAGTCGATTTTAAACTATAAATCGGTGATTTATAATTATTCCCCTGCCCTCCCGAAGAATTAAGAATAACTTTCAATCTGGATCTTAATATGGTTATCATCTCACACGTAGGCTAATGCCGGTTATTTTGCTAGTTTAACTCAGATGAGTGAAATTGGCTAAAATTAAGATCCTGACTTTACTAACTTTTCTAACGAGACGAAGGTGAAACTTGTAGCAAGAAGATGTTCCATATTTTGGGGACTTGTATTAAAAGTGAAATGTCACCTGAAATTGCTCTTGAAGGAACAACATGTAAGAGTAGGCCTATCTGTAACATTACATGTTTTACGGTATATTTTGATCAAGGAGGTTTATAAACAGTCTAACCTTATACACAGATCTATCCAACGTCAGTGTGGGTTTGTGAAAGATAATGCTGACCAATGACAAATATCATTCCTGTATTTATTTATTTATTTATTTATTTATTCATTCATCTAAATAATTAACTTCCTCCTGTGAGAAAGTTGAATGGTCTCTTCTGCAGTTTGACCGAAGACAGCAGTAGCCTACTGTCCACATCGATTTTAAAACACGTCAATTAATCCTCAGCTGCTACTGCTCCAGAAGGTAGAACTTGCTTTAAGGCTGTTGAGTTTACCAAAAGTCGTTAGACAGTTCTTTTTTGATTTCCCTGTCATCCGAAGTGGTCTGGAAAAGACGAGTGCTCGCATTTCTCAATGTGGTGGAAGTGTAAATGAATTGTTTGCCTTAATTCAGAAATTATTTTTAAAATAGCATAGACCTATATAGTCTGATGCTTATACTTTTACATTTTGACGCGCTCAGACGTGCTGACACAAGTTGCCCTGTGGATAGATGCTTAGAATATGCAATTTTGTGTGAGCAAACATACTCTATCGACTCAAGATGAAAATAATGAAATATACTAACACCTTTTGCAAACGATTTACCGTGGCAGTACTTGAGGTGTGCCAATTCACAATATCTAACCCGCAATATATGTTGAATAGTTTTCCTGTCCACAAAGACATGTCTGTAACACTGGGTCTAATTCCACCTTAACACAGAATTCACCCCATATTTATCTGGTTAAAATATGTAGAGCTTATATTAATGATTATTAATAATAACCAACATATATATATATATTGCATGCTGTTACATTGTAGGTGACACATAAGCATAGCCCCTATAATCATTTTTAGAAGCATGCCACAGTCATGAGAGGTAGACTAACACTGTAACCATGAACTCCTCAACCCCCCTTGGATTAAGTCCTTGCTAAGACATTGTCTCCATTGTTGCAAATCCATAAAGTAGCTGAATTTCTCACACACCAGAAAAAGCTGAGAAAATCTAATTAAATAATTTGAATGTAGAAAAAACTGATGTTTCGGTCTACAAGACCATCCATTGTTGCAAATGAACCTAGAAGTGAAATGACTGTTTGTGCATTACCAAGACTGCTTAAATGCTTGGACTCAGTTTCCAACAGGAGGCTAAAATGAAGCAATTAATACTGCAAAATGAATTATAATCAGCAGAGTAGGGAGCGAACTGACAATCACAGCACAGAATATGAGAAACTGAGGATGGGGTGTTATTTAAATTTCTTATACAGGCCTTATATCACTTCTGTTGACTTTAGCAATTAGTTTATGTAGTCCCACAATGCAATTCAGAGCTGTCAGGTTGGGTGCACAGAACTGATGATAGAGATATAACTGTAATATAACAGAATTGTATTGAATTTTATTGTATTATCATATTTTTCATCAATTATAAATGCAGAGCTTCAAAAAGAGCTCCCTGTGGGTGCCATTTCAGCTTAATGTAGAATTTTTTGTATTAGTCCTATTGGGAGATACAAATCTTTACATTACGTAATTAATTTCCTTGTAGGTACTTAATCATGATATAGGATAGACCATGAAAAATTTAACTTCAGAGGCATTCAAGTACACCCTGCTACCTTTGCCACCAACATTGTCATATTAACACAAACAGAAACACGTGCATGTATCCCACGCCTATATACACAAAAACCTTCCCCATTCCCATAACTCCATATGTAATACAACAAGGTAAACATATGTTATGTCTCTATGCCATTGTTGATTAACTACCGTGGACATTGATTCAAATGATAACTTTATTTTGCACCCCAGTTCTATAAACATGCATTCTTTAGTTTTACATGAAAATAAATGGTCCTTTTCAATAGAAGCACCATGTTATTTAATTAGCTCGTTTTGATGATCAGGTAACTCTGTACACTCTCTTTCCTTCTGTTTGTGAGGGGAAAAAAATCAAATACTTGAACTGTGAATTAAAGTTAATGACTAATTTTGATTGAATCCAGACCGTGCTTTTCAAAGTGCTCTGAAGTGTAAGCGCATGGTGTCTGTTGAATGATGTATGAACTAGGAGCCATTATAATGCATTTTTGTCAGGATTTGCATTATAAACAAAACATGAGATCTGAAAAAAAAAAAATGCTTTGAAAACCATATATGCTGCTAATTCAGCCATAACTCTATAAATAAGTGCAGGTTCTAAGATCAAAACACATATCTCTTGGCTATGTTCTCATGAACATGCCCGGACCACAGTATGTTCAACAGATGGAACATAATTCAATCTAACAGAGGATTTCTCTAGGTATTTTAGTGATAAAAGAAAATGTGATTATGCTTGATTGGACCAGTGCCCCTGTGACAACAAGTTTGGACCCCCCCCCTGTGGCCCCCCCTTAATTAGGAGTCTAAAATTACAGACTAACTTTCTGCGACTGTAAGGGATAAAAGGGCATAATGTAACTGGCCCCCCTAACAGAACAACTGGCCCCAGCCTGCCAGTTACAAAAGCCCCAGCCTGCCAGTTCTCACTGCAAATACAACTCAACTGTCTCATGTTGACAGCAATAGTATTTTATTGAGTGAAATGTGCCTTACTCTAGACTGTGGAGCTAATGTTGTACTGAGCATACAGCAATTTCAAAGCATAATACAGTACACACAGTCAATGTGTACATGATCTGAACAAAAAAACAGCATGTTTAGCCAAGGATTTATTTAGTAAAGCAACAACAATGCATATTAATAAGAGCAAAACTTTAAAAACACTGTCATCGTCATTAATTAGATAGTGTCCCGGTGGAAAATAAAGACAGGAGATTCACTATTTTGCTTAATTAAAGGAGATTGAGAAATATATGATGAGAAGTTATAATATTTCTGTGATGGAAGGGCCTGCTATCTCACAAACTGTACACATATTTTGGACAAATAAATACATAAATCTGGTAATTGTGTTTCACTAGAGTTGGTTAGAAAAAAATCAAATAATTTGTATAAGCGCAGATGGCCCTGAAATGACGTGACATTAGTAGCAGTTATTGCTTTGCCTGGCAAAGTTTCCCCATGTGTACACCATTTGCTGTTCTTTTGCTGTCTGGTAATTGGATGTACCACAGCAGGGCTTCTTCAAAATGTTTTTCTTACATTTAAAACTCAATATGTGGACTTTAAGTCACAAAGGGGGGAACATTACAACATTATATGTTCAAAGATGGGCGCACAGAAATAATCACAGATTGATGTATTGTTTGCATAATGTATTTCAAGGTTCAGGGACAGTTGAGTTTGTTTTTCCCATTCTTGTATTTCTGGCTACAAATATGTGAACAAGAGCCAGTGGAGGAGCACTTTGGGCTCTAAAATGGTCATTGCCTGCCTTGGTTTTAAACAGAGGTAATTGGATTAAATTAACTTGGCTGTGTTTCCACAGAGGGTATACCGTATTTGGCCTAAATGTATCCTGACTGGAAGTAGATTCCTGCTGTACGCGCTATTTAAAAACGCTGCAGTCTTGTAAATGCGGTAGATGCTCGTGAATCATTTGGAGCCCACCACTATGCTAAAAGACTCCTGTTCTCACCAAGCTTGTGAAATCTTGCCACTTATGAATCAGAGGTGTATAGGAGCTTGTCAGGGGCACAGCACTGATCTCAAGATTTGCTGTTGTTTGACTACATCGAGAGGAGAGGAGAGGAGAGCTTTTCTCCGCCGCGTCCCCGTAGGATGCTAAGATGAATTGTGGGCTGTAGTAAATCTGGATATGTCTAATCATAAAATTTTATGACAAGTTGTTTCAGGCAGTATTAGTTAATATGGTTGCATTGATTTTACTGTTACTACCCTGCTCATACACAGTCTTTATACGAACAGTAATGCAGAGATGATGCCATAATTTTATGATACTATCGGCAGGGTCTGGTTTTTATGATACCAAGACCCAGCTGTCATGGACCAAACTGATGATGGGTTGCACCACAGGGAGAAATAATTTTGCTATAGTTTATTATAATGATGTGTGTGGAGTGTAAATGCCCTTTATCTATCTCTCTCTCTCTCTCTCTCTCTCTCTCTCTCTCTCTCGTCTCTTGTACATACATGTAATTTTACACAATACAACTGAGTAGTATACTTCAGGGTTTGTAAGGTTTGAAAGATGCTATGTAATCAAGTTCTTGTGCAGCTGGGCAAATCTTTAAAAAAAAATACACAGTACGAAATTCATGTCAAGCATAACAGAGGTCTGGCAAAGGTTACATTTGTGTGTGTGTGTGTGTTTTCGAACATGTTGGTGATAAAAGAAAACAAAACCAATGTCAACCAGATTTGCAATGCTTAAGATATAAGGTAGCCATTAAATACAAATTTACTGACATCTCTTCTACGTTGTGATGGCTGGATCTAAGGCAGGATGAGTTTCTTTTAATCAGTCAAAAGTCCTTCTGTCACTAGTTGTTCTTTATTAGGTGTTATACCATTTGAGCTCATGATTGGAATAAAAATCCAATGGTTTGCCAATCAGACTGTGCACCATCTAAATACTACATTGCAAGGATGTATTTATCAACAAACTGTTTATTACACTTTAGGTCAAAGGTTAAAAAATGACATTCTTGTTTTCATCACAAAACAAATAAGTTTTTTTTTTGTGTGAGTATGTGGCTCCTAGGTAATCGGTAAGGGCATTCACTACATGTGCTAGTGGAGCCCAAGTGCAAGTCAGTGCAAGTTCGAGCCTCACCTATATTATGTTCATATGACCAGGGGTCTGTATCACAAAGCAGGATTACTGGATAACTGCACTGATTAAAACCTGGAAAAGCTCTTTTTACTGCACTGCATGTGTCAGATTTGGGCAGGTTGCCGTTATCCAGCTAAATCAGTAATCCTGCTTCGCGATACAGGCCCCAGGAGGTAGGGTGGGTTTAAGTCAGGTTAACACCGCATTTGTTCTACTTAACAGGTTGCAAAGTGCCCACAGGCTACTTTGTAACCTACCCCAGGTACTTAACACCACTGTGGCCTGAATTCCGTCAACACTTTCCCTTTACAAATACACGTGTTTGTTTTTTCCACAGAAACTAAGATTGCTCAATTCAGGCATATTAAACTTGCCTAACCTTGTTTATAAAAAATATATATTTTTATTTTTATAAGTTATAAAACTATTCAGTGATTGCAGGTCTGTACCTTTATACCTGCAGTGTCAGAAAGTCATAAGTCATACCCGTAATGTTATTGTGCATTATTGGACGTGAGCAGGACTTGTCTAAATAGCTGGATTGCTTCAGATTGTTCACATCCACAGTGCCCTTGCACCGTAATAGATATTGACAACTACTTAATTTTAGACCCATTTTCAATATTGGCTCAATCTGTCAAAACATTTGACTGTAATACATGTATACTTCCAAGTCTGTTTATACAGCATTTAAACAGTGAAAAGAGGGAAGATAACCACTGACCGGTCTGTGTACACACACTAGGCTGTTCCACTGAGCTTATCAGTGCACTACAAAATGTCTCAATTGCTTGGATTGGAGTATTTATGTGTCCCCATCACATTTTTAGACTGTTTCAATGTCCTTGTTATCCATGTACAATAAAAAATAAAATAAAAAGAGTAATGAAATCTCGAAGGCCCTGTTGTTGAAAATAGGACATGAGGAAGGAGAGCAATTCCATGGCAAAATTATTTGCCAAGTCATTCTTTGAAGATAAGCAAAATAAAAATAACATTAGATCTGCATGGTAGTAAGGCATTTTTATTGTCTGGTAAACCCTACCTTACATTTAACAGGTCATAGTGTGCAAGCGTTGTTCATGATAAAGAATAGATAATTCAGCCTTTGAAAATCTTGAAATTGAGTATGCCATTTTTTTGATCCAAGACACTAGTTCATAAACCCATCAAATATCCTTGTTCTTACAATGCTATTCTTTATTGATTTACTTGTGTAGTGGTTCTTGGCTGTTTGTTTTCTTTTCTTTTGCGGCTATCGTCCTGCCATCACGATTGGGAATCAATCGAATTTTTTCCACGTTCCGTTTCGTGGTTTGCAGCCTTCATTATTTTTTCACCTGCGCTTCTGCCTGCGGGGTATTTAAGTTTATCACTTCTACTTCTCCGGTGCTTGTTTGTCTCACGACATTGCATTCGAGCCAGGTATAGCCAGGAACTAGCGACCTCCTGATATTAAACTATGTTTATGTTCAGGGGGGACTTGCTATAGCTACTTAATATATAGGATTGTTTTCCACCTGGTAGCGTTTTGTGCTATCTATTTTGTTTCTTTGCTGTTCTCTCTGAGGCATTTTTTCTTTGTTCTTGCGTTTTGGTTTTGCACTCTTCCGGCTTTGAGCTATTATTAGCCGAGAGTGTTATTTTGTTTTACGAAGTTTTCCGTTATTAGCTCATTACGTGAGCTCGGGAGATTTCGTTTGTATTCTACTAGTTTTAGTAGTGCGCCCGGTTTTGTGAGTTGATTTTCGTTTTGGCTGTTAGCCGAGGAATTAGGTTCCTGTCTTTTCTTTCTTCCTTTATTATTTTCTTCCCCTTATTATTGGTCCTCACTATTGTGAGCTGACTTGTTCTGATCTCCCCACCTTTGCGTTTGAATCTCCAAACACTCAATAAACCCCTTACAACTTGATTTGAAAATATTTGTCTAATCTGTCTTAAATTTAAGTTTAAATTAAATTGTTTTTTTCACAGCTTATCGATTTACACCCTCACATGCTATAGACATGGTCCTGAATTGAAGGGAATCTAATTGCCTAACCACTACACAACACCTGTAAGTGTTCATGAGCCCCATAATCCTTTATAATAACACACTAATGTAGATGCAAACCAGGTCATTGATAGCACTGCATTGCACTACTGTCCAACAATTAAACACTTAACTACATTGAAACCTGCTTTGGTGGTCACCTTTATATGGCTGCCACCTGTCATTATATTATATATTTCCAGTGTTTTACCAAATTTACATCTGAGGTCATCGGCTAGCTAACAGACTAATGTTACTGGCTAGTCAGCTAGCTAGCTAGTTAGCAGCTAATCTATATACTTATTTTTTCAATCTTTTTATCAGAGGAGGCTGTCGCGTTTATGTGCCGCTGCCATTTTCCATGTAAACCAGGAAAGGAGATATTTGTCAGTGCAATGTGTCAAAGTTGGAATCAGTGCAATCTTAAATCAGTTAACGTTAGTGTAAAGTGTATAGCAGTTACGTTGGTCCGTGTCAGTCTAGCTATTTAAGTTGAGTCTACCTGACATGCACAGTAAACATTTTTGGTTCTCCCAAATTTCCAAGAAAGTGATTACAATACCACTTTTCAGTTTTCTCAATTTACAGGATTCAAGGTTCTGTGGATTACAAATTCTAAGCTCCGGTGACGAGCCTTTTACGTTGGCGCAGAAACCATAACTAAGTTGTATTCATTCATATTATGCCATTCAGCTAACAAGACAAATAGACCCAGTAAAATATTTGTAGTTTTGTGAACTACAGTATATTTTATTACTCCATTCAAATACAAACCCAAAATAATTAATTTGTGTACTAAAAACGTTACACTGGGCCAAGCACTCAGAAAATTGCAGAGGAAATGAGTGTTGGCCATGCACAAATACAGCAAAACCTGTATAGCGGTCACCTGTACATGACTGCAATTCTTTGCTCCTCTGGGTGGCCACTTTAAACAGTTTCCACTGTAGATTCCTAGCGTGAAAGGAACAAAACCAGTCCACAATGTTCATTTGTACACACTTCAGACACACATCACACAGTGAATTGTAAAATCTCATTTTTAGTGAACTGTTAGTGTTATACTCTATATCAGCACGGCAGTGATTCGGTCGAAGGCACAAGGCTGCAGCACGACCTTGAATGTCATATTGCTTTTATACAGCAGTTCTACTAGCCTATAACATTGCTATCAAGTAATGACTGAGACAACAGTTTATGATTTTGTTGTTTATTTGGCTTCTTCGCCAAGAAATATAGTTCTTTCAGAATTTAATTAAAAAACAATTTATCAATTAGAATGTAAACAAAGTTCAGTGATCCCTGCTCGTGCTGAGGTCCAAGTGATGTTATACTGTATATCAGCACTCATGGAATGCATCTCAGCCAACTACAAGGCAAGGTCAGAAAATAACTGTTGTATAAAGAAATTCAAAACACAAAATAGTATGCATAGAAAAATTTATTTAAAACAGCCTTACTGTTATGCCTCAGTCCATGTAAACTTGGTTAAATCAAAAAAACATGACAGTGAGATTTTGTGGTCACATGGCTAGCACAGCAGTACTGACTGAAGTGCCAGTAGGGAGTTTGAAGTTCATTGTAAAGAAGGATGAGTAACATGGCCAATCTGTTCTCACTCCACTGTGTAAATTACGGCAATATGGTGGTAACGCTTCTGAATACAAATTCTACTTTATTGTGTGGCAGTGGAACAGGAATGGCAGTGGAACAGGAATGGACAGTCGAACACATTGCACTTTCAATCTATTATTCTCTTGCTGCTTCTAGCGTAGCGGGAATAGTGTGCCCAAGCACACGCTACCCCAACCTGTTATATTGCGCGTGCCTGTTGTATTTATCTGCCTGGCTATCTCAGACTTTCCGTAACTTGTGGGTGGCCACACACCAATATTTGTTCAGCGGATTTCACCTAATGGAAAGTTGCTGTCACAGAAACAGTTTAGCGTAGGGGCTAATCTTGTTCCTGTCCTCTCCAGACAGGGCCCTGTGATACTGCTAAAGTTGATCTGATTGGGCTGTGCAGCAGAGTTCCCGTGCTGGTTTTCGTGGTCACATCTTCACTGTTGAAGGGATTGCATGGGATTAGGTCTTCCTGACTTCTCGGCTGATCTGATCCATTCGGTGTAATCCAACTCAATTTAATTATATTTATTGTTCAACTTCACCAAACCCACCCTCCCACTCCCTGGCCGTCGGCGCACCGCTGGAGATAAGCGACAGTGCCTTGTTGCGTTGCAAGCGGCTTTTCATAATGAGCTGTACCATATAACGAGTGAATGGTTGCTTAGGCCTTGGGTAGATACCGTACAATAGGGATAAATAAATAAAGGGCAATAAAAGGCTGCTTTATAGCCTTCTGCATCATACAGATGGCAAATATCTCCATGCATTGACTTGCAGGGAAAGCCCGGTCATCAAAGCAATGGTACATTTCACCTTCTGTGACTAGAGCCCATATTGGAAAACATACATTTTCTCCCATTGCTAATGAGTGAGACCCAGACAGCATCTGCTTTTATCTGTGTGGGGGAGGGGGGCAAATGCTTTATATTATCCCATGGAAGGCTGTATAGTGTATACGCATTCTTTATTACATGCAGTATGTGTGCTTAGTCCCTGTACAGCGATCACAATACAACTCTAATAACAGCTACATACGACTTTTTCGCCAGGTAACCAACCAAAGTGAATTAAGAAGCTGCAGTGTGGCTTAATAGGTAAGGAGATATCAAAAGTGAGTACATTTTACTGGAGCAAGAGGAAGCGGAGCATTGATTTTTAAAATGTATTTATTTATTTTTGTTACACTGCTCACAGCATTGAAATGTGCCTTTCTTTCTGTGTCCTTTCTTACCCAGATGTCAATGCAGGTATAGTCACGTGTACGAAATACCAGTTACACTCAAACAAGTGCGTGCGCAAGAAATATGTATAACTCATCCAGCATCCGTGTAGCCCCCATATCTCAAAGTGTGAAAACATAAAATTATTGTCTGCGGGATTTACAACCGGGATTTAGACATTTGTATTTACAGGAGGAATGAATAAATAAAAAAAAACCTTTGTGCAGGACAAGATCTATGCAACATTGGAATGGCACGAAAAGCCTAAATAAAGTGGCCGGTAATGGTGAAGGAGATGAATTTTTAATGTCAAACAGCAGAGGTAATGGGATATTTGTAAATGAAAGTGAAGTGGATTTTCTAGGTTTTTGGAGCAGGATGGATGTTCAGTAATGTATGAGGGAAGGTGGATGCTTGCCTATTTCCATCCCAGGGGATCCTGATTCCTGTTGGGCAGTGTTCCTGAATTCATTACTGCATCTATTTTTAAAGGCTGTTGTTATACTTAATTATATTCATATATATTTAAGTTTTTTATGCTTATTTTTCCCATTCTCTCCCCAGTTTGGAATGCCCAATTGTATATATACAGTACATATACTATATATATATATATATATATATATACACACACACACACTGCTCAAAGAAATTAAGGGAACACTTAATCAACACAGTATAAAAGTCAATTAAACTTCTGGGATATCGATCTGTCCAGTTAGGAAGCGTAAACAATTGTGAATCAATTTCACCTGCTTTGATGCAAATGAAAGTGACAACAGATGGACAGGAGAGGCAACAGCAAGACAACCCCCAAAAAGTAAATGGTTTTGCAGGTGGTGGCCACAGACCATTTCTCTCCTTATCCTTCCTGACTGATTTTTCTCTAGTTTAGAATTTTGCTAGTGCCCTTGTCACTACTGGTGGATTGATTGATGGTGAAACAGACATGCTTGTGCGTGTTTAGTGTGATCAAGGAATAGGCTAAATGGATCAATAGTATGATCAATATTATTCGGACTAACCATTAGCCTATGAGTTCCCGGTAATACCCGACATGGCTGTTATTTTACAAAATATATGCAGTTACATTTAGTTGAAAGGACCTGCAACAGCTGAGAATAAGCTATCAATGGCTTCAGTCTCACCTTAGAAAACGCCAAATTAGCCTGCTTGTTCAACAAATTTCATTTGATTCTGCAATGAAAGTGTCAAACATCAATTCCATGAGGCTGTTCTCATGGAGTTCTCGAAGTGCAAGCTACATCTGAAGTTCATTAGGCTACCTGCCTAGTAATATTTATTAATAACATAAATACCGTTATTTTGCCTTAATAATAACACTAAATACAATAGGTTGGCAACTCATATGTTCACACATATTTCCCCTTATTTTATTATGTCCTGCTTATGGAAATGTGACCAACCTGTTTTACTTGTAGGGTATAATGCTTTAAAACAATCCACTTTCCCAGGAAGACCGTGAAACGTGCGACAGAAGGGGAAACAGAGAACATGCAGCGCACATGCAGAGAATGGTATTAATTGTGTAACATGCTTCAAATTTGTTTTTGTTTCTAATTAGACACGTATAGTTCACTTTAAAATCGTTTTGTTCAGTTATGGAATAACAGGTGAAATCAGCTGGGTTTTAATAAACCCAGAGAGTATGGAAACCTTGTCACTGTAATTAAAAAAATGCCAACACACCCAGTTCACTTGTAATGAGAGCAAGAATACATGGTATTTAAACGACGTGAACACAAGGCGTTATAATGAACCATGCGCCAGGTGTAAGATAGCAAAGACACTTGCGTTTGGGTTAGCGCTGCTTCGCACCGGGTGTAAGATAGGGCCCCTTATGTTGATTTTTCCTTTAATTTGACACCCTGTATGTATACATGTATATATAGTAGGCGGATTGTCATTGAGGCTAACGGCGGGCTCCTAAAGGGAGAAAAAATATGGTCTGGAAAAATATATTTATAAATATTTTTTATAAAAATTTGGTCCATACGTGTAGCGAGAGTGCATCAATCCCTCGAAGTGACTCATGCAGAATGATATAGTATGAGCAGAACCCATATAGTGTGAGGCTAGCCTCAGCCACACACATAGAAATGACATCTTTCATTTGCATATTGCACTCTGATTTGCTGGAAAAACGTTCTGCTTCTGCCCACTATTTGCACTACCCTTATTTTTAACAAACAAACAAGGTCAGTTTTTTTTTTTATGACAGGCGAACTCGATCACAAGTCACTTGCCTGGCAAGCCACTGCATTCTGGTGGAAGAACAATGTATAATATTATTGCAGCAGAAGAAAAAAACATCTATTTAACTTGCTCTTCATCTGATAGTTAACTAGCTTGCAGTGTTGGGGAGTAGTGAACTACATGTAATTAAACTAGTAGTTTAACTACATTATGCAGTAGCTTGCTGGTAGTTCAACTACATTCTTATTTGCATAGTGATTCAAGTAGTTAAATTACTTTTTTGCCATTTTTTTGTGTAGTTGACTACTGAAACTGCAAACAATTTTGGGCCGTAAAAGGAATGATTTTTTAATGACTTCTTTACTGTAATTGAACCCCCTTTGACCAGCCCCATGCACTTTTTTTTCATCCTGACTGCTGTGAAGGCATGCCCAGGCAATGCATTCATCAGGCAGCCACCACCACACACCTTTGTGTAGTGCATGTGCAAAAGGGCGGGCATTGCTCAGTGTAATTTATTAGAAGCAAGCGAAACAGTGAACAGGGGCGTTAGGTGAGGGTCAGGATGCGGGGTTGGCAAGACAAATGGCTGGGCAGGAACAAACAGGAACAGGGCAGCAGACAGATGGGCTAGATGACAGGCTGGATGCAGGGCTGGCGAACACAGGAGTACAGATACAGGAAGCAGGCTGGACAGGCGAACTGGAAACAGACTGGCAAGTTAGCACAAACAAACAGAGGCAGAGTAACACGTCAACTGAACTGGCACAGAACAAACAAAGAGAGCAAAATAAATAAGGGGAGAAACAGGTGAATGGGAGATCAGTAATGAACCGGGCGTGAGGAATGTGAATGAGGTAATGAATGTGAGTGCGGAATGCGAGCGGGGAAGGCGAGTGATTGGCTGGGGGACAACTAGGGAGAGAATGAGGAAACGAGCGGGGAAACCACGCCCAGCCTGCACAACACAGAAAGACAGACAACGTAAAAATAAAAACATGACATGAAACAAGAGGAATGGGGAAAACAGGGAGAACGATAGGAAAATGGACTGGAGGGAAACGGCGGATGTAACAGTACCCCCTCTCAACGGACGCCTCCAGGCGTACCACCGGGCCTAATTTTCTCGGGGTAAGCCCGGTGTAAATCCCGAATGTGGGAGGGATTGAGAATGAGCTGGCGGGATATCCACCAAGTACTGGAAACCGTGCCCTCTGCGCCGGATGTCCAGGATGCGGCTGAAGGAGAAGGCGGGCACGTTGCCGATGATCCGGCAAGGTGGAGGGGGCTCGGCAGGAGGACTGAGTTGATTGAAGTAAATGTATTATGAGAAAAAAAATCCCTCATCAAGAAATAATTATTTTTAACAAAACCACGTGTGCCACAATTATTGGCACCCGTGCATTTATATATAGAATAAAGTAATAATTTTTTATATTTGGTCGCATATCCTTTGCATGCCATGACTTCCTGATGTCTGTGATCCAGCAACATAAAATACTCTTGATATCTTACTATCTGGTACTTTTAGAAGCGATACTATAACGTCTCTGCATTTGAATGGATCTCTATGGGAATTGGGGGGTGGGACTAGATTTAGCTGTAATGGTGAATTTTTTATAACCCTTTTTACCAGGGGTGCCAATAATATTGGAGGGCACTGT
This sequence comes from Ilyophis sp. 1 JC-2022, assembly GCA_022702515.1. Lineage (NCBI taxonomy): Eukaryota > Metazoa > Chordata > Actinopteri > Anguilliformes > Synaphobranchidae > Ilyophis > Ilyophis sp. 1 JC-2022. The sequence continues at coordinate 44,406,780 of CM040395.1, read as the reverse complement.
ATATATATAACAGTTGTAGTAATTTATATGACCCTGTAAATTGTTTGCATAAAGGTCATAAATGACCTTTTATGACCAGGGTGTATTGGGAATTTTTGGAAGTGGAAACTAAACTGAGAAATGGATTATCTATTCCCCTGATTAATTGGCTTCTTATAGGACATAAGCACGTGCTTCAAATGGACAGTAAAAGCTATGTTCATGTCTGAATAGCTTTGGAAAGCTTCACATAGCTTTGGACAGCTTGGATAGCATTGGATAGCTTGGATACTTTGCATATTTTTGGGGTTGCATGGGTTTGGAAAGGTTTGGAAAAAGTTTTGGATATCTATAACTATTCCCCTAATCTTTCACAAAAGTTGTGAATTATGTGATGATATAGATACAAATATATTTCCAATGAGTCAAGAGTTTGTCTCCTGAATTCATGTGATGCACAATTATCCATTTTGGATACATTTTTAGACACCAAGGTATACCATTTCAAATTTCCTCATAGCATTTGAGCAGTAATACATATCACATATTTTGTACACATGCAGACAAGAGGTCATGCGAAAGTTTAACCTTATTCACATATTTGACTCTCAGGGCTCAGTAGTTCAAAACGTTTAATCCCTATCCGATTGGATCACATTTAAAAATCCCATATTTTGTGATCCAGGATCAGACAACATAGCCAAATTTTGTCCCAGTATTTCAAAGCAATTGAGGATAGGATCACGATCACCCTGATCCAGATTCAGACTTTTCAAGATTACCAGATCCTGAATATCAGATCCTACCCATCACCACCTATTGGATATGAAGAACCACATAAGGAAGACAGACAGAATAGCAATTTAGAGCCATTATTAAGAATATAATGATACATTATATTTTACAAGTACATAACACTTGCTTAAAATCATAATGGAATTGTAATCAAAAATAAGGAATCTAAAAGGGTAACAACAACAACAAAAAGTTAACGGATCCTTTTAATTAAAAGGCAGCTGCAGAGCAGCAGTACCATCAAGGCGTGCTTTGAGGAACTGAATCCAAAGTCTGGTTTCAGTTCCACGGCCAAAACTCCCTCACCGATGCACTCCAACAATGCCCATGGAAGAACAATGTGTGCCATTGAGCGCCTAAATTGGGTATTGTAGAGGTGCTTTGCGTACCTGAACCATCTGTGAGTGGAACCACAATGAGCATGCAGCATAATACTGGCTTGTATTGTGCTGCACAATATCACTACCTGCTGCAGGGTCCCCCTCTGTGACATCGATGATCCTCTGTGTGGTCATGCAATGCACGATGCTATTGTCCACAATTTGTGCCTATTTTGTTGAAGATATTTTTAGATTATTTAGAATTACATTTCTGATTGACATAATTTCTGTTGAGATAATTTTATGATCACAAACTCATTATTTGGTTGAATTCACTGAAAGGTAGGCCACTGCAAATGTGTAAAAGAAAATTAATGAACATTTATCAACCATAGAGGCTACAAATTATGAATTATTTCAATTTACAAACTTTATCATCTTATTTATATTGAAAAATATTTTTATGTAGTATAGTACATTTTGCTCTGGTAATCCACTCTAAATCCAACCCTCCAGTTGGATCAAGGTAATCCAGATTTTTTCGATCAAACTGATCCCAATCCTGTTTTTGTTTTGAACTACCCATTTTGAAGATTTCATCTCATTAAAGCTTGGATTTGATTTTATGATCTGATCGGATATCAAAGTGATCCCAATCCTGTTTTTTGGTTTGAACTACCGGCCCCAGGTGTTCACTGTAAATTTCCGTGGTGGAACCTTTTTCACCGGGGGTTGTGTATTCACTACCCATAATGAATTATAATTATATAATTTAATTTAAGACATTATAATAAATGGTACATGGGTCTTAAGCCATAACTTAAGCCAGTATTGGTGTTTGTGTACCATTGACATCTGGAGTTATAAAGCTTTAAACAGAATGGTGCAAAACAGATGAAAATGGGTAAAATTAAGACTGTGACTGTGTGTGTGAAGGGGTTAAATGGCATTTATATCTTATAAATAGATTGTGGTCTTGTAAAGACACATCCTCTCACCTTTTCAAGGAAGCAGTTCTACACTCTAAAAAAAAATCTTGGTAACTAGCATTGGCTTTTCCTAGTATACTCAACTTCTACAAAAAAAAACTATTTTGGTGCTGTTTTGGGTTAACAGGCCACCTTGCTTGAGCAGTTTAATAATGAAACATTTCACATAAATTCAGATTGGTGAAAAAAATCCTGTTGTTATCCTTTCATACTTGACCGAACATCTCCCCTCTCACTGCTGAACCACACAAGTAAATGGAAGAGCTGTGAGCAGGAGGGAGAGATTAGTCGCTAATGTGTTCATGCATTTGAGACTCTCACATAAACAGAACAAGCTATACAATTGAACCGCAAGGCAAGAACTTCTATTTCTGCACAAAATATTCAACTGTGGATTCAAAAACTATCAAAGCTTATATCTTTTTCTCAAGTGCACAAAATTTCAAGTAATTTCAAGGTCTGTGGGAGCCCTGTCAAAAATGACCGTGAGGGGATCAAAAAGTTACCCACGAGACGTGGGATCACCAATAACAATACAGGGAAAGGGAGTCCGCGAATGGAACAGAGAAAGTAGACAAATGGGAAACCACTCCCGGCGTAAGCCAAACAAAAAACAACACACAAAATAGGGTGAGCAGACTCGAAGACACAAGAAGTAAATACAAAGGAAAAGAAATGCTTCTAGCTTGATAAACTAGAAATTAGCTAAAATAAGAGGCGATAAGAAAAAGGTAAGAGAGGTTTACTGCCTCAGTGAGGACAGGAAGGAAAACCCAAAGCAAGAAACAAAGAGTGCAAACGAGAAAACAAACATCTAATAAAGGTTTCTCTAACGCACGCCTAAAGGCAAGTCCCGCATTACTTTCTCTAGCAAAAGCAAAGTGTTCGCTCCTATACCGATACCTGGCTTAACGTGGCAAAGAATGACACAAAAGCGCTGAACAACGAAAGCACTGAGCTTAAGTAGTAGGCAACGCACCTGAAACAAATTACCCTAACGAGCCACGGGCGGCAGAAAAAAACAGCAGGCGCGTGTTCTCGAGGCTCCGAGAGGGAGCATCCGCAGAATCGAGAACGCAACAGCAAAACCATGACAGTTTAACTGTAACTATGCAGATCTTGCATAGAATCTTCCTAAGAATGATTTCTGAAGTTGAACACAAAAAATGCCAATACAAATAGTGTAACATTTTACATTGTAGCACCAGAATGAAAATGTACAATTAAAGCAAAATACTAAAATAAAACAGTTCAATCAATGTACTCGACAAGAAATGGTTGGAGATAATATTAACTTTAATCGGTCAAATTTCAAACTTTCTTCCCTCACTCAAGTTCTAGATAATGCATGAGACTTATGAATACATCTAAATAAAACAGGCAGCCTGCCCATCCCACCTCCGCAAAACAAAACAAAACAAAAAAACACTTAACCTCAAGAATTGACATGTTCCTGTGGAGACACAAATGAAATGGAAAAAGGTGCAGTGGGCAATGAACCAGTCTATCACAACAAACCATTACATTTTTGAAAAAATATTGCAGACAAATTACAGAGCATTTAGGCTACGGTTGCACTAGTAACTTCAATGCGACTTCTGGCATGTGATATCGCTAGGCTGCATTAAGTGACAGGTCTGGACGCTCAAAATCGGATTTTGTCTGCATTGGGATCGGATCTGCCAAACCACTTGACGAGGTGGCCTAGCACACTTTGAGATCGGAATTGCTTGTATACATTCATTGCGACCTGTAGACATTCTAGATTCAGAAGCTACAGGGTGGGCTAATTTTACATGCAGAATAATAAATAAATGGTCAGACAGAATAGGATTATGTGGGTGAATTTTAACATTAACAATATCAATACCAAAAGTTAAGACCAGGACTAACGTATGACTTCAATAATGCGTGGGTCCGACAACATTTTGTGTAAAGCCAATTGATTGCAAAATCCCCTGCTCCCCCACAGAAATTTACAGACTTCTATAGGCATACAGTAGGCTAGGCTGTCTCTGTCCTGTTTTTTATCCTACCTAATTACCTTGTACTGTGCTGGGTGCATACTAAAATATTATGTAGGCCTATATTTAAAAAAATATTTTGAAGTAATAATTCCCTTTGTTCATTTTAATATCATAAGTGATCTTCCCCTTCATGAAAAACATATTTTTTAAATGTAGTGATGCAATAGCCTACATAATTTAACTTGAAACAATATTTCAATCTCTTATTAAACCCAAACGTAACTTTAACCTTTTGCTACAAAATATTTGGTTATGTCCTGAAAACATAATTCAATTAATTGTGCTGATTGTTAACTGTGTTTTTGTCCATTCAACTAAATTTGGTAAAGTCATCTGTTCTGGCTGTTGTCTTTATAAGCATGAACACATGCAACCCATTTGCACCTTTTCCTGTAACTACCTCACCACTTTTCTGCTGAGAGCCTGAAACTTTTACAAACAACTTGTTGAAAAGTCCTGCTGTCAGTGCTACACAACAGCAAAAAGTGCACGCAACACAGGCCACGGAGTGCTCTGAAGTAAAAACGCTCGTCATTCCTATCCCCAGTTGAAGTCAGAGTGTCCGTCTCGGCTGATTAGCAGAGCAATGAAGGCGGAGTTCAACATGCATTCCAAAAAAAGAAAAACCTCACAATAAAGCCATAATTGAAACAGAAGCATAAAAAAAAAAATCTAGACTATAGATTGGCGGTTCGTGTGTGTTCACACACGCGGGCTCTTCTAATTGTTGCGGGGCTGTGGCTCTGGTGAGGAGGATAGGGTGGGAAGGGGTTTGTTTCCACCGTGGCTGTTGTATTGACAGCTTCTCTCCTGGAGGGATGATAAGTATGGGGAGAGCTGGGGAGTCATGGAATGGACTAGATCGCATTTCAGACAGGGAAATTTTAGCCTTCTGCGTCTCAAGCCGTTGCGTTCAGCGGAGTCAGACGCTCTGAGTTCGGAGGCAGGTGCTGCGCTAATTGAAACCTGACAAGAATGTCAAACGACGTTGAGGAATCTGCAGTTAGTGAAGAAGAAATTGCACAGATGGTTGGGGCAAAAATAGATTAAATAGACAATCAAAACACTGCCTCAGGCTGTGAGGAACTGAAAAGAAACATCTAATGTTAAAGGAAGAAAATAGGGCCACTGCATGGCATTTCCATAATTGAAAGCCAATGAGGCATAAAAAAAGGTTTACCTAAGAAATGTTCTTACATATTGATTACTGGTAAAGACAAATGGAATTTTAGCTCTGAAGGAATGAAGCTATTTACCATATTGGAATTAGTTGATGTATCTATTTTATGAATTTCAGCATCTCAGTTTTACTGATGAAAATAATGAGAACCCTTTAAGTTTAATGATGGAATTTCTTTACTTTTGTTGCTGTTACATTGAACGAAAAGAAAAAAAAACCCACGAAACAAAAGTGGAACAAAGCTCCTTCTGGCTACAGCATTGCCCACAGAGGGAGGATCTTAATCGAGTTTTCACCGCCTCATCGCAAGAGCCAATCGGACGCCTGCGATCGGCCTGTGTCGGCTGCACATGAAGCATCATCCCCCAGCGCGATGACTGCGCAGGATAAGCTGGTGGACGTTTTTGAGTGAAATGGCCGAGTGATGCGAAAGTTCCGGCCGGTCATCTCCTGAATAGACGCAGGATGTTTGAGCATTTTCCTTCCCACTGGGGAGATTTTTTATTTAATTTGCTGGGCTTCTGGACTTGGGCTTTTTGCTCTTGCCTAATTTGACCTATTCCCTGATTCTGTAAAGTGTCTATGTGACCGTGTACAGAAAGTACTGTAGACATTAAACTGAATCAAATATAACATAATAAAAGGACTGAACGTATAACTGTGATTGGGCGCTTAAAGTTTGAAGAAAAATAGTGTGAATACAGACTTCTGCATAGAAAGGCTATAACACAATAAATGATAAGAAGGAAAGTTATAAGATGGACACAAACTCCCAGGGAATACAAGAGCCAATGAAAGCATGTAGTTAGCCCAGCCTGAGGTAGATATAACACCCACCTGCTGAGAAAAGGCTGAGCACTGGAGCTGAAGGACAATGTTACACAATAATGACATTAGAAATTTTGCGCCAGGCAACATGTAGAGGCCTACCAGTCATAAAAGCAAATGTCATGCGCAAGACTCTTCTTTGGCTTTTGTTTTCAAAAAAATACTTATGACTGAATTAATTAATGAAACGCTCAACACGGTGGGACCCAATTCCTGCACGACATAAATCATCACCGCCATCCTTGCATAATTTTAACTCTGGGTACAGACGCAGTCGGATACTTTCCCCCCTAATATAACACAAATAATCCTCCAGGCAATGTGTGGTGTCTGCTACATTATCATATTTATTTAAAGCGTCTCCTGACCCACTTCATTCTCATATTGTCCTGTACTGCGTGATTGAGGAGTCCCGTGTTAAAGAGCAGTCTTGAGGAAGGACAGACGTAGAAAAAAAAACAGATAGTCCATTCAAAATTCAGAATAAAAGTTCACCAGGTACCATTTTAAACACCTCTTTGCAGAAATATATGCAGCGTTTCATTACAGCAACACTTCCCAAGCCACGACACTGAATAAAGGTAAGCATTTGCAACAACAACAAAAAACCCAGCAGAACTGGTCAAATAGGAGATTTGACTTGCCTTTTCAACGTTTGTTTTTATGTTTTACACAAACCATATTGCCAGGAGGTGCTTCTTAAATGAGTACAACATAATGGTGACCAGTGATTGATTGCCTAATCTCCAATGAAACACACTGGTCAGCTGAACATTAGGTCACCCAATTAGTCTCATGTAAGGATCTTCTGTTTTGTGATTACCACAGAAACACAGTAAATGCACATTTATGAAGCAAATATCGTCTCTTGTGAAGTGGTCAAACATCAAGGGAATTAAAGCAGCATTAAGCTTTGGTATTTACTGGTGTGAATACCTAAAAATTGTTTCTCCCGCATTTCTGCCTTGACAGTTTTCCTGTATTTTTATGTCATTTTTCGTTTTAAGTAGTTCTCTAGGAGCTTAACAAATTAATCAAAATCACTTAAAAAAATGAGTAGGTACTCATAACATTTCAGAAATGAAGACCAAGGGCCTTATTTACTTAGACCTTTAGCATGTGCAAAACCTTGTAGCACAAGCAAAATCAATAAAATGACCAATGATTGGTCATAGTATTTGTTTTCCACCAATCATTGTTAGTTACATCATTAAATTTGCGTGTGGTAAAAAAGTTTTACATGTGCTAAAGGTCTTTAGTAAATCCGACCCCAAGTCTTTCAAATGATCAATACAATGGCGGAAACAGTTGTTTAGAGTAATCATGTCAATTGTTTAATTAGTTATTGCACAGCTTGAGGCCTGGATTCAATCAACAATGGTTCTTAACTGACTTTTTTTCACAAATACAGTTATGTAAAAAAATAATAATAATCATTTATTATAGTCAGTGTTAAGGGCAAATGTCTCGGCTGGGCCATACTCACAGTGTAGTTTTGATAATTTCATATTAGAAACAAACATGACATTTTTCAGAAGATATATATGTGCACAGTGTACCATATTAAATAATTCACATTTCCATTTTAAATATTTAAATAAATAATAAGGATCCAGTCAAAGGAACCATGTGAGTTAAAAATAGTTTCTCCCCTAATCCATTATGACACCCAGCATTGAGATCAGAATTTTACCAGGCCCGTAGAAGCATTTTATATTACATTATAATCACTTAGCAGACAGCCTTATCCAGAGCGACTTACAAAAGTGGAGACCATCAGTGTTAGTCTCAGAAAACAGAAGTGCCAGGCTAGTGCATGTACTAGCCTATTAGGTCGTTTTCATATGGTATTCCGTTTACATAACACATTCACTCACCCAGCCTCAATAATTGCTCCATGAGAACTGTAACTAAATTTGATGTTAAACATTAAAATGTATTTATTTTATTCAACAGACATGCTGTTGATCTAATGTTCATAATTGCATGGCTGTGTTGCTTCAATTGATCAAAAGCAGTTTAAAGCATCATTGACATTTATACATGAATCATTTACTATACTCAGCATGCTGTTGTCCTGGGTTATGAAGTGTTTAGTGGGCCCTTTTCAGAGCTTTTCTCCACATCTTTTCCTGTCACCTGCCCATGTCAGTCACTCTGTAACCATCATAATTACTAAATTATTGGGGTTCTGAAACTTGCATATCTTCATTACTGAAATAAAAAAAAGTTATTCCGTTCCTTAATTAATAAAGGTGACTTTCATATTTATTATCCGAAAATCTTTTGCATTGAGCACGCCCATTAAATATTCTGGCAGCTCTCAGCATGCAGTAAATACGAGAGCGCACTTTCACATGACTGTGCTTGTCTGGCTGGTCAGGAGGTGGCATTTAAGGTCTACAGAGGGACATTATTAGGACCTGGCTGACAGGAGGTAAAGTATGAAAATATTCCCTATTGGATTCCTTATTCCTCAGCCCCACTGAAATTGCCAAGCTATCCCCTCTTACGCTAAAGGTTTAGACATGGAAAATCAAGTCTGGTTCACCAGTTCTGTTAGAGTCATGTAGCATTCATATCATGGCTTATAGCTAACACGTTATAATTACGAATTGTGAGTCCAGTAAAAGTTGGGTGTTGTTGAATGAGTCACCTGAGGCCAGTTCCAATAGTTGGAGCAGACATCTGTAAGCTCTGTTTGATATCATTTTTCCTAATGGGTTTTTTCTCTTTTAGTAATAGTGTAGAACAATAAGGGGTGTATTCATCATTTTCTGTTACATTTTACTTTAAGTGGATCTTATATGATGTACCATTTATAATAACTTGATATAATATCCATATCCATTGTCCTAGGCATTCATTAATATTATAAATAGCTTAAACGTACTTTAAATTCATGCTGGCGTCCCTTTGCTTCTGCTTGTGATTACATTATGCGTAACCTTATGCAAATTGTTATAAGCAGGTGATAGGCTTGGATGTATTCCTAACATTGTATGCTCAACATTGACAAATAAAGTATAACCTTTTCTAATGTATACATTGTTCATTCTTTCAGTCATTTTGGTGATATCTCAACTGTATATTACAAGTAAAATGTAATAATTATATTTAAATTGTGGGCAATTGAATCTTAGCCATACTTTTAATGCATGCTCATGACACTGGGCCTAATCAAGGACTGATAAAGATGCTACAAGGGCACTCTTCAATGTTTTGGACTTCTACTACTCAATTTTGGATTGCCACTTATACCCCTCCAGTTACCATTACCTGAGCCCATGAGCCAGTCATCCTGAAGCCAATCTATCATTGTACTTTCCATTTTAAATATTACAGTCCACACAGTACTACAGGAGAGAGCTAATCCTATCTTGGAGAAATACCTTACCACACCAACTTAAATCCACCCTACCTGGCGGGAAATGTGTCCCACTAACATGGGCTCCTGGTCACAGTCAGCAATTTCAGCTTTCTTTTATTGATTAAAGAGGGATCGCTGAGGGGATGCATGCAAGTTATGTCGGTTTTATCAGGTCTGGCCTCCGGTGCGCCAGAATACTGGAACAGCCCCATTGCTGCTATGCGCCTTTCCCTGCCCTCCTTCTGGTACAATGCAGAGGAGGAAACACAACTCATTAACTGTGTTTCTAAACAAACGGGCGCACGGAAGCTGGTGTTTCTGCTTACCCGCGCCTGCAAAGGACTCCCCTAATGAGATGCGGCCTCCTTCCGAGCAGCTGAGAGAGGCCGGAGGGGGATCGGAGCCAGAGGCAGAGATTATAAAAGTGAGGATCTGCAGCTGTGGCAAAGGAGTGTCTACGGGACTGCCCGGGCGAGCCAGTTTGAGAAAACAAAGAGCTGCCGGCGATGTCAACACTCAGATGTCTGGACTAATCGAAATGCTGCACTTCCCATTGTTTTCCATTTACGCATGGACAATTTGTCTAAATACTCAACCCAGTAAACAAATACTCAGCTATCGCGCTACTGAAAAGACGCTCATCGGGGCTTCCCTTGCTGCGCAATAGTGACAGCGCTGCACTGCTACGGTGCCCCCCAACCACCTTGTCGCTTTAGTTAAATATACTGTTATTCATCTGAATCGGAATTAAAATGGTGTTTGCTTTTGTAATTGTGTCAGCCGCCAATGTGCTGTCACTTTTGATAATGCAAATGATTGCTAACTATCCACCTGGCTCTCTCAACAAGTTTTCAACCCCAGACAATGAATTAAGCACTTCAGTATTTCTTGTGAAATAAATTGTCCAAAATAAACACAGGCCTTTTCAAATCCCAGATGTATAAAGCTGTTTCTGTTCTGCCGTACTGCTTAACATGATTAAATAAATATGTGTAACTTGTTTCACTAGCTTCAAGCCTGCCGCTCGTTAAGTATAAACAACATTTTAGCAACTTTATGTGAGCTACTTTCTAAAGCACACATTTTCAAAGATTGCAGTGAGATTCATTTAATTGGGAACATTTCAAAGAAAGCTCATCACATGATCTTATTAGTCAACTAAGAATAATATAATAACATCTATCAATAACCTGCTTTCCTTTTAGTCTGAGGCATTGATCAATCCCTGTCCTGCTTAGCAAAATAGCAAGATACCAAGAGATGCTTCTGATGGCTGCTGTCTGTAAAAAATGCACAACTATTCCATCCCGCATCGCTGTTATCCTTTTTAAGACGCTGTTAGAGAACAATTTTCCAAGTTCACAGCACTTTAAGTTTAATTTTCATGGATTCTTGTCCATTGATGTTTTAGTAAACAAAAATATCTACTTTCAACACTAAAATACATCTTAATACAAAGGCACACAAACTGGATATCTGCCACAAACCTTCTGCGTTCCATAGGGCTGTCTTCTAAGTTTGGGTCTGGTTTCTGGTGCAAGTGTGGGCAAAAGTATGAGCTGCCCACTTGGGCCCTTATTTGTGGGTCCTGCACTGCCCACCATAAGTAAATGCCAGAGGGTTCACAGTGGGCCACCCACATGGAGCCACACTTTCAGCCCACGTTGGACTAATGTGGGCGGGCTTGCTTGCTTGAATCATCTTCAGCACTGTATCCATACTCCTAGGAAAACATCCTGCAGAACGAAGGCACCAAAAATAAACTGTCATACAGGAGCTGATTTAGTGGTCTGGATACAACATGAAATCAACAGAAGCTTCCCATTTGTCATGTTTTTATATATTGGTATGGCGTGTGGAATGTTAATAAGTCAAATGTAATCAGAATAGATTTATATAGAGCACTGGTGACATTAACTTACTTTCTAGCATCTAGTACACAAGGCCTGGTCATAGCTAATAGCATAGCCTAGATGTGGGAGCCCATAATGTACACATTTGTGAAAGATTTTTTATTATATATTGTGGAATATAAGTGTTGCTGAGAAAAGACCACATGAGAAAAGACCACAGTCTGGCCACGAGGAGGTTGTCTTTCTCTTTCTTAACACAGGCGCGAATTCCATTAGCATTGATAAATTAATGTGTTTTACAGGGTTTGTCAGCGTCTTGTTCTCAGTGCAGTGACACACCCCACAGTGTGGAATCTATTCCTGGCCATGGTCGAGCCCACTGTGGCTTGCAGGCCCAAAGAATGGAGCATTATTGGCCACAGTATCACTCAGGGAGGGACTGCAACTCCCTGCCTCATTGCACAAGAACAGCTCCTCTAGAAGGTTGGGCACCTACAGTCTGAATGTGATAGCTATGTAAGCAGCATTTTCCTCTGGCACACTGACTGTACAGCTCTGCTTTGTGGACTGCAGTGTAAAGTGAAGTGAATCGGGAGCTGGCTACACATTTTTTGGGACACGTGTACTATTCTGAATTGACAGCAGTTGCAGCAATGAGATAATGTAATACGTGTGCATAGGCCAATACATGTGATTTATCTCTTTATCATTATTTTTTAAAACTTTTTTTGGTATTTTGATTTGACCAGCAAATTCTAAGGGTCAAGAGGCAAGCAAATATCAGCCTGACCCTCAGCAAAGATTAGCTTGTATTGGTTTGTCATACACATACTCTCTATTTTAATTAGCAATCCAAAAAAGCATGTTCCAAAATTATTTACTTTCATATTTTAGGTGTTCATTGAACATTCATTCATTAAAATGTAATATTGTGGTGCAGACGTGAGAGTTTTTAATCAAAATAAAAAATATAATTCTATATTGTAATTATTACATCAAACAAAATGTTACAATATTACCCTTTTAGAAATAGCAATTCAGTTATTTTAAGAAATATAGTATCTCAGTTCTGATCTCCCCAACTTTTACTGGGATGGAGTCATGACAATGAAGAAGGTAGTAATGCACTGAACCATATACTTTAAACATGATGTATCTTCATGTGTTAATAAGGCAGGTTCATTTCATAATAATACAACAACAAAAAAACTTGAACAACCGATGTTGATAATTTTCTGAAAAGTTTCCCAGCTGAGCAGTTCTAATTTCATAGAAAAATGTAACTTCAGACAGAATTCAGATGAACCTACTAATGAACACAGCCATCTTGCCAAAGGTAGATTGGATCTCAATTGATTGTAAATCATTTCTGTCAGACAAAAGGAACTGTGATGTGGTGTTTTAGAAAATTAAATTGTGTTCTATGCCTCTATATCTAGTCAAGGTTTATAGAAGAGAACCCGAACCGCTGATGTTTGTTACTATAACAGCACACAGATATGCACTTTGTAGCCCCGGCCCATGCTGAGTGCTTCTGGAGCCAGATAATAACATAGATGTCGCTTCCTTGTCTGTTATTTTGTCTATTGAAGGAAAATTGCAATTGCTCTGAAATTTAGGAAGTCTGCTTGATTTTATATTGGTATACTTTCAAAAATTCTTTCAAGACTTTCTATTCTGTTTTACTTACTTTATTTGGTTGAAATATTTGGCTCTTTCTGCCAGCTTCCTATTGCTGTCTTCTGTTTTTTTGGCAGGGAAAAGTACTTTTAAGAAGTCATTGTAAATAAAATGTCAACTTTAATAAGCAATACCCCGAACACCCGTTCTAGTTAAAACAGGCATGCCATGATTACTCTTTAAATTTCCCATGTGTCCATTTTTTACCAACTTTATTAGTTTTAGCAAACAAAACACGTTAATTAATTTGCTAGCTTTGCAAAACCAAACTATTCATAGCAATACTACTTCTGGCACCAGTCACATTTTGAACATGTTTAATTAAAAACTGGCAGTGGAGATATAATTCCATACACAAGTTCATTCAAAGTATTTGCATGCTTTCTGTTGTGGCCACATGCCAATCAAACAAAAGTGGCTTCTGTACAAGTAGTCTTGACTTATATGTTCCAACAAAACCTTGCCGTATGCCTCTCACAATCCAGGTCATATTATTTCTTAGCTAGCTTACATTTCAGCTGTTTTTATCTTGGTTTGATTTTTTTGTCATTTTCTTGAGATCAATAAAGCAAGATAGGAAGATGACAATATGATAAAAGAGCAATTTTACATGTTTTAAATGGCACTCCAATGTATTTAATGTCAATCAGTGTGGTCCCCACAGTACCCAACAAAGTACATTGCAAGCATATGGATGCAAAAAATTATATGCTCAAAAAAGACAGAATTGTTTTTTTTTAAATGCACAATGAAATGCAATTAGAATAGTCCATAGCTTGAGTAGCTTGACCTGGACCTCCTGAAAGCCATATTTTCACTGCGGGGGGTGTGCTGTGCAAGTGCATTCATTTCTCAAACTGCATTTATGATAATCCCAAAAAGGGCAAGCATTTGTGTTCCTGTGACAAAAAAAAGTCGACTGAAGTGCCATCAGAGAAAGCTTTTATATCAAGCGAAGGCCCCGCAGTGACAGCGAGCGGTGGTGCTGAGTTGGCAGCCCGCTGCGTCCTGAAGTAGCCCATTAACTGGACATGCTCCTTTTCTCTGCGGGTCCCAAACAGCATTAAATGAATCCAGGCATGCTTTCCTTTCTGACAGCCTGGCTCTGTGCCGTAAAAAGCAAGCACAAAAGGCTGCATTGAATTTCGGCACAGGGATTGTTGTTTGAGAAATACAGTTTTCTGCACCGAAAGGCTGTAAAACCTTAGCCGCCTATTCTTTGTCGAAAAGAGGTGACCAGTGGGCCATATAATATGCCTGTATAATACCCTAAGATTACCCTATATGTAAAGAATAAGGGTACAGTGATGTAGCGTTTCTCTTTTTAGCCCGGTGTCCTAATCACTCTCCTCTTTCTTACTCTGTGTTTTAATGTTCAGTGTTTCTTCTATGATTTTACAGGCCTGGTGGGCTGCCAGAAAAAAAAATGTTTTATGCCAAAAAGAATGCAAAATACCTATTAATTCAGATCTCTGTGTCTTTGCCTGGGAAACTGGATGCGATGCAATCTGATCCCCATGTCTTGTTCGGAAATATTTACCAATTGTTAATGTCTCAAAAAGCGGTACGTGTTTACAAATTCTGAATAAATGCCTCCTCCACAAGGCTGTGCTGGGAACTACTGCAACAACTCGTCGTGACTTGGCGAGTTTCTCCAAATATAATTTTACAGGCCTAGCGGGCTGCCAGGCCAGCGAGAACCCCTGCCAGGCCAACAAAATAAGATTTTTTTAAATGCGAAAAAAGTACACCATGGGGTCGTTTAACTAAGATCCCAAATAAGGGGTGTTATTTTGCATGCTCAGCCAAAGTATTTGCACGTGTTATCATTTCACACTTTGCAGGTGATCAACTAAGATTCATTATGGAATTTACTCCAGCCGCAAACAACTGTATTTAAATGAGAAATTTTGCGTGTTTGAAATGGTTACTGGCAGCAGTATTGCCAGTGAAAAACCATTTAATGAATGGGAAAAAGGCTGTTATTTTATGGTGCTGTTACATTGAACAAGCTGGCAGCTTAAGACAAACTGTTTCACTGGATGTCTCTTACTTTCTGCTGGGAGTTTGTCATAACTAGCACTACTCTACTTTTGTTAAGTTTTTATCTGCTTTACTATTCACTGTTTGTTATAATATACATTATATTGCTTGTTTGTTTCAAGTACTAGTCTATGGGGTGCCAAATGTAAAGTAAAACACAACACATTTTTTTTGTGTTTTTTTCTCAGATTTAGCATAAATGTGGCATTTTCCTGAAGATTTACGCTAAGTATGAGTTTTTTTCCAAGATGTAACTGACATGCTAAATAAACCTTTTAGTTCATATTTTCAGATTTAATTGATAAATCTCAAATAAGCATTTCCTAAATATATAACTTAAATGTTAAAATAAATATTTTTAAAAATATATATTAACATTTAAATAAATATTTATTTTATCACAAATCTTGGTTAAAAATTTATATATTTATTAAAAAATGTATATTTATATCTTAAATGTTTTGTTCCAAATTAAAAATGTTGTCTAATATCTTAAATTCAACATTTAGCTAACTATATCTTTAGTTTAAGTTTTTTGAAAAATATACTAATTAGCTCTGCCCCTTGGTGAGTGGTATCCAATGGAGGGAGGGGAAATAGCTGGCATTAGTGATGGGGGTAATTGAGGGTCTTCTAGCGAAGTGTGAAACTTGACGTTACATATTATATTAATTCCCATATTAATTCCTGTTTGACACACATTATTTACATAGCCTACACACAGATAGCATCTGTTATAATCATGTAAGATGTCCAGTGAATAACTAGATAGCGTAGGCTACGTTTTGGGCATATTGGTGTTTCCTTGACTGATTTCTTATGGTGAAGTTAAATATTGACAGCCAGCCAAGCAAAATAACAAACTGGCAGCTTGATTCAATAGATAGTTAGTGAGCTAGTTCGCTAACCTGTCTGTCGGTAATGTCATAGAATAGCAGGATTCTTGAAACAAACTCAAAACTTTTGAACTACTGTTAGCACTTAGGTCGCTATAACGTTAATTGAGATAGGAAGCGAATTGACGTTGACAAACTGGGGGCCAGTAGTTTGACAAGACGGGTTAATATAGTCGCAAGTTTCTGGCTAGCAAGGGGTTTGCCTGCTTATGTCTTATCACACATTGACATGGTTACAATTGTCGTACAAATACAGAGAATAGCTCATTCTGCAAATCTTGCGTCTCTGTCAAACTAACATGGGACTCGATTTGTTCCGTATTTCCCCTGAAGTTTCTCAACAGGGGCACTAAAGGGCACTGGTGGACTTTAAGAAATGCTCATGCTGAGACAAATAAAGCTTGGGAATGGTGATCGTGTTAGAATTCATATCATTTTAATTTTGAAGAACTGTGTAGTTCTACTTTACAGTATATGTGTGTCAAATGATGTAGCCTATTTGAACTGTCCATCCTTGGTAGAAATGGCAGAGGCGTCAAGTGGCCAGTTTAGTCCAGCGACAGTGTCGCTCGACTGAAATCACAGAACATTCATAAACATTCTATTGTCGCTTTACATAGGCCTACACTGTGGTCGTTGTCGTTTGCAAGAAACTATATAAACACACTCCAGCGACAGTTTAGCTGTCACTCAGGGGACAATGGAGGAAGAAGTAGCTTTAATAGGTCCGATGCTTTACCCATTTTTTGCTAAGTGCTAACAGTAGTTTAAATGTTTTGAGTTTGTTTCAAGAATCCTGCTATTCTATGACATTACCGACAGACAGGTTAGCGAACTAGCTCACTAACTATCTGTTGAATCAAGTTGCCAGTTTGTTATTTTGCTTGGCTGGCTGTCAATATTCAACTTCACCATGAGAAATCAGTCAAGGAAACACCAATATGCCCAAAACGTAACCTACGCTATCTAGTTAGTTCGCTGGACATCTTACATGATTAGCTATAACAGATGCCATCTGTGTCTAGGCTATGTAAATAATGTGTGTCAAACAGGAATTAATATAGGAATTAATATAATATGTAACGTCAAGTTTCACACTTCGCTAGAAGACCCTCAATTACTCCCATCACTAAAGCCAGCTATTTCTCCTCCTTTCTCCATTGGATACCAGTCACCAAGTGGCGGAGCTAATTAGTATATCTTTCAAAGAATTTTAACTAAAGATTTAAATTTAGCTAAATGTTGAATTTACAAACGCAAGATTTAAGATATTAGACTAAATATTTAAATTTTTAACCGAGATGTGTAATAAAATAAATATTTATTTAAATGTTAAATCTTGGTTTTTATAAAAAAGCTAAATAATTCATTTAGAACCCAAGATTTAAGATATAAATATTTTTTATTTTTTTTGCTAAATATTTAACTGTTAAACACAGATTTGTGGTAAAAATAAATATATAAATTAAATCTTAAATCTTGCTTTTGGAAAATGTAAGATTTAAGCTAAATGCACATTCGTCAGATAATAATCAGAAATAATAGATAGTTAAGATGTTGCCAAATAAACCATGCCATTTTGTCGTATTGTTCAGTTACACTAACAAAAATAGACGAGAACCATTAACTACCGAAGTACTTAGTTTTCGTTAGTACGTACTTTTCGTTCGATTAGCAACCAAAATTAATGAATGGGCCTTTAAATAAATTTTTAAAACTTGGTAAAAACCTACCATTGTTTAATGATTTGTGTGAAACATGCATTTGGTGAAACGTCGCCTTGCAATTTAGCTTGCTTTAAATAGACTAATGTTAGATCAAACGGCTTAGCATTTAAGTTAACTTGACGTTGATTGCGAGCTTGCGTGTGATATTTATCTCTTCATAGCAGCCGCACTGTATTTTACTTTGTATTGATTGCATTAATTCCTCGCCAGGTTCAAAACTATGGTTCAAACCACAGAACTGTATAAGAACATGTTCAAACATGTAGGGCTGGATGACGTCGTTGGCACTCAGGTTGAGGGTGTAGATTTAGACCACACCCCTACAAGACTGAGTTTATTAGCTGACTTTGAGATGAATATTAATATACCTATTCACATTTTCTTGAAAAGATATTTGGTGGGTGTGTAGTGGACCCATCCCTCTTTGATATGTTGTGGTTATTAGAATTTTAAAAAATCTTTTAACATCACTTAAATATTTTCTTGTGGAAATGCAATGTCACTATATTTGTCTCCTGTTTACGCTGTCAATACTACAACCTAATGTTACTGCGTGTTCATGATTATTGTATCAATATGTTTGAATATAATGAATTTAATGCAACTTACAGCGAGTTATCACTGGATTCGATAGCTAACATGATCATTGCACTGCCTATGGCAAAATATCTGTTACATTGTTGTGAGGGGATGGGACCCAAATGCAAGACTCAGAGATGGCTCAAGGGAAAACTCCACCAGGGAGTACATTTAATGGGACACAGCCAGGAGCAAAACAGAAACAGGCATGACACAGACATGGGTCAGGGACGGGATTGGTCAGGAACTTCGAGGGTAGCTGGTTCTGCAGCTCAGGACAGGCGGGTAGCTGGCTCAGCAGCTCAGGACAGGCGAGTAGCTGGCTCTGCAGCTCAGGACAGGTGGGTAGCTTGCTCTGCAGCCCAGGACAGGTGGGTAGCTAGCTCTGCAGCTCAGGACAGACGGGTAGCTGGCTCTGCAGCTCAGGACGGGTGCGGGTGACCAGGGTCAGGAACGGATGGGAACAGGCGTGGGGCCTGCGGGCAGGTGCCATCGCGGAGGCCGCAGGAGAGCCAGTGCGGGGTGCCACGGACAAAAACAGGTGGGAACAGACACTGGGGGCTAAGGTCAGGGTCAGGCGCTTAAGCCTGGGGAATCAGGTGCTTAGGTTTGGGGAAGCAGGCGCTTCGCTTTGGGGTTCAAGAACAGATGCAGGGTTCCCACGGATAGCGCGGGGGCCCATGGTCAGGGACAGGCACTCAGCCTGGGGGTCGTACAGGCACGCAGCCTGGGCACGAACAGGGGAGCCGGAAAAACTGGGGAGCCTGGGTAGGAAGAGGGGACCAGGGTAGAAACCGGAAGCCAGGGGCAGGAACTGAAGGCTAGGGCAGGAACTGAAGGTCAGGGCAGGAAGTGAAGGCCAGGTCAGGAACTGAAGGCCGGGGCAGGAACTGAAGGTCAGGGTAGGAACTGAAGGTCAGGGCAGGAACAGACACAAAACGCACAGGACATGACATGACGAGACGAGAACACACAAGATACACAAGGTACACAAGATGATCCGGCCCTGAACACAGAATCGGGGCAGACTATATACACAACATGTTGAGGACAGAACGAGCAACAGGTGGGGGAAGGCTAACGAGGACACAAGAGGAAAACACAATGCAGGTGCGGGAAGTGAGAAACACAAGAGGAAGGAGAGAGGGAAAACACAGGGTGGACTCAAACAAGGGGAAAACCAGAGACGGAACACAGGGATCTCACAATAGCCATATCATGATGCCATATTGTCATTTTTCTCCAAGCCAAGGAAGATAAAGTACATCAATGAATCATGCACACTGTGTCCATGATGTGCTAATGTTTTGCAAAGGTCAGAGGATTGTTAACATTAATGCACAAGGTGCTGCATAAAACATTGGTAAGCTGCAAAGTAATGCCAGGTGTCTTATAAATATGGTAAATGCATGTGTTTGTGGCAGTTGTATTAATTCAAGTCTTTCTTGGCATCTTGGCCATGTATTCCCTAGTAGAAAATGTCTGGTTTTTCGTTCCTGGGTATTTGTCAAAACTAAGAGAGAGGATTTTACAGCCAACTCTGTCAATGCAAAAAAAAAATCCAAGGTGTACAGCACACATTTTCTTGAGACTGACTACTAACAAAGCAGTATGAAAGACTAAACTGAGGGACATAACAGTGATCTATTGGAGGGAGATCTATCTATTGGATGGGAGCCAGGCTTAACTTACGCCTAAAACCATGCATTGTCCCATCTATAAAGTGAGCATGCCACATTCAAAGCAACAGCACTCGATTAGCTTGTTTGTGTACCTCACATTACCACAGTTTTAATTAATTTTCCAAACGGGTCTTTGCAACCAGACAAGCCTTTTCTCAACCCAAGAAAGCTAGCTAGCTACACTTATTTCAAAGCTATGAAACTAGTGGCTATAGTGATGTTACCTTTTTTTTTTGTTGCAGCTAGCTATTATTGACCGGAAAAATAAAATCCAGGTAACGTTAGCATGCGATTGTGGTAATCATGAAGTAAAGTTAGCTAGCTATGATGATACTAACATTATCTCACAGAGAAGCCATGACCAATCAAAGTTTGTTGTGGTGTTATGCAACATTATGCTATATAGGTTCGAGTAATATGCAGCACGATAACACACATGGTACAGTTATGCTATTAGGTGAAAAGTCTTGATGAGAGTTCTGATGGAGCAAACAGACAATTAGCCCACAGTATTTTCACTGTAAGACTACTGCAATCAGCTGAATAAACACTTATTACTTTAATGTTACTGCAGTTTAGAGCAGTTTATTTGTACAAGAACAACAACAACATTAACCCCGTATTTCAAAGATGTGAAACCTGTAGCTAAGGTGTCATGATCCTTCACTTTACTATGGCACAGCCATAGTTCGTGGATCGTTTTCCTTGGTGGGCAGAACCATAGAGGGTTAGTACATAAATGTAACCTCTCATTTATTGATGTATAAAATTAAACACGAGCCATATAAACATAATAAACAATATAAATATATGCAGTGGTTGAGATCGAACATTCCATATAGATCATATCAGTGATAAAATTTTGTGGGTGGTTAATTTAACCACAGAACTGTGACTTTAATGCTTTAAGTCGTGCGATTAGCTTGTTTGTTTAGCTAACGATACGTCACTTCTAGATTGGGCGACATACAGGCCTTTGTATATGACGACAGAATAAACCAAAAAAAGTTCTAAATTTATATTGTGTTTTTAAATTATGATGTGAACATCCAATTAACACAGTTGTTTTCTAAATTATTTTATGTGGTTTAACCTGCAACAATATGCCCATTAAATCATCCTCGCCTTGTGTTAATTTTGTTTACAGTCTTGAATATACAGAGCAAACAAATATTTGCCTGAAAAAAATATATAGGAGAAACACTGATTTTGTTTATTAATTTAATCATAAATTAGAGTGGGATATTGATAGATTTGTCCTGTTTATTGCTAATTACTCTGTTGTGGTTCCTCACTTAATGGAGCTCACTTCCTGTTAATCTCTAATGGCACTGGATAGTGGATGTCAGGATTTCACAGTTGTGCTCTTTGTCACCGCAAGCTCCTATATGATGATGACAATGATAGATATGTCTGCTGTATTTAGGTTTCCCGTTCTCAGGAAGTCCACATCTGGACTTTCATCTAGCCGCTGCAATTTCTACTATCATGGATATTGGCAGTCAGTTTTGACCATGCTGGTCATTAAGATCTAGACCCTGAGCCGACCAGAGGAGGATGGGTTCCCCCCTTGAGTCTGGTTCCTCCCAAGGTTTCTTCCTAGTTACACCAGGGAGTTTTTCCTTGCCACTGTTGCCTCTGGCTTGCTCTTGTGGGGGTTTAGGCTGGGTTTTTCTGTGAAGCACATTGTGACTATATAAATAAATATTGATTTGATTTAATTTGAAGTCAGGAAGAAGATAACAGGAGGATGTGTATATGTGTGTCCGTGCCTGTGTGCACTGTTCTGCAAATGGAGTGTAATTAGAGATGTGCACGCACATGCATGTCAGCCTGCCTTGCTTACAAAATATTTTTAATTCCACGTCACAGAGAGAACATTTCCATAGGATCTATACAGCAACAGCAGCTGTGTTTCGCCAAGTAAACATGGTTCCTTGTCTAAATGTTTTTCTAAACTTTGTGTACCAATGCACAATATGAAATAATGGACAGTCACTGCACTATTGTTGTTAGTAGCCAACACAGCATTGCTACCTAACAAGGGTGACAAAAATTTAGCAACATCAATGTTCAAATTGTGAAGGTCTGTTCATATTGAAGAACTACTGCAGAAGCATTTGAATATTAGTAACATAATAATAATAATAATAATAATAATAATAATGAAAAAATTGGCTACAGATCGTAAATTAGCCTACGCACGGCAAATTGTAGCCTATACAAAATAGCCTGAAATCGAAAACCAATGGGCTAAAAACGAAGTAAATGAAACTAAAACCATGAGCCTTTATTTGCGATAGAATACAAAATTGTTTTCCCCATAGTTCTAATAAAAATAAACTAAGACAATCGTCTCGCTGGCCTATGGATCTGTTGAGAACGGCCTCCTTCAGTAGCCTATGAGAAACAGTATGAAATACAATGAGTACGCGCTGCTCAGCACTTCATCAAAGATGCGAGAGCAGACGATATGTTTTTTTTTTTACAATATTACAGAAAATAATAAGTAATATTATTACAGAATATAATATTACAGAATTGTATATGAAAAAAAGGTGATCGGGTCCTCACAGGTCCATTCGGGCAAATCAGTTTCACATGTGCTTACCCGAGACCCGCGGCTATTTTATCAGTTTCGACCCGTACCGTGAGACAAGTCAGAGTTTTGGACTCGTGCCCGCTTCAGTTTCGGGTCGGGTCTCGGGTATTCGGTTCGGGTGGACCCGTGAAGACCTCTACCGTGAGCTACTCAGTTAGCTTCAGTTACTTAACGCGACCAATGTAAAATCATGTAGATGTCATAAGCACTGTAATATCTCACAGCATCCACATTCTATTGCATCGTTTTTCAAAATGTGCCCATTGACTCCCATTAATTTTTTTGGCGATAAAAGGTCAATTATCTGAAAAAGTGTATATGGTATAAAGGTAACAAGTAATAGCAACCTGGAGTGTATAAAGGTATAATATGAGGTATTAATGGTGTGAATGGTGTAGGAGGAGGTTCTGAAAAAGTGGCGGAATAATAATAAGTATGGTGAATAACAAAAGATGTGGTTTCACAACCACACCTAATAAGTCTTAAACAGACTGTAACGAGAAAACTCCAAAAATGAACAGAACTAAATCTTCTTTTGAGGACAATAACTGTGGTTATAAAATTGTTCTCAATTCCATAGCCTATGTCATTTTTCACCTCACCGCAGACCAGTGGAAATGTGACTAGGCCTGGTTTCACAATTAATGGCACACTATCAACAACGAAAGCATATTCTTTTGCCTTCCCACTCCACACGCCGTTGATCTTGTCTCTATTACAGGTCCCCCCGGTACTTTTCTTCTGTAACTTCTTTCATAGAAACTGAGGTTGATATGTTTTCTGGGGATCCAGTAAGGGTTTGGCAGACCTCTGTGTGTGACTCAGCACGTTCAGAATTACCAGACTGACACTATCACTCCTTCTGCAGGGTTTAAAGCTAATATGAGCATTCATGACTGATTTAATCACACTGGAGGGAGACTACAGGAAGGTACTGTATGGTACTTTTTAGACCTCTGAGTATGAGGGTCTCATTAGTAATGATGATTGTGGGGGGTAATTTAATATCGTCACAGTAACTGCTTTGTCTTTTTTTTTTTACCCCTTTGCTTTTGCAGTTTTGACTTTAAATAAAAGTTTCATTTTGAGAGAAATTGTACTGACAGTATGAGAGCTGAAACCATCATATTGAGCTAATGAGTAGACATTATGTGTGGACTCATGTTCATCCTGACTTCATTGTTCTTTGTGCTCTAATTTAAGCAATAAATCCAAGCATTGTTTTTTTCCATTAACTTTTTGTTAATTCATTGGACTTGTTTAAGAAATATAAAAAGTAACATTTTCTTAATTTTGACAATGATCCAGTAGCAAAATAACAGAATTACTCACTCCATCATCAAAATGCAATCTAAAATCAACATCTTTTTCTTCTTCATTTCACAAACTATCTTCACAGCATAATTTGCCTGAAGAAGCCTTTTTGAGGTTCCATAAATACACATGTGATTACTGCACCTCCAGACAAGTATAGCAGACATAAGGAAACTGTTAATAACTGTTTATACTTTATATGACCTTTAGGCAAATAGTAGAAAAGGGGGGAAAGTAGCCAGTCTCATTCACCATAATTAAACCATACCCCACCACACCCACAGGTGATTTATTCCAACCTCTTTTATGAGTGCACTGCAGATACACTGCAGCAATGCAGTGAGACACACGTGAGTTACTGCAGTGACTTTCACGAATGCACCTTGACTGTGAAAATAGGGGCCCGATGTTGTGTCACTAACATTTGCAGTCCTTCTTCTGCAACCTGTGCATGACCTCAAGCATATTTGTAGAGAAAAAAAGTCCTGCTCATCTAACATCATGGCCCCTGTTACATTTATGGGCAAAATAAGCTGTTAGCCAAATAGTTTTTACTGATCTGAGATCAAAAACAGTCGCATTAGCTTGCATGCACCTTGCAGGGTTGCAGTGTCATTCAATGGCAGTAGCCCATTTATACTCATAATTAAAATTGCTACAAACTAAAAGTGCTTACAGAGCGTTGAAAATAGGGAGCAGACACTTATGCGGACAGACAGTTCGGCAGACTGTCGGCGGACATTTGCCTTTCATAGTTGTGCATACTCAAAGCGTACTCAAAGTATACCATACCATATTATTTGTAGACAACATTTCCCATCATATGTGTGTGCAAATTTCAAACAACAATGGTTTTGTTCATGGAAGAAGATCACGGTACGAAGAGGGTACGCTTGTAGGTGAAACGACAAATCCGTAGGTGCCGATACCAAAAATAGACTGCTGCGCAGACTTCCTAGGCAGACATCCGCTCAGGGTCCGCTTTGGGTCCATATGATGTCATTTAGGTCCACACAGACCCTGCGGACATCTGTCTGCATACTTTTTTTGGTGACTATGAAATGGCCTTAGTAGTCGTACTGTTAAACATTGATTGGTTTTATATATATATATATATATATATATATATACATATATATATGTATTTATATATATACAGTATATATAACTAACAATTTATTTCCATTGGTTTCTTAAGCAAGCTATAAACAATATGTATGTAAAGTACATTGTCGTTGGCATAGGGGCTAGTTTGCTAGCCAGCCCAGAGGCCAATTTGTTTGGGATTGATTTTGTAACCACACAAGTCTATCTTGTTATAACGCTACTGAAACAGTTATAAAAGCTAGCTAATTTCGTTCATATTTCCAAGAAAGCTTCTAATGTTAGATTTCAGCTAATGTTATGTTGCAGTGGAAAAGACTATATTTGCTTCCCGTTGAAAGTAAATAGACAAATGTATCTAACTATAAAAGTGGTGGAAACAGGTGATAGTCATGTATTTGTGGACGTTAAATTAGGCATGACCTACCTCTAAACCCAAGACACATAACTGCTGAAAGAATGGATTAAACCCATTGTGGTTAGATTCAATTACAGCCAGAGTTAAGGACCTGACCTTTGTCAGGATCTGCTCTCATTATTCCCTGATTCCCAAACTTGCTTTACTGTGTTGTACAAGAGGCGGACGTTTCCTGATAAAAACTATGGAGCTGAGGTAGTTTGTTTTATTTAGCTGTTTTCTCTTTGTTTTCAGTCAAGGTGGGTGATGTTTGCCTGCCCATTTACCAGTGTACTTGCTAAGATAATAACCCAATCCCATCACCTCTTTCAGAGTAACAACACAAATTATTTTGGACGGTGTCCTTACAGAGTTCAAGGCTGTGTATGTAGCGTGAGGCTGTCACAAAACTACAATACAAACAGATGGGTAAGATGAAAAGACACAGGGCCAAATTACATGAAATAATTTAGGAAAGATTAGGTAGCATAGCTTTGGCTAGTTTAATTAGTGTGAGCTACAATGTTGTTTGTTGTAACTTGGCCTCATTTTGATATCAATACTTTTAACGGCAGGCCTAGTTTTTGCAAGTTTTAATGAATGATTTACAGACCGTGCTTTGTAGGCTATGCGTGAGTAGTAATTTGGCATTTTTGTATGTTGAAACCTTTTTTGTTGAGATTTAACATAATCCAAAATAGTGAGAGGTTGTTTAGTCTGAAACCAGAAGCCAAAAATAGCATTCACACAAAGCAAGATGGTAATTTGTCAGTGAATGCTTATTACATGTAGTTATCGCAAGCGTGTAGTGGCTGACTGAGAAAAGGTAACCTTACATTACATTACAAACACTTAGTATACCTGTAAGACAGGCTGTAAATGTCCAGGCCCACAGGAAAAACACTAAAACCTTCCTGCTATTCACTTTCCACACCCTTAATCAGCTGTGTAAGGACCATCTTTTCTGCATTATTTCTGGCCCTGATGCAACTGGTATTGGTAGACCTGCCGTTTTACATGAAAAAGATGACATAAAATTTGATTAGAAATGACCCTTTAGTGCTGTGAATAGGATCCTTCATGTCAGTTTGTATAGTAGAAATTCAGACCTCCAGGTTAAGTGGTGTAGCTCTATATGGTTGTCTTCAGAGGCATTCTACAATACACTCTGAGATATTGCAAAAGGCAAGACATGCAGTATCGTGTTACTCGGGAGAACAGATCCTGTAATCCTACAGTGCCTCCCAGCTCATCAAGTGAGTAGCTTGACTGTTGCTCCCTCTATATCTTGCTCTTTATACTGCAAACCATCTTTATGGAACCCACATTTTGTGAAATAATGCCCATTTACTTGGACAAAGTGACAGCCATTTAAATTTTTATGGAAACTACTAGACAAGGGTATCGCATTTTGACTTGTCATGTCAAGATGCATATTTCTGTACAATTTGAACCTTTAGTTTTTAGCAGTAGGCTACATAAGAAGCATATATCAGCTATCATAACCCATAAATGCCAAGCAAGTTTTACCGGAAAAGGATTGGATATAAAAATAGCATGAATCCTCATGCAGTCTATTATGGTTACTCATAATGGCTGGGGTATGTTGGGTCATCTGTCCAACTGTATCTGTATGTAGTCAAAACATAAAAGGTTCATTGTATGTACGTATATGTTTGTAATGTGTGTATTGTCTTTGATATATCAGGATCTGATTACATTTTAGATTCATAAATATGATATTTGCAAATACATATATATGTTTGTGTAGCCTGGAAACTGAAATAGACATATTTTATGTCAAAAGACATTTGTGTCATTTCTGTAGTATACCACAGAGGAAATAATATACAATGGTGGGGTGGTTTGAAACTGTAATTGGAAATCGGAAATTTGGAATATATGTAACTTTGAAGTTGGAATGCATATTTGGAATTATTACCTGAGCTGGCCTTATTTTTAACAGCCTCGTATTGTATTGCTATAAATCTTATTATCAGTAAAAAACAATTATCAAACAAGCCGCAAGCAAGATCTCATTAGACCATAATTTTTCATTTGTTGGTTTTCCAAAACATTCTGCAGAAATAATTCTAGCTGTATTGCATTCTCAAGAAAACATAAATGTCACGTATATATGTGTGTGGATTACAGAGAAACAGAAAATGATTGACCAAGAAAAGAGCTAGATACACAGAACGGACTGAGTTCAAAGCAAGTGAGAGATGCTAGCTGTATTATAAAAGACACAGCATCAGTCAACTGCCGATCAGCAGGCAGCTTCTGACTAACCAGCTCTAGTTATACTTGAGTTATACGCGAACAAGGTTAATTAATAAATGTGTTTTGAGGAACACATTGAAACATACTATTTTATGCAAGAAGGTACCATTTTTTGGGCTCATTATGCTGCTCTCTTGGAAACTTTTCAACTCATTGGTTTTAGATGGACCGAGCATGCGATTCAGTGGGAGAGGTTTCTTTCCAGTTTTTTATCAATAAAAAGTGTGACTTTTTTCTGTGTGTTACCTTCTATTATGCATCTGTGATAATACCATTAAAAATATGTATGTATTGTATTATAATTACTTCTGGGTTCATACCCTGTTCACTTAACCAGTCAGTTTATGAATCCGAGTTTCATATTTAGCTCTACTGTAGTTGAGAGAGTTTGTCCTTATAGCAGGCAAACAGCTCTCAAACGCTGAGATTGCACTACTTATGAGCTTCATCTGAAATTCCTCTGTGTAATTCCTCCTCTCTGGGTTTCCCGCAAACGGATCCTGGACTGATCGTGTGATCCCGTAATACAGAATGGGATTAAGCTCTGCTTCCTCAATGTTGACAGTACAATCTTATTAGTTTCCTCGACGTGAAATAACTTCCGCGCTCACCGCTATACTTAGAACCCCATTGTCCCCAAGCATGAAAATGAAAGTCATACAGAAATCAGAAGAGAGCTCTGGTTTGAATGGGCTGCTCTTAGAAATTAGAGAGCCTTTGTATCAGGTTCTTGTCCATTCAGCGATATCACTTACTGAAACCTCAACCTTAGGGTAGTATCTGGTGTCACTGGACACTGAGCTGCATGGCTGTGTATACGAATATTGCAATTGCAATACATAAAACCACTCATCTTTTCACAGCAATGTTTTTGTGTAAAATAAACACTGATAAAGTACTTTCAACTTCACAAAAATACATTTGGTCTCTAAACAAACATTAGGATTCAAACAAACTTTGTAAGAGCACTGAGTTGTGTGTATGGACTGAACAGTATTAGAGTGAATCAGGGGTCTGGGAGAGTTTTCAATTTATAATCAATAATTAACCTTTTGTCTTTGGCTTCTGTTTATCTTTGTCCCTTATATGTGTTATGTTGTGGAAACTATTTATGTTGCGAATTAATGTCTCTTATTACAGTTACATTAAGCTATGAATGAGGGGACTGCTGGGTGGTTCATATGGTTAACCCTATTAACTTTGGCCCTCCAGAGAAAGCTTTCACCTAGTTTCTACTCGTCTTATTTAAATGTAAATATCTCAAAAAAGACCAAGCGGCTACCCTTTCAAACTATCCTGCGTCAAAATTTATGGGGTTTTCTTAACGCTGTAGTTTATAATTTCAGACAAACTTGAATACTGTAATTGGGATGGATACGTCTACCACTAGGGCACAATTACATTTAGGGCGTGTCCAGGTTTTGCTAGATAGACAGCAGATCATTTGAGTGCAAAGTAGGGCGTAAGGTTCAAATGTGCTGAACTTAGTCTCTTTGTTAATTATAGGTGTGTCGTGGGGGCGTAACATACAAACCCCAATTACCAATTTCGCCGGACTTATTTTTCTCTAGAGTTCAATAGGAAAATGAGTCAGGTGAAACAACCTTTAAAGTGCTCCATCCATATCTACTGCAGAGTGAGTGATGGTTTGAGGGTCGTTTCATACCTCAGACCCTTGATGACTTACAGCCATTTAGCCAACCATGGGTTCCATACTATTCTCATGTAATCTACAGCTTAATCTAGTCCCACCCCCCAATTTCTATAGAGATCCATTCAAATGCAGAGAGGTTATAGTATCGCTTGTAAGAGTACCTGCAAAAAAAGAAGATATCAAGAGTCTTTCGATATCCTTTTATACCCAGTCATCACCTGTTTTATACCCAGTCATCACCTGTTCCAAACAGGTGTTTTTGTAACTTCCCAGTCTTTTGTTTGCCCCTATCCCAACCTTTTTGGAACATGTTGCAGGCATCAAATTTGGAATTGGCGTATATTTACAAAAATCTATAAAGTTGACAAGTTAAAACATTTTTTGTACTGTTTTCTATGAAATATATGTAAAAGAGAATTTACAAATCACTTTCAACTTTTATGTGCATTTTACATACTGTCCCAACCTTTTTGGAATTGGGGTTTGTACAATAAACCAATCAGAGTTTATGTCATTAATTAGGCATTAATTAGCATTGACTTTTTTCAATCAAAACCATTCCATTTACTGACAGGCTGTAAATGAAGAGGGCTGTATGCCTGTATGTTATGCCTGTCTTATGATCCAGACATCTGAAGCACATTATTAGCACTCCAGATGTCCTTCTATTGCAGTGCGTGTTTTTGTGAGTTTTAGGTTGAATGACAATTCATGCGTGGATATAGGTTTGATATAGGTGCTATCAGCAAAGTTTTTAATGGATAGCCATTGTCGCCTAACAGAAGGAACTATTGGCCAATATAGAGTCGTAGCTTGATCCATGATAATTTGCGAATACATGTGTAACTTTACACGTGGCATCGCAAATCTCCTGGATGTTGATAGAGTGGGCTCCCTTACGTTTTTCATATATAACAGCGTTCTCTGCTGGGCAGAACCCCAGGAAATCCAAAGTTTGCCATGAACTCCTGTTTTACCTGTGAACTCCTGTATACTATTACCATTAATTGTTAATTTCACAGCTATGTGGAGTGCATATAGGGACAGCAGGAATTCACCTCCAGCTAAGCTGCCAGGAGATGATAGACGTTTTTTAAAACCTGGTGGGATAAACGCAATTTAAGGCGGCATTCCCCTTTGCTGAGGAAAAGGTATGTGGTCCTTGACCGATGGACCCTTTTATTATTATGATTTTTTTTAATCTACACAATAATAATATTTCACATTGTAATCTTGATATTTTTATGCATGTTTGCATACCCCTGAGAGGGTCTACATGCATTGTGCACACGCATATGTAGACGCATATTACATTCTTAATATTGCGCCTTTAAAATAACATTGAAATGACTTAAGGCCAGTTTTGTGGTGGTTTTAGTGCAAATGCTTTCTGCTGCCTCAAAATAGCAATACACCCAAAATGTTCCTGATTACACCTCATCTTAAAGCACAACTGAAGTTTGGTAGAACTTTGGGTTGTGTAGTTAACTGGCCATGATATGAGTCCAAATGGTGGCCAAATATGTTCGTTAGTTGCTCTGTGCTCCCCTGGGGTGATAATCCAGAATAGGGTATTTGTCGCTCTCCATTCACTTCTATGGGGAAGCTAAAACGGTCTCAAAATGACACTTATAACACATATACGATCGCAAACTAAGAGGATTCTGTCAATACAAGCAATAAGCATTTCTCTTACGTATTTATTTTTGTAATTAAATGGTCGTTTATTTTTGGTCGTTTTTTCTGGTAGCTTGCTAACAAGATTGAAGAAAATACACTGCTCAAAAAAATTAAGGGAACACTTAATCATTACAGTATAACACCAAGTCAATTAAACCAAACCAGTCATGCTGGATGATGTTGCAGGTAGCAAAACATTCGCCACGTCGTCTCCAGACTCTTTCACGTCTGTCACATGTGCTCAGTGTGAATCTGCTCTCATCTGTGAAGAGAACGGGGCATCAATGGTGAACCTGCCAATTCTGGTATTCT
This sequence comes from Ilyophis sp. 1 JC-2022, assembly GCA_022702515.1. Classification (NCBI taxonomy): domain Eukaryota; kingdom Metazoa; phylum Chordata; class Actinopteri; order Anguilliformes; family Synaphobranchidae; genus Ilyophis; species Ilyophis sp. 1 JC-2022. The sequence goes on along the minus strand of CM040395.1, from coordinate 44,375,486 downwards.
CTGGCAAATGCCAATCGAGCTGCACGGTGCTGGGCTGTGAGCACAGGTCCCACTACAGGATGTCGGGCCCTCATGCCACCCTCATGGAGTCTGTTTCTGACAGTTTGGTCAGAAACATGCACACAAGTAGCCCGCTGGAGGTCATTTTGTAGGGCTCTGGCAGTGCTTCTCTTGTTCCTCCTTGCACAAAGAAGCAGATACCAGTCCTGCTGCTGGGCTGTTCCCCTTATACGGCCCTGTCCAGCTCTCCTTGTGTAATGGCCAGTCTCCTGGTATCTCCTCCACGCTCTTGAGACTGTGCTGGGAGACACAGCAAACCTTCTTGCGACGGCATGTATGGATGTGCCATCCTGGAAGAGCTGGACTACCTGTGCAACCTGAATGGGCTGCAGGTACAGCCTCATGCTACCAGTAGTGACAAGGGCACTAGCAAAATGCAAAACTAGAGAAAAATCAGTCAGGAAGGATAAGGAGAGAGAAATGGTCTGTGGCCACTACTTGCAAAACCATTTACTTTTTGGGGGTTGTCTTGCTCTTGCCTCTCCTGTCCATCTGTTGTCACTTTAATTTGCACCAAAGCAGGTGAAATTGATTCACAATCGTTTACGCTTCCTAACTGGACAGATCAATATCCCAGAAGTTTGTCATGACCCAGAACGAGAACTGAACCCAAACGCACGACCAGGAGGCAGAGGTACAATATTAAATTGTTATTTATTAGCTTGGGGCAGTCCCAATCTGTACACAAACAAATACAGAATAACACAATTATATACAGGGCGTCACAGGAGCTTTGTCCAAGCCTCAACTTGCTCCAAGCCGGAGCCGGACTTGACTGGACCAACGGGCGTTGTTCCAGACAGGAACTGGACTTGGCAGGTCGGACTGGAAATGTTCCAGGCCGGAACTGGACTTGATGGATCGGACTGAGTGTTCCACACCGGAACTGGACTGGATGGAACGGACTGACTGACGATGAGCAGGAGCAGGAGCGGTAGAGCAGGACAGAGTAGCTGCAGGGTAGTCTCACGGGGACCCAGCTTGGGTACTCGTCAGGAGGAGAGCGGGGGAGGCCGCAACACAGGTAGGGGTGCGAACACTGCAGGTGGACAGACTTGAAAACAGGGGAGAGGTTAACTTGACACAGAATTAACTAGGACCAAACAAACACTGAGCGAATGCAAACTAGACGTGAAGATAGAGCAGACCAGAGTGACTGACAAACTACGTTAACGAACTGGCAACGAACAAAAGACAGGGAGCGGTTTAAATACAGGGAGTGATTGGTAACAATGGGAAAAGTGTGCGAATGTCTAAGTGAGTGATTGGTAACAATTAGAAAAGCGTGTGAATGTCTAAGTGGGTGATTGACCAGAGTGAAGTGTGAGGAATGTGAGTAGAGGGGAGAGAAGAGGATAGGTAGAGACAGGAGTGGTGAAACGAGTGGAACAAACGGACAGGACACGCCCAGCCTGCAGCACAGGGGAAAGACACGGATAAGGGAGTCAAACATGACACGGAGGGAGAGGGAAAAACACGGAGAAGGAACAGGATGGGAACGGAACGTTACAGTACCCCCCCCTCAACGGACGCCTCCTGGCGTTCCCGGAGGCTTGATTTTAAGGGGATGCAGTTTATGAAAATCGGTAATGACGGAGTGGTCCAAAATGAGGCTTTTGTGAAGCCATGACCGCTCTTCGGGACCGTACCCCTCCCAGTCGACCAGGTATTGAAAGCCCCGACCCCTACGGCGTATGTCAAGAATGTGACTCACCGTATAGGCCGGGGCATTGTCGATAATCCGGGGCGGAGGTGGAACAACTGCGGGAGCACTGAGAGGGCTGGAGGTGACAGGCTTGACCTGACTGACATGAAAAACAGGGTGAATCTTGAGGGAGATGGGAAGGGAGAGCTTAATGCTTACAGGATTGATGATACTGAGGATGGTAAAGGGGCCAATGAAACGGGGCTGTAATTTCTTGGAGGTGGATTGTAAGGGGATGGTGGAGGTGGAGAGCCAGACCTGCTGACCGGGCTTGTACTGCGGGGCTGCGGTCCTATGAAGGTCCGCCAGGCGTTGGGTACGGGAATTAGTGCGAAGGAGTGCGGTGCGTGTCAGCTTCCAGATGCGTCTGCATCTGAGAAAGTGAGACCTAACGGTGGGAACCGCCACTTGCTCCTCCTGGACGGATAACAGGGGGGGTTGGTACCCTAACGAACACTCAAAGGGGGACATCCCTGTAGCAGTGCTCTTAAGGGAGTTGTGGGCGTACTCCACCCACGGGAGGAATCGGCTCCAGGAGGAGGGATTGCGTGCGGACACGCACCGCAGGGCGGACCCCAGGTCCTGGTTGGCCCTCTCCGTCTGACCGTTAGATTGGGGGTGGAACCCAGAGGATAGGCTAGCGGAGGCGCCCAGGGCCGTACAGAACGCCTTCCACACCTGGGAGGAGAATTGGGGCCCACGGTCAGAAACAATATCAGAAGGGATCCCATGCAGCCTGACCACGTGCAACACCAGGAGCTCCGCCGTTTCAGAGGCGGAAGGAAGTTTGGGGAGAGGGATAAAGTGGACCGCCTTGGAGAACCGGTCTACAATTGTCAGAATAGTGGTGTTGCCCTCTGACAAAGGTAGACCGGTAACGAAGTCTACACCGATGTGACTCCAAGGTCGGCCCGGGACAGGGAGGGGGTGGAGAAGACCGGAGGGTGGCTGGTGGGAAGCCTTGCTCCTGGCGCATACAGAGCAGGCCAGGACAAAGGCACGGGTATCCCCCCTGAGGGTGGGCCACCAAAAACTCCTCCTAACCAGGGCGGTAGTCCTGGCGACCCCTGGGTGACAGGCCAGGCGGGAGGCATGGACCCATTCCAGGACCTGGGAACGGACGGAGTCAGGGACAAAAAGGGTAAAGTTAGGGTTATTGCGGGGGTCCGGTTGGGAAACCTGAGCGGACTTCACGGTCTCCTCGATGTCCCAAGAGACCGCAGCCACGACGCAGGAAGCCGGTAAAATGGGTTCAGGGTCAGCAGAACTGGCTAGGGGGGAGAACACACGGGATAAGGCATCGGCTTTTATGTTGCGGGAACCGGGACGGAAAGTAACAGTAAAATTAAACCTGGTGAAAAACAGTGACCATCGGGCTTGACGGGCGTTGAGCCTTTTAGCAGACTTGATATAAAACAAATTATGATGGTCAGTCAGGACAATAAACGGGTTACCTGCCCCCTCCAGCCAGTGACGCCACTCCTCAAGAGCGAGTTTGATGGCCAGTAGCTCCCTATCCCCGACGTCGTAGTTCCGCTCTGCGGGCGTTAGCCTCCGGGAAAAGAATGCACAGGGGTGGAGCTTACTGTCCTGCACGGATCGCTGAGACAGAATGGCCCCTACACCGGTATCGGAGGCGTCCACCTCCACGATAAACTGGCGGGCTGGATCGGGATGACACAGGATGGGGGCTGTAGAGAACCGGGTCTTGAGTTGCTCGAAGGCGTGTTGAGCCTCGGCATTCCAGAGATAAGGGATGGAGGTAGAGGTTAATTTGGTAAGCGGAGCAGCGGCAGAACTGAAATTGCGAATGAATCGGCGGTAGAAATTTGCGAAACCAAGGAATTGCTGAAGGTGCTTACGTGTAGTGGGCTGGGGCCACTCTGTCACAGCCTTGATCTTGGTAGGGTCCGCCCGGATTCTGCCCTCCTCTATGATGAAGCCGAGAAATGGTACAGAGGATGTATGAAAGGCACATTTCTCGGCCTTGACGTAGAGTTGGTTCTCCATGAGTCTCTGGAGGACTTCGCGAACATGGTGAACGTGTTCCTGTGGACTTTTAGAAAAAATTTAAATGTCATCAATATATACAAACACAGATTTGCCCAAAAAGTCGCGTAACACATCGTTCACCATGCCCTGGAACACTGCTGGAGCGTTAGTTAGCCCGAAAGGGACCACTAAATATTCGTAGTGGCCAAGGGGGGTATTAAAGGCGGTTTTCCACTCGTCCCCCTCACGAATCCGGACCAGATGGTATGCGTTACGGAGGTCGAGTTTTGAGAAGATGACAGCCTGGTTAAGGGGTTCAAAAGCAGAGTTGATCAATGGAAGTGGGTATTTGTTACGGATGGTGATTTTGTTGAGGCCCCGGAAATCGATGCATGGTCGCAATGTCCCGTCCTTCTTCTTAACAAAGAAGAACCCTGCACCGACCGGGGATGAAGAGGGTCGGATGATACCTGATGAAAGTGACTCGTGGATGTAGGTCTCCATGGTGATCTTTTCCGGGCCCGACAAACTGTAGAGGCGGCCAGAAGGTAATTTAGCTCCCGCCAGAAGATTGATGCAGCAGTCATAGGGTCTGTGGGGAGGCAAGGAAACAGCACGTGACTTGCAAAACACTTGGGAAAGGTCGTGATACTGATGGGGAACACCGGTTAGATCAGGTACAGGTTGAGGGTGAGATATTTGTTTAACCCCCGAGGGGGGTAGGGCTGACCGGAGGCAGTTGGCTAGACAATGGCTGCTCCAGTCCTGAATCTGACCGGAGCGCCAATTAATATGCGGATTGTGGAGGTGTAACCAGGTCTGTCCTAGGACTAACGGGCACTGTTGGGAGTGAATGAGAAACAACTGGATGGTTTCATGATGGTTGCCGGATAATATTAGTTGGAGGGGAACGGTGGAATGGGTGATTGACCCCAGGCTCCTGCCGTCCAGGGCGAATGCCGAGATGGGCTTGGATAAGGTCTCGGTAGGAATCCCGAATCTTTCCGCGAATGAAGTATCGATAAAGTTGGCATCAGCTCCGGAATCGATAAGGGCGGATGTAGAGGCGGAAAGGTTCCTCCACAGGAGAGTGGCCTTTAAAGTGGAACGGTTCTGGGCTGAATGGTTGGTGGTAATAGGGCTCGTCAGTAAGCCCAGTTTCACGGGCGAGCCAGCCCTTTTGGGCGAATAGCACAAGTGGCAATGTGGTGGTCTGACTTTCCACAGTACAAACAGGAATTTGTGCGAATTCTCCGTCGGCGCTCCTCGGCGTCTACAGAGATGTTACCCAACTGCATGGGTTCTTCGCCTGCGGGAGTAGGTGAAGATTTATTCCTCTCCATGGGAGGAAGGGGGCGACTGTCGTGCGAAGAAGAGAACGGGCCGTTAGACGAACCTCTCCTTCTCTCCTGGGCCCGGGCTCTGAGGCGATTGTCGATGGAGATGGCGAGGTGTATGAGGGAGTTTAGTGAGTTCGATTCCTCACGGGTGGCTAGCTGGTCCTTCAATTCCTCGCTCAGGGCCTGAAGAAAGGCCCCCTGAAGAGCGGAATCATTCCATCCTGCCTCGGCCGCAAGGGTGCGGAATTGGACCGCCATCTCCGCCACACTGCGACTGCCCTGCCGAATTTGAAGGAGGCGTTGGGTTGCGTTGCGTCCACAGACTGGGTGGTCAAAAACACGCCGCATTTCAGCGGTGAAGGTGGGGAAGTGAAGACAGGCTGGTGTCTGGCTATCCCACAGAGTCAGGGCCCACTCCTGGGCACTGCCAGCCAAGCAACTCATGACCAATGCGATCTTGCTGGCGTCGGAGGCATAAGAGGTGGGCTGGATGCGGAAGACGATGTCGCACTGCATCAGGAATTCGCGACATCTTCCCAGACTTCCCCGGTAATGCTCGGGGAGTTGGACACGGGGTTCTCGAACAGAAGTGGGGACGGGAACCTCGGGCAGTTGTTCAAGCGCGGGTGCGACGGGAGCCACCTGGATCCGAGAAAGGGGCTGGTGGAGTAACATTTGAGTCACCTGCTCTCCTAGGCCCCTCAGGGCTTCCAGAACATCATCCAGGCGGCGGCTCTGTTGATCGTTGACCGTGGCTTGGCATGAGAAGGCGTGACGGATCTGCTCCAGGTCGGCTGAGTCCATACTTTGGCCAGTTCGTTCTGTCATGACCCAGAACGAGAACTGAACCCAAACGCACGACCAGGAGGCAGAGGTACAATATTAAGTTGTTATTTATTAGCTTGGGGCAGTCCCAATCTGTACACAAACAAATACAGAATAACACAATTATATACAGGGCGTCACAGGAGCTTTGTCCAAGCCTCAACTTGCTCCAAGCCGGAGCCGGACTTGACTGGACCAACGGGCGTTGTTCCAGACAGGAACTGGACTTGGCAGGTCGGACTGGAAATGTTCCAGGCCGGAACTGGACTTGATGGATCGGACTGAGTGTTCCACACCGGAACTGGACTGGATGGAACGGACTGACTGACGATGAGCAGGAGCAGGAGCGGTAGAGCAGGACAGAGTAGCTGCAAGGTAGTCTCACGGGGACCCAGCTTGGGTACTCGTCAGGAGGAGAGCGGGGGAGGCCGCAACACAGGTAGGGGTGCGAACACTGCAGGTGGACAGACTTGAAAACAGGGGAGAGGTTAACTTGACACAGAATTAACTAGGACCAAACAAACACTGAGCGAATGCAAACTAGACGTGAAGATAGAGCAGACCAGAGTGACTGACAAACTACGTTAACGAACTGGCAACGAACAAAAGACAGGGAGCGGTTTAAATACAGGGAGTGATTGGTAACAATGGGAAAAGTGTGCGAATGTCTAAGTGAGTGATTGGTAACAATTAGAAAAGCGTGTGAATGTCTAAGTGGGTGATTGACCAGAGTGAAGTGTGAGGAATGTGAGTAGAGGGGAGAGAAGAGGATAGGTAGAGACAGGAGTGGTGAAACGAGTGGAACAAACGGACAGGACACGCCCAGCCTGCAGCACGGGGGAAAGACACGGATAAGGGAGTCAAACATGACACGGAGGGAGAGGGAAAAACACGGAGAAGGAACAGGATGGGAACGGAACGTTACAAAGTTGGTGTTATACTGTGTTGATTAAGTGTTCCCTTAATTTCTTTGAGCAGTGTAGTACTTTATAAATAATTTAAATTAGCCTACACGAAAAAAATACGTAAGATAAATGCTTATTGCTTGTATTGACAGAATCCTCTTAGTTCGCGATCGTATATGTGATAGAAGTGTCATTTTGAGACCGTTTTAGCTTCCCCATAGAAGTGAATGGAGAGCGACAAATACCCTATTCTGGATTATCACCCCAGGGGAGCACAGAGCAACTAACAAACATATTTCGCCACCATTTTGACTCATATCATGGCCAGGTAACTACACAACCCAAAGTTCTACCAAACTTCAGTTGTGTTTTAAGACCCTCCCACCAGTTCAGTGCTCTTTAAACAATGTGAGCGCTGGATGGTAAAATTACAACTGCGTCAGTTTGAAACCAGCAAAGAATCTTGCATTTGGGTTAGCGCCGCTTAGCACATAATATTGTACAATAGAGCCCCCAGAGTTAGACAGGGTTCAGGTGGTAGGGTTCCACGTCTCACGTTCTGCAGAAACCCCTGATGGTTGGGGTTCATCCACCTCATCGCTGTGCAAGCCGGAGTGTGATAAGAAGTGGTGCTTGACATAACATGCTTCGGGGGAAAGCACATGCTTGTCTGCGCTCTCTCAAATCGACAGCTGGCGGTTCAGTTGTGAGTGCTGAAATACAACGGCGTTCCAAATTGGGGAAAAAGGACGTTGGGGGACAAAAACAACAACACAATAATAAAATTTAAAGCAACCGGTCTGTTGTGCAAACAGGCATACATCACTTCATATTCATCTCACATCTAACGGTTAGAAAGTAGTCAATCACTATAAAAGTAAATGCAGTATGCATTTGATGATAGATTCCATTATCAGAATGAACATAAGCAAGCTTGAAGAGTATACTCCAAGCTTGATTTAAGCGATGTATATTTCTGTGGTTCAATGAACTGACTGCTTTACTGTCATGTTAGTAATAGTGTGTAACTCTAGGTCTATTGATGGCTATGTTCTCAGCAATATTTTATTGGCTTTCCATTTCTAGAATCCATTTGTTATGTTATATTTACTTTAATTAATATGAGAGCACTTCCACTGAGTGGTCAGCAATTCAAGTTGGGGAGCAAACTGAAATTTTGAGAAACTTTTTAAAGACAAAAAGGCAGTTTAAAATATTTAGGCTATTGAGAGGCATGTTCAGCTAAAGCAGTCATTGTCAGTGCAGTGCGATGTCCTCTGGTTTAGAACGGCACTTTCGTCTGTATGGTGCCTGTGGTCTTCCTGTGGCAGTTGTGTAAGTAGTGGGGTCCTTTGGCACAATGATTACTCAGCTGAGCTGATGGACTGGAGAGTAAAAAGAAGGAGCGGCTGGTTACACACATTTCACAGGATGTGGGTATTCTAAGTTCTTCTGAACTGATGGAGTTATGGCTGCAGTCATGTCAACAAACCTACACGTATGATCAGATATTGCAAATTGGAAAAAAATACTCAAAATAGTGCGCTTAAGGGAAAAAAACACTAGAAAATACTTTCATGTAATATTTCTCTCTGAAATGCTGTTCAACTTCGATTGTTATGTTTGCAGTGGTTAGTCATTTAATTATATTTTTATCTCATTTTGATTGTTAAAACATACATGACATTCATGGTCTTCTGATTTGAAGGAAGGTAGTTGCTTAAAAAAGAGAGACATGCCAGATCATGAATCCCCTTGTCGAGAGTACATTTCCAGAAAAGACAGAGAAGAATTACCACACTCTATGCATTAATACTTGATAATTACGGAACCAGTTTAATCTCCTTCCTTAATTAAACTTTTGACACCTTGTTAATGACCAATCTGTAAAAAATATTTAAAGCACCCCATAACCCCTTAATCATCTCCATGGAATAATTTAAGAGATTTTTGACTATACTTATTAGGTGTGTGAATCAAATCAATTTCTTCATATTTTGGAGCTGTACTAGCGCCCTCTAAGAGTCCACGTGGGCATTTTCATAAATATCCATAAAGAAATGTAATTTCAATTCCTTTGTCAATAAGAAAGCACGTATACGTGTACATTAACATGACAAAGAAAAGCAAGACATGCATATAGAACAGTCAGGTTAACGATCTTCTTCATATCTGCTCCTTCCCGGCTATTCCACAGGGAGCCGTGGTCACAGGGCAACAGGTAGATTAACCTCAGATCCAAAGGCCAATTGAGCCCTGACATGAAAAAGCTGCTGTGTTTGTTGTACGCCTTACTGCGACTGTTCCCGTTAAATTATTCCTTTTCATGCCTTCTTTGCATCTGCGCATCTTTCATTCAGCCCGCTCTCCCAGCACTTGTCTACCACAGACGTTTACTGGCACAGAGGCGTCCAGAATGCGTTGCGGTGGCTGCAGTCTCTAGGCTTCTTTCCGTGCCTCCTTAACGGCTTTCATAAAATGCAGAGCTCGTCGTGGTCTATTCCCCAAGCGGAATCCTTTTAGAGTCCTGGCTGCGTTTCAAAATGTCTGACCTGTTCTTAATCAAGACATCTTGTTTTAGTTCTTAGGTCCTGTTTCACATCTTTTTTTTCTTCCTGAGCATAGATGGCACACAGCTCTCTAATGGTTTCAATGCACGTTCACATATACTTGATCAAACATTTCAAGGAGAAGGTAACAAACTAAATACATAAAATGAAAGATTATATCTGTAAATTGACCATTGAGCTTTAAAAGCTATACATATACTGTAAATCTAATTTAAAACGTGTGTGTCTTTACAGGAAAAATTATAATTTGTAAAAATTACTTGTAACTCTTTTCAGGATTAAATTATTACTTCTCAATAAATTGCACTGTAAATAATAAATTATCACAGATGATACAGTTCCATTTCCTGTTATATTTTTTGGGTTGCAAGTTCAGACAGTTAAATCAACATTTAAATGTGTTGGTTGTTGCAATTACATTCTCTTTCATTAGTTTAATTGTTGAATACTACATAAGACACATCCATGTACACAATGGGTGAGGAAATTCCTGCTGGCACAGTAGACAGCAAACCACCACACATTTCAAGATACTGTTGATACATATAAAATAATTGTTAAACATTGCTACTGTCTAATTCTTTATGATTGATAATTTGTACTTATGAGTATATAATATGAAATGACCATACATAACTTAGAAACTTCCAATTTTTGTAATCCTGGAAAGTGGAGTATTAAAAACATCATATAAAGGGATATAAATATAGTTATTTGGGAGGCATGTTATCAGTTTAAATAACTTTTACTGCCCTGTCATTTTTCTTGGCTATTAGAGATGCTGTCACACATAGAAAAATGGGTCACACTATCTCAAGAACATATTTATACTTATCAGAAAACCTGTCAGTTATTGTTTTCTCTGACAGTATGCTTACTTTCTGACTAAAGAGGTATATAAGCAGCCAAAACCGATATCATATAACTTTTTTTTTTACTATCTACAGTTTACTTGCTGTTGTTAAAAACATAATTCACTCACATTTCATACTAATAACAGTTGCTATAAAGTATGTATTTGTGCACACGAGTATGTATAGACTACATATTATGTATGTGTAATTTCATCGCAGTATAAACGGGGTCTTAGTGGAACAGTATGACCAGTGAAAGTTCAGCTCAAGATTTGCCACTTTGTAAGAAGCTGACAACAAAATTGCTGCTGTCAATGATGTCATTTCTCTTCATCAAAGAGATTAAATACTGAGAGCAAGCTACTTAGCTAATTACTACTTCATGTCAATATCAGTTCTCATAAATAGCCCCCCAGCACTGCCTTTGGTACTCTCAGCCAAGTTCATTTAAAATCAGTAAATCATAGTTCACCTTTCAGTCAGGTTCAGTGTAGTAAATTTACAGTGGCTGGAAGGTATACATTTCTTTTGTAAGTTATATTTTAGGGCTTTTCAGCTTAATTCGACAGCAGAGTAGAGTGACAGGAATAATGGGAGCATGAGAGAGGGAAAGACACGCAACAAAGGTCGCGCGGTCGGATTCGAACCGCCAACATCGCCGCTCGTAATGAGCATGTGGACGGTGCTCTTGCGGGCTACTTCACCGAGACACCCTGGAAGGTATACATTTCAATGACAATTCCTCATTCCTAGCCCACACAATCATAGTGTTAGTTGTGTGTCTCATAAATTTCTAATACAAAGTTTGCTGGCTGGATCACCATAAGGAATGTGGGTGCTGTGGCAGCTTTGCACTCATGGTTCAGGCTACCCTGAACAATTATCCTGGTACTAATTTTAAATTACATTGGGAAAACATGCGTAAAGTGCACGTTATTATTTATTTGCCTGGGCCCGTAACCAGGTTGCTTCACATGCCTTACATTTTTTACTTATTATCCACTTATACAGCTAGATATTTACTGAAGCAATTCAGGTCAAGTACCTTGCTCAAGGGTACGAAGACAGTGCCCCACTTGGGAATCACACCTGCAACTGCCTAAGTCGAGCTCGTAAAATATTTCAGTATTGCTGGTATGCAGTAAACCCCAGGGTTGACACTGACTGTATCTCTGAATCTATATTAGTGTAAATTCGCAGGAAAAAACATGAAATACCAATTTTCAATTACGATATTGATTTCTTTTGCCTTACTTTGTTGGATTCCTAATGCCACAAAAACCACTCTGCGTAATCCAATAGATTCACTCCTGGAAGAGAGGTTGACAACCAAAGCCTGCAGCTTTCAGGACAAGTGTTGTAGAGTTTCAGTCTATTAGGGGCACTGAATTATTTATCACACTTGGAAAAAATCTTTATATGCAGAGACGAATAAATATTAACAATGAGAGAGTGCTATAATCTCTGACTCTGCATTTTAAAGTGAGCAGAATGTAGATTGTGAATCCATTTTTATTTAAAAAGCTTTGATTATTTCAGCAGCTGGCAAAGAATAGAAAGGCCAACTTTTCTTCTCAGAATTATGGACACACAAATGCAGTTAAAAATAAGTAAAGATTCTGTACACATACATATTATTATTATTATTATTATTATTATTATTATTATTATTATTAGTGTAGGGATGCAGTTAAATTTCTTTCAAATAAGCAACTGCATCCAACATCATATTACAATTTTAGAACTCAAACATTACATTTTGAATCATTTGATTTCAGGAGACCACTGTTGAACATACACTGAGTCCGTTTTTAATGTTATTTATGTATTTATTTATTTCCAGCCTCATAGAGTATCTTAATTTTATTCTTGATCTTTACTGTGAGATATAGGACCAAATGTTGGTTGAATCCTGGTCTGAATTCACAGAGGGTCATATTACATGTTCTTCAATTTTTTCCCCCAGGTCAAATTCCAGTTTGGAATTCACATTTGTTTTCACACTGTAGGCATGTCTCATAGCTGAAATGTCCTAAATCACTTTGAGAAAATGAAGACATGCACACGCTCTCCTTCAAAGTATGTGGTGATAGAAAGCACTGCTTATTTTCACTCCGCAGTCCTCCAGCTTAGCTGTGTAGTTATTTTATTGGAGCAGGCAGACCACAGATGCCTAAATGACCAAAGTGTCGTGCATGATGAAGCAGAACAACCCAGCCAACTGTACTCTACCTCCCAGAACTATGCTATGGCCAATTACACGCTACTCTGTGGTGCTGTCAGTGAATGAACAGTGCTGACTTCATATAATACTGTCACTGGATTAGTGGGATATACCACTCTGAAACATGTATACTGTATGTTCTTTAACTAAGTGGTGTCTGTGATGAAGAAAAAAACATCAGAGCACATTATATAACAGAGCACACAGGTTTAACATTGCCTTTTTACTGAGAATGTCAGTGCTGCTTATGCATGTATCCTGGATCTGTGTTCTTTCCAGGCTGGACTTGGGGTTCTAGATTGTTCTCATCACTGCAACCTCATCATTGTACATCCCTTTCAACAGGCATGCTTTCAAGTAACATCCAATGCTGTGATACTTGTGAATAATTAATAATGCAAACCTAGCTGGTTTGGGGGTGTCTTCTGATGAGGAGAACGTGCTTGGCTTGTTCAACTTGTTGGAAGTTTCCTCAATGTGACCTGGTCATGAAGCCCCACATATTTTTGTGTGAACTATAGCTAATATAGCTAATATATTATTATAAGCCATGATTATATTGTTTGTATTAATAGTGTAATCTAAGGTGAAGTTGGAATAATTATGTAGTACACATTATGCTATATTGCCAGAGACTAATGAAAAATGTCATCCAAAAATAATTTCAAATTATTATGAACAGATGAGTCGTGTGCCACAAATTCAAAGAAATCTTGGCAAAAATGCAAAGCAAAGTTGTTGTTTTTTTTGTTTGCAATGAAATACTGAGAGCTATTATAACAGGTAAAACTATACATTTCCTGGATCATCAACTTCCTGGACAAATCTGTCCAAAATGGATAAATTGTGCACTGTTGAAAATCATAAAATAATCATATATCGAACTTCAAATCAACAGTTTTCACTCATGAAACTCACTTTTGCATCAGTTTCAAGTGGTAATTACTATCTTCATCAGTATAGCAGGATATATATATGGGTCCAAAAACCTATCCAAAACCTGTCTAAAATTAATAAAATAAGTTTTGTCCAAAACAAAGCATATTAATTTGCCCCTTATGATTGTTTAAGATGAAAACATCTATATCACACCGGTACACAGACCTAAATATGTAACATAATCATTCCCTCTTGTACTTTAATAAAACATCCCTTTTTATCTGTACTCTACAGGATGTAATCTTTTGCTGCATGACATTTTTAAAAAGTTTTTTTTACAAAAAAGCTGTCATTCAGACTGACTCCATGGAAAATATGACACTCATGTAGCACATATCAGCATGCAGTAAATTGGAATGAGAATTTTCCATGCCCTAAGGGGCAAGTATAGACCACTATTAGCCCAGGAAGATACTAATATGTCATAGCCTATATTATGTACGATAAGATTACAGCAAAATAATATTACACCATCAGGAAAATGCAGCCAAATGTTCTAGCCTCAATGAAAATCGGAAACATAAAACATAAAACTTGACTAAGCCACCAATGAATGCTTACACTATAGTATGTGAAATTCCCTCAAAATGCAAACATATAGATATCAATCATATTGGACAAGACAGTGGTCAAGTGGTAAAACTAATGAACATATGTAGCCAGCAAGACCAACTGCATATTACAAGCAGTATTTCTTACATATCGATGAGGGAAAGCACCCGTCATGTTCGTAGGCATATTATCCAATAGAATAAATACTTCTTCTGACCCACTCCCAAAATCCATGTAAACAAGAAGGGGATTACTCTGGCCAAATTAGCAAAATCTTGTGAAAATAGCAGTTCAACAACAATTAGACCTTGGCGAGCGAATGGGTTTTCTGTCGCTGTTTGTGTAATACTAAACTGATAAAACTAAAAATGCTGTTATGCCCAGTTGTAAAATATCCAATAATAAATTGCAAACACTGTTGAGAAGGATATACTGTCTTCTATTGGATAAAACAGGAATGGAAGTGGAATACTTCACAGCTACAGGAACCACTGGGGGGGTGTTCAGGAAGTGTACTCACATTATAAAGGGGTGTGTATTTCTCAAAATAATTGTCCAAGACAATAAATGACCATTGACTCTTGAAAGGGACATCTCTATACTGTGGCGCCAAGAAGATAGTTGGGGTGCCGCCCTTTATTGGACGGCACCACCACTACACCCTGGCAGGGGAGCCAGCTGAGGCAAATCAGGCATCAGCCAGCTGCTCCGCGTTAGCCTCATTACTATGCCCTACAAAAGGGCCTGGCTCCCCAGGCCAAAAGAAGAGTGTGTTTGGTTTGACTTGTTTCTGTGCTTTTGGCCCCTTTGTTTCACAATTTTGGTGAGGGTTTTCTGTTTTGTGCCAATGAGCATTAATACATTTTACACTTTCTGTTGTTTTCCTGTCTGTTCACCACATGGTGCAGCAACCTTCCCCAGCACTGTGTCACATTGGCTGAAAATTGGTGGTTTGCCATGCCCCACAAGATGCATCGCAACCAGGGGAGGCAAAGCCCCTTAAAGTGGCTGGGCCCTTGACCAGGGCCTTCACTTGGGAGGATCTGGTTGCCTGCTCTCTGGACCGACTGGTTGAGCTGCTGGAGATGGGCACTGAGCCTAACCCCGATCCGGGGGTGGACAGAAACGGGTGGTCCACGGAGGACCTAGGCCCCTGCCTTGGCCACATCTGGCACGCCCTGTACGACTCGGAGGAGGAAGAGTCCTGGGACAAGCTCGATGGGTCCCCGTGGTGCGACTGCGAGTGGTGCGGAAACCCTCACCACTGTGTCCTACCTGTGTCCTACCAGGGGACCTGCCAGAAGCCGTAGCCCCGCGGCCCTGTCCTGAGGGCCCGCCAGAAGCTGTGGCCCTGTCATTCTGTCCATAGGCGCAGCCGGAGGCCACAGCCCCGCTGCCCTGTCCACAGGTCCAACCGGAGGCTCTGGCAGACTTGTTGCTGTTTTTGGCCCCTTTGTTTCACGATTTAGGTTTTTTGTTTCCTGTTTTGTGCCAATGAGCATTAATAAATCCAATTGTTTTACCCTTTTTCCATTGTTTTCCTGTCTGTTCACCACGTGGTACAGCGACCTTCCCCAGCACTGTGCCACAATGTGTAAAACCAATGGTAGGATTGTATATCTATTTCATATTTAGTAGCAGATATTGTTAGCAGAATGACTTGGTATAATTACACAAGAATTTCACTTGTTTATTTTGCTGTTGAGTGAACCAGGCTTTTCAAGGCTGCATAAATAGATTCATAAATAGACGCTATTGTCCACTGTGTCACACATGGGTAGGTATAGTTGCAGGTGAGACTGGGTGGGGAGTTGCTTGTTAAATGGACTAGCTACACAACAGTGGCATTTAGAAACTATGGGAGGATTCCAATCGCTTATTTTATCCGTCCTCTTCTCCTCTGTCCTCGCCTCACCTGGAAATCGATCGAGGTTCGCCATCTTTAAGGACATTTGAAACAGCTAAACGCTCCTTGGTGGAGCGAGGAGTGGGGAACGAGGCTCCCGGAGGATGCTTCAGTGAGGAAACACAAGTGTAACCTTTGCTGAACCCTTTCTTGGAACATGTGACGTGTATAAATTATCCACCACTTTCTACATCTGCCACGTCGCGGTTACACCCAGGCACAAATGCAATTTTACGGTTCCTTTACGTTTATTATAAAGCACTAATCCATAATGACACTCATTCTCTATAACTTACAAAACCCACATTTATTCATGAAAAAAGAGGCTAAAAAGAATTATATACGTAAGCATAATATGACGCTGGATTGAGCAAGGACATTCCATTTGCCTAATGCATTTTGCCTCAATTCCTCTGTACTCGTATCTGATCCTTGCATCTTTTTCTCGCGTCCTGCATTGGGCAGATTAAGGAGTGAGGAAAGGATGCAAGTGAAATAAGAGATTGGAATGAACTCTATGTATTCGGTATTGTTGCCATGAATACTGTACTAATAAAGATAGAACATGGAGTTTGTTGTTTCCACTCAGTTTGGTTGCTGGAGAAATGAATGTCTCAGTTGAGCAATCTCACAATGCCAGCATCTTGGCCATTATAAAATAACCATGCACAGTCATATACAGGTGCAGCTCAAAAAATTAGAATATCGTGAAAAAGTTCAATATTTTTTGTCACTCATTTCAGAAAGTGAAACTCATATTTTATATAGATTCATTACACATAGAGTGAAATATTTCAAGCCTTTATTTCTTGTAATTTTGATGATTATGGCTTACAGCTAATGAAACCCAAAATTCAGTGTCTCAGAAAATTTGAATATTTTGCTTTAACATATTTTTAATATTTAATATTTGGTCGCATATCCTTTGCATGCTGTTACTTCCTGAAGTCTGTGACCAATCAACATCAAAAGACTCTCAATATCTTATTTTCAGGTACTGTTACAAGCGATACTATAACCTCTCTGCATTTGAACTGATCTCTATGAGAATTGGGGGGTAAGACAAGATTCAGCTGTAAATTACGCTGGTACAGTATGGAACACATGACTGGCGAAATGGCTGTACGTCATCAAGGGTCTAAGGTATCAAACGGGCCCCAAACCATCACTCTGCGGCCAGATATGGAGTAGATGTGGAGGGATCCCTTTAAGGGTTGTTTCTCCTGACTTTTTTCCCCATAGAGTTCTATAGGAAAATGAGTCAGGAGAAATAACCCTTGCAGTGATCCATCCACATCTACTCCATATCTGACGACAGAGTGATGGTTTGGGGTGTCTTGAGTGTGACATCCAATAAACCAATCAAAATGTCATATCCCATTCCACACCCGGCGCCACGAGGGAGCTAGAGTTGCCCCCTCAATTGTATTTTATGCCCCCCAGTTTATGTTTTATGTAGGCTACCCTATAGAAAAATAGCAAAAACAACAAAAATATTGGCCCACATACAAGTGTTAAACACTAGAACCGCCACGCATATTTGACCCCCTATAAACGCCAGAGTCGTTTAACCCTAACCCTGACCCTAATCTGCATCCACTATCACTATCCGTCAAAGTGACGGATGGGGTTGGAAAACATGTTTTTTTCTCAGCACCCGAGCAACTGATCAGAAAAAAAGATTTTAGCAATGGAATCAGCTTGAATTGTACGTGCCATGTAGTGTTTCTGGAGCCACAATTGGCGTTTTGAGAAATTGTCTTTTCTAACTTTTCACGTCACGTCACGACTGCATGCTATTATTTTGTTGATTTTAGCAGTCATCTTTCAGTGGTTAGAATCGTTCATAAATCATCATTCACACGGTGTGCAGCAGTGTAGTATAATGGTTAAGGAACTGGCCTTGTAACTGAAAGGTTGCAGGTTCGATTCCCAGGTAGGACGCTGCCGTTGTACCCTTGAGCAAGGTACTTAACCCGAATCGCTTCAGTATATATCCAGCTGTATAAATGGATAATATGTAAAAAATGCGTTGTGTAAGTCGCTCTGGATAAGAGCGTCTGCTAAATGCCTGTTATGTAAAAATAAATTATATTGTTTTGTGTCTTGTAGGCCTACATTCCGAGTGCTTCAATTCCCTAAATTGTTTGAGGACACTCAGGTTTAATACTGGCTTCACCACTGCTGTGAAACAAATGTATTATTTGATTTTGAAACAGTAGTCTTATGTTGTTGTTCGCTATTTAGCATTTCTGAGGCTATTGCATGGTTCAATCAATCTACCAGACCAATTTTAGGTGGTGACCTGGCAATCTGCTCCAAATATTTCCATTTCATATTATGGCCATGGCGCACAAACAAATGGAAAAGGTAAGGTAGGGAATTGTTCGCATCTTGTCAAAACGCCACTATATTGCCACCCGCAGGATGAAAAAAAAAAGGAAATAGGCATAGCAGGATGATAACCTACTGTTGTAATATATATAAATATATAAATAATACAATATTTTGAACTGCCCCCTCAGTCACTTCATCCTGGCGCCGGGCCTGTCCCATTCCCTTTAAAAGCCTGCTTTTTCACCTTGACGGATTTCTTGATGGCAAAACAGACATTCTCGTGCGCGTATGCCAGGGGTGGCCAATTCCAGGCCTCGCGGGCCGGTGTGTATGCAGGTTTTTGCTGCCGCCAGTTAACAATTATTGAATTAGCCCAATCGTTTACACGATCTGATATTTTAATCTACATATCCGCGATATGAAAAGCAGCTGATGAATGTTCTTGTGCCGGTATGCGTCAATGCGTGTATTGTAGCATTTTATCGTTCTGTAATTTACAAGTGAATCGGTGATTGTGTGTATGACTAATTAGCTGATTGAACCGTGGTAACTGGTGGCAGTAAAAACCTGCATACACACCGGCCCACGAGGCCTGGAATTGGCCACCCCTGGCGTATGCGATCAAGGAATAGGCTAAATCATAGGTGTCAAACTCCCGGCCCGCCACGTCATTTTTTGTGGCCCGCGAGAACTTAATTATCTGACGCGGAATCCGGCCCGCCACGTCATTTTATGCGGCCCGCGAGAACTTAAGTATCTGACGCGTGTATCTACGTGGCTGGTTAACGGGGATTTACTTTTACGATATAACAGACAAACGCAGACGCGGACGCACACCCGCGGTACATACGTTAAATAAAACGTTAAATTAAGTTTGTATAAAAAATTTAAAAAAGGCGATTGCACCCCCCCCCCCCCCCCGTCAACAATTACAATCGAGGTCCGCGAAAATTCTTGATTGCACCCCCCCGTCAACAATTACAATCGAGGTCCGCGAAAATCCCAAGTATGGTTATATTTATAGTCTTACAGGTACAACCGGCCCTTTGAGGGCAACCATAATGCTGATGTGGCCCGGGGTGAAAATGAGTTTGACACCACTGGGCTAAATAGATCAATAGTCAATATTATTTGGACTAACCATTAGCCTATGAGTTCCCGGTAATTCCCGACAGGGCTGTTATTTTATAAAATATATGCAGTTACATTTTGTTAAAAGGACCTGCAACAGCTGAGAATAAGCTATGTATGGCTTCAGTCTCACCTTAGAAAACACCAAATTAGCCTGACGAATTTTGTTTGATTATGCAATGAAAGTGTCAAACATCAATTCCATGATGCTGTTCTCATGGAGTTCTCGAAGTTCAAGCTTCATCCGAAGTTCATTAGGCTACCTGCATAGTAATATTGATTAATAACATAAATACCGTTATTTTGCCTTAATGATTACACTAAATACAATAAAGCTGTCAGGTTGGCTACCAATATGTTCACGCATATTTCCCCTTGTTTTATAATGTCCGGCTTATGGAAATGTGACCAGCCTGTTTTACTCGTAGCGTACTAATGCTTTAAAACAATCCACTTTAAGACCATGAAACGTGCGACTTACAGCAGGGGAAACAGAGAACATGCAGCGTAGTCCTACATTTAGAGAATGGCATTAAAATTAATTGTGAATTAATTGTGTAACGTGCTGCAAATTAGTTTTTGTTTCTAATTAGATGCTTAGTTCTTTTCTTGTTTTGTTCAGTTATGGAATAACATTGCCTGGGTTTTAATAAACTGAGTATGGAAACATTGTCACTGTAATTTAAAAAATGAAGGAGGAAGAATACTACAGTTCAAATTCAGTTAACATGGTGACATTTATCTCCGTTGTTTAACCGTAGGCTATGGAAAAATTCTTATGCACAGCGAATCTGCTGTAGGCTATTTGAAAAACAATAAATGCAATATCCACTGGACAAGGTTTTGAACTTTTTTCAGTCAAAACCATTCTATTTACAGTAAATCCCATGCAGCTAGATCAATGAGGGTATAGCTCGGAGCGAAGGTTTAAGCGTGATGTATTCCGATATTGCTGTGGGAAAAGGTAAAAGTTATTGTGAAATATCACTCATTTATTTACTCATTTATCTGACTCCAATGAGAATTGTTGCTTGATTGCAAGTGGAATTCTGTTCTGTTGAAACTATCTATATCGGGGACGCTGATAGCCCCGGATACGGAGTGCAGACTGACACACTGAATCGGACTGACAAGCTCAGATACCCTAGCCCATAGAAACTCAGAGGGTTTGGAACGTGTCACCATCACTGGTGTACAGAGGTTTTGCACCATAGAATCTATGAGGTTAACTAGAAACTCAGAGGGTTTGGAACGTATCACAGAGGTTTTTGACCATAGGATCTACCAAATACTAGGAAACAGAAATTCAGAGGTTTTGAATGTATCACCATCACAGGTGCTAGAACATAGAATCCTCCTAGTACTGGCTAAGGCCTAGCAAAGCAGTCACATTACCACAAACAAGATTAGTCAGTGTGAAACCCGGTAATAGAGACACAATTCACAGAAACCACGCAAATCAAGTCTAGAAATAGAACAATTTATTAGCAATTTATTAGCCAGGCAGGTGGACACGGAAGTGAGAGTGCGGGAGAGTCTGACTACAGCTTCTCCATACTGGAAGGACTATGGTACCACTACAGTACCAGGAGACCTGTGAAGCAGATTTTCCCATAGTGGGAACACTCAGCCCTGAGCGAGATATAGGGGTTCTGACTCCGAGACTCAAGAATACATACCACAGTGCTCAGAACACTGCAGCTCAGATCATATACTCTGGTTAAGCAATTGGAGCTGGAAAAGGGTTGAAAAGAAAGATGCCGATGATGTGAATCATGGTAATTTATTAATAACAATAATCACTGGTTACGACTGTGAGAGCAAATATGAACACATTCAATACCTATAGCTAAACACAGGATAACATGCTGCTAAGACAAAGAAACATGAACAGGTTCATCAACAAAGTACATAACAAAATGATTCCATACTGTGTGACTATGGTGCCACTACAGCACCAGGAGACCTGTTAAGCAGATTCTCCCATACGGTGTGACTATGGTGCCACTACAGCACCAGGAGACCTGTTAAGCAGATTCTCCTCGAATGTTCCTTTGGACTTCCCTTAAATGCAGTCCTGAGCAGGCATTCCACATTCCACAATTATCTTTGTTTGTCCAAATAAGGTCTGGCAGGAAGAACCCCTTACCACCAAGAGACCCCCCTCCAGGAAAATAAACTGCATAGTCTACTCCCCCCGATCTAGTGATAGTAATAAGATTCTTTTAACGACGGCACATGATCTCATGATCTTCCCTATCATTTATCTAGATACCAGATGAGGTCCCGGTGATGGCCACTCTATGCTCCAGATACTTATGTGGACAAGCGCATCCCTGATAACCTATACAATTCTCCTTTCTTTCACATTCTTTATTCCTTCTCATGTATTTTGCCCCCTCCTATACATTCACATACCCCACACTTCAATTGGCATTAATCCCGGTTCACCACATTTATCATATTATCCACAATTATTTACATGCAAATATGATGCAATTTATATATACAGCTTTGTTTCAGTCCAGAATATGTTCCAAGAACATTGGGTGCTTGTTCACAGGCCTTTTTATAGCCTGTGAAAAGGCCTGGGTTCCCGGCGTCATTAGGAGTCAAAGGGTCGCAAAGCTGTCCAATGTCCTGCAGAGTGCCTTTTCCAACCTCTAATGTCCAGTTGTATGGTCAATTCCAGCTTTCGTTTACGACCTTGTGCTTTTTATGACTCAAAGTTGCAGAGCAGTGGAGTTGGAAGTCCCGTGGGAAGAGGCAAAGATGCAACGTGGTGGATAGCTTAGGCCACCTGGTGAATTGTTTTATTGCACCCTCAAGGAAGTCGCCACCAGCTCAGTAACCCAGGGTTTATGACTGATAATCCAAAGGATCAATAATTTTCAGTCTTACATTACTTACAGGCTGTATGCCTAGAGAGCTGTATTGTAATGACATCTGAAGCGCATTTTCAGAACTGAAATGTCTGTCTATTGCAGTGCGCGAGTTTTCCTTTGAATGACAATTCACGCAGGGGCGTCATTTGGGTATGGCGTCCACCCTGCCCCGCCTTTCTTTCAATAAACGTGATTCAGGTGCCGCTTCTCTGCTGTCCTGCTACTCAGCCTGGAGAGGGACGCACGAGTGTCACTCAGAATGTTTACATAGCGAATAGGCCGTGAAGACGTGAACAACAATTAGCCCTGTTCGCTATGTAAACATTCTAAGAGACATACAACACCTAGCTTGCAAAACTATCACACCTTCCCGATCCCTGATCAAAACATGACTGCTTTGACGGGTCTGTCGCTGATGCTGTGATTAACGTTATTACTGAAGTCATGCCGTGTTCTGACGGCGGCACCTAGCTAATCATACAGTGTTTGGCTAGTATGTTAGTTAGCTAAATGCTAATCGTGATTATTGTTATACTAATGCCAGATAGTTTTTAGAATAATCTTTCTTTAGAAGTCACCAAAATCCACTATTTAAAAGGCGTTTTTTTAAAATCGCTCAAGCAAGGGGGGATAAATGTTTTAATGGATAGTCATTGTCCCATAACAGAAGACTGTCCTCCCAGAAGATTACAGAAATTATTGGCAAATATAGGCTAAGTCATAGCTTGATCCAGGATAATTGCGAATGGCCTATACATGTAACCTTACACGTACCATCACACATCGCTTGGATGTTGATGGAGTGGGCTGAAAGCAATTTAATTCAGCATTATTTTATATAGTAATAATATTTCACATTGTAATCTTGGTATTTTTAGTCATGCTTGTGTGCGCCCCTGTGTAACAGACAGGAGGGTGTACGCACATTGTGCACACACCTATGTAGACACACTTATATGCGCCGTTAAAATAACATGTAAACAACTGCGACATGACTTTAGACCAGGTTTGTGGTGGATTTAGCGCGATCGCTTTCTGCTGCCTCAAGATAGCAATACGCCAAAAATAATCCTGGCCACTCCTCATCTTAAAACCAACACTCTCAGTTCACTTGTAATGGGCGCAAGAATACATGGTATTTAAACGACGGGAACACAAGGCAATGAACCATGTGCCGGGTGTAAGATAGCAAAGACACTTGCGTTTGGGTTAGCGCCACTTAGCGCCGGGCGTAAGATAGGGCCCATGGTCTGTTAATGTTACTTATTCCACACACAATTCCATCTTTACATCCCTGCTCTAAATTAATATGTTAGCTAAATACTGAATAAGGAAAAACACCACAATACCACACTAATGATGTTCGTATGAGGTCCACTTATAGTGTAAATACTGTTATATCACCTGTTGAGTCTGAAGAAGGCAAAACGTCAGTCATATTTAATAAATCCATCCATATAGAACAATGTACGTTGCGAAAAATGCTATTTCCATTTGTCTTCGCTTGATATTTTGCTTGCTGCGTTCAAGTGTGTTTCTTGCCTCAACGGAGGTGAGTGGGCGGGGTTTAGGACAGATGAGGAGACTTCTTTAATTGTGAACACGGGACCATATAGGAAGGCTAAAACCCTGCAGAGTGCACCCGTAAGACACAGGCAGCATGGTGTGTGACGTTCATTCTGTCCATCAAGTTCACCGCTGATGTGTAAGTCTCTGGTTTATAAGCAGGGATGCCCAAAAGGCCTGCGTCATCGGGTAGGCTGTGCAGTGACACAAATTGTGATGAATGCTTGCAGTCTGCTGTGCTTTTATCATCTTTATCTTAAAGTACTTCCAAACCGCTGACATTTTTTCTCTCTATTTTTTTTTCTCTTTTTGGCAGCGACTCGACACTATGTGATGTTGTCGGTATTGGGTCTGGGTATAGGAACATTTTTATGAGTACAAGTAGAGTACATGAGCACAGTATCGGACGCAATACCCGATACCAGTTTTGGTATCGCTGCAACTCCAGCAAGGTTATGAGCCTGACAAGTGAGACTAGACATGCGCTGATGTGAATATGCACTGACATACTCACTAACATATTCATTTTACTTAGCAGATAGATAACCTTATCCATGGTGACTTACTGATAGTAGCTGACATACTATCTGTTTGTGCTGCTAGGTATATTTACCGAAGCAATTCTGGTTAAATACTGTGCTCAAGGGTATAACTGCAATGCCCTATCTGGGATTTGAGTCTAGTCCTTCAACAACACCACACATTAATTATCTTTTCCCTTGAGAACTCTTGCTGTTATTTGTAGCTTCACACTAGTGCTACTGTGGTCTGGCAGGACTGAAAAATTGTTTTCCTTCAACAGAACACGATTTTCTTTCTTGAGCTGAGGTTTAAGGAGGGCAAAAGTATTAGCGATACAGGCCCAGATGTGTGCTTTCATTGTTCTTCTTTGATGAGATACAAATCCATCATAAGCTGATAAAAATCTGTTCCATTCTTTGTGGTACTCCTGAACTGCAGAATCTCAGCACCTCAGCATTTTTACACTTATTAGACAGAAGATATAATCCTTGACAATTCCTTAGAAAATATAGAATTAACATGTCCCTTCCTCTATACTTCCATAAGATGATTACTTATGCAGACTTTGTGTCATAACTGAATAAAATAGAAGTTTCTGATGTAGTTGCAAAACCCAGCCAAACACACACTTTAATACCATAACTTATTAAATGTGA
This sequence comes from Ilyophis sp. 1 JC-2022, assembly GCA_022702515.1. Classification (NCBI taxonomy): domain Eukaryota; kingdom Metazoa; phylum Chordata; class Actinopteri; order Anguilliformes; family Synaphobranchidae; genus Ilyophis; species Ilyophis sp. 1 JC-2022. The sequence goes on along the minus strand of CM040395.1, from coordinate 44,350,517 downwards.
TCTTGTGGCACATAAAAAAAGAAATAAAAGCTTGTGCTTGTGCGAAGGGTCGGTCAAAGGGACCTGCCAGGTGAACACTGAAACAAAAGAGGCTGGGCCAAGAAGTTTGGCATCTTAATCCTGGGAATTATCTCTGGCTGTAATCATGCACCAGTTCATTACTCCCCAGCAGAGAGCAGGGCTGGCACAGGGAAGATCCGGGGTGACCAGAGTTTAATCTCAAGATTAGGGTAAAACCAATCTCTGTGTCCCATCTGCCCTCACCAACCCTGCCAGAGAGTTCAACTTGTATTCCAAGACTAAGAGTCAGTGTGTGAGGCCTTCGACAAATCAACATGTCTTCAACCTTAACCTATAAATAAATGCATGTGTATTTATTAACATTTTTTAAATTCCCTTTGGAAATCACTTAACTCACAAAACTGGCCCTTACATGCAATTGTGAGCCAAGGATCAAATATAGGCTTTATTGTGCACGTGGTCAGTGGCGGACATTGTGAATCACACTAAAAGTGGCTTCAACACAGTGGACTGTATAGTGAGAATGATTCCTCCCCTGCTCTTTCTCCTTCTAGTGAGAGCACCCCCCCCCCCATTCCTCCTGGCAGTTATGGATTACATATGAGCCTTAGCACTGATTTCTTTCATTTTAAAGATTTAATACTATTCTAATCATGACAGTGAAGCGACAGTGGCCCATTTACAGAATCTTACTGGTAATGGAACAGCATATTTATGTTTTGGCACACGATGAAAATACGTAGGTCTGGACCATATGCTGTCCCTGTCTGAACCATGTGAGGAATTTGCAGGCATCTCTTCATAAATAAGGCTGTAAGCTTTCAGTTAGAAAACGCCTCAGACAGTCAGCGAACAAGAAAAATGGTACAAATTTGTGTCCTAAGGGTGAAGTTTACTTATTCTTTATTTAGCAATTTTCTAAATTGTGCCCTTTTGCATTTAGTGATATTGATATTCTGAACAGAAACAACACAAATGCACGCACGCAAGCACACACACACACACACACACACACACACACACACACACACAGCGCCAACGCAAAACTGCTTCTCAACCTCCTCATTCTGATGAAAGGTTCTTTGAATCAAGACCCAATAGTGATATTTGAGTGCCCTAGCCCCACATTATATGAAGAAAAAAATGGAAAAGCCTTTTATAAATCCCATTTTGATGCTATGTGCTACATTGGCCACAATGGAGAAGGGCAATCAGAGCATGTTGAGAGCTCAAGTGCATTTTTGTCATGTTGCCATGGAAATACATAGACAACCAAAGACATAAAAGGCTACACAAGGAAACTGTATAAGGATAAGGTAGAACCTGGTATATACTGAAGCAAACGTGGGTCACTGTAGCTGGGTCTAGTCTGTAGCTGGCTAGTCTTCCTGCATGGACATTCTGCAAGATGCCCAGCTGCTCATTCAGGGTCCACTGTGCTCAGCTCTCCCCATTGGACATGACAATTCTCACAAAAAGTGTCTTTTTGTATATGTGGTTACATTTATAGTTTGTTCTAATATTTCCATTGTTAATCAATAAATAGAAAAAGTAATATACAATGTCTTGATGAAGTGAGCATTGCTTATTCTGTCTTATCCAAATATATTTTGAAAGAATTCTAAATACCACTGTAAATTTTGAATTAAATATCACAAATTTGGTGTTATTTACCACTTCATTGACGTATGCATTCTGTGCATTCCTGGATTATGGTCCTGTAATATCGTACATCAATAATTGAGTGTGCCTGTGTTTATGTGCATACATATATCTGCACATTTACTTTACTCCTGTATCATCCGGACAACTCTTACATAAATGCACCCTATTTTGTTGCCGAAAATATACAGGGATATACATTGAAATCCTCTTAATTACATAATCCATTTGTCAGCCAATTTTATGCGATGATAAATTCGACAGAGAAGCCCAGATGAGTAGTACTGTATGATGACGACAGGGGGGAAACAGGAAACAGGAAACCAGAACACAACTAACAATTCACACACAAATACATATACAGTACAACTTTAATACAGTGCATACTCTGGCATGGCAGACAACATATCTGATAACTGAAGTCGTATTCGTGCGTGAACTCAGGCATCTGCTACCGATATGATTTTCAATAGAAACCACCTACCTTTGTAAATTTTGGCGGTTTTGTGTCTTCACAGGGGCAATTTTCGATTTATTTATGCCACATCTGCGTACTTTTAACGCGTATTTCTGCATCATTATGCGATGTTATTATTTTCTCTGCCTGAAAAAAGGGATATTTTTTTTGTTATTGTGTAACGTTATCTGTGGTATACATCTTTTGGTGGTAGCGAGTACTGAACCATGTCGGCATACTTTCACCTGTTTTTAAGTATAATTTAAACAGTTACTATTGTTATGTTATTTAATATGAAAAGCCTAAAAAAAGTATAAAAAAACAAGCTCTGTTTTGTTGTGAAAATAAATGTAATGGTAGGTGTGAGGGTTTGTGCAGAAAAACGATGAGCCAAACGCGACAAAGAAAAAAGGAATACACTAACACCAAACACTAACACACCCCTATAAAACGGGCTAGCCTCGTAAACTCAGGCAGAAAAGAGACTCAGAATAGCCACCACTAAATAAAGTAGCGAGAGGAGAAATGGAAAACCAAGGCACCTTCGGGACGTGACTATAACGCCCGATAATAGGTGAAATAAACGAAATAAAAATAAAACTCACGCCCTCAGAAACGAGAGAGTGGAAGCGTAGAGAGGAAATGAGAAAAGGGAAAAGCAGTTGCACTATCCACCAAGCTATTTACCTCTATAGAAAAACAAGTCTGGAGAAGAAACCCTTAAAGTGATCCATCCACATCTGCTGCATATCTGGCATGAGTCATGGTTTAGGCTCGTTTTATACCTTAGACCCTTGATGACAGCCATTTAGCCAACCATGTGTTCCATACTATTACAGTGTAATTTAGCTTAATCTAGTCCCCCCCCCTTCCCCTCCAATTCCCATAGAGATCCATTCAAATGCAGAGAGGTTATAGTATCGCTTGTAAGAGTACCTGAAAATAAGATATCTTTTGATGTTGTTGGGTCACAGACATCAGGAAGCCATGGTATGCAAAGGATATGCAACCAAATATTTATTTAAATTCATGTTCATTTGTGTAATTACTTTTGGTGTTGTTGGGTCACAGACATGTAACCAAATATTAAATATGAGGACTTTATTTAAGTTTTTGTTAATTTGTCCAATTACTTTTCATCCCCTAAAATGGGGGAGACTATGTATAAAAAGCGCTACAATTGCTACACGGTTCACCCGATATGTATGTAACAACAGTCAAATTAAAACAAAGTCTGCACTTTAACCTCATAGTCACTGTTCCATTTCAAATCCAATGTTCTGGAATACAGAGCCAAAACAACAAAAAATGTGTCACTCCCTTCAAACTTTTGGTCCCCACTGTACATGTCACCCGATATGGATGTAAACACCCTCAAATGAAAGTTGAAAGTCTGCACTTTCACCTCACAGTCACTGTTCCATTTAAAATCCAATGTGCTGGAGTACAGAGCCAAAACAACAAAATATGTGTCACTGTCCAAATACCTTTCTACTGCACTAGCCCACCACACTGTATATACATACAAATAAATAAAAAAACATTAATAAAAACATTATATCCAACAAAGTGTAATGGCAAGGCATTTTTCAACAGACCCAACATGCGTGACCAGTATGACAAATAAATCTGTCACAGCCTTTGTGTAGAGAAATTCATTACTCTTAACCACAACCCAGCAATGTCCACTAGCCAAGGTATGTGGTTATTGCTTGGGAGAATTCAAGGGCCAGAACAATATCTCACAGGACCACGCTTATTTTATACCCTGTCACACGCACAAAAAACATACACAAATCCATGCACTTGTCCCGTCTCCCACTGAGACCCTATGGAGAAGGCATTCAGAATGTGTCATAAATGTTTGAAATTGTGTTTTCCTTAAAGGCCTGAAACACCTCAAATTTCAAACCGTGGCAAGACCTTTAATAGCACAACCCAAAACAAGATGGCAAAACATGAATATCAAATCCAGTTAAGTTCAGTCCAAGGTGTAAATATTTCAGTTTGAGAGGAAGCATGCACTGGTCAGTACAAGCTCTTATGGAGAAAGATGGGAGAGAACGACTTGTTGCTTTCTCTAAAATGGAGCTCAATTATTAGTTAAGTAACATTTCAGCTTTAAAAGGTTTAGTGAAGCATTAGTGCCCTGTCTCGTGTTTTAGATGTGTTCTGGACCAATAATAAAGAGTCGCTTTAGAGCTGAAGGGAAAAACATGCTGCAAAATTAGAAGAATTAAATGAAGCATTTTCCCCAACTCAACTATTTTAACCCATGTGTGACGTAGAGGCCCTGCATAATCCCTCAAATCTCTTGAGCTTATACAATTTAAATGGTGGGACAAAAACCGGCAGGCTGTTCTTAAGTGATTCCCTTTCGAATATAAAAAGTAGACAGCCGGTTTGACCCCTGGTGCATGTTACCGTCACCACAGTGCATGCATTTTTCAGCCCTAAATACAATATTAATGTTTTTTTTTGTTATTTTGTTATGCTGCAGGATGAAAACATATATATTACATGCAAAAAAATAGCAAACATGATCCCCTCCCCCCTCGACATGATTTTGTTGTTTAATTCGTTTTTTGTTTTGTTGTCTTTGTTGCATTGGGACATGTAACATTAGATTAGATTAGATTTTTTTGGGGTTGGGAAATGATTCTGGGCATAGAGCTTTTCAGCAGGCCATGATACATATAAAAGTTAGGTAAAAGAAAATGCTATCTGAAAGAAGAATGGTAATGCATTTTAAGTGTGCACCTTTCAAAAAACCTTAATTCCATATATAGAACTGTGAAGAAAATCTCTTTCAATGATCAGTAGGCCTATTTACAAACAAATGCAAACTAGCAGCACAATTATCATCTTATTCTCTTTTATGTCATTATAGTCGACTTGTCTTTCGTGAAATATGGTATCCATGTATTCATTACAGGGTTCGATTCACTAAGATCCCAAATAAGGGGTGTTATTTTGTGGGCGGAGCCAAATTATTTGCACGCGCTATCATTTCACACTTTGCGAGTGATCAACTAAGAGTCATTATGTAAATGACTCCAGCCACAAACAACCATATTTAAATGAGAGATTTTGCGTGTTTGGAATGGTTATACTGTAAGAAAACGGTAAAAAGACTGGCAAAAATGTTGCAATTTTTATGGTATTGTTTAGTGTAGGGTATAGGCTACTGTTACACTGAACGAGTTGGCGGTTTATTACGAACTGTTTCACTGGATGTCTCTTCGTTTCTGCCGGGAGTTACAGATGTTTGTCAGAACTGAAATGATGCTTACTTTTATTTTTATAAAGTTTTGATTTGCTTGTTATTCACTACATAGGCGCCGATCTTGTAGGTGCTCAGGGCCATAGGCACCCACGGGCAAATCGTATTTCAGGGTGAATCATATTGCAGAGTGAAGTTATAGTTTGATGCGGGTCACGGGTGGTTTAATCTGGTTTGATGCACACATGAAGCACACAATAAAAAAACGCTATTTCTTGAGGTATGCTACATGCTAGGGTATTGGCTCTCTAGAGATGGACAAGTTTGTAATAATTTGTATTTATTTTATTATGTATTTGTATTTAGTTTATAACCAGCTAGAATGCAGCCAGGCTATATCTTGGTAAAAACCTGAGCTAAATTGACAAGTTTATTTAAAAACGTGTCAAAAATCTCGTAACCTAGATTTCCACCCCTCTAGACGTCTCCTTGCGTCCTTTCCTTGCTCCTTAACTCCATCCAATGGAGGATGCGAGGAAGAGATGGCTGTGATAACAGCTGTATCACCTGTTAGTGTGCTTGTAACGGATTCTTCTGTAGGCCTACTGTATAGGCTATTGTTGTCTCAGAGCTTGTTTTTGCACTGAAAATGGGATGAAGGCTACTGTTTTATTGGACGCTTTGTCTGACATTAAATATGTAGCCTACGGTAAATGATGCAAAATATTAATAGCCTAAATTGCGTCGGTAAAATACATCAAATGCACAAATAGATTGAAAGGATGTAATTATTTCTCAGTCATAGCTTACCAGAATGAGGGAAAATACACTTTTAAATGCAAGGCAGCTTGCGTGTTAATATTTTAGCTGTTGCAGTTGAAAACATGGCCCGCGATTGTCGAGTCAACTACAATCGGAACTACAATTGGAATGGCTCCGGCATTCAACTGTATGAACATAGGATAAAATTTGACATATTGCATAAGCTACATACAGCAAAATTAAATATGAATTTGAAAGGACCGGGGCTAACGTTAAGCATTTAAGGTTGTGTTTCCTATGCAATAACAAACAAACTGAATGATATGGGAAACAAAATCAGGAATATTATGCTTACGTGCTTAACTATAAGGTTTTTTTTAATGTAAATTTTTTTAAGGCACTCCATGTTATAATAGACATTGTATTGCTGGAAATACTTACTCTTGTATTCTGTAACACAATTTTCTTCACTATTAAAAAATAGATTAATTGTTACTGTTCATGATGTAGCCTATGTTGTTAGGTTAGGTGGAAACAGGGACCCAGTAGCAGGCAGGGAGTACAAAAAGCGAAGTTTAATGAGGGACAGGGCAGCAATCCATAATGAAACGGGCAGGGTCGGAACCGGGAAGGCACAGCAGAGGTACAAAAACAGAGTCCAAAATCAGGGTCGCGAGAACACAGGCAGGAGTCAAAATCAAGGAGGCGTAACGGGAAAACAAGAGAAAACAAAAAGACAGCAACAAAAAACCAACAGGGAAAAGGACGAGAACAAAAACTCAGGAACAAACAGAATAACACTAACGGACAACTCGGAAGACTCGAATAAAAAAAGCTAGAATAAACAAAACGGTGAGGAACACTACAAAGGACTGAAAGCACAGAGTATAAAAACACTGAAGAAGACAAGAAACAATGAGGATCAGGTGTGAGGAACCAGAAAGGGCAAATGACAGACAGGTGCACGTAATGAAACAATGGAAAGCAGATAATAAAATAACAACGGAGGACGTAAGACACAAACTGGAAAACATGAACACATGGTTAGAGAGTTAGTATTACCCAATCCTGATCTAATGTTAGTAGATTAGTAAATAGACACGGGAGAATGAAACAATTAGGGAAGCGTGAGCGACAGCAAGAGAAACAGCATGAATGCAAGGCTGCGGAAAAACACGGAAATGTGTATGCAAACAATGAACTGCATCGTAACATAAACAGAACACAAGCATGACATGAACAGAAAATAAACTGTGACAAACACTAAACATGAAACGTGACATAAATATGACAGAAACGTAACACAGACAGAATCTCAGAACATAACATATGTAGCCTAGGCTATCCACAATTTTTCTTCTTGTGCATTTAGAATTAATTAGCCCCCATTTTTACACAATCATTCAGAACATTCAGTTATGGATATTCCAAACACACCCGTATGTGTCTTGCTATAATAACAGCCGTCAACTTATTGATTCCGTGTATTTTCATACCTGCTTTCCATTTGTACTAAAAATGCACCCGAATATACCTTTCAAAAACGTCCTTTCAAGCTAAAGTAAAGTAAATCACTTTGCGCATGCTAAAGTAATATTTTAGCATGAACAACTCCCACTATTTCGGGAAATAACGTAGGGACGCCCAATCTTGAATATTCATTCAGGCTAACCCGCAAAAATTAGAAATTAACATATCTTTCAATTGTAGCACGCACAGTCCTCTTTACACCTCTAGTTAGTTGATGACCTCTGACGATTTTCTGCAGGTGGTTTTACACGTGTTTTTGTACACACAAACCTTTAGTAAATCGACCCCAGAATGTAGTGGTTTGTAAACAGTCATGTCTTTTTTAACTTCTTGACAAATAGTCAACAATACTGAATGCACCATATAGGTGCAATTGAAGAATAACATGTTGTCTTCATGATACTTTGTGGCTTGTCAATGCTTATTCCCTCACTGTCCCTGACTTTATTACCATCAACACATTTTTTATCAGCAATTCCCCGTTCAGATTTTTCAACAAGTTTATACAGAGACACAGCAGCTCAGCGAAGAGTTCAATTTAATACATTTGAAGTTATTTATAATCCCGCCATGCTCAAAATTGAGCTTTCAAACCTGATACAAAATAAATAGTATTTAATTTAGTCAGTGTGTGGCATGATATAGCTTTAGCTTTTGAAGCTGCTAAGATCAAAAAAATATTGCATCTGATAGGCTCTTCTATACTGTAGATGCATTCTGAAGGTTATCTTTAAGAACAGCCAGGTCTGTGGTTCCCTTGGCTTTTGAGGGCTTGTCAGATCTACATGCTGTGATTTCTGACTTCTGAGGGATACAAACTGCCTCCTGCTTATGGAAGTTCAGCTTTTCCCACCGTCTAACTCCTGATTTATTGTGACATATTTGTAAATCAGTTTAACAAAAGCATGCTCTGCAATACAATGCACAAAATACTATGAATTTAAATCAGTGTAATATCATGATGGATTATTCATTTTGTTGACATACACTACAGCTCCAATCACCATTTGTCCTTATTGTTGATTTTCATGTTAAAATTAGTATTACATTTTTCAATTAAAGTACACTTTTATAAAATAATGTGAAACAATGAATCACTGAACGGGCCAAGTTTGTTTATACTGTAAATTAAATAAAATAAAAAGTTATCTTTCATTTTTAGGATTAAATGTAAGGATATGATAAATTCACGTCCATTTCATTATTTTAACAAGCTTGCAAGAACATGAACTGTTCATGTTTCTCCACACTTCCTCTTTGACTTAACAGAAAAATGAGTCATACTGAGAGTCATTGGAGTATGCTGTTATTGAGAGAAAGTCTGATCTCTAATCATTTTCATTGTAATTTTTTATAATATTACACATATGGTATTGGTCTTCCTTTATAATCCTCTTTTTTTAATTGTCCTAAAACATGACACACTTTATTTTGTACTGTTCGAAAGTCACTAGGATATTGTGATAAGTCAGTCACTGTCTTGATGCCATATTTCAAAATAAAATAAGATGTTGCTAAATATGTGTGGAGAGAAATTTGCCTTAAACATGTTTGATTGAAAACATCTATTGCATACAAAGGCTATTCAAGCAATTCCAAATTTTCCATTGTGAAGTATTTATTTTTCATCTGCTTTGGCATTTAAATTTGATTTTAATTATAGAGAAGTGTATATACTAATATTAAAAATAAATCTATAAAAAATGTTTAATATATTTCACGAACACAGAAATGGTTCTTTGCATTATTTTGCCCCCCACATGCAGACATACACATGTGTCTGTGTCTGTGTGTGTTTGTGTGCGTGTGTGCGTGTGTGTGTGGTATTGTACAATGTCAATATTGCTAGCCTTCACGCTAGCAATGGGATTTGAATGGTCTATTTGAGTGGCCTAATTTTGCCTTCTCTGCAGAAAGGTATATGTTCCATTGTACACAGGAAGTCACATTTTTTTCTCATTTCCTCATCTTCCCAGACTGCAATGCCTGGTTTTTTACATACGTTTTATTGCTCTGAAACATCAACAGTGATGTATGTGGTACATATCTCATGGCTAATAGCAATGTACAAGGGTTTTAAACCATTTATTTATACAAAATAAGTAACTCAAGTGGCTATTACTTATTTAGTAATTGCTAACTAGATAACTCATATTTATACATGAAGATGGGAATATTTAGTTACTACTGCCTCAAGCTTGATTTAACTTAAAATAAAAAAGGCTAACATATTGCTGCATATTAAAATAACAGAGTGGCAGCTATGTCTGCCATAAGAAAGCATGTAATCAAAAAAAAGATGGCTTAGTTATGTTTAAGTTTGCTTGATAAGACAATTTAATTGTAGCAATGTGCATGAAAATTAACACTGTTCCTCAAAGCAGCAAAACACACAAATTGATGACATAAATCAAGATTGATTATTTAAATAAAATTGCAGAAATTATATGAGTGGATTAATTAAATTTGAAGTGTTTCTTATTGACAGTTTCTGTTTCAGATAATAACTGCCTTTGATGGCAAATGTTTACTTTATTCAGTCAAATATTATCTTTGCTGATATCAATCACTGCTTTTGCTCTCCAGGAAATAGAAAATGAGTGAAATATTATGTTGTATATAATGAGCAAATCAGGTAGATTCTCAACATATCTGAAATAAAAAAAAATTTACACTGCAGAATGTTTTGTAATGTCAATATTGTATTGAATGGGTACACCATGATGCCATTAAAGGGTTTGATGGGCACACTGAGAACTTATTGGAAGCTGTTATGTATGTTTTTCCATATCATCTCTGGGAAAGTACACTGGGATTTCACAAGCACAAATTAAATCAAAATGAATGAGGAGAGGTGTCCAGATATTAGAAGCATTTGTCACAATTAATTATTTAATTCATGCCAGGAGCACCTTGGTTTGGTCATTCTATATAGCTGTCCACCGCTCAGTCCTGAAATAATGTCACGTTGGTAAATAAATTCAGATTGTGTAGATTGTATCCCTGGTATTTGCTACATGTCTGCTGTGTGCTGTTACTGGCTTTATCACAGAGCCATGACGTAAAGGGGTGACAGACCCAAAAATAGACATTTATGTGTGTGGTCAAATAATATTAATACAAATATATGAATGTAGGTTTTCCTGTACTTTGTGGAATTATTCCCCATTGGGTTGTGTTGAGGCTTTGCAGATATACCAGCTTAAGTGTACATCTGTTATCCGTGTTAACGCTGAATCCAAAGACAAGCTTTTCAGGAGAGCCTTTATCAAGCCACCATTCCTGAATTCTATTAGGTTTACTTTACCCACTGCCCAGTAATCCTACTAGGCAATGGATTATAGTGTACATTTCTCTTTAAATGGTTAGCAAAAATCAGTTTTAAAAAATTGACAATAAATGATATCTTTCTCATGACTCAGTAAGTGTTTCCATATTTATATTGTCATTATGCTGTACAATGCAAGATGACAGCATTAATGGGTCTGCATAATGAGAATCACATTAGTAATTTGAAATAATGCATACAGTTAATGTGGTGTACGGTAGGTACTCTGTGCATATAGTATAAGCTTACATAGGGTTTAAGGGCTGGACATGGGATCCCAGAATTTCCCAAAAGTCATAAATATGTTTCACATATGCAACTTGTGAAAACATTTGCCATGTCTATATGGTTGAAAAATTAAGTGTGCGGGGGTACTACAATTGCAATTGCATAGGCACTTGCTAACAGACACAGCCAAAACAAAGTGAGAACAATGCATTTGTACCCAGCACCCACGTAATTACTTGTAAAAGAATCCTGTTGGATTTGCTTTAAGTAGGTGGGTTTTCTTTTACCGCTGTTGCCAAGAGTGATAACTTTATAAGTTATCCATTTTAAGGGATAGGCAGGGTATAACAGATATTGTACATTTCTGGACAGTTCATTACGAAAGTAAGTAAACAGTTAAATTACAACTAACATCCTCACAACTCCAGGATATGCTGTTTCCTGAAGATGAACTTGATGAAAAATATGTAAAAATCAGATTTTGAGCCGCTGGGAGGCTTATCATGTTAAGGCCCCTTGGTCTGGTTTTGAATCCGGACCATGCCAGTGTTGGCTGTAGCTGGCTGCCCCACAGGGCAGTGCACAGTTGGCTCTAGTGTCACCCAAGAAAAGGAGGGTTTCAGTTGGCTGGGATCACAGCATGTCATCACTTACTAGGTGCCATGAATACTGCCTCATAACGAATATGATTGGGCTTTCGAAATTAAGAGAAAAAGAGGAAAAGCACAAAAATATGACCATCTTACCATGTTTTATTTGAAACCAATGCAGCTAATTTGTCTAATATTCTTTTTTGGTTCTGTTTCAGTTTTATTTAATGTGAGAAAGACTATTTTGTGCAAACAGACATGGCCTGCTAATTTGCCGTAGCATGAATCATGAATCACGGTAAATTACAGTTCTTGACATAACATTGGAATTCATCAATTCATGTTGTATTTTGGGATATCAGTAGCAAGTTATTAAAATAGTTTCTGGTTTCTCGTAATGTAACCGAAACACAATGGCCAAGGGAGGTGATAGGCAGGCACAAGACTTCGACTTCGAAAAACCAGTTGTTTATTTACAAAGAGTGGAGCCCACAAGGCCAGTGATGGCTACATACAGTAATACTTTTTGGTTGCTCACAGCAGTAAACACATACCAACTATTTTCCTCACACACTGACAGGTAGTGATGTTACCTATGATACCGAAGCTCTGAGGCGTGTTTCGAGTACGTAGGGCAGTTTCTACTGAAGCCTCGCACTGAAAGTTGTATGACTTTCAGAGAAGCATGTGATCGATGACAAACAAGGCCTCGGGTTAGTACCATGTGATCGGTTTGTTCGGGTGAGATTTGTGGTTTTGAATTGTAGATATGAAGTAGCGATACCCCCCTTACTTCTTGGGTTGTCGTAAGTTGGTTGTTGCAGAGAGTGCTGAAAATTTGTTATTATTAACACTCCAACACTTTTACTGCTCAATTGAAACCCACATAAATGTTGTCCTTCCTTTATTTAAATCTTCCTGTTTTTATGTTTTTGGGTTGTCCGTCCGTCCGTCCCATTCTTTTGAACGCCATATCTTCTTCACATTTGGCCTAAACGTCCACTTGGACTCAAGGATGAACCGATTAGATTTTGGTGGTTAAAGGTCAAGGTCACGGTACCTCACAAAATACCTTTTTGGCCATAACTCAAGAATTCCTACGCTAATTATAACATTTCACACAAATGTCTACTTGGACTCAAGGATGAAGTGAGGACATTTTATATCCAAAAGTTCAAAGGTCAAATTCACTGTGTGACATAATGTTTTAACATGTTCAGGTACATGACTGTACAGTTTCCTAATTTAATTTGCAAATTAAAAAAATACAAAACTGTATTGGCTGGTTAAGTAGCTTCTCTATCAGTCCTCTCTGTAAAAATAGTGAAGACAGAATGTTTCTCACTGGAATCGTACATGGCAATATAGTGATAACTTCCATTTCGCCAATAAATACACTTCATACCTTGAAAATTAAATTCCTTCAAAGTCTTCACTAAATATATTTTATGAGTCTGGACAGACATGGATGTAAACTACAACTTGACTAGTTGGCAGAGACATACAACCGCAAGGCGGTTATTTCTAGTTTTTTTTCTCCCTCCAAACTTAATTATATAATATTAGCCTATTACATATATTATTTTATAATATATTGTAGTAGAAAGCAAACCTAGCCTAATGACAGTTACATCTATAATTTATGAGTAGCCGACTGCCAGAGTCGAACTTAGACTTCCTCTCCTACCAATGGTTCTAAAGTCCGACACGTTATCAGTGAGCTAAAGGGTCGCTTGCTGCTGGCTAGTTATTTCTAACCTGGGGATTGGTTGTAATTATTTAATTTTACAGGTGTGGTGTGTGTGGTGTGTTTTGCTTTGAGTAATTTGATTAATTAATTTTTTATTTGCGCTGCAATTGCTCAAGCCTCAGTGCAAGCTCATTTTGACATTTTCACATCACTACTGTGATGATACGCTTGATACCGCTTGATTTCCGAAGCTTCGGAGCATGCGTCGAACATGTGAAGCAGTTTAATCTAAAGCACTGTGCCAATGCTTGTTTCGGACCAGAAGCACGTGATCAATGACGTCCGAAGCTTCGTTTCATCAGAAAAACACATCACTGTTTTGGTGTCTGATTTTTGCATTGGGTTTGAAGCACGCTGTATATTTGAAGATGTGGTGTGCTACAAGCACATTCGCTGTTCAGTAACAACATTTTTTGAATTATTCATACCCCAAAAATAATAAAAACATAATGTATACTTATACATAATTTAAAAAGTTTTATGAATTAGGCCAGGCATCTCATTACATTACAGAACACATACAAAAATATTTATTGAGTTGTTACAGTACAGTCATTGGTTAGGCTACTAGATTAATATATAGCTATATTATTAGGCTATATTATATGAATATTAAATTATATATTATTAGTATATTATAATCCTGTATGTATTTGCTGGGAAACATTTAACGTTAATGTACACACTGCTTCCATAGACTGCTGCTTCACGTCCGACTTTGACATATGCGCTAAATTCTTCTGACCAGCAGATGCCACTAGTGCGCACTGTGTTAATCAAAGCTTTGTGTAATGAACCCATTTTCAACACAATGGGCCATAAAGCTTTGTTGCTTCAGAAAGCTTTGTTTCCCCATCACAACTGACAGGTAACCCTTTTATAACCACACCCCAGGTCATACCACCTCCTCATGAGGAAGGGTAACATTTAAACACACAATAAATAAAACACCTGAATTAAACCATATTTACTAAACAAACAATCTTACACTAACAAGGCAAAATAAATGCATTGGAAGAAGACGTGCTGGTATGCTAAACACAAACCCCATAACAAACACAAAAATACACTGACAAACATTCGCTACACTATACTAAACTATGGAGTTACCCACAATATATAGCGTGCACTCGCGGCGGGTTTTCCTTTGGCCATCCCTGCCCTACACACATCAGCTGCGTGCACGGTACATAAAACAGTACATATTTTATTTTTTATTTTACACAAACTGGGAAATAAACTAGATACAAATGACGACAAAAGAAAATATTCAATCATCGCATTATCGCGATTCAAACGTACGTGCGCTTTTACATTTAAATGCGCGAAAATGTGTCATGGACAACACGGCGAAAGTCAAAAACGGTAAGAACGCGATAAGCACACAATCTAAACAATTAATCGTGTTTCGGGAGACATACAGTGCTGTTAAAACCAATCTAACAAATTCGGCCATATCGACCGCAAATATCCCCTCACTTTTATTCGACCTAGAAAGCTCTTAGTCGCTGCACTGACCGTGAGGGTGTCGGCGTTAAGCCACAATCATCGCGTGGTTTAAAATTATTATATTGTCTTCACTTTGCAAAATAGCATGTTTGATTTCCCGACACATTTCACCAGTAAACGAGTTTTAAATAAAATAGCCTACTCCTTCGAGGTTGTTCAGGAAAACTGTGATTTCCTGGAACATAATGTGTTTGCTTGTTAAAAGTTTTATTCACTGCATCTAAAAATATTAAAATGCCACACAACACAACCAAGAGCATGTTTCAATAAAATGCATTCTGGGTCATCGTTTTCGGCAAACAAAGCAGTTTTTAACTTTGTTAAAATTGTCACTACCAGTATAATTTTTAAAAAGTAATATTTTAGGTATTTTCAACTTTATTGGACAGCAGTGTAGAGAGACAGGACAAATGTGAGCGAAAGGGAGAGACGTGACAAAAGGCGGCCGGATTCAAACGTTGCAGCTTGCAATAAACATGCAAAGGACTTACATGCTACACCACCGAGACACCCCTCCATTAAAATAAAAACATAATTTTACCAACTTAAATAATTCTGCGGACATTGAGCGACATGTCAAATACCAGTGGCTTAGCCATCTAAGAATCAAAGAATCTTTGAAGTCTTTCAAAATGCCACATTTCATTAACACTATTCAAAGTATTGAAATGAGATGGATCAGTGGGTGGACTATATTGGAAAACAAACAGTAATAACTGGTACCACATCAAGGCTTGCATTCTAGTGTCCAGAAAATTTAACAGGAGCCCACTTTCAAAGGTATATGCCTGATATACAGCTTAAAAACATTTAATGGGCAAAATGAAATGATGTAATATTATATCCATATCTAATTTAATTACAGCATGACCAAATGAGTTAATTTCACAGTTAACTGGACAGGGAAAACAAAGGTGTCTTCACAAAACTCACAGACTTGAGGCTGTTAACAGAAGTTCATCGAATGTTTACTAAGGAATGACAAAGTAACCTTTTGATTGTGACATTAGCGTGGTTGACCGTCTCTCTTTAATGTGTCTTTTTTTAGAAATTGAGAAAATTCAGAAAGATGAAGACAAAGAAGAGGAGAAGTTCATTGACGTTGTCGTCAACAAGAACATGAAACTGGGGCAGAAAATATTAATACCAGTCAAACAATTTCCTAAAGTAAGTACCGTAGAAGGGCTTCTTTGGATTGGAACTGGGGTTATGTTGCAGAATGTTTTAGGTGATGCTTCTACCTGGGCCACTGGTATAGTTCAGCAGTTTTGCTGTAGACTCATTCTGAAGTATTTTCTCAATGCTAATGTCGGCTTTTAATAATGGGGCTGTTACTCCTACACAAATCGGAGTTAATTGCATTGAGTCCCACCCCAATGTTTTTGATTAATGTCCCCTCCCCCACACATTTGTAGGTTACAATGACCTTGTCAGAAGGCACAGCCATTGTAAAAGTCATGTGAGCATTCAAGTGTGTCTTCTCTGTACATTTGCAGGCCGTTATGTAGGTCAGTAAAGATTACACTTTTGATGCAGACTACATTTATTGAACACTGCGGCTCTCTTACCCCCTTCCACTTGACATTTCTTATATTACTGTCAAAATGATTTCATGGTACATGGAAGATATTAATTGCCTTTAAAGAAATTCTGATTATAGACATTCTATTGTCTTGGCTATAAAAGCTGACGATGTGCTGTCTTAAAAGCAAACACACCATGAATAGAAGTATTTACATTCATCCCAAGAGTAGTGAATTGGTTCCTAGTCCATTGTTCAGGCAGATTGTAGCCAGGGAGAGCACCTGTCAGCCATGGAAGCATAGTCTTTGATAACACCACCATTTTCTACAGATGGTAAAAACAGTTTAGAAAAAAAAACACACAGCACAAAAAGGTTGGGTTATGGGGCAGCCATGATGTGAGAGTGAGAGGGGAAAAAAAGGACTTAATAATGCTGGGGCAAGGTTTGAGAGCCCCATTTTAGCCCCGATCTCCAGGCACTGACAGTTAATAATTTCCGCACGTGGTCAAGAAGTCACTGTGGGAGGGTGACCATGGAGTGAACACAAAATAGAGCTGTTCATCAGGTGACATCATGCACTTTTCGCCCACCGATTTGAAAAGGCTTTCAAGTCCAAGGGAAAAAAGACAATTCTACAGAAAACACTACCTACAAATTAAAATTTAAGGCTGCCTGCTTAGTGGACAGACGATTGCAGTGGATAGCCCCCTGCTTCTCTGTGTGTACTTTACTGTTGTTTTTGTGTGTTTGTTTATTAAGTAAGCAATCATAGATATTCATATCATAATTTTTTCAGCTTCTAAAGCTTTTCTTGATATCTTGTTTTTTCATTTTATGTGGTATTTTAGCTGTTAAAACAGGAGAAAATCAAATTAATTTGACATGTATATAGTGTTTTTGGAATAATTAAGGGAAAAAAATATATTTTGACAAACAGCTTTGTAAATGACCAACTATTAAGTTACGTAACACATTAGAATAGAGAAATGTACTCTGAAATCGACTGCAGAATGTTATCATTTGGGTATCTTAAAAACCGAAGAATCAAAAGTCATAATACAAAAATGTATTATTTGTGTGTATATTCAACTGGTAAAATTTCATTATGATAGGATAAAGAGATCAATTGTTTCCTATACATGGGTGGTGCCTCCTCTTAAAATCTGATTGGCTGGAGTGTGTAAAAAAAAAAAAATATATATATATAAAAAACTTTTTTTGCAGATCTTACTGTGTGGATTGTGTCAAATAAATGCACGCAATTCCAAATGTTATTTGTGGATCAGTTACATTTATTTATTTTTGAGACAATAATGCGCCCATACTGAAAGGTGCTCCAAAGATACATCTGTAATATTTTAGTCTCCTGAAGGAGGGAGCAAGGCATTTAGAGGCCATTGTAGTTGGAACTAAATATACAGTTGGATAATATGCAGCTGGGGATTAACACAATTATGTGACCACAACAAGTCCAATGTTGATTGCAATTGGGATCAAGGCTCAAAAACATAAATAGAAACTAAGCAATGGATGATCTTGTGCCAAACCACAAAGAATCGGTGGATGGTTGGTTGCAATTGCCCTGTCTTGTCACTTGAGTATACCACAAATCAGACACCACAAGCATTTATACTCTATTGAGAATTAATGGAAGACAATTCAGTTGTGGCACAGGCCTGTGATTGGGCGTATTTGGAAGTCCAAATTTGGAAAGTAGAAAAGTTCATGGGTAAAAATTGGTTAAAAAGAGGGCATTTAATGAAATTTTAGACCAGTGCGTGGCAGCAGTTGGCGGAACTTGACTACCCCAATGGGGCATCTTTGGCCCTGATATTCTAGAATACATGATGCAGTTTTGATACATGAATTTAAAACTGCCATTTATGAGAACACTGTAGAGGAGGATATTGGGAGTGGTTTAATTAGCATGCTTCATAGAAATTTGTAGGGACAGTCTTTGTTTTATATTTTTGTGTTTGTCCCGGAAGCATATAAACATGCTCTTTCTGTACTTCCTATTGTATGTGAAGTACTCTCTGCAGTGTTTATATCCAATAACGCAAGAACCTCGAGTGATCTATTGCTTTTATACAACAATGTTAACAAACGTTTAGTAAGTAATGAAAAAATATTGAAACAATAACTTTAAAATTGCCGTTGCTATTGTTGTTTATGCTTCCTAGGCAATGCTCTATAGAACACATCTACACACTGGCAGTGCGGTTATGCTAAATACCAGCACTGTTGGAATGCGTCTCGGCCAATCGCGTTGCTTATTCGGATCTCATTGTTGTATAAATATATATATTGTGAGCACCATAATTAATTGAACAGTGACACATCTTTTGTTATTTGGTTCTGTACTCTAGCACTTTGAATTAAGGATACAATGGCAATGAGGTTGAAGAGCAGACTGTCAGCTTTAAATTGAGGGTATGTTCATCCATATCGGATGAACCGTTTAGAAATTATAGAACCTTTTGTACGTAGTCCCCCCATTTTTGGGCATCAAAAAATATTTTACAGTTTGTATCCTTTCAAACTCAAAGTGCAAGAGTACAGAACCAAAATAATAAAATGTGTCACTGTCCTATTAATTATGGTGCTCACTGTATATACATTGTATTATATTATTTTTATTTATTCATTTGTTTCTTAATGACTCGTAAAAATTGTCCCCTGTTACACGCCATTGAAAATCCTACATCCTGTACTACTTCAAACAAATATGGCTGTGCTTCCTCTATTATGCAGAACTTCCACAGTAATACCAATTATTAGCATTTATATGTTTAAACATTGTACGCTTTTGCAGACAAATTGCACATAACCAAGGAGTATATTCAAGTGTGCATGGAATATGTTAACCTCTGCAGTTTTTCATCTCCACATTTTATTATTGGATCAAGTGCAGTAATTCTGCACATTTGCTGATGCTGTCATTTTGTTCAAAAATGTGTGCAAGTTATAGCTTCGGCTGAAAATGTGACTGCATTTTATTGCAACTAGGAAGGGGTGAAATAAAAAGGGATATCGCCAGAAAGCTTGTAGACTTTTCCCAGCTTTGTTGCTAAATGGATTTACTGTCTATATTGACAGATTTGATAAGTGGAACTAGTAGCATACTGTTTAGAGCTTCAACACACAACCAATGGAAGACAAATTCAATTTAGCAGATGTGGCAGGGTTTGTTGGATTTGGCTCTTGACACAATGTGTGTCACTCCTGCCATCGATTTAAGGGAAGTCGGCAGCAATGTGGTGCGCATTTTAAAGTTACTTCCCTGGTTTTCATTCCTCTGTTTTTGTTTTACAATTCTCAACTTTAAATTCCCAATAATGGTTGTAGCCTCATCACTGCAACTGCAAATGTATTTATTTATTTATTTCAGCAAACTGCAATTATGCAGCTGGTGCAAGTAAATTGTCCAAATAACCCTACAGAGGCTACTATTGTGTGAAGAGGAATACCCAGATTAATGGATCCTTCCTCCCTTGGCAACACTGAAGTCAAGTACACTTTGCCCCATGGAATTCATATAAACTGGCAAAGGTAGCACCTCATTCCAGACCATTTACTGCACCAAGGTCTGGTTGGAAGCCATCCAAATTAAAGCTGTTTTATTAACAAAGATCAAGCCAAATTACACTAACATATCTGAGCTTTCAGCCATGCTTTGTCAGCAGGACAAATTAATTGCCTATTAGATACAGCCGAAATTATGAAATAATATATGGAACAGGTCAAAATGGCTCCGCACGACCACAGATATATTCAACCAAGTAATACAGCGTCTATTATAACAAACAGTGAATAACAAAGCAAATTAAAAATCATGAGGAAAAAACTAAATAAACACACGGAGGGTCATTTTATATTGCCCAGGAATGCTTATTAATTTTTATAAACTGCCTGTTACATGACCACAACTACTGGGTCGCTGGCTGGCTGCTCGTAAAGAAATACCTGTCCACCTGTGGGTCGGGGCGTTGGCCGTTGGGTCTGCAGTGATGAAAGTGGGCAATTTGTTCTTCGGACCACAAACCGACACAAGCCAGACGCGTGGGTGGGAGGGCAAATCTATTATGGTCATCTATTATTATAGTCATCTAAAATTATCTATTATTATCAATAACGTTAAAAGAGGCGAGCTGGCTGGTAGCTGGCTACCTAGCACGAGGAACCGACGTAGCCAGTTAGGCAGCCCAGGGTAATACAAATTGATCATCTGTGCATTTTCTGTTTTGTTTTTCTCCAAGATTAATGCTTGAGCTCATTGAAAGTCATCTAGTCATATGAATACATTGAGCAGCTGAGACGAACCAACCTTGTGACGTCACAACCTAGCTTACTCCAAGATGGATGCGCCCTTGTGGGGGTGGAAAAAGCAAACTTTAATTCATTTTTTGAGCAAATACAGATGGATTTCAGCTTTGAATGCAGGGCCGTATCTAAGGCAACAAGTAAACACACCATAGCTACGTTACTGGGTGATTCACGTCCCCTTAAAGTCCCCTCGTTTCTGGTCTAAATAGCCTATTTAAAGAGTAAGCACCAGATAATGGACAACTTTTATATTTACAAACTAGACCATTATCTAGACAACATAAATGTTTTTTTTTATATAACTATATGGAAATTACATAAAATTAGCTAAGTTTGCCATAACCGTTGAAAAAACCGTTGACAATAGAATCATAGATGTATGACGTCACACGTGGAGGAAGTGTAAATACTTTCCTATTGTACTTACTGTACTGTGTACAATATTATAAATGTAAATTGTAAATGTCTATCATTTTAAATTAGCTATATTTGCAATGCCCTGGAAGCCTTTCTACTTTTATACGTGAAATTGAATGTATATCGGTGGTAGAGGTGTTCCGGTATGCATTTATGGAGAGCTTGGCTGGGACTGGGTGTCTATAACTGAGGGCTGGAGCTGGTTAGCGCCTATCGGTGTACAACAATGGCAGACACTCAGACTGTTCTTATTACTTTTTTTCTATTGTTCGTAGTCTAACCATGTAGGCTAAACTTTTCCATTCCTCTCAGAATTTGTTCTTTCTGTCTTTATCTTTCTTTCACGCCCGTAGTCGTCTAGATTTCTGTTTGTTCATTTCTGTTTGCGTGTTGCATTGGGAAGCAGCTGGAGAACATTGGCAGTACCACGTGTAACGTCAGCGTTTTGACAAAAAACGTTTTTTTATGAAATACGAGGCGGGGCGAAAGCGCTACTGGAAACACTTAAACACCGATATCCAACATTTATATCACGTTAATATACTTTATGATTATGTAATCTTATACAGAGTAATTTTTCTTTCACATTTTAAAAATTTCCAGCATTTCTAATTATCTAGTGCTTACACTTTAAGATTCCTGCATGAATAGAGAGAATGCTGTACATTGCCTGATGCTTGTCTGGCAGTTTTGGGTGATACACAAGCTGGCAAATGGACAAAAGGCTTGTCATTGACACTGTCAATCAGGAGGCCATTCAGTAATAGTGAATTCAAAATCACCTTGTTTGCGGTGTGAGTCATGCTATTGATCTTCTTCAAGGTCATGATGCATCCATGAATGTGAAAATAACAATACTATGTTCAGTGCATTTATTTCCCTTTACTGCCAGTGCATATTGGGTAATCGTTTGTCACTCATCAGTTTTTGGTTCCTTTTGAAAAAGGGGCATTGAGGCTCATTCAGAGGAATGAACTCTTGTCTCTTATTGTCTCTTATTAAACAAGTTGGTGTTTTTGTGCCAGCTGTTTGTTGGTGCTCCATCATTCGAGATTTTAGAAGATGGGCCCAAGAATAAAAGTTGCCTAGACTGTGATGTTAAAACCTGATGGAAGCACATATGCTATTGGTTAATGAGGTGTTAACGCCCACACTAGGGTTTCTTTTTCATCTCCGGCTGCCTCACTGCAGAGCACTAGCAAATGACTATCTGCTGTGTCTAAATATAATAACGTGGTGGTTATCAGAAATATCTAAAGGATCTGTGATTTTAAATACAGCATGAATACAAGTAGAAGGTAAACAACACTAATATGCATTTCAGACAGTGGGTGAAGTCTTTCCACTAGATGGTTTTGGTAGAGTTGGCCAATGGCCACCAGCCAGTCTTCATTAAAACCTTCCTTTACTCCAGCCTTCAGTCTAGCCTTGTTCAGTTCCAGTCTTACTTGGCAACTATTACAAGTGTTTGGTGATTTACATTGGACCAAGACCTGGAATCAATGAACAAGACTTCTTAACTTTGTGTCTCAACAAAACATTCCATTGAACAAGTGTAACATTTTTCAATGCAAATACCAAGCAGTTTTGCACAGAAAATAGTGATGTAAATTTAATTGTGTACATTTACTTGTGAGTCAAAGTTAAGGATGCGTATATTTATTGAATCCAGACCTTGTTTATATACAGGCATGGGCGTCACTTTCTGTTGAACATTGGGGGGGACGCAGAGCAGAACGCAGTGCCCTGAAATATATGGGGGGTGCATGTTAGCCAATAGCGGTATCACCGTGCGTAGCCTATATGCAAAGGCAAGGGTGTTACATGTAACAGGGCAGTTTCTAGACTGCTTTGGTTGGGGGGGGAGGGCATGAAAAGATGTTGGGGGGGCTCAAGGGTGGGATGAAGTAGCAGGGGTCTAGGGGTCCTCCCCCAGAAAAATTTTAGCCTTTTAAAACACATTTTTTGCATTTCTACGCAATTTCAGAGGGCATTTTGTTACATAAAATGTTTAATTTATGAACATTTTGAAGATTTTTTTTTCTTCAAAGCCCTCGATGAGATTTGAGATGCTTTCATATAAAGCTGAAACATAGGCTAATCAGTACATTAGTGGATACGATAATTTTATTACATTTTAAACCAACCTCCACCCCCTCTCATCTTATAGGAGGACAACTTTATTTATGCCCAATAATACCAAATCATTATCTAATCTTATATTGAAACAAGTATATTAAAGATTAGCTATATTTTTTCATCATTTCAGTCTCTTTGTACTATTTTCTATTTATATGTTTAACTATGTTACTGTAACTGGCTCATCATTTTCATTTATATTTTAGCCATACTCCATATTTTATAGAAATTTCGATGTGGCGTGGTAAATTTTTTACCCTTTTTGTGAATCTTTGTATCCCCGCTAATTCCCCTATAATTGCAACACTGAGGCTACAGTAAAAATGCATTCCCGTCCATTCTAAGATTGTGACATTGGGTAAAATAAAGGACACAAACATTAAAAAGTCCAATCAAACAATCTATTGTCACACAAATACAGTGGGGTGCAAAGGTTTGGGCACCCCTGGTAAAAATGCCTTTTACAATTAATATCTAAGTGAACAGAAGCTGACCTCTAAATGGTACAAAGTTAAACAGGACACATTTCTTCATATTTGCAAGATTGATTTTTAGTAAGTTTTTTTAGTTTCAAAATAATTAAACAAAAAGGAAAAAGGCCCTAGGAGGACAAACCATTTTAGTGATGAATATGAAGATGAAGAAGTAGAAAGGTTAGTGCTTTTATCATTTTTCGTGGCTTTGAGATGGATGTGCGCTGCTGACTGAACACATCCACGTTACCGTTGCTATTGCTTGCTGCTCCTCGGCGGCAGTGTGACTGTTCTGTAAACTCGTAGTTTAGGTTAATTGAACAGAATATGCTTGTATCTTGTAGGCCTACATTTTGAAATCTGACGTTAGCTAAGCAATTATCTATACAATTATAGATATATTAGGCTACACTACAATGTGCGAATTGATGGGGATATGAAAAAACAAAAAGGGTAGCCTATTAAGCTACTTCCATTATGCATTATTTAAAGTAGAGGTAGCTCACTCCTCATGTTGTTCGTTTGCTGTTAAATTCTACCATAGTCGAATTCAGAAAAGCTATCTAAATAATGTAGACTAAAGTTTCCTGCACTTTATTAGACTAATTTCAGCATAGGCTACGATTCTCAGAAATTCATCGCAAATCATAAAGGTGTTTTACGTTAGACTGTCGATGGCTGTGTCCGATTCGACACCCTTCTATAGGCTACTATTGAGTAATGTTATGATAGTTGAGTAGCCTACACTGGATGAGAACGTTAAGCAGGCGAAATGTTCTCTAAATGTAGTGTGCTTAAAATCCCCAAATGATATACTTATTTCTGAGTTTCGCTGATAATAGTATGAAGCATGAAGGATATTTTTATGCCACTAAACAGGATGCAGTAGCCTAAGCAGTAGGCTATACAGTCGTGCTATGCCAGGATGCAGACCATTCGGACACCGCCCATGTAAAAAGTGAATGGAGTTTTTGCTTCCGGAAACTAAGCCCCGCGTTTCCACTCGATACAGCCTACTAGTCTATACTATGCAACCTCGTACATGGGCTATAATACAGGCGCTTTTATGCATTGGGGGGGACAGATGGGGCTTTTTCAGATATTGGGGGGGACATGTCCCCAACATCCCCTGTGTAAATGATGCCTATGAGTATATATTCACCTATTTTTCCTAAGGTGACAAATTAACATTCATTTTTGCCTATATTACAGATCATCTTAACATGGTTTGTCATTAACTTGAAAAATAATCTGAAAATGTTCAAAGTATATTTAGATTAAAGAGGCCGTAGTCAAGTTTTGTCTCCACTATGTAAGGAGTTTATATGACACAGTGAGATATACTACCCTCATTCCACTTTATTGTATCCATATACCTTCAGATGCGTTCCATAAAAAATAACCTCTTAGTTAAATCTAGGTGAAGTATAGCACTTCTCTCTGAAAAGTTGGGCTTTCGTTATGTTAGATGAGTGTCGTTAGGGACTCTTGGGGGATCATAGCCAGTTCTAGGGTGTTTGAAGGCCGCTTGTATCATTTCACTTAAGAGTGTGCTTTATCTTTCAGGGGCTCTAGTGTTTTATCTTCAATGTGTTCTGCACTGGCTGTTCTGGCATCTTCGGCAGAAACCCTGCATGGCATCTTTTTCTGAACTCACAATTCATACTTATAGGAAGTACACAATACAGATACATCCTACAGCATATTACAACAGTCACATAATGATGAAAATGCATTAGGTGTCCTCCCTCCAAGCAATTAATTATTAAATCTAGTGCTCTATGTTCTGGCCCGTCATTTTGGTGGTTGATTAAAGCAGTCAGTTTAAAGCAGTATATTACACATTTCTGCAGTGAAAAAGAAAACTCAATTTCCTTTAAATTTGCACAAGCTGTTAATTTTTCTTTGTTGTTTTGATTGGCTTGGTTCATTGAGGAAAATTTCTCTAGTTCAAAAGAAAAATGTACATTTCTTACTTGCTCATTTACAGGGTTAATTGTAATATACTGTATTATTATATGTAATATACTGTACTATATGTCATATACTGCTTCTACACCATTGCATTAGCTAAATATGTTAATTGTGTCACATTTAAATGTTTAAATGAAGAATTAGTTTATCTTCATAATTTACTGAAAATGTTAACCAGTAGCCTACTTTGAAATATTATAGTGTTAGGAACCGGCTTCTTTCCAAATAATCCAAGTCAGGACAATGCAGGAACTCACTCAATACAACAAACACTTTACTAGAGAAAGTAAAAGATTATTGAAAATGTTGTATGAATCAGCCTTGTACTGGGGACTGCTATTTCAGTTAGATTAAAAAGCATAATTTCTGAATGTGTGGATAAAATTTATAAATTTCATGAACCAGATAAAGTATTGAAACAGTTTATAACTATTACATGAAAAAATAAAATTTTAAACATTGTATGCTCCCCAGCATATGCAATGAATACTGGCTCAGTCCCAGAAATTAAAATACTGTCCCAGAAAGTAAGAGACGACTGCTACTATTGTTTTTTTTATATTATTGTATTAAAATTAGCTGTTGAAATGACATGTATTTACACATTAAATATTATGCTAAAAATGGCCCCATTGTGTTTGTAAACAAAGACCAAAGGCATATCCCATTATCATTCTCGCTTTCTCCAATTGTGGAAATCTCAGTCATATTCACCAGTCACACTCTTTGCCACTATCAATTTTGGAGAGTGCAAACAATATATCCTCTGAAACACGTGATGTCAAGCCACTGCTTGTTTTTGCACTGATGTCCACGAATTGAGCTTGCACAGACATGAGTCAGAGGATGACACTTTATGTATAGTTTGAGCGCCTGATTTACACGAAGCTTGGGGCCACTGGTAAGTGACAGGAACCTGTCCCAACTGAATCCCTCCCTTCCTAGATGATGCTACAGCCAATTATACATTGCAGAGATTCCTATTTAAATAATTTTACAAATATTCATAAAAACAATCATATGATATGACTAATAAATCCTTATTCTCTCTCACTGAATTGCACATTTTCTCTTACGTGCAGTGTCTTAATTTTGAATTTGCATTTCTTTTTTCTTTCAGTTACATAATCTGCAGAATGCTTTGGTTAAAATGTGTTACTTATATATGGTGTTATCTTTGATACTCGCCAGTACCAGTGCAGTAAACATTACAGTAAATTGTTTTTATGGGTTTCGCAGACAGTGACATGCACTTGACATGAAAAAATAGGCAATTTGCAGTCACAATTAGATCTGAATCCACCCCTCAGTGTCTTCTCCAAAACAAAATGGATTTTGTTCTGAGCTGCACATACTATGAGAAGAGCCAAATGAGTCTCTCCTGGCAGAATTTTCCAACTATGATATTGGTATTTTGAATGCTCACCGCAGCACACGAAAAGCCTTAAAATCTAAAAGCTCTTGTTAAAGATAGCTTCTAGCATCAATTTAATTTTGGAAACCCTGTTCAACCCTTTCCCTGGCACTTGCAGAATAGTGCTGTGGTGAGGAGCTTAAGCTTGGATTTGGAAACTGGTAATAAGCAGACTGAGAACAAAACAAAAGGCAAAGGACATGGGTGTGGTACGGAAGAATAAAGCTCACTCTGTTTGTGCACTTTATAGAATAGAATAGAATAACTTTATAATTAATGAACATGAATGTACTGTCAGACCAAAGGGCCAAACCGGGCTTCGTTTTCGAAGCTCACTTCCTGGTCTTGTTGCAAGAGTTGCTCTCTAGCGCCAGTATGGCTGGCTCCAGTATAGGTCTTTCTAGGTCCGATTTTTCAAAGCAAGTCAATGGTGCCGAATGCGGTAGTCAATACATTTTTCTCACCAGAACATGCAGTCGTAATAGGTGCTTTTTCTTCATCTAATGTCTCCCCATGTGCCAATTTGTTAAGTTATTGTGTCGTTTGTACGCTGTTGAAACATTTTTTGTGGACCAATCCATGGCAGTTTGCAGCACCTCTGAGTCATAGGCTACGTACACACTGCCAGTTTTTGGGCGTGACTACCGTATTAACTGATGTGTACATGTGAACTGTACATACAAACAGCGGAGCGGAGTAAATTCAGTATTTAGGTTTGTACAAGTAACAGAAGTCACTCTCCTCCCCCGAGAGTAGAGTGCTATGCCTATGTAGCCTATGCGCAACATATAGCCAAATTTCTATTACCATATGTTCTATCATCATAGCCTATTATCACCACAGCCTACGTTATTCGTAGGCTAAGTTATTATTCATTGTTAATTTTTGTGTTTTGTAGCTCCAGAATATGGTTAATTGGTCACATTTTGCAGCTGTTTTCTTTGCAGTGGCAGCAAACTTTTCACGTGATCGCACCAGAGCTAGTTGCAGAATGTAGCTGGTTAGGTAAACTATGAAATCCTAAAAATTTGCGAGGTCATGCAGTTTCTTGTTTTTGTTATGAGCTGTTAAAAATAGCTGGCGTTGTTTGTTCGCTCTGTCCCTCTTGTTACTATCGGGAATGAATTAGAGGAAGGAGGGAGCAGCTTAGGAGTGCGCGTAACATTAGCGCGTAGGCTACGTCACTTAACAACTAGTTGTCCAGTGCGGTTCTAGTACACACTGCACAGTCTAACCACAACCGAACTGAAATGTTACCTGTTATCAATACCTGAACATTTCCGTTGTGACTCCGGTTGTAGAAGGCGGTTGTCACTTTCTTTTATAACCAAACTGTGTGTGAACTTAATAGGATTAAGCACACTAATGGGGAGTGTCAACCTTATTTAGCTGCGGTGTGTACGTAGCCAGAGGTTATCCCTACTGCTCAGACTCTGGCTTCACTGAGCAGACTCATTTTGTACAACATGGTGGCGAAAACTGTACTTCCGCCTGACTTCCGAACTTCAAAATTGTTTTTACGAGCCCGTAGGAAGGTAATGGGATAAGATATGTTGTTTCTGTACATTGCAGAATTCATCCTGCTGCTGCTCTTAGCAGTCACATCATCAAGGAAGACAAGTGAGCCAATTCCAGTGGCCATACATGGCCAAGCCATAACACTACCGCCAGCACGTTTAACAGATGAGGGGGTGCTTTGGATCACGTTTCTTTCTTTCTCCACAATTTCCTCTTTCCATCACTTTGGTACAGGCTAATACTCATTTCATATGTCCATAATACTTCCAAAACTAGTTCCAAAAAATTTTCCAAAACTAGTTTTTATCTACTTTTTAGCGAACTCTAACCTGGCCGTTCTGTTCTTGAGGCTGACCAGTGGTTTTCATCTTGCGGTGAACCTTCTGAGGTTATGCTGGTGTAGTCTTCAGCACATATATGCCTACATCCTGGAGAGTGTTCTTGATCTGTTTGACAGTTGAAAGCGGGTTTTTCTTCACAATTGAAAGTATTCTTCAGTCATCCACTACAGTGGTCTTCCGTGGTGTACTAGGTTGTTTACTATTGCTGAGCTCACCAATGTGTTCTTTCTTCCTAACACTGTATCAAACAGTTGATTTTGAAACACCCAATGTTTTGGCTATGTCTCTGATCTATTTATTCTATTTCAGCCACACAATGGCCTAGTTTACTGTTACTTACACGTATTTGGTCTTCATGTTGAGAGACGACACACAACTGGCTAAGAAACAGCTGAGCAGCCAATTGTCCCATTACTTTTACTCTCCTATTTATAAAAAGTATTTCATTCAAGGATCACCCAGAAAAACAGTCTGCACTTTAACCTCATATTCATTGTTTTATTCCAAATCGAATGTGCTGGAGTACAGAGCCAAAACTACAAAAATTGTGTGACACGTTTTTTCTCATTTTAGATTACGTTTTATTTAAAAAAATTTACATTTTCAAAAGAATAAAAAAATAGGAAAACGGCCTTGTGAAAAAGTTTGGCAACCTTGTCAGTTAATACTTTGTAACTCCTCTTTGGACAACTATAACAGCTTGCAAACGCTCCCTGTAGCCAGCTAAGCGTCTTTCAATTCTTGCTTTTGGAATTTTTCTCCATTCTTCCTGTCAGAACACCTCTAGCTCAAAAATATTCTTTGGCCTCCTTGCATGCACGGCATGCTTGAGAGATCTCCACAGATTTTCAATAATATTCAAGTCGGGGGACTGTGGTGCCCATTCCAAAAAAACCTCATCCGTTCTTTTCTGAGGTACTTTTCATGGATGATTCGGATGCTTTGGATGGATCATTTCTGGAATACCCAACCTCTCTTCAACTTCAATGTCTGAACTGACCTTCAAACATTGGCCTCTAGAATTTTTTGATATTTGGTGGAATACATTCTTCCTTCAACTCACATAATATTTCCTGTGCCCCCGCTGCCACACAACTCCAAAACATAATGGATCCACCTCCATGCTTAACAGTAGGCAAGGTGTTCTTCTCTATAAATGCTTCACCCTTTTTTCTCCAAACATACCTTCTTTGGTTGTGGCCAAAAGGTTACATTTTGGCTTTGTCAGTCCAAAGCACATTGTTCCAAAATTGTTGTTTAAATGTAAATGTTGTTTAAAGTACATTGTATTGTTGTCCTGTGAACAACTAGAACTGCTTCTGCAGCTCTTTTGGAGTGATGTGCGGGTTCTTCTGAGCATTTCTCACCAGGTCTCGGGCCATTCTATCTGAAATTGTTCTAGATCTTCCAGATCTTATTATTTTTAAACTGTAAAAAATTTTAATAAAAAGTAATCTTTGAAGAAAAATTTGAAGAAATGTCATGTTTAACTGTACTATTTAGAAGTCAGCTTCTGTTCACTTAATATTCATTGTAAAAGGCATTTTGACCAGGGGTGCCAACATTTTTGTACCCCACTGTATATAGGCTATTTGCTGTAATAGACTTATGAAATATTTTTAAAGAAAAATACTAAGTATAAAATATAAGACCCATGCTGTATTATGATTTTTTTTTCAGTTTAACTTTGTTGGAAAACTCCTTGGCCCACGTGGAAATTCTTTAAAGAGACTACAGGAAGACACCCTCACAAAGATGTCAATTCTAGGGAAAGGTTCCATGAGAGACAAAGATAAGGTAAGATAATTCTCATTGATTTTGAATAAAAAATGTCCTTTATTTACATGAGCACATATTGCCAAAGCACATGGAAATATTTTCCAAAACTACATTTTAAGTGACAAAAGCTGGCCATGGCATGGCTGCTTTACCTACATCAGGAGTGCACAGCAAGGCCAAATCGGATTCAGTTTCTGTTCTTAATTATTTCATTACCTCAATCATTTACTTCATAAAAAATATGAGCAACATCTGAAGACTGGTACATCGTACTCTGGTCCAACACAGGAGCACACCGGTGTTGACATGATCCGCTGTTTAGGAAACTAAGACAGGGTTTTGGAACACAAGCTAGCATACACACTGCCCTCCAGGACAAAGATTTCCAACATGGTGCTGTACTTCATTTAAGACAAAATGTGTTCACCACTTGGCAGGTCAGTGGGATGGATTGCTGAGGATCAACATGTTCAGACAGTCTACAATTTGGTTATAAAAGCTGTTTTTACAATAAATACTTGAAACATATAGTAGGGACAGCAAAACAAAGCATTAGAATGTAGGCAGCATGCGCATGTAATCTATCCAGTGCATTTATTTCAGAAAACTAGTTGACTGTTTTTATTGCTTCCTGCTAGCCTTTATTGATTACAGTTCTGTGAGGCATTTCTTTTAAAATACAAGTAAAATCCAACTGTATCTACAGTCGCGGTTTCACAAAAAATAAGTATCCACACATACAACATACAACAAAACCAAATTTTGCTTATTACTTCCAACATGCAAGTGTGCTGGGAAAAAATACATTCAAAAAATTTCATGCATTCATATCTTGCATAAAGTTAAAACTAGACATGAAATTTTAATAAAACTTAAGAAAAATGTTCCTACCTGCACCTAGAAGGGACATATGTACACAATTACAAACCACTGCAAATCATTTCAAAATGTAGCTTGAATGTTTGATTGGGAGCTTGATATACTGGTTTGCTTGCGATCGAGGTATCCAAACACTACTATCAACTCTAGCTAGCAACATAATGACACACACATAGTTGTTAAAAAAAGCTGCTGAAACTTATGTAACTGTTGATACATGATGTATCTTGTGACCCCAGTTTGAAACATGGGCTTTTTACGAAGTTGCACTGGAACAATACATTTTTTTTTCAGTTATGTATTATAGCATTTCACGTGTGCTTCATCAAGGGTTATTAGCAAACATGATTTTTTTTGCATCATGCAAGTACATTTTTTACACCAAATGTTTTTCAATTAAGTAATGATAGGTGTACACCACAGACTTCAAGCATATGTAATTTAAATCAATCTCTTGTGGATTCAAGAATCAAGATAGTATAGTTTTCGCGCATGACACTAGAAAGTAGAGAGCCATGCAGGAGTATAACTAGCATAGCACAGGGCACGTTTGAACACTGCGTTACAACATGCCCCCACCTATAGTAAATGCAGCCACAATAACTTCATGTAACATTATATTCTCCAGGTATACCATGCACTTATTCTGTCCTACATAGGCTACTATAGGCAACAGGGAGTACTTGCTATTATCCATGTCTTTGGAGCCATTCATCACATACTAATGGTATATGTCATGTGTGGTTAGTTAGAAAAAATATATAGGCCATTTCTACACGACAAGTATAAAAGGTGAAAAATTATATGAAATGATGGATCCCCCAACCTTTTATAACAAAGTTTTTTCAAGCCCGTTTTCCGCCATTTTCAGACACTGTTAGAACTGGCCCCGTCTTATAACTTATGTTACTTTCAGTAGTAGTCGACAGGAGTGTGCAACTGTACTGATGGTCTATCATTATAACAGCCATTTATCTTGTTTGTGGATGAAAAAGGTTTATGCTAATATGTGTATATATAATCACAAAAAAATGATTTAATTGAAATGTTTGTGTTTGCCAAAAGCCCTGTATATGTCTATTGTACGTCAAACCCTACGGACCTGTGCCGATTCTGACTGAGTGTCGGCACTGTCGGCTGAGTGTCAGCTACAGCGACAGTTATTCGAGCCGATTCCAGCCTACCTTCGGCAGAGGAGTCTGATTCTAAGATGCGGCCGGCTGTGGCTAGCCACACTCGGGCCGATTCTGGTTTGAGGCGTTTCGCCCAGATCTGGCAAACATGACTCGAGCCGATTCTCGTTACTGCTCGGCATGTTGGGGTGATTGCGGCCCAAAGCTGGCAATGTCGGCTTAGTGTTGGCCTCCGGAATTGTAACAGTACGTGGCCGATGCTGGCGCTTCATTCATCACGAGTCTGGCATGAGTCCGGCATCCAGATTTGGGCGGAATGATTTCTTATGGCGTGCCGGATTCGGGCCGCTGTAAGGCCAAGCCAATTTGGCTACCTGACTAGTTAACTTTACATGGTTTCACCCTTGCTTTGCTGGATCCGGCACATTAAATGACTGCTTGTGCTTGCCACTTTGGACAGAGTTTGTGACGGCATGACTGGCTGGTAACTGTTAGTAGTGCTACTGCTGGTGTGCCGATCTGCTGCCTGTGCGCACCGGGCACTAGACATAGAGTAGCCTGCCGTTCTCCCTTTGTTCTCATGTTCGTTTAGAACTTCAGAACGATGGAATTATTCATACCTTGAGTAGCTAGCCTGATTTATAAGTTAGAATTTTGTTTCTCCCATGTTAAGTCTATGGACATTTAATTGAGGTCTCATTCAAATTGAAAAGTCCACAGCCATGAAAGTATTGTGTTGGTCTTGTGTTGGGATGTTGTGTTGTGTTTACGCAAAGAAAGTCTTAATTTTTTATGCTAATTTGTATGGTGTGTCCAAAACATAGTAATGGCATAATGTAGCTATACGGAAATGAGTAGTTCGTGAGCTCATGGCGATTGAAGTCCACCTCTAAAATGGCATTGAGATTAGTTTTGGAATGGCGGAGATATCAAGGTTCAAAAATTGCTGTTTTACTTTAGAGAGCTGGCCAACGCAAACATACACTGAGCACGGTAGTGATATGACGTAGACAGACTGTGCTATTACAAGAACATGTAGTATGGTTAAGAAAATATGTGTGGAAAAATTATAAGCTCACCCCATAAAAAAACCCTTCAGACTACGGCACTGAGAAATTAATATATGTATAAGTAAAGGGATATTTTGCCCATTTTGCTAAATTTGATATTGTTTTACCTAGGCTACCCCCAAAATAGTATGTAAGGCTGTAGTGATGTCGTCCTGGTCTCAGCGTTGTAGCTAAAATAGGCTAAACCTGAATTGGAACGATGCTAACAATTAACATCTTGCCATTGGATTTAATTGCCCCCGGCTAACTTTTGTTTAAATAAGCACCTAAATCCAGTCAAATAAGGTTTAACACTTCGAAGACGGGACTCGCAAACTACCTAGAAAGACTGCTTGCGGTCAAATGACTGCTGTTCTAATTTCAACAAGAAAATGGGAGTGAAATACATTATGCGGACCAGCTAAAAATAGGAATAGGTTATGTTTCTGATTTTTTTCCCATTTTCTCCCAATTTAGTAGCCAATTGAATCCCTATTCTAATTCAATTCCCCCCATGTAGCAACCGCTAGAGAACCACCGCTATACAACCCTGTCAGCCGGTAGTAGGAAGGAGGGCGCCACGTCCTCTACAGGGCGCGACTCCTCGAGCTCCTGACCGTGATTCCAACTCGCCCAGGGCCTTCTGTGCGCAGCGATTCTCTCCGAGCCCCTCCCCCCACCCGGAAGCAGCCGCCAATTGCTGCTCCCACAGGGCACCGGCCATGCTCGGAATTGGCAGGTCCGGGGCGCGAACCCCGATCCTCGGAGTACAACTGCACTGACTGAAAGTCAGCGCTCTTACCGTTGTACCACCGCGGCAGCCCAGGAATAGGTTATTATTCTTACCCATAACATTTTTGCGTGTATTTGAGACAAATTTACATTTTTAAACTGTTATTTGTAGAACTTCATGGTCAGGCTTTGAAACAAATAAACAATATTCAGTAGATTTTCAGCACAGTTTATCATGTCATCCATGTTAATTTCACTTAGGATATATGTCTGCAATAAGTATACAGCAAAATTGTTCTTAAATTAGAATTTATTCTAGATAAATTGCCCATGAGTCATGTCTCTCCTGTCAGCGCATAGTTCCTAATTTATCAAATATAATCGGATAGGCAAATACCTGAAACATTCATGTAAAAACCCCATTGAAACAATTTTTTTAAGCTTTATTTGTTCCAAAAAGTGCAAGAAAGCAAGTGAAAATATCATACCTAAAGTTCAGTTGGCGATCTCCATTCACCCTGCACCACGCAGGCTCCTTTTGTTTTGCAAATGAGCAATTAGACGCGTGAATGGTACAGTACTAGCTTTCGCTTAGGCTCTGAAAAAAGAAATCTAATGATTCATGCAGCTCTGTGACCTGCCAGCGAGTTGGGCACATGTAGATTCTGATTCTGATGAAGAGTAGCCTACTGACCTATGTCAAAGTCTCCATCCTCCTCCTCTTGATGGATTACCGTTTCATCTTCATTTCCTTCACCTCCATCAGAGACTGTGTCATTAATATCTCACATCTGCTGCACAATGCGCATGGCCTCCTCAGCAGTGTATTTTCTCTGTGCCATTTCGCCGACAAAGATTCAGTACGTTGCTCACAGCAAGTTCCCGACCCAGTTCATAATTTTCCCAACTATATAGTCATCTCTGCTTATGATTGTTGTTACGTGAGTATTGTCCTCAGCTGTCACTAAAAGTTATGCTGACACTTATTGGCTTGGATTGCTTCGATACTCCTGTCAGCACCGCTTTCAGCAAATACTTATTTTGCTAGCCAGAACTAAGTTGGCAAACTAACGTGGAGAAATCATTAGGCATACTAATTTTCTGGAAGAACAAGAAAATATCTAGTGTGCAGTATAAGAACTAGTAATGTTGATTTTGTCATTTCTTTTGTTGTAGCTGTCTTTCAAGCTATAATAGCCTTCAAATAAATATTTTATGGCTGCAGCACTGCTGATTAACTTTCAGGGGGTTTCCAAATTAAAGCATATTTTAATAATGCAGTATAATATCTATAGCAAAAAAAATATGGTAATTTCTAAATGTATTGCCAGAGTGTTTATTTGTTTATTTATTTATTTTACGAATGGCTTTGTTGATGTTCTGTGTCTCACTGCATGGCTCCCACTCAACTGACCCCTTTACAGTGGTGACAGTATTAGCTTGGTGACTTCTGAGCATATTTGCCAGAGTGATTTATTAATACTGAATTTTTTTTTTACCCTTTTCATTTCACTTGCTTGAGATCAATAAAGATTTATATTTAACCCTCTTTGAAGACCAACAAGTTGTTTTGCTACATGAAGGTATGCTCTCTTTCCTCCTGCATTTCTGGTCATGCCGGTATGCCCAGGCAGCTGAGGCAGCCTATGGGATTAAACATGAATACTCTGAGGATAGCGGGTAGGGAAAGTCTGTAGTCACGGGCCTGGCAACAGAGAAAATGAAGGCTATTTGTATTGTAGCTCTGCTCTACTAAACCAAGGAAAGGGAATGACTAGACCCCAGAGGGGCTCTTAAAATTGGGAACATAGGGTCAGTTGCAGGTTACCATCACAAAGCTGAAGAAACAGTATTGCAGTATTGCATCTGGAAGTCCACTCAGCCCAGGGAACATAGGGAGCATTTCTTGCCCAGAACCCATGACAAATGTGAATGAGGCACCGTGCAGTTTTATGGTTCAGTCACCGGATCTGAGGGTCCAGGGTTTCAGTCCCAGCAGAAACATTGCCCTTGCACCTTGCAGCAGCACTTCTAACTCCATAAGGTGCGTCTGTATCAATGGCCTCTGCATGGCCTATAACCTGGCCAATGCAAATGACTGATGTGAGGTAAAATACACAGAACATGTACCTGATTTTTTGGGACCATAATTAATCTGAGCCTGAAAATGAAGCTGAAAATGATAGTTTCAGTTGTATTTTTACTATAAATTTTTTTTTCATTTCATACTTTAAAAAATATAAAAATACACGGACAAAATATTAATGTAGAACAATAAAATATGTGGATGTGATGTCTTAATGCCCTAAAACTGTAATTTTGTTTGTCAAGTACATCATGCATATTCATGATTCTACTGCAGTATATCACAATAAAATCTAATTATGCTATATTGTGTATCATGCTTAGTATTCATCATCTGTTTCTCAGTGTTATTTTTTCCAATGTAGACTGCTTTATAGAAGGCTTTCATTTTCGCGAAAGAAATCACTTTGATAAACAGATTTGCTCTGAGGAATAAAAAAGGTAGATCCTGCCAATAGATAGGCAGGCCAGACACCTCTAATCTCTCACCATTGGCTCTGCAGATGCCATATGAAGCCTTTGGACTATTGATGTCTTTTATCTCTAATACACAATGGGCCTGATTCACTGAGCTCTCATAAGGGTAGAGGACATGATCAAGCTGCCATCTGGCACTACAGGCCCCACAAGCAGTGGGGTTTACTCACAGACTACAAATTTGCATGAATCTTATAAAGAACCATTTCTAGAGGCCTGTTAAATGTTTAATAATAGTCATATGGATAGTCACTGGACTGGTGAATGTTCTTGTGGCCAAACACCAACTCGACACTTTGGATGTTTCAACTCCTGTATTAACCGTGCATGTTTTTTTTCTTTTTTCTGGCACTTCACTTAAATCCAGTTAGGAAGGTATTTCCACATTTTCCTGTGCAAAACCATGATAAAACAAGCTCATGACATGAGAAAAGCCTTCTGTGCCTACTGCATAGTAGCCTACCTTATTCAATTCAGGACCTGACATGACAATTGCTTTTGAATATGATTTAATTATTTGTGTTAATTATTCAAGCTGTTCATGTAACTTTAAAGCAGTTGCTTATGTTTTTTTGCTATATCCTGGCAACATTTTTAGCAGGAAAAGTGGCAAGAAATTCAGGTTACCTGCTGTAACAGATCCAGGGATCTAGTTATAGTGATACTTTGACACTGATTTGGGGATATTTGTGGAGAACTGAAAAAAACAGAGTGACTTGTTTCTACTTGCTTTAGATGTGCTTGTGATTTCACTCTATATAATGGATGTAGAATGCATTTATTTCTGTAGAATGCTGTCCATGTATACTGTACTGTAGGCCTATACATATTTATTAATTTTAGACAATGGTGAGTTCAAGATAATGATAGTAGAAGATATTAAAACCTTTGTGTAACAGTAACAGTTCTGCTTTAACTTCTTTTCAATTTATTCAATATATATTCAAAGACATTTTCTTGCCTATTTCCTCACTCCAACCTACTGTAGGTAGTGAATTATCAAGCATTAATGGGTAAATTGTTACACCGGAATTACACTGTCTTGTTTCACTTCTCTTATGTTTCAAAGTAACAATAAAAATTACAATGAATCAAAAACGTATCTGTGGCCTCCCTTGTGGCATATCCAGTTCTCAAAAGGTATTCTTAGTGGAGTGCATAACACATTGTCTGACGTATCAAACAAGCCTTAAACCATCACTCTGCTGCCAGAAATACAGTAGATATGGATGGATAACTTGAAGGGTTTCTTCTCCGGACATATTTTTTCATAGAGTTCAATAGGAAAATTTGTCAGGAGAAACTACCCTTAAAGTGATCCATCCATATCTACTGCATATCTGGCAGCAGAGTGATGGCTTGAGGCTCACTTGAGACCTCAGACCCATGATGACATACAGCCATTTTAGCAACCATACATTCCATACTGTTCCAGCACAATTTACAGCTAAATCTAGTCCCACCCCCCAATTCCCATAGAGATCCATTCAAATGCATAGACGTTATAGTATCGCTTGTAAGAGTACCAGACAATAAGATATCAAGAGTCTTTTGATATTGTTGGGTCACAGACATCAGAACGTCATGGCACGCAAAGTATATGCGACTAAATATTAAAAATGATTACTTTATTCCACATTGTTAAACTATCCAATATTTTTTGATGCTGGAAAATGGGGGGGGGGGGAGACCATGTACAACAATTTCTATAATTCATATATAACAGTTCATCTGATATGGATGAAAATACCCTCAAATTAAAGCTGACAGTCTTCTCTTTAACCTCATTGTCATTGTATTTTTTCAAATTCAAAGTGCTAGAGTACAGAACCAAAGTATCAAAAAAATGTGTCACTGTCAAATGAATTATGGTGCTCACTATATATACACCCTTCCTCATTGCGAACAGTGACTTTGGCTCACTGGGCATTTATGCAGTCATGCAGTCCTCCAGTGGCTGCACACCACAACTGATGGATGTTCAGTGAAAAGAAGTGGTAGCTGACACCTTTGGGATGACACGGATGCCTGTGTGCGCACCCACCAATTGATCATTTTGAGATGGACTGCAATTGGACTGGCCGTATCCAAATTGAAGAGAAAGAAAATGGGCAATCAAAAAGAAAATGAAAAAAGCAAGAAAAGCAGAAGGAAAACCTATACACACATTCAACCTAATGCATTTAACCTAATCCACCCGTTTTGTGTTTCAGGAGGAGGAACTACGGAAGAGCGGAGAGGCCAAATACCAGCATCTCAACGAGGACCTGCATGTTCTCATCGAAGTATTCGCCCCACCATCTGAGGCCTACGCCAGAATGGGTCATGCACTTGAGGAGATCAAAAAGTTCCTCATCCCTGTATGTATACAACATGTCAATATTTTAAGATTATTGACAATATCAGCAAGAAAGTTAATGTCAAAGTGTCAGAATTTTTGCAACTGCTGAACTCTGCACTCTCATAGTTAGTGGTATGTCAACCACTGGGAAAATGCTGAAATTGATCTTTTGTTGAATTCAGGGTAGTACGTTCTGCTAATATGTGAATGTATTATTTTACATAACATCTCAAAGCTAAAGACAAAAATTGATTGAGGTTCAAATGAACAGAAATTACTGACATTGTTCTGTTAGGTTCATCTAGTGTTGGACTGTACTGTACAACATGTTCTTCAGTCAATATTATATTACATTCTGACTGATGGTTAGATTTTAAGAGCTAAGATACAGCAGCACCGCTTAATTTTCAAGGTGATATTGGCTCGCTCTAACTCGGCCTGGCTTCCATATATGTGCAGTAAACACTGTCAGAATGGCCATTTCCCACAGTAATACCAGGAGTTGATTTAGTTTTCTCCCTGTACAGATTATGCATATCTAGATTGTACTCGACAATTACCTGTAATTATCCTTTTTTTAAATTATTCATTTTTTTTTTTTTACAAAAAATATGCTTGTACATTAAGGCAATTTAAGTAATCATGTCTACATTTCTATGCTTTGCCTGAAAGAATATAAAACTGTCAATTCATCAATTGCCTCATGCATTATCTTTCTAATCACATATTTCAATGTAACAGCAAAATGGCATCGTTACAAGAATACACTATTTAGTTTCCTTTACTTCTTAAATGCATCCATAAAGGCACTCAAAAAGGAAAAAGGTAAGTAAATGTGATGATAAATTAAACACCATGCTGAACCTGGGAGGAATCTGGAATATACATCGCTTCAGGAGAGCCAGTCATTGCACTGTAAGTGCATTAGTTAGACTTCCCCTATCCGTAAGCCTGAGATAAATATGGTAATTGAATATGTTGTAATTGAAAGGGGTGGTGTGCCTTGTCCGCAGGATTACAACGATGAGATCAGACAGGCGCAGCTGCAGGAACTGACATATCTGAACGGGGGCTCGGAGGACGCCAAGGTACCAGTGGTGAGGGGGAAGCCAGCGGTGCGAGGAAGAGGAACGCCTGTTCCTGGGCCACCTAGGTAACACCAGCTAGTTGTGCTGCAGTTCTTTATAATTGTTTGTTGTTGTTGCAAATTACAGGTTAGGTTCGATTATGCACTAGATGTGAAACAAGCCAGCCACACCTGGATTGAATATAAAGGGGAACAGCGGGGTATATTATGAAGCGGGATTACTGAGTTAGCTGGATAACTGCATTGAGTAAAATCTGGAACATGGACTGAAGTAAAAAGCTGTTCCCGGTTTTAGTGCAGTTATCCAGTGAACACAGTAATCCTGCTTTGTAGTATACCCCCCAGGACTATAATAATAGTAATAATAATAATGCTTAGTATGCCCTTAGTATAATACTTGTCTGATTTGGTATAACAGGTATATGAAACAATTGCAAACCATTAGCAGGCCAAAATGACACTGCAGCACATTTACTTAGTGAGCACCATAATTAATTGGACAGTGACACATCTTTTGTTATTTTGGTTCTGTACTCTAGCACTTTGAATTAAGGATACGCTGACAATGAGGTTGAAGAGCAGACTGTCAGCTTTAATTTGAGGGTATTTTCATCCATATAGGATGAACCGTTTAGAAATTATAGAACCTTTTGTACATGGTCCCCCCCCCCCCATTTTCTGGTATCAAAAAATATTGGACAGTTTAACATAATGTAGAATAAAGTAATCATTTTTAATATTTGGTCACATATCCTTTGCATGCCTGACTTTCTGATGTCTGTGACCCAACAATATCAAAAGAGTCTTGATATCTTATTTTCTGGTACTCTTACAAGCAATACAATAACTTCTCAGCATTTTATTGGATATCTATGGGAATTGGGGGTAAGACTATATTTAGCTGTAAATTATGCTGGAACAGTATGGAATATATGGTTGGTGAAAAGTCATCAAGGGGCTGAGGTATCAAATGAGTCTCAAACCATCACTCTGCTGCCAGATATGGATGGATCACTTTAAGGGTTGTTTCTCCTGACAAATTTTCCTATTGAACTCTATGGAAAAATAAGTCAAGAGAAGAAACCCTTCAAGTTATCCATGTGTTTTGAAACTCCTGTTTCATTAACTTCCATTTCACGCAAACGCTTATTTCGTTATTGCAGGATTACAGATGAAAGGCTTAATAATAAACTTCTTGACTTAGTAATGGTGTCATCTGGAAAAAATACTTTCTAATCAGGAATTAAAACCATGATTGCATTCGGATATAGAGTTTTTCTGTGGCTAAATCTCAAAGCTATTCATTTCATGAGACAAATCGTGGTAGATGGAATTAATGCATTAAAATGTGCAAGCTGAGAGAAGGCTTGCAGTATTTTTTTAAACGAGTTCCTTTTATCCTGAATTACTGCAGGAAGGATACACCACAGCGTCTCTTTGATGTCTGACTGGGGTTATGAGGAATAGC
The DNA here is from genome assembly GCA_022702515.1 of Ilyophis sp. 1 JC-2022. NCBI lineage: Eukaryota > Metazoa > Chordata > Actinopteri > Anguilliformes > Synaphobranchidae > Ilyophis > Ilyophis sp. 1 JC-2022. Next base: position 44,308,300 of record CM040395.1, on the reverse strand, counting down.
AAGCAGATGGTCCAGGAAACATTTCAATAATTCCATAAAACCCCATCATTGTATGAAACACCCATCCATCGGACTGCCTATCATTGAGCAGAAAGAGAGATTTATGTTAATTAATATATTTTCATCAACTGTACTTCGAGGCTTATTTAGACATTTTTAAATATTTTTTTAGCCTTTATGAACGTCTGTTTGATACTTTATGTTGGGGGAAAAAAATGAAAATGTAATGGTTTGTCTCAGAATTAAAAGGTACACAAGTCAAGTCACTTTTTGTGGACAGAAGAAGGCTACAGTTTAATTAGTGCCATCCCTCATTTTGATCTTTTCCTTATATTGTTTTTCTTTTGGTATTTTATGTGGGTGGAAAAACATTGAAAATGTAATAGAAAATCTAGTTTCACAAAAAAACAAGGTACACTTTGACCAACTAATCATTATTCTAAGGGCCAAATTTATTTTATTATTTTGCTACATTAAAATGAAAAAATAAATAAATAAAATGCCCACGTTTTACAATAAGTCGAGCCGTCCTCCTGTACACTGCATTGTGCTCACCATGATGTCAATTAGTGCCTGTTTAGCTTACAGTAATGTGTTGGGAGCCGATCTGTACACCATGGGTTTGCGTAAGCTTTTTACAACCGAGTACACCTTTACAGAAGTAGCAATGCTAATAGCGCATTATGCTATTGTTGCACTTTGATTTAAAAAGCTGCAGCACATCCTCATGTTAGGCAAGGAAATAAATGACCCAATTAAACTGGGGATTCATTAGGTGGCCAGACTGAGGGAGCGTATTTGTTTTTATCTGCATTTGTTTATTAGGAAGGGCTCGAACCTTCCTACTTTGCACAAGCAATACGTATGAGCAATAATCTGTTCTTTCGCTTTTCAATTCAGTCCTCAGGCTTACAATGTGTTGAGAGGCCATATGGTTGCACTTTCAGTTAAATCGTACATGCATACAATTTTAAATGTTCCCAGGCATACATATGATTGTGACAAATTAAAATATTATTGCATCATGCTTATCATAATGGAGTGTTTTTATATAAAAGCTGTTTAAGTATCATGTGTATTATGAGTGTCTAAGTGGACCTTAATTGACTATGAGCATAAATGCCAGTCAAGGCTTTCAAAACCGAATACAGTTTAAACTATATACTGTCATCACCCTTGCTGAATGAGTGTAGCAATCATTTGCATTATGTTAAACTGGAATTCCATGGGACTGAGTTTAGCTTTTCTCATTCAAATGGATGGGGAAAAGCCCTGTTGTGTTGCAGATTCTGAATATTATACAAATATTAAGTCTTCATCTGATCAAATAGGGCCAGGCAGAATTACAAGACTATTTAATGGGAAATAATCTCAGATGTCATTGTCTGAACAGGCACTCCCACTTCTGCACAAGGTTGCAAATTGAGCTACCAGTATACATGATATATATTGTAAGCTGGACCACCTTTTGCCTGAAAGGAAATGCTGGGGCTAAAAAGTGCTTCTGGGAGAGGATGCTGTCATGCAAATGTGGCTTAATTTGCAGCTATATTGAATGAAGCCATGTGTATGCACACACTTTTCTACATTGAAATTAAGGGGGGTATACAACATTCCTGCTTTGCTATTTGCTCTTAAACTTTGACTAACTGATTCAAGCGTCACCATTTTTTTTGTTACAGAAATCGTTACACTGCCGTAAAGCAAAGTGCATATTGACAGCTACCTGGTCAAAAGCTCAGTTTGGAATATTTAGAGTGCTGAGAAAAGAGTAAAGCCACTGGGTCCGTGTCCTCTCTTCTGCAGCCTGTCATTTGTTTTCTGTGCTGTTAGGAGTCGGGGCGGAGTGCCCCCTCCGCAGGCAGCGGTTCCGCGGGGTGCTGCCCCCAGGGGAGCCCCGAAGAGTCGAGTCCCTGCCTCCCGGGGGAGAGGCGTGCCAGCACAGAGGGCCCGTGGGGCACCCCCTCCAACTGGATACCGGCCTCCCCCACCCGTAGTGCAGGACACATATGGAGAATACGTGAGTATACTTAAACAAACCGCTGAGGAGCGTATAGTGACCCAGAGCCAATGCCAAATCATTCATGCTTGTGTAATTTTGACAGAAAACGAGATCAAAAAAAGCCCAACGCACGTCTGACGGTGTTGGTCTTTATCGGTCATGTGTTCTGTCGGTCTGTCGAAAATGACACAAGTATTAATGATTTGCGCGTCTAGCTCAGCCTGCTGTCATTGTTGTAAAATACAAAGCTGTGACATCACGTTTTTTCCATTAACAATGGGGAAAAGCACTTTGCAAAGCCACGCTCTCCTATCATTTGTCCAGACGCTTGTCTTGTCCCTGTCACTGTTCTGTCAGGCAAAGCATATTATTTAGCTCAACTGTTTGACTTGACCGTTCTAGCATTAAAGATGTTAGCCACATCTGTCAAGCGACATTAGATACCACGGTGGAAAAATCTGATTTCCCCTGCGAAGCTGCCGTATGTGCCGGGGAGAGCACTCTGACCTAAGCCGTTCATTTATTTATTTCCTTTTTCTGATAAAAGGTCAGCACTGGAATCGGAATCGAAAATAAAGCTCACACGTTGAATCCCTCTGCCTGATCTTGTCAGATATGTGAGTTGTACACACTCACAGCTTCCTCTCCAGTTGTGTATTTGATTTAAACCAGATATGAGTTGTACACACTCACAGCTTCCTCTCCAGTTGTGTATTTGATTTAAACCAGCACATGCAATGCCAACATCAACGGGTGTTCATATATGTTATGAGTTATAACATAGCAGGATGTCTTTTTCAAAAATATAGAAAAAAAGATGGCTGTGACCATCTTTTACGTTCATACAACTTTTACGAAATTATAAAATTTTACGGAGGCTTTGAATCTTGTAATTTGTAAGAAACCATGACAGGCAGTTCATATATATATATATATATATATATATATATACACACAGGGTTTGCTTTGATTGTGATATTAAAAGACAATGTATTACTTACTCAGATGGAGTCTTAATTAAAAAGATTTGAATTCTAAAAAATGTAATGGCATTTTAACCCCATAACTAGCACTGGCCCGTATTCGGGCCGGTCATGGTTTATAGCTTATTTGCATACATTTAAAAAAAATTTTTAAAAAACAATCTGGTCACACAATATACCGTTTTTAAAAGTCACAACTCTAACTCTAAAAACTATTCTACACTCCTAATGTAATAGCGAACATGTTATTTTGTAACATGACACAACTCGATCAAAACGACTCCATATGTTTTATATATTCCACGGAAATTCATAGACAACGGTAAAGTAGGTATTCTTTTCATGCCAAAAATAAAATGATAATATTTTAGGTGAGGGAGAAAAAAAAAATTAACTGTTTGAGCTCTTTTTACTTCGTTCCAGTAATACTTGACTCTTGGCAAGTCACAAGAGTTGCCTTAAAGAAGAGACCAGGATTATGCCTGTAGTCAAAGGGATTCAAGAACAGTAACCATTTTATATTTGGGCTTGTGTTCAAAAAAGGTGGTGTTAGAGAAGGGGTTAAAGGAAAAGTAAACTCATAGGAAAAGTATAATTCAAACAAAGTAACATTGTTTAGCTAATATCAACGACAATGTCGAAAGTGAGGTCTGTAATTGACATTAAAAATGGACCTGTCACAATTTGGCTCACTTTTTATTTATTATTATATATTGATATTTTATATATATAAATGCAGGGGTGCCAATAATTGTGGCACATGTGGTTTTGTGAAAAATAATTATTTCTTGATGAGGGATTTTTTTTTCTCATAATAAATTTACTTCAAATGAAGGTTGGATTTTTCAAATTTTTTCAGTGTGACGTTAAGCTAAGTCACCAAACGGTGAATTTTTTATAACCCTTTTTACTCATCTTTACCAGGGGTGCCAATAATAGTTGAGGACATTGTATACCTGGGTTACCAAATATTGGGTTGGGCTGTGCTCAGAGTTCTTCCATGGGATTTGTGATTTATCCACCCCTGCTTCAACAAATGGTGCGTTATTATTGCAGGCTTGTAAACAAAACACAGATGTTCAAAATTTAACTCACTTCAAAATGCTCTTCCTACTTAGTTGTCTCCATCATCATTTGTCACTCATTTGCTATTCAAATAACACAATTTTAATTTACACCAATGACAATGAATAGATTAATATAGCTTCCATCCATACACAACCGTAAAGAATGCTATCACAATCCTAAAATAATTACAGAAGAGAAAGTTCTGTGAGTGGGAATATATAAATCAAAACACAAATTAAGTAAAGCGTCAAGTTAGGAACCATACAGTTGTTCATTCATCTATTATATTCTATCACCTATTTTATGTCTAAGTCTAAATAATTAATTTGTCTTAGATGCTTTCATCTCACATTACGCAGAATGTACTGCACACTATGAATGTGCTTTGCGTGCACTGTGAAAATCCTAATTTTAACTGAAAATGGAAAGCTTTACTTTATTGCTCATATATTTAAAAAAATACCAACACCACTGACATACAGCTTTCAAGCTACTTATTATGCCTTGCATATTGTCATACTGTACACGCGTGTTCATGAAATGGAGGCCTCTTGTTGAGAGCAATGCTGACGGTTGAACATACTGGCGGTTGAAAAATCTGAATTAGTTTTTAAAAGCACAAGCATGACTAATATTTTATTTGAGAAAAACATATGTGAAATTAAATCAGTATACATGTAAAGTGCTTCAATGGTCTGTAAAAGTCTAGTCAGCTGTGTAATTACTGCATATGACAGACTGAGGGTACAGGTCGCTTGCTGATTAAATATATAAATAAAAACTAGCTATTTTAGGAGCAAGTTAACAAGGATAGTAAGAAGTTATTTTTGGTAGAGCTTAGATAGGAACCTAAGTAGACATGTTAATGCAGCTAGCCAGCTTGGTAACCAGCTATTAGGTTTTAGGCAGACATAATTCTTAAAAGAGAAGTACAATACTGGGTTTAAAGACTAAGCAATTTAATTGCAGCCCATAGGGATTACGCAGGTATGATATTGTTATTTTGGCCACTGGTAGTTAGCAAACCAGTTAGTTATAGTTGTCATAAACAAAATGGATACCTGTCATTTATTTCTGTCATCTATTTAACCTGTGATTGCTAAAATAGCATATGTGCACATCCTTATTAATTGTATTCTTGGAAGTGGATTTAATAAGAAGTAGTCTAACTACAGTTGGCTACAATGAACAGGTGTTGCTTTTGGTTGATTTAGGTCAAGTTCAGCCTCTCCACAGAAAATGGCAATAGGCTCTATTAGGTGTCCTGGCGGATTTGCAATGATGTAATGGTGCAGGAAAATTAATACAAAGAAGAATCTGTATTCTATGCATAAATGTAATCAAAGTGTACAATAGTAAACATCTATGAAGACAGAGAACCCATGGTGACGACGGGCATTTCTATTGCCTGAGAAGTGCTAAATTCTCAGTGCTCTGTAGGTACCTGGTGCGTCTAGCCTTGTCGTAACTTGACGGATGACATGCTTGCCATCCCAGTAAACAAGCTAAAACGTTACATATGTAATTTACCGTGGATTCATTAAATGTTTTTAGCAAAATGTACATTTGAGATAAATAGTCATAATGTCATGCATATGGCAAAAAATGTTATATCTTACTTCAGCTTAAACTCCCAGGGACACAAGCATAAGTATCGCATATTTAATGGGCAAGGGGCAAAAAAGGTTACCTCACCTGAAAATTACCCTCTTAGCCCATAGCTAACAACATCTGACAGATTTATTCGAAGGCAGCAATTGAAAGGCGGGAGGTCACTGCAGATGCCTTCTGGACCAGCTGTTCCCCATCATTGTCACAGTGGTAAACTGCTCCCATGATACTTGCACCTGTACATCAGCGAACATTGCAACATCTGCCAGAAGACAAATCTAAGGAAGACGCTGCTTATTACTGGTGGAATGAATGTGCCATATAATGCAAAGATTCATTTCTTAAAATAATTTCTATTCAACATCATTTCTAAGGCAGACCAACCCGCTCATCATCTATTTTTTAAAGAGCACATTGATATGGCCTTCACTGCGAGGCTCCGTGCCTTCTCCCTGCCTCCGACTACTAATTTTGTTTGCTCTACCCAACAAAGGACAATGATTATCTATCATGAGCTGCCATTAGGCATGTGCTTGGCATATATGCTGCATTTGGAGTCCCTTTATTCATAGATTTTGTGTGACGTCATACCCCTTTGTGTAGCCTTTTGATGTGTTGGTAAGACCTGTGTGTAGCAGTTTCTGCTGTTCACAATTTGACAATTTTCATCAAATTAATTTTTTTGTATGTGTGTAATGTAATGCACATCCATTTTTTTTTATAATGGTAAAGTAGGTTTACAATTTACAAGATAGAGGCCATACTGTTTGTTCATGGTGTCAAAAAATATTTGACAAAATACTGTTTGACCTTGGCCTCAAAAAATATTTTAAAATGTTAAGATAGTTTTAGCTTCTGTCTGTCTTCTGACTTAAAAATAGACCTTTAAAAAATGCATTAAAAATAAATGTGTTTAACATCATTCCTTCTCAGTTGGTGATCAGTTATGTATGTGAAATGATATGTAATGGTGTCTACTTTTGGACCCAAGCCATCGTAAGGCAATAGTATACGGCAGTGGTTCCCAAACTCGGTCATGTACGCTGGTTTTTGTTCCAAACATAATTGCAATCCCAGAATTTTAACAAGCTGGTAATTTTTCTTTCTTAGGTGCTTTCATGTTTATTGAGATTTATTTACCCTCTTAAGCCAGAAGCTAAGTTTACACAAAGCTAAATTATTTAAAAGGGAAAGCTGTTTTAAACTTTCCTCCATCAGACACATACAGTTAAAGTGTATTTTTGAAAGACAATCATAGCTGTCAACACAGCTACGTGCAGTCAGTAGTCAGTCTGTCAACACACCTTTTTTCTTTTGTTGAAAAGTTGACCCTCTTTTTTTGTCTTACTCAGGACACGTAGAACACAGCGAGGTTAACAGATAGTGAAGGGAAAGTGCCATGGCAGGGGACCAAACAATTAATTGTAAATTCATAGAAAAAGTGCCTTGTAAGGTAACCGAGCCCCTACCTAAGCAGAGGGACTGGCATATGGCTTGAGAGGTGACCACCCTATGGACTGCTACACATGTCTTGCCTGCGAACATGACTGATCTTTGTTGGCTAAAAATCATTTTGTAAGGATGAATGCATTAATCGGCTCTAGTGGATTGAGAAAGAAAGTTGTTGATAGCTAATTACCTTCAACTTATGGTCATTGTAAAACAATTTAAAGCCTGCTCTTGTGTGCAGCATTTCTGAATTTGCTCAAAACTGCTGAGATGAACTGTTTTTATCAGACAGTTGTCTCAGATAGGGGGGGGGAGAAACCTGTGCTTTGTCTGGTTTTGTTTTGTGATTATTTGTGGAATTCCATATTGTGGATATATTCTGGAATGCAGGTCTCCTATTTCCCTTATGGGTTCATGGCATGTTTGGCTTGGGTTGGCAAAGATGTTTAGTTCATGTTTTAAGTTTTTTGCCTGCTAGCAAGCTAGCTACTTGGTTAGCAGCATTAGACTGGCGGTTCCCTAGAAACCAAGTCAGTGACTCTGCCATCAGCAGCAGTTTGCTCACGTCGCGGTCCGTTAAGCTGTTTCAGGAGTGCTCCTCACTTGTACAAACATTGCTTTATCCACAAACACGCACCCATTTCTGATCAAATAATGACGTCCGTCATGTCTTATCTGTGTCATTATATCAAAGTATAAGTATACGTAACTACTGTATATAAAAAAGATAATTTGTTCCCAATATAAAATAATTGCTTTGGCCCCACCTGATGTTGATGCCAAGTCGGTGCCTATGAATATGAGCGTTGTATACAAAATAAATTATTGGGGGATTTTTGTCCTTGGCCACCGTAATTGTTTCTTGAAGGTACGACACATAAGTATGTTCGTTCAATATTTTAAGCAACTGCCTCCCCTCCCCTCCCCATTGACAAGGGCATATTCGGGGTCAAGAAGTGACAGTGCTGATGTAGTGTATTTTGAGTAGAGGCTGATGAAAAAGACAGGAAGCATCGCTGCACAGTTTAATTACCAAAGGTCATTCCTCTCGATGTTGCGTACTCGAATGGCCATTTTATTACAATTTGTGACAAAAAAGGCTTATGTGATAGTTCCTAGTCATATCTGATCTCTGCAAATAGAATTCCATGGATTAAAAAAAAACACACTCTTACACAGTGTCACTGACTGGGTGTTAATTGAAGCCGATTGTATCCTAGTTGGTTTCCAATCACATGTAATTGTAGTACATTGTGAAAAACACTGAGGGGTCCCTTTTAAAACATTTATTTATTTGGGAGAGATTAGGGAGACATTTCAAGTAGGGCAGAGTTGGGCAACGAGAATTTATTTTTTTAAATTGAATAAAATTTTGATCCTGAATGTCACCATATGGTCTTTGCATGTAACTGCATATCTGAGATTTTGGCTTTTTCTTTGGCCCTCATGTGACTTTGGAGTCCAAGCACGTTGGGAAAATGCCCTTAGCAATCCAGAGGGGAAGAGAGGTATCCCTCTCACTCAAGGCAACTGGTAACCTGTAGATTGAGGAGCCCTGGCATTAGCCCACTTTACCCTGGGTGGAACTAGCCAGTTGCAATGGTTGCAGACTGTATGCAATGGTTTTGTAGTTATGATTTATGAAAGCAAAATTGTAAAAGGAGTAAGTCTTGGAATTGAGCGTTCTAATAAGAAGTTGTACAATCCTGATGTGATTATTGTTACTTCCTATGCATTTTGATAATTTTTGGCCCTTTTTTAAATTTGAGATGCTGAATTGCATATATCAGTCTGCAACCTCCGCCATCAATGCGTTCTCCTCCAGAGCATGTGATCCACGAAGCACGCAGCTCACATTGACATTAGTCAGAGGAAGACATGTCACGTTCAGCTCAATAAGCAGACTTATAGGTGCCTGATCAACTAGTGCGGGTCGCTGGTGTGTGCTCCTCTCTGCATACTATGCAACTGAACCCCCCCCATCTCTGGGTTACCATAGAGCCGATTGTGCATCACCCTGCCGTGTTGCTGGCCAGTCGGCACTGGATTCAATACCAGATTGTGGGGCCCGTCGAGTAGAACAGTGCTTTAACAGGATGAGCCTCCCAGCAGCCACCTGGTGTGGTTTTTGAGTTTCAGCAATTTCAGAAGGACCCAAATGATTCATTTTGTGTGAAATGTAATCACTGTAAGTCAGCATGGATAAGGGACTAAGTAAAGCGTAATGAAAGCAGATCCGTTTTGTTTATGTTAATGCTTCCTGAGTGTATTATTTTGTGTTGTGAATTACGTTCTCTTGGCTAAATCTTTAGAGTGGGTGTGTGCTGATTGTGACAGACAACAGCACAGTGTTTTGTGTGCTTTGTAAATAGGCATGCCTGTTTGTACAGCGGTTATATTTTAGTGCCATTTTCTATTATCTTTTTAATTCTTTCTATTCCCATTCATCTTTATTCCCTAATTTGGAATGCGCAGTCATGGTTTTAGGCCCGCGACATCACAATCATCACAGTGACATCATCTGTCGATTCAAGAGGGCAAACACCAACATGTGCAATTTGTGACATCAAATTGCTGCCACTTCAATCCACCAGTTCAGTAGTTCATTACATCGAATGACTGCAGGACTGCACCACTTTTGATAAAGGGTTTTCTCTTTCTCTTCTCATTGGAACTTCGATTCGAACTGGGTGTTAAGGTCAAATGAGAAATTGAGCTTTTTGGCCTCACACAAATATGTGAGTTTGTCCCTGGAAGAACGATGCTTATGTTCAATAGGACACCATGCCTGCTGTGGTATGCTATGGGGTTGTTTAGAATCTATGCAAAGAGAACGATATGTTTGTATTGCAATGAAAATCCCAATCTACAGACAAGAATGCCATTGAAAATGTGTGGTTTGCTTGAATTGAAGAGGGCCGTCCAAACATACAGACTGATGGATTTAAAAATACTTCTTATAGAGTAGTTGTCATAGATCCTCCCCCAATATGTTCACCAATCTCATAAAACACTATAGAAGATGTTTTATCTTTATGTACTGAGATTAGGGGTACCAATAATTTTTACACCCATCTTTTGTAGAAATTAAATTATTACGAATAGAATAACTTAGAATGAAAAAATATCAAGAATATAAGATACTTTTGAAACACTGTTGTTCATTTTATACATCCTTTTTTGGTCATTATCAAAGACGCCAACTATTTTGGAAGCCACTGTGTGTCCCTTCTCTGATCGAAGGCAAGTGCAAGGTGGGTAGCATATCCTGCTTCTTATGCAGGTACTGGTAGAACAATGGTGACTCAAGGGGGACAATTTGCTATTTCCAATTGGGAAGAAAAAAAAAAGGGGGGGGGGGACAAATATGGGGACCTAAACCCCCCTACACCTGATGGTACAAAGCAAACTGTGCCATGCCCCTGTGGACTCCTGGATGATAGGGGTGGTTATGAATGGTTGTATAAAAGCAGTCAAATTCAATGCATTTTTAAAATTTCATTTATTCCTGTAATATTGACCTCCTTTTCTTCACCAACAGTATCATAATGGTTAAGACATTCAGAGGCCAGAACACTTTGAATTCCCAACAGCCTAAGAAAACAGCCATACTCTTTTAACACTCTTTTTTTTCAGGGATCCAGTGGCCAGCAAATTATGTCTAACAAAGGATCTGTTTGCCTTCTCTCATATTAATCCCAGCTGCTCTGACCCTTTCTGACCTTCCCCATTGTTCCCATGTGGTGTTACGATACACACCAATCCTGATTGATTAGTTTAATTTTTTATCTAAACTTTTCATAGATACCTGTACACATACAGTACAGTATGTGCATAACAGACAGGTGGTAGTCTGAAACCTGAAACTATAAACTGTATTTTTACTTTAATTTTTACTTTAAAATCAAACGTACCTCATATACTCTTTTTAGGGCCCCAGATGTAAGCAATTTAAATGTAGGAAGAATTCACAGAACACAAGGGACAATCAACATGGTTTGTCTTAGAAATTCAAATGAAGCCCATGTTACTGCAATGAATTGTGCTGAAAGCAAATCCAGATAAGCTCACTCCTGCTATGTTCAGTATTTTGTGAGACATACGTTTATATGCATTGCTTTTTCTGATATAGCATGTCAGGTTATTCGCAGGAAACCAATCCATGTGGTTAAAAGATAGGTTTATCCATTTCCTAATAAAGGACCATGCACCCTTTTATGCTGTGATTATATTCAATGATAAACGGAATAACTGGAAAGTGAGGGTGAGCTTAGTTCCATCTCATAAACTAGATCATAAAAAATAATGAACCAAATGCTCATCAAGATGGATGCCATTCACCAAAATGTTTTGGTGCTTTCAAAAATAATTATATGCTAGTAGTGGCAAATATTGTAATATTCCACCAAACAAATATGAGAGATACTCTACAGCACTCAAAGAGGGTTCCACTTCAAAAATAGCAAAATAGCCTGTCTGCAGTAATTAACTGGCACTACACTTTCTTGTGTGGGAAAAATGAATGCACAGGCAGACCATTGTATTCCTGTGATGTATTTTTGGTCTGTGCTTTTGTCATACAGTATGTTCTCATATATAAAAAATAACAACAATAATAATAATAATAATAATAATAAATATAGCATAGCTGCAAGCAGCAATGCTCTCTGTTATTATATTCTATGATAAATTGAATAACTGGAAAGCAAGGGTAAGCTTAGTTCCACCTCCTAAACTAGATCAAAAAATATCCATAGCTGCAAGCAGCAATGAAGGGGCCCAAGCAGAATTCCCAAAAATAGTAAAAAAAATAAGCATTATCAATATTTTACTATTTTTAATTCTGCAATTATGTGGAAAAATATGGACAAAGTGACTGTGATCACCCATCGATTTTTCATGGGCTTTTTGAAACCGCAGAAGTGCTGCCATGTTGTACACAAATTTGAGCCAGACACTGCGCAGTAGGGAGCAGGGGGACTTATATGGGCACTAAGTCTGGGCTGGGTCTGGTTCATCCACGAAGCACGTGAGATGCTAGTGACGCACAGTAACTAGGAATTACCGGATTGATCCAAAAAATATTCAAATATTGTCCAAACAACACAATAGCGTCGGCACATGGGGAGACGAGAAAAAAACACCTATTGCGACTTTTTGTTCTAACGGGAAGATTTGGGACTTTGACCGCATTTGCTTCCATTGACTTGAAAAATGGGCCTGAAAAACTCGACTGGAGCCAACCGCACTGGCTCCTCAACAAGACTAGGATGTAAGCTTCAACAGCGAAGTCCGGTTTTGGCCCCTTGGTTCTATAGCATCATGTTTTGACTGGACCCATACAAAGTTGAAGCCTTTGTGTGCCTGTCAGTGTAAATACCAATATTATGTAAAACCACTACTGCTTCATAACCATAACCAACTTTTAAAAAGTTGGAGGACATTTTGTTATTACACAAGAGATTTCGTCTTACACAAAATTCAAAATGTGGACTTCCAATATGGACTCCATAGGTCTTTGAGGCATATTTGTTCGCTGTTAGGAGATGTACTATGTACCAAATTGTGTGCCTCTACATCACATGTACTGTACATCAGGTTATATGTTATATGCTTACTAATTTTGCACATTAAAGTGTTTGTTACAGTGGCATCATTTGGCTGATTGGGACTATATTAACCAGGTTTGCACTTACTGTGAACTTCTACAATGGAACTTCTGCAAAGTTCTGTCAATCCCTGTTGATGTTATAGGCATTTGCGTCCCAAAGTAGCAGAATAAATGGTGAAAAATAACACTGCGTGAAACGCTGCGTTTATGGGGCGGACACTACAGTGAACAGATCCAAAACGTAATCTTGTGCACGGTGGCATTCTCAAATTTGCCATAAATTACCAGACATTGCTGCCCACTTCTTCTAATCTGGGATATCCAGGTCCAGATATCCCAGATCACAGACGTGGCCCGGGAGTGCAGTTTCTGGAAATATGTGTTGACACAGGAAACTACTGCTCACGACTGATACACAGCAAATTTCTGATATCTTCCAGAAACTCCTCTCTTCGTGCAGTGTCAACCATCCAAAATGGCAGCCAGTTAATGATTGGAGCAAGCCATAGGGACCATAAATATGTTGATAATGAAGGTATTGGTCACTGCCGAAAGTAAAAGAACAGATTTTATGAGTTTTTATTTATTTAATTTTTTTAAAATGTTTTGAGCTCTAGCACCATGTGTTTTGTTTTGGCTAATACTCGAAAGTATGTCTGGAAATCCAAGATGCATCATTTTATGTCAAACCAATTAAGATTTATAAGAATGTTTGTAAAGAAGCTATGCCCACTGAAAGTTCATTGGCTTACTGCGGCCATATTTTTTAGCTTAACTTTCCATGAACAAATTTTAAAAAGCGGCGTCTCCTGAACAAATGAGTGTAAACTGCCTGCTAATACGTCAAACGGCCTTGGAGATGTTGTTTCAGCTTTTTACAAAAAATCAAAAATGTCGGAAACTCCAATATGGTGGACTTACCCGGTCCTAGAGGTATTTTTTTTTCTTGGGGGAGATGCACCTATTTACTAAATTGTGTGACTACATCATTCAACATTTGGGTCAGCAATTCTATACTTTGCATTTAGGATGAATTCCAAAATGAGGCCCCAGAACAATTACAGTAGGGTTTCAGCAGCTTCGCTGCTTGGCCCCTGCAGCGTTGTAAAGGGGTGAATGGTGATGATGACTCAGAGGGCCCTGAGCGCGGGCTCCAGAATTCATATGATGTATTATTATTAGAGTTCCCGAAATTACGCTCGTATTTTGAAATACCCACCTTTGAACAGGAACGAGAGGGCGGAGAGAGAGAACAAAACAATGAGGAAAGCAAAAACGTTGAGGAAAGCAGTTAAAGGGGCAGTAGGCAAGATTTCTTTGATATAGTTTTCGTGAAATTATTAAATTTACTCATTATATTCCAGCAGTTTTCAATAAATCAAGCGTTCTGCGAAAAAAATCAGGTTTCTGTGAGTGTCCTGGGCTCTGTATTAGGCTGTCAAAAAAATCTCAAGCCGGTCTTCTAAAAACCAACCAATCAGGGCTAGCTATGTAGCTACCAATCAGGGCAACTATCTACAAGCAAAATGTCCTCCCCGTAGAATAAACCCCTCCCTGTCTGCCTGCCTCCGCACGTGCACTGGAGCATCATTTGGTGGGAGGGGCTTAGGAGAGAGATAGGAGGGAGGAGAGCAAAAGTCAAACTTCCTTACTGCAGCTTTAATGGCAAACTTATTTTTGTGATTTTATCAGGCAATAACAGTTAGGCAGCTGACAGCCTTGGCTGACTAGTGGCTAGCTAGCTAATTAGGGTAGCATATGAGAGACAGTCTGTGCTAGCATGCTATACAGTGGCTAGCTAAATACAAAACATTTGGCTGCACTCAACTGTAACATAATAGCTATTTTGCTGGCTAGCAAGCTACAACTTCTAACTGAAGGTTTGCGATTAGTAGCTAGCTAGGTAATGTTACAGTCTGGCATGGAGGCATTCTTTGTTATTGTAGCTAGCTAGGTAGCTACTGTTTTTATGGAGAGAGACAAGACTACTAAAATAAACATGTGGATGGTAGCTAAATTCTATTTTAGCCTATAAACAGACACTTTTATTCTAAAGTGCCAAGAGACTGTCCACCACAGCCGTCTTTACACTGCTATTCCGGTGTATTTATTATAAATAATTCTGGATTTGAGCTGGGAAGAATGAAACAATGACGAATTTACACTGACGTTCTTTTCCCGGTGAAGATGGCAATATTCTGGTTCTAGGTGGCAATATTTGAAGTTCTATTTAGCCTATGCTTTAAAATTAATCTCTAGAACAACTGACCACCTAAATCAACATCGGGGAATGCGAATAACCACGTCCTGGTCAATTTGTACCAACACGTTTCTGTGCCAGTGACCAAGAATGTAATGAGATTCAAAACAATCAAGTGGACATTATAACAAACTACTGCTCGGCTGCAGCGGGAGTAAATGACACAGTGTATCAAAACCAAATTGGCATACGCAAAGCATCCACTGTAACGTGATTGGCGGTACAAAACTTGCCGTTTTGTTCGCTTATTCCCCTAGTGCTCAGTTGTTGCACGATTGTCTGGTAAACGTTTGAGTCATGGACTGACGATGTGTTTTATTATTTCCCTTTCCTGCCTTATATTTCATAATTCTCTGATTTCCACTTATGTCCAGTTATTCCCCCTATCTCCTCCAGTGGGCATCGTTTTGTTGATTCCTTTGTTTAATTAGCCCCTCAAACCACAGATTTTACGTTACTTTTTGCCTTAGGTTAACTGTTTGTTGAAACTGTTGATACACAGTAATTCATGCAGACAGCTCACTTTTACATTTTTGCATATCTATACAAATGACAAGTGATTATGTTTTTTGTTTATTTTTACATATCTATACGAATGACCAATGATTATGTTGATTGTTTATTTTTACATATCTATATGCAAGAGCTGATTTTTATGGAAAACGGTTTTCACTATTACAGTCCTGTTAACCACACTGGAAAACAGTGAAAACAAATTATTTATATAACCATCAATATTGTTTGACTTTCTTCTAATAGTGTGTTTACAACTGAACCAGCAGGTGTGCCATCTAGTGGATGTTTAGTAATAAGTGCAGCCTATTACGTGTGGTTATGGCTATAACCTACATCTCTTCTGTTCCTCATTAACACATACATTTGCTCAGTTTTATTAGTGTTTTAATAGTGTACATTGACAGGATCAATCTGAAAATGTAACATGTTTGCAGTCATATAGGCTTGGCACTGCAGGGACTCTTGTGTTCTGGAACACTCTGTCACTGCTGAGGCTTAGTTTTCCAGAACATCTGGCACTGAATGAGTTCATTTTTATTCTTAAATTCTTGCTAAATATATTCTGTACAATAACTGGGTGTCCAGGTGTCATAAAACAGTTTTTGTAGTTTGTTGTGCCCTATTCACTCTTTGAGCACCTGCCTTTAAAAGGTGTCTGCATGGGCTAAGTGTGGGCAGTAGGCTGTACCTTATTTTTAGGTATACTGAATTAGGTATGTGAATTCACACAACGCTATGCTATTTTGAACACAATCGTCGATGGTATTTTATTGGTTTTCATTCAATTAATATTAAAAGTTGCACATTGCGACAGTATGATAATGAATTTGCTGAAAGTGAATTGTCTGTTTTTAATGAAACGCCCACAGTTTAATTAAAAGAAGTTTCACATGACCAGGTATGTTGGGAGCCAAGGTAGCCTATGATTAACTAAAAAATAAGTCAAAAGAAGTCCGATTCATCGCATAGTGGCGATTATTTTTATTATGCTTAAAAAAACATCCAGTAATTGTAGATATGGTTTATCACCCAGTCCTACCTAGAAGTATATATTTTTTTATTTAAATAAAAAACCAGCTTGGATTCAAATTTTGTTTTAAATGCTTTAATATTTTGTATTTTAACATTTGCAGGTTGCACATTTGGGCCATATCTGGCCGTTTAGTGTTCATGTTCCTAATACAAATTGTGAAATTCATTATTACTGCATGTTCATTTAATCAATTTTTTCTACAGTTACAGTTTCACTTTACTTCTCATGTAATTTGTACTGGAAATCCAAATACCTTCATACCGTCAATAATATTAAAAATATCATACGGTATGATATTTTGGCCATATCACTCATTGAAATAACTCTCAATGTACATTTACATAGGCTACTTTAAATAATGAAACATTTTCAACCCGCTTCACGCACCACAGGAGGTGGAGCCCATGCCACTACTCTTTCTTGGGGCCCAGAATGTCTGGCTATACCCCTGCTTGGACCCCTAATAATAATAACAGTAGTAGTAGTAATAGTCTGATTTGGTGTATTGGGTATATGAAACATTGTGGATGCAAACCAATTGCAAACCCTTAGTAGACTAAAATGATACAGCAGCATATTTACTTGTTTTGAAACTCATGCAAGCTCTTAGTTTTTGCCACTGCAAAATTACAGATGAATGACTGGACTTCTTGACTCAATAATGGTGTCATCTGGAAAAAAGTAATTTCTCATCAGGATTTAAAACCATGATTGGATATTGATGTAGAGAGTACATATGGGTCTGAGGCAAATCATGATAGATGGAATTAATGCATTAAAATGAGAAAGAACAAGATGTGAGCTGTGTTGCAAGGCTTGAAGTATTTTTTGGAACATAAATCAAATGTATCCTTAATTAAGAAGGACACTGCACAGCATCTCTTTGATGTCTTACTGGGGTTATGAGGAATAGCAAGCAGATGTTTATAGAAAAAATTATATATTTCCATAAAACCCATCATTGCATGAAAACATCTGTCCATAGGATTGGCTATCATTTGACAAAAGAGAGAGATTGATGTAAATTAATACATTGAATTTTCATGAGCTAGTTTAACAACTGCACATGGTACTTTTGTGACCCTATGGTTGACTGTTTGATACTTTCTGTGAAAAAATATTGCCGTTTTTCATTTAAAATATAATTCCACGAGAAAACGGTGCACTTTCACCAAGTAATTATTATCTCAAGGATCACTTTTTGTTGACAGAAGTATCTGGGTATTGGGCATTTAGCCCCAATATGTTTTGGTACTGTGACATGATTTGTCATATAACTCAGTCTTGCATACAGAAATGAAACAAAAGCAAATTCTACGCTTGTATGTTCACACAATCCCTAGAATCCATAGGCTATGACCCTGCAAGACATGCTCAAAACTTTCATTCTTCCTCTTTTTTCTTATCGTCTTCTTGTAGACCTTAATTTTACATGACCTGTACAATTATTTATTATTAACAAAATCTATGTTTTAAATGAGAAGGAAATTGAAATGAACACTACCAAGCCACTTTCCAGTAGGCCTATGCTGTTAAAAAAAAAATAATGTATATATATATATATATATATATATACAGGTGCAGCTCAAAAAATTAGAATATTGTGAAAAAGTTCAATATTTTTTGTCACTCATTTCAGAAAGTGAAACTAATATATTATATAGATTCATTACACATAGTGAAATATTTCAAGCCTTTATTTCTTGTAATTTTGATGATTATGGCTTACAGCTAATGAAAACCCAAATTCAGTGTCTCAGAAAATTAGAATGTTTTGCTTTAACATATTTAATATTTGGTTGCATATCCTTTGCATGCTGTTACTTCCTGAAGTCTGTGACCAATCAACATCAAAAGACTCTCGATATCTTATTTTCAGGTACTGTTACAAGCGATACTATAACCTCTCTGCATTTGAACTGATCTCTATGAGAATTGGGGGGTAAGACTAGATTGAGCTGTAAATTACGCTGGTACAGTATGGAACACATGACTGGCGAAATGGCTGTACGTCATCAAGGGTCTAAGGTATCAAACGAGCCCCAAACCATCACTCTGCGGCTAGATATGGAGTAGATGTGGATGGATCCCTTTAAGGGTTGTTTCTCCTGACTTTTCCCCCCATAGAGTTCTATAGGAAAAACAGTCAGGAGAAATAACCCTTGCAGTGATCCATCCACATCTACTCCATATCTGGCAACAGAGTGATGGTTTGGGGCTCGTTCGATAGCTCAGACCCTTGATGACTTGCAGCCATTTAGCCAGCCATGTGTACCATACTGCACCAGTGTAATTTACAGCTGAATCTAGTCTCACCCCCAAATTCCCATAGAGATCAGTTATATATATATATTTATTAAAAAAATACTTTTTTTTCATCTGACTGCTATACAGCTCTGTAGCTATGTCGATCTACTGTACTTCAAAAAATGCGTACTCCGTGCTGGGAAGATTGTTTCAAACCTTCTCTCAAAGATACCATGATACCAGATTTATACCATGATGTGCCAATCTAGCTTTAATCTTTACACCTCCAGCCCTGATTTTTTCAAACCTATAGTCTCCATCCGTTTTTTTGTTTACCATGCTTCCACTGGGGTAGAGTGGGAAGAAAGCCAGTTGATGTACTTTAACCAGAGACCAGACTGCCCCCTACGGACCCACCACCCACCTGCAACACTTTCAACAGCAACCTGGTTTTCACAGAAGGACTCACAAACAAAATATAAAATAACAAGGTTCTCCCTGCATGTCCTTACCGATGAGACAGTGTGGAGTGACTTGCTTGTATTTGTATTTGTACTACCAAACTACAGATCCCCGCAATCATGTAATCCATTGATACAACCCCCAATTCCACCCCTCAGTCAAACATATTTGGCTGCAGAGTAGAATAGGGACCTTAGAATGAAGAGTGTAAGAGTGTGATGGACTCATGTTGAAATGAGCGTACAACTTTAATTTCTTGCTTCTTCTTACAGAATTCTGCCCTTTTAAGTTACTCTTTTGGTATATATTGGCAGAAATACTGTGGAATCTCTCAATTTAACCCAATATTATGACCAGACATGCATTCCAGTATGAACCTCAGGAAAATATATGAAAGCCTACAGATAATACGTTTTTGATCTGCATTGTCCTAGGAATATGATGACGGCTATGGGGCGGCTTACGATGACCAAGGATACAACTCTTATGACACCAGCTACAGCAGTCAAGGACAAAAGTAAGTGCACTATCAATAAAGCTGGAAATGCATTTGTTCCCCACTTGATGCCATCTGTACCTTTCTGTTTTGCCTTTAACATGTAAATTTCTTCCTGTGCTCTTTTTTAATAGAAAGCAAAATGATATTGCATTTTGTTTTGCCATTTCAGAGATATTCAGATCATAAGGACTTATAGATTGAGTTGCAGACTGCGATGAAAGGGCCCTGTAATTATTTTGAGTGATCCATCCTTTATTATGAAGGTTCTTTGAAAGAATCCGAGACCTTCATTAAGGAAAGAACAATGTAAGGCAAGCGCGGTTTATTTTAGTCACGGCCTTGTTTTAATTGATAGAAATTTCCAATTATTTTTCTCATCAACAAATGGCATGTGTAGGTGTTGGAAACAGGTAGGTTAGAGTTAGAATGGGAGTTATGAACAAGGGTAAGTAATGATGGTATTCTTTCTGCCCTGGGGTAATTTTTAATTTTTACCGAGTGTTCTGTGCCATGGAAATTGACATCCAATATAAAAAGAGAGTGAATATCTCTTAGGGGTTTTAAAACTGAAATTTAATATTACTCAAAATTGGGATGAAAACATTGCTATAGAAAAAGGACTTCAGGAAACGCTTTCATATCCATTCCAGCTTAAAGTCATCCCTACATGAACAACCATCTCAGTAGCTGCGTTTCTGTTGTAATTTTGAAACAAAATTGCATTGGAGACAATCACATTTACTTGTACACAAAACAAACAAATATTTCCAAATGTGCTGTCAGTTACCTTTGTTGGGAATCATTTGCCTAAGTTACATGTTTTATTCTTTAATGCAGCCAAAGTACAAGGTAAGATTTGTTAAAATTTTAGTTGTTTCCATGCACCTTAATGCTCATTTAGACTAGTGGCTTTGAAGTTTTCCCAAAATGTATAATTATTTAAAATAGGTTAATCTAATCTGAATTAGATTTCCATGTGCACAGTGCTTATTTATTATGTCTGCTTATTTTAAATAGGCATTTTAAATGTCTAATCAAAATTTTAAGGACACCCTATGCTTGACTTATTCCTTAATTTTACGTATCTAGTAAGGCTACTATATATAAAAAATAGCTTACTTTTTGTTGATATCTGATAGAATTAGATATACTGCTTTGTAACAGTGCTGTATAATTGTAAAAAATAAAAGATGGTGCTTCCAGCTTTGTGGGGCATTGTCTTATGGGACAAAAGATCTTAGCAGAGGTAAATGCAGGTTATTGATTCTTTGCCTGAAGCTGTCATCCTCTTTGTGTCATATAAGGTCAAAACCTCTGCTTTAGGTTGGGCCGTAGCTGTTTGCTCGTGTCTTTTTAATCAATCTTGCTTTTGTATTGGCCATTTTGTTTCTGTGCTTTTTTTTGTGTGCATGGCTTATTTAAAAAAAGAAAAAAAAAAAAAAGTGGCCATGATCATTACTGCACTTAAGATGTCAAAAAACGGCATTTGGGACAGTTGATGTTCCCTTTTGTGCTAATATCAGGATCCGGCCGCGTGTACTACACACCCCCAATGAGCAATTGTGGCCCTCGATTCTTGACATAGCGTCTTTTTAAATGAGGATCATTCCATAAATCAGAAGACACAGAAGGGCCGTGTCTTAAAGAGACGAGCGGTTAGATGCCTGAGCATTTCTGCTGAAAACATGCCCAGAGTGCGCTGCTGCTTGTCTTATAACCAGCATCTTGAATAATGGCAACGGCTTAAAGTGAAAGCAAATGGAGACCATCGTGTGAAAGACACAGCTTAGAGGCCTTGCAGGCTCAAAAAAAGATTCCAAAGCAATATGGCTGTTTCTTGAATAGCTGTTGATGCAGCTCATTTCTTTATTTTTGTATTTATATTCTTATTTAAGTTTAAGTTTATTTCAGTTTAACGTGCATTTATCAGCGAGGTCTCAACACGCTATACAAATCAATGGGTAAAAATAATAATACATGAGGCAGACACAAAAAAGGTAGAAACATGCAGGCTATAAAAAGGTATTAAATAGACAGCATAACTAGGATGGAATTAAACGGTAAATGAGCATGAGCACACAAATACGAAAACTGAACACACAAATATGAATAAAAATGAAAACCGGGAGAGACAGATGAAAATGAATGGCCAGGTATATTAAATGACTGAGGTCAGCGGAAGGTAGTTAGGTGTAGGAAAGGTTATATAAGTGTGTTTTTGTGATTTAAAAATTGTGACCGTTTCTGATTCCCTAAATATGGCAGGAAGACTGCTCCATAAAGTGGGAGCTCTGTCAGAGAAGGACCTACCAACCGCCAGTGTTTTGGAAATGCTGGGAATAATAACTAGGCTCGTTAATCCAGTGACAGAAAAGAAAAAAAAGATCAAGCAGGTCAAAATGGCGTCCCTCTGCGGACAAGAGTAAAGTTAGGCCGGATACAGGACTGACTGCTTCCTAACAATACAGCCTAATACAGCCTCAGGAAAACAAAGCCACCCATTGCGGGCTCTGAATATGTGACATGAATTCAGTTGCTTAAGGATAGAAAGGGCATTTCTTTTTTCTATTTCTCCAGTGTGATACTGTATCACAATCTCTGCCCTCTTACGAATCAGTGCTTTTCAGGCTTTACAGCACTTCCATTGACAGCGCTACTACATTTTACATTAATCAATTTAGGAAGACAAAGAAACATGTGACATCAGTGTAATGAGATCAGCTTTTTATTCATTATTTTCAGTACTTTCCTATTTTGCATTATAACACCTTCAAAATATTGTACTGTGATAGGACTCACAGTTCTCATTGGTGTTAAATCTGAATTATATATTGTCTTTTTAATTGTTATGTTTGCCTTTGTGTGCAGAATACAATGATAGAACATACTCTAAGGCCTTTTGAAGAGGTAGCACAAAAGCAATACATTTCAGCTGTGTGATGATTATAATAGTAAAGTGCTATTTCGCACAAATTAGTTTCACTGGCAGATGTCAGTAATCTAATATTATCATGGCATATCCAAGGTGCCAGAGAGCATTTTTTCAGCTGTAGCACAGATAAAATCTGACACCAGAATCACAACACTTTAGAGCCCGGGTGAAGTATTACAGGATGCTGTGTACAAACAGAACAGTCTCTTCTCTTAACATGAACAAGTAAGTTCTTGATGACACGTGTCCATGTTAAATAACCGAGCAACACATGAATGAACATGAATTTATGTTTTGCATGATATTTTCTTTTAGGTTTTTAGTAATAATCCATTAAGTAACATGTTATATTCCTCTAGTGAACGTGAACAAAAACCAGGCATTTATAATAATTAATCATGTTAATTAGGCCACCAGCAAAGAATGCGTATGAACTTTGTTCATTTTTAGATACAGTACATGGTTCAATTAGCAATGTCTTGGTTAGCATTGGCGTATTGTTAATGAATGCATTAACAAAGCATTAAAAATACGTAATGTCAAAGATGCCACCAACAAATGCATTAATACAACTGGTGAGTTGTTGGTAGGTACTGTTAGTGTCCACAGTAGACAGCATGACAAGGTCAGTCTTGCAAAGAAAATGGTCTATATCACATTATACAGAAGGAGGAAATAATCAAAGGGGGGGAAAAATTCTACAAGCAACAGATGAGAATAAGATGTATACAAACTGCAGTAACTTCATGGTTAGTAATGGAGGGGGATCCGTAATGTATTAAAACACCTATGTGGGGGATATGGGTGACAATTCAGCTTGTTAATTAATTTTGTCATTAACTATCTAGCTTTCTCATGTTTTAAAATTCAATGAACATCCAGAGAATGTGAAATTTCAAATGACATTCATGTAATTTCTGGAAATAAACACCCTGCAGTGGCCATTGACAGAAATACAGATACTGTACATAGTAAATATGGAGTCAAGGATGTGCTGTGATAATAAATACATTATAAATATATTGTGTGGTACTAATTCAGTATGAAGAATAGATAACCATAGAATTGTCAGCTCAGGCATACACTGAATTAAATGATTGCATTAGTAGAGTCAAAGGAACATGACTTGAATATATTCTTATTATTGAATGAGACACCAGGAAAAAAAAACTATTGTGTTGATTGGTAGACATCTTGGTAAGAATTTTTTTAAAAGTGGTAAAATCATTTCAAGAACAGAACTTATTTTGGACAGCATAACAGTCTACTTCCACAATAATTACCCCCTTTTTATTCCCAACTTAGAATTGCTAATTGTTCTTTGTGAGTCAAAGCAATGTCACCTTCAACCACATGCATAGCAGTGAAACTGAAGTGAGCACATTCCTCCATGAGCCTGGTCTGTGAGCCAGTAATTATGTTTCATGCTACGTGTCGCACATCACTACAGGACTGCTAGCATCTCACTTGGCTTGGTGGATTATT
This sequence comes from Ilyophis sp. 1 JC-2022, assembly GCA_022702515.1. Taxonomy (NCBI): domain Eukaryota; kingdom Metazoa; phylum Chordata; class Actinopteri; order Anguilliformes; family Synaphobranchidae; genus Ilyophis; species Ilyophis sp. 1 JC-2022. The sequence continues at coordinate 44,284,142 of CM040395.1, read as the reverse complement.
GGGGGGGAGCGTATTATAACTCAAGGATCCTAACCCTTGTAACCAGTGGCAGCGGGTCAGGTGGAAGAGGCTGACGAGCGTATTTTTAAATTGATTTAATTCATTATTTCCAACCGGTTTGCTCGTAGCTGAACAGTTTGCAAGAAATTTACTTCAGCTTCTTGGATGTTTATCCACAAATTAAAATTATCTGTGGATATCAGTTTTGTGATGCAAAAAAAAGGCTATCTTAACACAAAATAGAGAATAATTATTCAGTTAATTATTTGAGTTTCGACTATGCAGAAACAGGTTGCGAGTCATTTCTGTCTTCCTAGTTCCGGCTGACCTGCCCCCGCTGGTCACAAAAGGCAATCATGCCTCACTACTGCAGACATTGAGCCACAACCAGAACAATGCTTTCTATGAAGAGGGGAAAACCCCATCAGGCTAATTCATTAGGAGTCAAACTAAGAAAGTCACTGTCTCATGGACGATTAAGAGAACAAGAATATAACTGATGGTTGAGGTCAGACTTTACTTCAGAGTATGCCGGGGAGGATGTAAAGTTGCTCTCTTTTTTCATTATGAGATCAGATAACTCCCAGAAGACTTGCAGATAGGATGACAGGTGAATATTTCTCCTACAAGACGCACAAGAGGTCATCCATGGGTTGACACTCACGGCGTGTCGTGATCGGAGTATTATTTCATTCTGACAGCCATGAGACCGTGAGCCCCGCCCACCCCCCCCCACTCCATGTCCTTTTCTTCTTTACCTCCTTGGCTGTGACAACCAGTTCCCAGCATGCCTCTGTTGCAGGTACAGCTGTGATGTGCCTTCTCATGTGGAATATTTCAAAGGTCAAACAATGATGCATACCCTATCGTAATGACACCAGTAAGAGATTAAATCTACAGTTAATACCCCTGTGGGTAAAACTGGTAAACACCTACTTTAGCCGCAAGTACTTTCAGTGTTTCTTCTAAGTGTTGACCAGTCTCTCAAATTGCCTAGGAGGAATTCTGAACCACTGTTCTTTACAGAATTGTTTCAGCTCTGGCTAAATCTATTAAAACTGAGGATTTTTGATCCCAAGGAAGTGTGCGATTAATTAAAATTAATTTCAGGTTTCATGGAGAAGTGTAGATCTGAGTTGGGCAATTACACATTTATTTCACAAGAAATAAGAAGGTGCTGCAATGTCACTGGTTGAATTCTGGGATACTTTTCCAAATCTTAATCAAAAGGCGAAATGATACTTGGCGGTTGTAAACAACTACAGTCAAGCCGGAAAGTCTGCACACCCCTTTCACCTTCTCCACGTTTTATTACGTTACAGACTTATACTACAATAGATTGAGTTCATTTTTTGCCTCAAACATCTACACACAATAGCCAATAATGACAAAGTGAAAACAGGTTTTTAGATATGGAAATATGCAATTTTATTTTAGTGACAAAAATAGGTTATTTAGGGGTTACATATCTGTACACACCCTTAGCCTAATACTTGGTTGCTGCACCTTTGGCAGCGATTACAGCTTCAAGGCGTCTTGGGAAAGAAGCTACGAGCTTGGCACACTTGTTTCTGGACATTTTTGCCTATCCTTGCAAGCTCTGTCAGGTTGGATAGGGAGCGTCGGTACACAGCCAATTTCAGCTCTTTCCACAGATGTTCAATTGGATTCAGGTCTGGGCTCTGGCTGGGCCACTCAAGGACATGCACAGACTTTCTCCGAAGCCACTCCTTTGTTCTCTTGGCTGTGTGCTTCGGGTCGTTGTCATGTTGGAAGGGAAACTTTCGCCCCAGTCTGAGGTCCAGAGTGCTCTGGAGCAGGTTTTCTTCAAGGATCTCGGTGTACTTAGCTGCATTCATCTTTCCCTCTATCAGGACTAGTCGTCCCGTTCCCGCTGCTGAAAAACATCCCCACATCATGATGCTGCCACCGCCATGCTTCACTGTAGGGATGGTATTAGCCAGGTGATGAGCGGTGCCTGGTTTTCTCCAGACGTGACGCTTGGTGTTCAGGCCAAAAAGTTACATTTTGGTTTCATCAGGGGCTTCCGTCTGGCCACTCTACCATGGTTGATCTTCTGAAAGGTTCTCATCTCCACAAAGATATGCTGGAGCTCTGTCAGAGTGACCCTTGGGTTCCTGCTCACCTCCCTGGCCAAGGCCCGTCTTCCCCGATTGCTCAGTTTGGCTGGGCGGCCAAGTCTAGGAAGGTTCCAAACTTCTTCCATTTACGAATGATGGTGGCCACTGTGCTCTTTGGGACCTGTAAAGCTGCAGAGATTTTTCCGTACCCTTCTCCAGATCTATGCCTTGACACAATCCTGTTTCTGAGGTCTGAGGATAATTCCTTTGACCCCATGGCTTGGAGTTTGCGCTGACATGCACTGTCAACTGTGGGACCTTATAGGCGGGTGTTGGTAATCCCCAATCATGTCCAATCAATTGAATTTATCACAGGTGGACTCCAATTAAGTTGTAGAAACATCTCGAGCAGTATCAGTGGAAACAAAATGCACCTCCGCTCACTTTTGGGTGTCATATCAAAGGGTGTGCACACTTGTGTATGATATTTTACATTTAGATTTTTAATAAATTAGCACAAATGTCTAAAAACCTGTTTTCACTTTGTAATTATGGGCTATTTTGTGTAGAATTTTGAGATAAATGAACTCAATCTATTACAGAATATGTCTAACGTAATAAAACGTGGAGAAGGTGAAAGGGGTGTGCAGACTTTCTGGCTTGACTGTATGTCAGTATAGAAACATGTGTCTCTTCAAATTAAGTTTTTTTTTATTTTTTATACCAAGCATAGTCCATCATTATTGTTACCATTATCATTTTCCCAAAGACTAGCTTCTGAACTGTTTTGTTTTTCATAAAGAACCATTTACTTTTTTATGTATCTTTACGTATTAGACTCAAAATATTGTAAAAATTTTCATTGGGTTGTGTGAGGACTGAATTCTACCTGGAATAAAAGACAATTATCGAGAAACTGGGTACAAATCTCATAGGTATTTCTTATTTTAAAATGTGGTCTTTTCCCAGAGACGATTTCCATACGTGTCCAAATGATGGAAGCCAATTTTGTCAGGCTGTAAAAAAAATATACTTCTGGTTTTGAACTATCAGTTCTCAATTTAAATGAGTGATCACCTTTTTACAGCTATGTGCTTATATTCTTTAAGTTAAGAGAGGAGCACACTGAATTCAGATTAGATTTGGGGATAAAAATGGACTGCTTTTTTGCTAAAATGGCTGCTGCCCTGCTGCACAAATCATAGAGAACAGTACTATGTGTCTGCCATATCTGGTCAATATTCTCCACTAGACTAATATTCTAAACTTGCCACACCAAAGTTGCCTCTCTGTAATGTCATAGTCTAAATCACACACTTGACACCTTAGCTCCTAAAGGCCTTAACAAGGATTTTGATTTGCACCCTTTCTTATGAAATTCGGTCCTTTGTTGCACCGAAAGGTTCATGATTCAATAAAACATTTTTAGGTGTTGTACTTCTACCTTGCCTTACGTCCAAATAGTAAAAATAATTTAAAATATATATATACATTTTTGAATTCGCTGTTGTACATATTCATTGATTACACAGCAGTTTAGAGGTTTGCTTACATATTATATTATATTGTAAATATTGTACATATTATAGTAAATTTCACTGTGGTTTTTTGCTTTATCTATTGTTTTATTCCAGTAATAAGGTAGCAAGTATCAATATTGTAATATTTATATGTGTGTGCAATGTATTTGAATTTGGTAATCTGTCACATGACTTGTGTGATGACCTTCTTGGTATAGTTTAAATGGAGGTGCTCTGTTTCTTGTCTTATGTCTGATGAAGAGTGTGGTAGCTCAAAATGTCACCATTAATAAATTTCATATTAGGGAGCATTTGCAGTGCACAGTTTTTTTCTCATTTTATAGTCTAAATCACTGTCAAAAAATGATGTACCTTCATGACAAAAGTATCTGACTTAAGTATACAAAATACACTTCCTTTCCCGATTCACTTACAATACAACGTGTGAACTTATCTTAACCAATAACAACAGATCAGATTTTATCCTTTTTTTTATTCTCTGCATATGTAGAGTGACCGCTATTGATTTGTTTTGTGAACACTTATTAAATGTTGCCTACATATGGTGTCTCTATTCATATATTTGTATCCTTTATTGTATTACATTATGTAGAACGTAAACCCATTTTTGCTGCCAATTCTCACCTTTCTGTAGTGAGAAGGGAGCATCTCATAATGGACTGAGCCCTCCAATCGAAAAACTAACTGATCAGCTCACAGATGATATAATTTGCATTAATGTGCATTAGAATGCTCAGTTTAGATAGCAGTTTAGATAGCATACAACAACCTACATACATCAATTTTCTTCCCATGGCATCCTAGTTGTATAACTCAGTGCAGCCCTTGACAAAAATATGAATCTGCTTATACGTAGGACAATCTATGAATACAAACATAATGGAAAATATGAATGATCTTAAAACAATAAAAATCCCCGTAGATGCAACACAAGATGAAATGTGGCAATGCCAATATATGTCAGAGCTTTAAACTGCTGCGGATGTGTCCTCAAAGCACTCGGGAATGGAGCAAAGTAAGGACGCTGACAATAAATTGGGTGCCCAAGTCTCTCCAACCTTTCTTAATGTTCCCTCAGCTTCAGGAGATTTATCACAGCGGATTTGAAGAGTAATGACAGTAGAAGAAAACAAAGTCCAGCAGGGACATGTAGTACATCATTCAGATTTAACACTGCCATCTGTTTAATAGTACCGGGATGACAACAAAGGTACTTAAGACCAGCCATTCATAGTGATGACAGATGCTTCTGAGAGTTAACATGCTTAGGGAAGTGGGTTTCCAAATCAAATTCCTGATTGCCTAGACAAGGTTATCTAAATGGGTCTGGTGTTTATTTCTCAAGGTCTGGGCCAATTGTTTAAAAGCACTGTTGTTTGCTTTGTCTTTGGAGAAACGGGGCAGACGGGGAGCCGAAAAGTGGCTCGGTAATGAACGTCCAGTCAGAGGCTGGCCTATTTAAGAAGTCTGAGCACTCCTGCAGGTGTGACATGCTTCTGTTGAGATTTCAAAAAGCACCGGCTGTCCCATTTCATGCTAGGTTAGCACACAGCCGTGGCACCAATTAAGGGATCAACAGCAGCACACATCAGACATCAGCTTTGGTTATTAGGTTCTTTTTTATTTTGTTTGTCTTGGAACAATTCACTGCTAATTTAATACTGTATTTTCAGAAGCTGCACGGATTGTTTTCTTTTCTCGATAGCACATTGGTCACCGATTCTCCTAGAACCATAATTAGCTGTTGCGGAAAGGTAATGGAGCCATGTTTGTAATTAATATTCCATTTAAATTAGCGAGGTACAGTATAGGGCTGGGGGGGGGGCTCTAAAGCCACATGCTACTTTAACTCTCCATTGGCTTTCTTTAAAATTGTAACTTTTCATTCAGTTATTCTAATTGCATCTTTGTGTACATATGCAACTCAAGAGCATTTTCTGAATGGTTAATTTGAGCTCTGAAGGTGTCACTGACTATGGTAATTGAGCAGAGAGGGCAGCAGGTGAGGAGCAACATGGGTATATTGACAAACTGTCACGACAGAAATGAGAACTTTCTAACAGCTTCAGAAATCCTCCTCTCACTCTGCGTGGGAACAAGGAGCTGTCAGGCTCTCTTAAACGCCAATCAGAGAGCTGTTGTCAGGTGCCTTTGGTTGCCCCATTGTCAATTTCAACTCTGTAGTACGCAAAATAATATTTTCATATTTTCCATTTTTATTGTATTCATTTATTCATGTAATTATGTATTTATTTCACAGGTACATTCTTATTCATTTGCAACAATGCTATATAAAGTGCTAGGTCAAATCCTTATCGACAGCAACAGGAACACTAATACAGGCACAGCACAAAATAGCCTGAATTACAGTGAATAGGCAGCTGACATTTGAGCGTCTAACAGTGAGGGAAACATAATTACATTTTTCTTAAGCGAATTTAGAGCCTTGTAACAATCTATAAAGGTAACATTACCTTAAATATGAGTGATTACATGGTGCCAAGTGATGATCGATAAGAACAACGTGAAATTGCATCACGCTACTGATGGTTAGTGTAGCTCGTTCAGTCTGCAGGTGACTAAGTGTTGAACAGGGTGGATATCCACAGTAGTAATACACAATATTTCATGTTGGCTTTGTATGCATGCGTGTGTGTTTATTAGCATTATTGTCATTAAAGCAGTGAAAACATTCCAGTGTAATTATCTTTTGTCTAGTCTAGCCCCTGATGTGGCTGAGTACACATCATCTTGTGCATGAGTTGTCAGATCTTTCTCATCTCCGTGGACGAGATGCATCACAGACGGGTTTCTTAAGATCAGTGGCAGGCTTTAAAAAAAACTGTGCTGTGAGGCTGATTGGAGACTTACCGAATAACAATGACAGCTTTTCCATGTGGACATGACACCAATATCAACGGACAAATGAATAGCACTGTTTGTAGAGGACCCAAGTGGTATTAAACAATGTTTGATTGATTACTTCAGATTATTTTGTCTTGCTGTTTCCGGGTAGATTTATAAGCGAATTTATCAGAGAATGGCACCATGCAAAAGCAATATTTTGCTTAAACCTTTTTACACTTTTTTTTCCTGAATTATTTTTCTCTATTCAGCCTTATTGTTCATATAATGCTCCTACACTCATTCAGACCTTCAGACCACTGATTACAGGTCATCCACTGTGATTTCTATGATGACATTATGAAAAGTAACTAAATCAGGACAAATGTATGAGCACCTGTAGGCTATTGTTGCCCATTTCCTTTTTCTCTGGTTGAGAGAGCGAGAGAGGGAGAGAAAAAAACATTCCTGTCACAAGAGAGAGTGACAGGTAAAGGAAGTGGTCTCAGCTGCAATCGGCTGTGTGGGCTTGATGACAGGCTTACGATAAATTACCACTCTGGTTTGAATGATAGCAGTAATGCTGAATGATGCCAGCACTGGATTGTTTTGTCAGAAAACCACCAGGGACCTGGGAACCAAAAACTGTGGGATGGCCCCTTTTGTTTCTGATAAACACTGTCATCCCTCACATCTCTGATATATTTCTGGGCAGGATATCCCAGGAAAAAAAAAAAAACATCAGAAGGTATTGAGGAGTTTTCGCTATTGCGGGTATACAGTGATTTAAATTCTGCTTTCTTATGGATATAATGTCAGTTAAATGCTACTTTATAATTTTGTATACACGGCGATTAAGATTCTACTTTATGACTATGATTATAATGGCAGATCAATGCAGCTTTATTTGTTGTGTATAAGGCTCCTTTATTACTGTGGGTAAACTATATATTTATTTCCCCTGAAATCTGGCCTCATAGCTGGTCATCGCTCATCAGTTACCATAACACAAGTCACACAACGTTTGTTTCTGAAGGTTATACTATGTCCCGTGGTATTGTTGCTGTGCTCAAACACAGTGCTGGTTTGTCATTTATAGAATCATTGCCCATGCTCCTCTCTTCTGCTACCCTGAGTCCGTTTATGCATAATGAAATAATGATAATAACCAGGACGTAATGATGTAGGTTTCACCCTGCAAGTAAATAAGTAGGCTGTATATATATATATATATATATATGTTTAAAAACTTATCATAGTGTTTATGGCAGAGTATTGTAAACTCTAAAATGTTGGCTGAAGTGATGTTTATTAATAAATGTGCAGCATTAAAGCATCAACTGTCAACTGTCCGCCTACATTATCTTATGCAAATCATCTCTGAACTGTAGAGCAATATTAGAAGCGTATGCCAAAGTTGTCTGTATTACTTTTTTTTATCCTTATATTACATAATATTAAAGTTATTTAAAATAAAATGATGATCTAAGTATGTTTCCTTCTTTTCCTCCACAGCTCAAATGATTATTATGAATATGGACATGGCATAAGCGAGGAATCATATGATTCATACGGTGAGTTCAGAGGTCTATTTTACCAGTTTCACATTTCTATTCCAAAGGGACTCACTTGTTTTGCATGGATTCGTTATTTGATTCAGCAGTATTCCTATTGGCAGTACCATCACACTGACCTCGCTCTTTGCCCAGTGCAAGCATCACTTTGTAATCATAATGCTATTGCAGTCAGTGTTGCGTTTCTCTGCACCATGCCATCTCACATGAGGAATATTGTGTTTACGGTGTTTAACCATTGTTTTATTTTAATAATTCATGAAAGGTCAGTAAAGGTGTCTTCATAGGGCTTAGTCTACCAGATCCATCTTCTCCTTTCTGATCTATGGGTGCTATGGAGTCACATGGTAATATAATCCATTCTATCCTTAATTCTTTGCCTTTTCGCACTTGACTCGAACAGCAAGGTCATTCTTCACAGTGTGACTCAGTAAAGTAACAACAGCCCGATTGTGTACCATGGTGGTTTCCAGTTCACAACAAACATAGTTCTAAACTATGCGCAGGTATAGAGGAGCATTAAAATGATGCCGTGCAGTTTTGATAATGGGTGTTGATGAAGGTTACTGTAAATGAATAATAATTATGAATTCTTGATTTTACATTCATTGGATTAAGCAAATACAAATTAAAATAAATGAGACACAATAGCTACATGAAACAGTGTTTCATATAAGGAGGTAGGGAAAAGTATTTTTGGGTGAGATATTGATAATTTCACTTTTATCTTTGCTAGACTTTGCTTTCTATCAATAATTGATTTGTTGCTGTAAAAATAAACCAATGTATCTAGATGAGTTGCAAGATAGGTTGGATAAAACCAAAATAGCTGAATACAAAACTGTACCGGAATGAGTTTTGTAAAATATAAGCAGCTGTTTTTCAGTGACACGGATTCTATTATGAAAACTATGATTGTATCTGACTGAATGGATCCTCAACTAATAACTGTAAAATGTCAGTAAGGGGACGATGCTATCTTTGAGTTATATTTTTGAAAAACAGGCTTAAATGACAGTGGTGTTCTTTTTAGTGTGACATTAAACTTTATGACCAATGTTTTCTTATGACTGATACTAAATTGTTTAGCTGAGAGTATTCCAAGCCCATTGATGCCTAGACAGTTTGTTCGGTAAATAATGTTATTGTTGAGCTATGAGATGACTGAAGTCTGAGACCACACAGCAACCAACAAATGCAAATTGTGACTTGCGACAAAAAATGTTTTAATAAAGTTTATGGGCCTGAGAATGTTGACTTGAAGGGTTTTTCCTCGAACACTTGAATTGAACTCAACAACTCATCAAAAGATATAAAGAAATAAATTTTGTACTGAAAAAACAGAGAGGGAGAGAATGTATATCTATATGCTGCACATTGTGCTGTAAATAATATATATATGTAGAGTAAATTGATTGTTTACTCTTTCTGCGGACGCCTAATTTAGCCAATTTCCACCTGTTTTGTACTGTTCTGATTAAAGTTTTATAACGCCAGATGTCAACATTACACAAGAAAACAATAATGGCTTAAATTAAAACACTACATGACCAAAAGTGTATGGACACCTGCTTGTCCAAAATCTCATCCCAAAATCATGGCCATTAATATGGAGTTAGTCTGCCCTTTGCTGCTGTAACAACCTCCACTTTTCTGCGAAGGCTTTCCATTAGACGCTTTTGGTCATTACTACGGGGATTTGCTTCCATTCAGCCACAACAGCATTGGTGAGGTCGGGCACTAAAGTTGGGCGATGAGGCCTGGCTCACATTTGGCTTTCCAATTGATCCCATGTGTTTGATGGGGTTGAGGTCAGGGCTCTGTGCAGGCCATACGAGTTCTTCCACAACGACCCCGACAAACCGTTTGTGTATGGACCTTGATTTGTGAATGGGGGCATTGTCATGCTGAAACAGGAAAGAGCCTTCCCCAAACTTTTACCACACAGTTGGAAGCACATAATCACCTAGAATGTCATTGTATGCTGTAGGCTTAAGATTTGCAAATGTATAAGAAGAAATCAGAAAACATTTTAGTCCCCAACAATTGGAGTTGGTCTCCTCTATGTAGTACAGTGGAATGTGATTAGTGAAAAACTAATAATGGGAATAAGAATAATTAACATTTGGGCCATATTTATGGCTCATGTTACGTGCATGTAAGTGTTGGATTCTAGACCAGTTTCAATGATCTTCTATTGTATTCAGCTGTTCACTTCACTTTGAGCAGAGGTGTTCACTCCCCACAGCTGCACATCTCTGGTTGTCATGGACCAAAATGCTTTTCGTTTTGTCCTACATTAGCTCTAAAGTGTTCCCACTTATTACTGACACAAAAGCAGCATTTAATTGACAAATTAGTACTATTTTATAATAATATGATTAATGGGTAATTATGATTAATTATCAAGCTAATAAAAAAGCAAGACAGAAAATAAAATGTATACATGGCATGTCAGTCATAAAAGAGTGTAGAAAATATAGATAAATGGGAGCAAACATATAGCAGCTGTTTTATGAAAAAAATTTTTTTCCATTTCTGGTGTTTCAGATATTTTGTCTATAATATATATATACAGCTCTAGAAAAAATCTGCAAAATGATCAGTTGTCTCATTGTTATTTTGGTTCTGTACTCTAGCACTTTGAGTTTGAAAGGATACAATGACGATGAGGTGCAGACTGTCAGCTTTAATTTGAGGGTATTTTCATCCATATCGGATGAACCGTTTAGAAATCTTTTGTACATAGTCCCCCCCATTTTTGGGCATGAAAACATATTGGACAATTTAACATAATGTAGAATAAAGTAATCATATTTAATATTATTGGATAACTTCAAGGGTTGTTTCTCCTGACTCATTTTCCTATTGAAAAATAAGTCAGGAGAAACGACCCTTCAAGTGATCCATCCAAATTTGTAATTCAACTGTAATCCTCCAGTGGCCCCTGTAGGCACTTGAACGGCACAATCAAGTGACTAATTATACAATTGAGAGGGGAAAAAATAGGTACAATTGAGTGGCTAATTGAGACGCTTATAAAAAACAATTATTTGACCAAACACCAAAAAATGAGTGGAAGAATGGAAAGAACACAGATGGAACTTCAAATTACGCATATCTTTGAGGAAATGAGTGCAGCAGTATCCGCCTGGTACTTTGGCAATATGGTTAAAATCCGTGAGCCTATACAATAACAACACGTTAAGGTTGACATTGGCTATCTAAAACAGGGCAAATCGTGGAAAGACATGGAAATGGCAAAAAAAAAAAAAAAAAGGCTCCATGAACAAAATAATCCAAGACACCTGCAACTTCAGTGACAATAATTATTAGCACAAGAAAATGGCTCTGCGAATGTCTCTGGGTGAATTCTGGGATACAGATACAGGAAATACACTGCTCAAAAAAATGTATGGAAGACTTAATCATCCCAGTATAACACCAAGTCAATTAAACCAACTGGTCATGCTGGATGATGTTGCAGGCAGCATAACATTCGCCATGGCGTCTCCAGACTTTTTCAATGTCACATGTGCTCAGTGTGAACCTGCTCTCATCTGTGAAGAGAACGGGGCGCTAATGGTGAACCTGCCAATTCTGATGTTCTCTGGCAAATGCCAATCGAGCTGCACGGTGCTAGGCTGTGAGCACAGGTCCCACTACAGGATGTTGGGCCCTCATGTCACCCTCATGGACAGTTTAGTCAGAGACATGAATAGCTCGCTGGAGATCATTTTGTAGGGCTCTGGCAGTGCTCCTCCTGTTCCTCCTCACACAAAGGAGCCGATACCGGTCCTGCCACTGGGTTGTTGCCCTTCTACGGCCCTGTCCAGCTCTCCTCGTGTAATGGCCCGTCTCCTGGTATCTCCTCCACGCTCTTGAGACTGTGCTGGGAGACACAGCAAACCTTCTTGCGATAGCAGGTATGGATGTGCCATCCTGGAGGAGCTGGACTACCTGTGCAACCTGAATGGGCTGCAGGTACCGCCAAATGCTACCAGTAGTGACAAGGGCACTAGCAAAATGCAAAACTAGAGAAAAATCAGTCAGGAAGGATAAGGAGAGAGAAATGGTCTGTGGCCACCACCTGCAAAACCATTTACTATTTGGGGGTTGTCTTGCTGTTGCCTCTTCTGTCCATCTGTCACTTTCATTTGCACCAAAGCAGGTGAAATTGATTCACAATCGTTTACGCTTCCTAACTGGACAGATCAGTATCCCAGAAGTTAAATTGACTTGGTGTTATACTGTGTTGATTAAGTGTTCCATTAATTTTTTTGAGCAGTGTATGTTATACAATATTACCTTGTGCAATTTCATCAGGTAAGAGCATCTAGAAAAACAAAAAAGCATGACCAGCCAAGTTTCATTTCAGCAATCAATAGGGGATTGAGCTAAAACATATACGAAATACATTTTACTGGGCCAGGGCCCTCAGTACGCACAGCGCAAGCTGACCACTAGGGTGCTTATAGCATGAGCTAACCACTAGGGCCCCCCAGATTCCTCAGCGCTTACAATGTGAGGGCCCCCAGACCCTTTGGTGTTTAAAACATGAGCTGACCACTACTGCCCCCCAGACCCCTCGGTGCGTACAATGTGAGGGCCCCCAGACCCCATGGTATTTAAAACGTAAGATGACCATTAGGGCCCCTGTGCCCCTGAGCGCTTACAGTGTGAGGGCCCCTAGGCCCCTTGGCTTTTAAAGAGTGAGCTGACCACTAGGGTCCCTGGGCCCCTCCGCACTTAAAGCATGAGCTGACCACTAGGACTCACGGGCACCGCAGCGCTTACAATGTGATGCCCCTCGGTGCTTAAAACGTGAGCTGACCACTAGGGCCCCCGGGTGCTTACAGTGTGAGTTGACTACTAGGTCCCCGAGCGTAAAACCTGGGCCCCTTGGTACATACAGTGCATGCTTAAAATGAGAGCCTCTCTGAGAGTACTGTGCTTCTGTACAACTGAGCCACTGGTTGGCACACTACAATATGCTGTGACGATACAATATTCACCAACAAGTCAGTTCATTCTGCATAACAGGACAGTTTGAAGGGCGTCATTTTATGGCAAGTTGCAAGCCGTTCGTTATTTGACGTACCGTAACTAGTTATCCCTTTATTTTAGCGAGCTGCCCATTTTACCTAGCTAGCTGCCCATATGATTCAGCTTGTTAATAGAAATTAGTTAGCTAGCTGCCATTTTTGCCAGCTAGCTGCCCTTACAACCAAATTAGCTGCACTAAAAAGCCAGCTAGTTAACTAGCTATCGGCGTAAAACCCAGCTGTCTAACTAGTTAGGTGGCACACAATTTAACTAGTTAACTTAGTGGCATTTGTTCGCGGGTCATCTGTGTGAAAGGGGTATAAGGTAAAAAGGGTAGCTAGCTACAGTGGGTTGAATAAATGTTAAAACAGCATGCCATAGTCATGATGCTTAAATCAAAGCTACTAGCTAGCTAACTATTAGTGTTATTAGTTCAAAACTACTATTAGTTAAAAACATGGGATGTTGTGGCCGTGGGAATAAAAACTTCATTGAGAGTTTATTAGCTCGCGGTTTTGTGAAACATTAAAAAAAATATGCCAAAAGCTATATTTTTCATACACTGAAGAAAAATTCCCTCATCAAGAAATAATCATTTTTAACGAAACCACATGTGCCACAATTATTGGCACCCCTGCATTTATATATAGAATAAAGTAATTTTTTTTTATATTTGGTCACATATCCTTTGCAAGCCATGACTTCCTGATGTCTGTGACCCAACAATGTCAAAGCACACTTGATATTTTATTTTCTGGTACTCGTACAAGCGATACTATAATGTCTCTGCATTTGAATGGATCTCTATGGGAATTGGGGGGTGGGTCTAGATTTAGCTGTAAATTACACAAACAGTATGGAACATATGGTTGGCTAAATGGCTCTAAGTCATCTAGGGTCTGACGTATCAAACAAGCCTTAAACCATCCCTCTGCTGCCAGAAATATAGTAGATATGGATGGATAACTTGAAGGGTTTCTTCCATAGAATTCAATAGGAAAATGTGTCAGGAGAAACAACCCTTAAAGTGATCCATCCATATCTACTGCATATCTGGCAGTAGAGTGATGGTTTGAGACTTGTTTGATACCTCAGACCCTTGATGACTTACAGCCATTTTACCAACCATGTATTCCATATTGTTCCAGCATAATTTACAGCTAAATCTAGTCCCAGATTTAGCTGTAAAGGCTGTTTCAACAATCCCTCCTAAGGGCTATTTTCTAACAGTGGTTTAAAGGGTTAGGGTTTTTTTTTTTTTTTGTGCTTTTCTATTATTATTTTTTGTTGTGCTTTTCTATTTTTTTTGTTGTTGTTCTTTTCTTTTCTTTTTTTTATCTACTCAAAGCAGCCTTTAGGTAAAATACTACCACTTGATTGTATTTTCCAACAACCGTATTTGAAGGGTGTTGTCATTATTAATATATATAAATTTAAAATTATTTAATAAGTATTGATATATGCTATTTATATGAATATAAATATCATACTAGTCCTGAAATATGGACCACAAATGTTGGAATTGTGGTGCTTCCAAAAGGAAAACCAAAAAAGAAAAGGAGGCAAGAGAGGCAGTTTTTCTTCAAAGTGTTCCACTCATTGCTAACTTCTTTCAAAAACCCTCTGATAGTAATAATGATGACAGCAGCATTATTGTCAGCTGTGAGGAAGGAACTAGCACTCGTTCAGTTTCCAGTAACGTTGTCACTCCCCCAGAGCCATCCTTTGAAGGTGAACCCTCAACAGCTAATGGTATACAAGAACCATCATTTCCACCTCAGGAGCAGTTGGGCAGTTCACAAGAATCAAATCAGCAACCAAGTCATACCTGGTGCTATGAGGTCACTGACCCTGCATTATGGCAAAGCACTTCCAGTGACATTAAGTCAGTGCTTATTGAAAGAGGAGCAGTCCCCTTCAAAAACCACAGTGAAAAATACCCAGCTGCAGTCCGTGATAGAGCGCCTGGTGGAAAGACTACAAGTTTCAACAATGAACTTCTGAACTGTATATTGCCAAATGGGCAGAAGGTTTCTAGACAGTGGCCACTGTACTCACCCTCAACAGGTTGTGTGTACTGTGTTTTATGCAAACTGTTCTCCAGCAAGCTCGGTGGCTTTAGTCAGGGCTTTAGTGCCTGGAAGCACTAACACGAAAAGAGTGCAGAACACAGATCATGCATGCTTGTCTTGCTCCAGCAGACAAAGGGCAGTGCTATAGATGCAGATCTCATGCAGAAACTTGATGGGGAATATAAATACTGGAGGCACATTTTGAAAAGTGTTGTAGCAGTGATCAAATTCTTGGGTGAAGAGGACTTGCGTTTAGGGGAGATGATGAACGGTTTGGGTCAACCCATAACGGTAATTTCCTTGGCATCCTAGAATTGCTATCACAATTTGACCCATTGAACATATTAAAAAGTTTGGCGGAAAAGGAAGAGGCACGGTGTCCTATTGTCATCGACAACATGTGAAGAACTCATTGAGCTAATGGGTCAGAAAACTCGCCAAACAATAGCAGATGACAGCGAGATGCCAAATATTTTTCAATAATTGTTGACTCCACCCCAAACCTGTCACGTGGACCAATTGACGTTCATATTTCGGTTTTTATTTTTATTTATTTGTATTTTAATTTTAAATTTTGTTTCTGATTTTTCCCTTTTTTCTCCCAATTTAGTAGCCAATTGAACCCCTATTCTAATTCAATTCCCCCCATGTAGCAACCGCTAGAGAACCACCGCTACACAATCCCGTCTATCGGTACTAGTAGTAGGAAGGAGGGCGCCACGTCCTCTACAGGGCGCGACTCCTCGAGCTCCTGACCGCGACTCGCCTGGGTCCCGTGCGCAGTGATTCTCTCCGAGCCCCTCCCCCCACCCGGAAGCGGCTGCCAATTGCCGCTTCCACAGGGCACCGGCCACGCTCGGATATGGCAGGACCGGGGCGCGAACCCCGATCCTCGGAGTACAAGTACTCTTACCGTTGTACTATCGCGGCGGCCATATTTCGGTTTGTTAACAGCAGCGGGAATGTGGAGCAATTCCTGGGCTTTGAACAAAAGTTTAGCACACTGTGTGACTTTGATGGTGGAGGGCCTTGGGTTGGATCTCTCAAACTGTAGAGGTCAGTCATATGACAATGCAAGCAACATGTCAGGAAAATACAATGGGCTACAGGCCCACCTGAAACAAAAACAACCCTCTGATAGAGTATATGCCTTGCGCAGCGCATTCACTTAACTTAGTTGGTTTTAACACCTTAATCGACAGTAGCCCAGAGGCTGACGAGTTTTTTAACATGTTGCAGTCACTGTACACATTTTGCTCTTCATCCACACACAGATGGGGGAAAGTCTTTCGGAAGACAGATGTCAGACTGACATTAAAATCGCTGTCCAGTACTCGTGGAGTGCTCGGGTTGAGTCAACCAAGGCACTGTGGAGAAATTACACCCACATTAGAGAGGCCTTCGGTGATATGTGCAATGATGATAATGAGAAAAGAGATACTCGAATTGAGGCCGCTCTGGACTATGTGCTAAATTGGATACCTTAGAGATGATGTTCAAGGCACATTTCTGGGACGTCATACTTGACCGGTTCCACGCTACAAGCATGCCCCTACAGAAAAGTGACATTGACATCTCGGTAGCAGCACAGCTTTTGTCTTTGTTGAGGGATTTTGTGGCGGGACAGCGAGACCAGTTTGAGGCTTTTGAAAGCGCAGCCTTAAATGTGACAGGTGTCTCTGTCATATAAGCACAATCTTCAGCGAAAGAGGAAATGCAAAAGATTTGCAGATGAGAGCTCAGAGCCAGGTGTGACACTTGAGGGGAGGAAGAAGTTCAAAATAGAAACATTTTATGTGGTCATTGATAAGCTAGTGGCACGCCTTGAATATCGCTTGGACACTTACAAGCGTTTGACCAGTCTCATTTGGAGGTCTGTTTATGTCAGATCAGGTGTAACAGTGATGTCATAATGGAAAAGGTAAATTCACTCTCCGCTGCATATCCATCAGACCTGGACATGAACTTTGCCAACAAACTCATCCAATTCAAGTCTTTCATGTCTGACTCTGAGGGTGAGAAGTGCCCAACTAAATTGCTTGAGACATTGCAGTAAACACTTCATTGCAGTGTTCCTCAGGATTTTTCTAACTTTGCCAGTGACAAACTGCCAGGGTGAGCGGACATTTTCCCTTTTAGGCAGAATAAAAAATGAGCAACGGAGTAGCATGTGCCAAACATGTCTCAGCTCATTGTCACTTATGTCAATAGTCAGACAGCTAGATTTTAACGATCTAGTGGATGATTTTGCGAGGAGGAAGGCAAGAAAAGCACCAATATAGAAAAACGGGGGGGATCAGGGGCCTCACGAGACCATGACAAGAGAAACTGTTAGCTGACCATGTTCTAATTTAATCACAAATTTTCATTTGAACTTTGAAAATCTTTTCTGTAGCTTTGCCATTGTAAAAACCAAAAAACACTGGTGCTCAGTGTTGTGCGTAATGCACTTTCATGCACGAAATGTCAGACGCTTGTTGTATGAATCGACTTCATATTTAGCTTTGTAGTAGCCCAACAAGCGGTGATGAAGCTGATGTCCAGTTGTCCGTGATACCACGTCTCCTGACGTGGTACAGTAGGATGTTTGTGATGTAGACACTGGTGTTTCTGTCACTAGGGGGCCTGAATGAACAGGTTAATTGCTAAATTTTAATATTCAAATAAAATAAATGAAGACCAATAGAGGCAAATGATAGATTTAATGGTGTGATTTAATCTGCCTTTTTCCAGATCACAAGCTACTGCACACATATAATGAAATCAGTGATATAATCATATTTTATAGCCATGTAGTGCTTATTACAGAATATATAAAGTGTTTAATCATTTGTATTTGGGTCTTCAGAGACTAGTGTTAAAGCACTTCACCACATGCAGTACAAGATTTCTGACGGAAAGTAAAGAAAGACTTCCGAACAATTGAAAGGCAACCCACTATCTCATGATTGTTGATGTACATCCATGTTTGAAAAACACAAGGTTACCTTGCTCAAGCCTTTCTTTAAAGTGACAGTTAGTGAAAGCTTGACACGTCTAATTAAAAAAAGGTATTGGTTAAAGGCTAACAACAGCCAACATGTCCAAAAAAACAGATGTTCTTACCCCCAAAAACCCACTTACCCTTACAGCTCTGGGGTTGAGCCTGTTCTGGCAGAAGATCAGACAAAAGAAGCAATCAATGCAGGCACTTGCACATTGACAGTGATGAGGTTGAATGAACGCTGATTTGGGCTAATGGTGATTGTGACCTTTTGCCGTGAGACACTAAGCAGTCTCTTTTCAAGAACTGTTTGATGTTGCATTTCAATTACATAAATGTGTTCTCCCAGGTGAAGGACCAGCTGTTTGGTTAACTTTCTGTTTGAACTTCAACTTGCGATAATTGTTTCATGCGAGGGGCAGCCAACCATACAGGAATATTCTTTGTGACAGAAATTTGCATCAACATTCTCTGGAATGCTGATTGCACAAGCGCTGCATTTCAAAACAACAATGACAAATGCTGGAAAAGACACTTCTTTCCTTTACACTTATATTCTTGTCCCAGCAGGCCAGGAAGAGTGGACTAACAAGTGTCACAAAGCACCACCAGCAAGAACAGCGAAGGGAGTGTACAGGGAACAGCCATACTCCAGATACTGAACTATTTATACAAATGTCCTATGTTGTTCCAAGTTGTGGATTTTCTATGGACAATCCCTCTGTTTTAGTTACAAAAAGTCAAGTGGATGCAAATGATGAATTGGACAAAGGCCGTGATATGGTTGTAAGGTTAATTTAAGCATAGTGGTGGCGACCATGGAAGATACCAGTAACATGTAATGACACCATCTACAGGAGAACCAAAAGTCTGTAAACTAGGTAATCTATCTTTTCCTTACAAACTAGTATTCAAAACCACTGAGCCACACATTTTGACTGGAGGGCTTTATTTCTGTAAAATGTTAGTTATTTAGTTTTACATTTTAATTTCTATTGATGGGTAGAGGGGATGGGTAACATAGATACTATTTCTGATGGGTGATTGGTATAACTGTGTCCATTGTAAATTTACCTTAACAAAACAAGATAGAAAATCATAATGCAGATACTGTTTTATCCTTCCTTTTTTGTATCTAAAGGTTCTTTAGCATTAAAGGGCTTATAGAAGCAAGTAGTGTAAACATTGAGTACAGTTTTACTTTGACATAGTTTGCTTTGATATACCCAATTCCATGTTTAATCACATTGTCCATTTTAGGAAGTAATGTGTGGCTGGATGGATGTTTTACACTCGGCTCTTTTAATTTTAGCCATAGGTCAGGGTTGCCAGTGCTGAAAAGATTAAATAATTGTATCTGGTAACTGGGAATTTAGCCCATTGCTGTGCTACACAATTTCTAGGAAAATTTGGGCAAATAGTACAAAAATAATTCTTATTTGATGATAGAAGTAGTATGTGTTGTTAATATTCAAATCAGAAGCTTATGTAAGCCCTTTAATATTTTCCTCTTGGGTGATGCTAAATAAACTTTTTGAAAGAAATCTATGTGTTTGAGATAATTGTATACCATAATTGTATGTTGTGGATATTTAAACTTGTGATAATCTAAACTAACAAACAAAAAGTACCAATAAAGTTAGGATTGTTAAATTATGCTATTGTTATTTCACGCAAGATGTTAAATCTGAAAAAATGACATTTCACTTAACAATAACATTTTTTCATTGTGCTTGTTAAATTCTCAGGAAAATAAAAATGTACATTTTAAAAAGTGCTTAAACATTCTCCAGTTCAAATTCAAATTTGAATTCCAAAAAAAAAAGAAAAGCGCTTATGCTAACCTTACTTAACAAGTAAAACTTTCTGACAATGTAAAACTTTTGAAAATTAAACACGAAATGATAAGGCTTTTTGTAGCTCTTTTTTTCTTGTTCAAAAGTATAATCTAAGCATGGTTTGGGCTTCATGAACATGTTCTTAGGCTTCAAAAGTGCACATTTCCCTGTCTTTGCCTCATATCACCATAACAGTTAATGACTGTATTGTGCACAGAATTTGGTCCACTACTCTTGGCATATAGTACTGACAATATACTATATTGGCTAATGCAAGATTTTATCTCATTTAGACCAGAGCGGATGCTTTCTTATCTGATTCAAATGAGTACTGTTTATTATGCTTCAACTATTCTACACTGCTCATTTGGAAACAATACACATTACTATTCAACAGGTATCATTTCCATTTAGCTATAATATTTATGTTAACACATACAAAGGTGACTTATTGGCATAGTTAAACAAATAGAACAGATTTTAAACTTTCCCACAGAGACAAATTCTGTAGTGGTCTATTTCGAGAATTTAATTTTCATGGGTGTTTGTATTTACAAAACCATTGCTTATGAAAATGAGCTAAAATATATATTATTACAGTAATTGTAATGGCTGTATTATTTTCTGTTAATGATGGGTTTTTCCCAATAGTACTCTTGAGTTGCGGGTTTTTGTTGGTGTTTTTGTTCTTTCTGTTTTCCCCCTCCCCTTTTGGTCATGTGACACTTCCCCAGTCCATAAACAAGCCCATCTGTGCTTTCTAAAGACAATCTAAATGACGGTGACATCACCAGAAAGAGGATGCCACTAGCTGTTTAGAAAGGGCTTCCATTCCACAAGGTAAATAACAACGTAACTATTTTAATCACCCCTAATATACTTTGACATAAACCAGTTCTTAAACATTAAAATCAAAGTAGTACAAAGTAATACAGTTCTCTTTCACTCTCTTAAAAGTGATTTCATTTTTCTAAAATTTGCTAAAATGTACATGTAAGAACCATAAAAAGGAGTGGTAATGCTTGTGTGAGATTAATTATTTGAAACTGTAAAAAGCATCATAAATAGCTGTTATATATTTCTTCTCATATTTGCTACTTTATCAGATATTGGTAAAAATGTACTTGTTTAAATACAAGTGTCTCCTTAATCATGTTGAAATATAACATATTTATATATTTTATATTGTCAGCTGATACAAACTAGCAGTTATTGCTACTGTGTGAGACATGGCTGTTGTGGTTAACGTGAACTTTTATTGCTTTTGTATTGAAGGATCTGCAGAGATGACTCCAAAACTGAAATGCCCCACTGCTCGTTATGACCCATTAGAAGGTATGTCTTGCATGTTAAAAAAATAAAATAAACCAATAATAAAAAACTTATGTCATGACATAGAATACATACTTTTATTTTATTTATGATAATTTACAGAGGGAAGTAAATTTTGAAAACATTCTCATAAACATGAAAAGCTCTTGCCACATTTTCATGGTCCAATCAGAAGACAGTTGCTGTGGGTTTTTATTGATCACAAACAGTGTGTTTCCACTGTCTGTTAATATCAAAATTAAGTTATAGATTCAGTCAGCATTTGTCCCAGATATTGGCTATAGTGTCTGATTATGATTATGGTCAGTTATAAACTGTCCTGTATCAAAGCCAAAACAGGTCACTGAGCAAAATTTCATCATCACTGCAATCAAGCAGCACTATCTTAATAGCAGATATTGTATAGGCAGTTGTTTATGACTGTCAACCACAATCAGTAGTGTGTGATGATAGCACTGAGAATATCAGAAGTCACATAATCGGTACCAATGTAGCAAAATATTCAGTACATACACTGACTTTCAGGTACTTAGTTATTATTGATGAAAAATATTCATAATACATTTTAAATTAAGGGGGCCGCAAGAAGAGGTGGACATTGCTCAAAGGAACTTCAATCAATGGGTGAAGTATTTGAGACTTCAATATAAAGCTAGATGGAAGTATTACAGGAAGGCTATACTTCTCTTCAGATGGAAGGACAGTGTCTCCGTGGAGCACTGCAGTAATCTCCTTTCCAGTCCGCTTGGTCCCCGGAGTCCCTCTGCCAATCGGAGATGCTGCCACCTTCATGCTAAAGCGATTTACTGTAACGGAGACAAGGGCCCCTGCCATCTGAACCGCTGCAGGGCCTGCCAGCTGAAAGCATTTGAAATGTTGTAATTGAGTATCCATTGTTACCCGGGAGATAACGATTTATTGATTGCTTTCAACAGAATCCAAGAGAAATGTGTTTAAAATGATGTGAGATTTTATATTTTTGTCCAACTACTGGAAATGTTTTTTTGTTTTGTTTTTTCTTTCCCCTTGTAGTTTTAATGATGTTCACCAAACTACAGTCATACAAAAGACATACGTATAATGATCTTACTGTGATTTATTCACACAGGGGTCACAAAATTGCCTCAGCTTTCTGGTAACAGCAGGATTAGCATGGGATAAAGACAGGATTTTTAAAATTTAAATAACCACTATATCATGTTTTTATAATCCCATTATATCAAGACAAGTGTGTAACCGTTTTCTTAGATGTCATTTTTGATGTTTTAGTTAATCTTGTGGAAATATGATAATAAATTATGTTCAGTTTATTGCTTCTCAGTTGGCTTACACCCATTAAAGTGAGCTGACAGTAAACATAATTTGAAGGTTTGATGACTACTGTTAAAAAAATTCTTGTAGAATTAAATATGATGTGTATATTGTATATACAATGTTCATTATACTAACGCACCAACATTTTAAATTAATTAAAATTGTTAGCTGCTGCAATTGTATTGAGTAAATTTTTTTGCCTTAGAATTTTAATACACCACAATAAATGTAATGTCATTTTTACTTTTGTACACTTTTCAGTGACCAGGGAAAAGAGTTAACTTTCATTTACCTAAAATCACTGAGTGTCATCGATATTTTGTCTGTAATCCATGATTATGTTTCAGTTATAAATAAATGCAACCCAACAATTTTTCCAAACATTCTACAATTCAAATACTTAGACTGCACGCTTCAAAGCTAAGAGTTTGTGATGACGTGTGTACCATGCTGAGAATAATAGCAAACTGAAGTTCAAGCATATTATTTTCTCTTAAACCACTCAGTCTTTGAACTAATTGGTTGCAACTAAAATAATCCTCTAGTATTCTACTCTAGAGGTTAACAAGAAACACGTAACGGCGATTATAATTGTGAATATGAGGTAATGCGTGGCTATAATTTTTTTCATAACTTATAGCCAAAAGAGTAAAAAATGTAGCAATTAAGATTAACCCTGTAATTTAAAAAGAGGCGCACACTGCCTATAATTGCTTGCTAAACAATACGAATGAAATGCCAAAATGGTCCAGTAAGAAAGAAAAGGAAATATTCAGGAGGTCCCAATGTTACTATAAATAACATACATTAAGAAAAGGAAATGTGAACCTCAAAACAACAAAATAGCTTTATACAGTGTTTTGGATTTTCAATTTCTTGTGAGCTCAGACACTGGCCAGGATGCAAGCATTAAAAACAGTTTAAAAATAGTATAGCAGCATAATTTGGGGTTGCTGAACTTTGCAAACTCTAAATCTTGCATTTATTTGACAATGATTAGGACAATTAGGAAATGAATCCAGGCCAAAAACACAAACAGTGCACAAAATAAACTAACTTAACCTGTGTGTCAAAAATAAAAACAAAACTTTGGGAAGCCAGAGATTCTTAAAATACATAAATAAGTAAATACATATTGAGTTTGTTCAGTGCCTCTTCTAATCTGGGAAATGTGTTGCTGTTCTCTCCTTATCATTGCAGACTGTAATATGTATTTCGTATATGTTTGAGCTCAATCCCCTATTGATTGCTGAAATTAAACTTGACTGGTCATGGTTTTTTGTTTTTCTAGATGCTCTTACCTGATGAAATTTCACAAGGTAATATTGCATAATATACACTGCTCAAAGAAATGAAGGGAACACTTAATCAACACAGTATAACACCAAGTCAATTTAACTTCTGGGATATTGATCTGTCCAGTTAGGAAGCGTAAACGATTGTCAATCAATTTCACCTGCTTTGGTGACAACAGATGGACAGGAGAGGCAACAGCAAGACAACCCCCAAACAGTAAATGGTTTTGCAGGTGGTGGCCACAGACCATTTCTCTCTCCTTATCCTTCCTGACTGATTTTTCTATAGTTTTGCATTTTGCTAGTGCCCTTGTCACTACTGGTAGCATGAGGCAGTACCTGCAGCCCATTCAGGTTGCGCAGGTAGTCCAGCTCCTCCAGGATGGCACATCCATATGTGCCGTCGCAAGAAGGTTTGCTGTGTCTCCCAGCACAGTCTCAAGAGCGTGGAGGAGATACCGGGAGACGGGCCATTACACGAGGAGAGCTGGACAGGGCTGTAGAAGGGCAAAAACCCAGCGGCAGGACCGGTATCTGCTCCTTTGTACGAAGAGGAACAGGAGGAGAACTCCTACAAAATGACCTCCAGCGGGCTACTCGTGTGCATGTTTCTGACCAAACTGTCAGAAACAGACTCCATGAGGGTGGCATGAGGGCCCAACGTCCTGTAGTGGGACCTGTGCTCACAGCCCAGCACCGTGCAGCGCGATTGGCATTTGCCGGAGAACACCAGAATTGGCAGGTTCGCTATTGGCGCCCCGTTCTCTTCACAGATGAGTGCAGGTTCACACTGAGCACATGTGACAGACGTGAAAGAGTCTGGAGACGCCGTGGCGAATGTTATGCTGCCTGCAACAGCATCCAGCATGATCGGTTTGATTTAATTGACTTGGTATTATACTGTGAGGATTAAGTGTTCCCTTCAGTGTATTCAATGAAGGTCATAAAACCAAACAGAAAAGATAACTGATACAGAGAAGGCAGAATTAAATAGCACCAAACTGAGAATTGAATGTAGACATACATGCACTGGAATTTGATTGGAAACTAGATTAACAATTCTTAAAGAAATTGTAGGTGTGGTTGCTTAACAATTATCAATTGCTGGAAATGGCATAGAAAGATGGTAATATGGTATAGTGTGAGGTGTAAAATAAAAGGTGTAAATGGTATGAACTGGTAATGCGGTATAAAAGGATCTAGTGAAGGTGAAAGTGTTAAAATATGGTGATGTAGCCTATTTTGTGGTAAGTAGTCTAAAGAACCTGGAAGTGATACAAAGCACAAAAAGGTAATCAAATCATCTGAGATAGTATTCTTGGGTCATAACAGTGTTGTAGAGGAAGGCATTGTGAATGCCAAATTTACTGTGTCCTGTGTGCTAGCATACTGCTTACTCTAGGCTATACTGCAGTGACATGTAGTATGCAACATATCCTCCATATAAACCTGGACATAAGTAGGCTATATCAGTTACCTTTACCCTCTTTGGCTATATCATCTGGGGATATTTGGCCATGCAGGTATAGCCTAATTTAACAGCTTTTCAAAAAAAACTCAAAACTCAAATTGTAGCGTGTGCTGATTCGGACTATTCGGACACAGTCGTAGTTGTTTGATTAATAGACTGTAGAAAAATATGGGTTAATACAATTTTTGACTATGTTTTAACCAAATGCTCATCTACTGATTTCTCCACTTTATTAAACAAACTCTGATTCCGATTACAGATCTCACCATTTTGTGAAGTCCAAACCACATGTTGTGTGCTGAATTCAGCGTTCTATTCATCTAGCCTACCTAGCATGCAGATGTTTATAATAATTAAACATCGTTTGGCTAATAGTAACTTAGTTTTAAGTTTGTTGACTCACATAAACTTGATTATAACCAAATCATGTGTAGCGGATAGTTTATTTGCTGTAGCTATATCATAATCGATTGCCTTTAGATTTGCTAACGTAGGCTACTGACACCTGTCACCTTGGCATTTTCATGCAGAGTGAAAGGTTTGTTTTTCCTGGTAGCTTAACCACAGTAGCCTAGCTGGCTTATGCTTTTGTCATGTTTTGTTAGGAAGTTGTCTGTGCTAACGTTATTAAGACGTAAACCAGAATTTGTTGAATAATATTGAATGGAGGGATTAGTAGATGAGCATTTACATTTACATTATAGTCATTTAGCAGACGCTCTTATCCAGAGCGAAACATAGGCAAACATTTAGCTGAAACATATAGGCAAAAATTCCAACAGCGCTAAAAATATTTTTTGTTAACAATTGTATTTTGTAACTTAGACAACATGCCGTTACGTGACAGCATTTTATGCTTTGTGATGGTGTTTATGTTCTCGTCAGAAACCATAGCTGCATTGAGCCTACTATAGATTTTTTAAGTTCTTGTGACATTAATTAGGCTACAGTCAGTTTTCCCACATGGTTTTCATAATGTTCTTAAACCCTATTCTCAAACATCTAAGTTACTGACTTTAGAGATAGCCCAGTCACAACTATAATATTGTAGGACTCCAAATAATTACATCTTATGATTTTAAAACCATAGGATTTACTCGGTAGTTACCAAACAGGCAAATGACTAGCAATGCTAGGATGCTAGCTAAACTACTGATAAAATATGAAAATGCATTTTTATGACATTTCTGCATTTTAAAATGCATTTTCTGCATTTTAAAATGCATTTTCTGCTTTTCATTAAATATGATGTAGTTGCAATTAGCAAATAAACCCCAAGACATTATACAACAAAACATAAAAGGTCTTTGAAATCAATCAAATTTTCTTACCTATTGAACCAATCAAAACTGCAGTGTTGGCTGCTTTGAGCTCGTAATTTTGAGGTTGACTGTGGTGTCCACCTCAACCGAGCTAGCAAGCAAGCTCGCTAGTTTTCCAGCTCCCCAGCGGAGCAAGAGAAATAGACCAGAGATATAAGTTAAAATAAGACACTGTTCAAATCATATGTTTTTCCAACTGACTAGTCTTGGAGTTAGCTGTTACTTCTGAAATACATGATTTAACATGTGGGCCCACACTGTGACAAGGCAAGTTTATTTTTTAAGTAGCTAACCTGATTTTATTTCAGCTAGCTAGCTAGCTATCTTACAGCTTTAATGCAGGCCTTGTAGATCTAACACCCTGTCCCTGGAGAGCAGGTATTAAATACCAAAATCCACCAGCATTATAATTAGGGCCACCAATTTCTCTACCACATGACTTGCAGGGATTTCAAGTAATTCAACTGTAATCCTCCAGTGGCCACTGTAGGTACTCGAACGGCACAATCAAGTGACTAATTATACAATTGAGAGAGAAAAAATGTTTTATTATACAATTAAATGGCGAATTGAGATGCTTATAAAAACAATTATTTGACCTAATACATGAGTCAGCGATGGAAAAGTTGCACGCACGTATTTCATTTAATTTGCGCAACTTGCTGTATAATTAAGGCTG
The DNA here is from genome assembly GCA_022702515.1 of Ilyophis sp. 1 JC-2022. Lineage (NCBI taxonomy): Eukaryota > Metazoa > Chordata > Actinopteri > Anguilliformes > Synaphobranchidae > Ilyophis > Ilyophis sp. 1 JC-2022. The sequence goes on along the minus strand of CM040395.1, from coordinate 44,256,750 downwards.
AGTGTATGTTATGGAAAATATTGTCTAAAGTCACAGCAAAGTTGTTGAAAATCACAGAAAAAATAGTGTTTAAAAAAAGGTTAATTTAAAACAATTTATAGACTTCATGCACAGCAGAATTTTGAAGTAACAAGCACAACTGTAGCAACAGTAAAAAGTGCTTGAGGTTTAAAAAAGTCAACTGGCAGTTTCCAGCTGATAGGAGAATATAGCCTACACGTAAAATGCATTGATAGGCTGGTACATTTAATCGCTTAATTTGGTCCATCACGGAAAGAAAGAAATGCTTTTTTCCTTTAATTTAACAGAATGTTGTTCCTCAAATTGCATTAACCCCTTCGCATAGACCCCCCCTAGTGGCCATAGCGCCGGCACCAAGCTCAACCCAGATATTAATTTCTCCTCCAACCAAACTATGAGTGGAAACAACAAACTCTGTGTTTTAGCTTTATTGGTACACAGTTCATGACAACTCTGCTGAATATGGAGTTTCTAAGTGTCACTGTTGTCCCGCAGCATGTCCATTTAACGAGCAACCCATCACCCAGTGTCTACTGCAACTATACCTAGCCATGTGTGGCACAGTGGACGATAGCGTCTATGTATGAGATCATAAATATATTTGTTTACTACCAAAAATTTGTAGTCTGTCATAACTACAAGATAAACCCAACAATAGCCCAATCGTATGTATAACCTTAGCAATGGCGTTTGCAATGTTTTATTGGTTGTTTTGGACATTACAGCTGGCGTATCAGTCATCAGTATCAGTTTAATTGGTTTAGTTTTACGCAAACAACTTAGGGGTCGATTTACTAAGATCCCAAATAAGGGGTGTTATTTTGCGGGTGCAGGCAAAGTACTTGCACGCGTTAGCATTTCACACTTTGCAGGTGATCAACTAAAAGTCATTATGTAAATTACTCCAGCCGCAAACAGCCATATTTCAATGAGAGATTTAGCCTGTTTATATGTATATTTATTTACATGGTTATACAGTAAAAAAAATTATGAAAAGACTGGCAGCAATGTTGCAGTTTTTATGGAATTATAGGCTATTATTGTCATGGTTCGTGGGTTTTTATTTTCTTTTCCGTTGCAGTTCTCGGCCTGGTTTCCCGATTGAAAATCTATCAGATTTTTTTCACGTTCTGTTCCAGGGGTTTACTTTCCCTCATTATTATTTTCACCTGTGCTTCTACCTGCGGGGTATTTAAGTTCCTTACTTCTGCTTCCCCGGTGCTTCTTTGTCATTCGACATTACATTGAGCCAGGTACTAGTGACATTGTGATATAAAACGCTGTTTATATTCACGAGGGACTTGCTATTAGCTTTTATTTCAGGTATAGGTATTATTCCTCATGTTAGCGTTCTGTGCTATTTATTTTATCCTTTGCTGTTCTCTTTGCAGTTTTTCTTTGTTTGTTTCATTTTTCATTTTGGCCGCCCAAACTTATGTGCTGAAGGTGTTCTTTTCTTTACTAAGTTTCCCGTTTTGGCTCCAGCATTGAGCTCGGGAGATTTAGTTTGTGTTTCACTCGTTATTCGAGTTCGCCCTATTTTAGTGGGTTGATTTTCGTTTGGCTGTTTAGCCACAAGGAAGTAGTTTCCTGTCTTTTCTTTCTTTGCATTTATTATTGTGTTACTCCCTTTATTGGTCCTCATGGCGTGAGTGGCTTGTTCTGATCCCCCTACCTTCGTGTTTGATTATCCGCCACTGAAATCCAGTACAATTATAGATTATAGGCTACTGTTACACTGAACGAACCGGCAGTTTACTAGCTACGAACTGTTTTACTGGATGTGTCTTAGTTTCCGCCGGGAGTCACAGATATTTGTCAGGACTGAAATGATCATAACTATGCTGACTAGCACTAAGCCTACTCTTACTTAAATATTCTTACTGTTCATGATGTAGCCGATGTAGGCTATCCACAAATTATCTTTTTGTATATTTTGCGCGTTAGCTAGAATGGGCCAGTTTTTTTTCTAGCCAACAATGGAGGCTAGAAAAGTTCTATAAAAAGTGTGCACAGCACTAAAATCTCAGTTGCAAAAATTAAAACGCCTTTATTTCATTGCTGCAGTCCATTTAACAAGCAACCCCCCCCCACCCAGTCTACAGGTGCAGCTCAAAAAATTAGAATATCGTGAAAAAGTTGAAAAGTGAAACTCATATATTATATACACTCCTCAAAAAAAGTTCGGAAACGTTATTTCGGTCGATTATTCCTCCCCTTTAATAATACCAATTGGTATTGTATTTTATATCGTTGGAAAGCCTGATTAGTCACCTTTACAACGGGGTACAACTTGTAAGGATCGTGCATTCGTGGAATGAGCAACACAGCTAACCGTGTGGGTAGCGGCCCAAAAAAATGTGCCAAAATCCCCTGCAATATTCTTCTGTTGGTATTCACTCTCGTTTTGAGTTGCTTGGTGGACTGGATGATTGCACTCTCCCACAGTAATAAGGAAAAAACAACACATATTGGCCATTTTTACACTTTATTCATTTTACACTGTCAGGGACCTCAGTAGCGTGTGGAAGATCCATACGCAGCCACAACAGCTTGGCACCTCCTCCTCATGCTGGTCACCAGCCTGGTCACACACTGCTGTGGGATGGCATCCCATTCCTCAACCAGGATTTGTCGCAAGTCAGCCAACATGGTTGCGTTGGTCACTCTGGCACGTACAGCACGCCCAAGCTGATCCCACAAGTGTTCAATTGGGTTGAGGTCTGGACTCACGGCAGGCCATTCCATCCTCTCCACTCCCAAATTCTGGAGGTACTCTGTGATGATCCTGGCTCTGTGGGGGCGAGCGTTGTCATCCTGGAGGATGGAGTTAGGTCCCATACACCTGCCAGCACTTGAAGCTCAAAACGAGAGTGAATACCAACAGAAGAATATTGCAGGGGATTTTGGCACATTTTTTTGGGCCGCTACCCACACGGTTAGCTATGTTGCTCATTCCACGAATGCATGATCCTTACAAGTTGTACCTCGTTGTAAAGGTGACTAATCAGGCTTTCCAACGATATAAAATACAATACCAATTGGTATTATTAAAGGGGAGGAATAATCGACCGAAATAACGTTTCCAAACTTTTTTTGAGGAGTATAGATTCATTACACAGTGAAATATTTCAAGCTTTTATTTCTTGTAATTTTGATGATTATGGCTTATAGCTAATGAAACCCAAAATTCAGTGTCTCAGAAAATTAGAATATTTTGCTTTAACATATTTTTAAAGTATCATATTTTATATTTGGTCGCATATCATTTGCATGCTGTTACTTGACCAATCAACATCAAAAGACTCTCGATATCTTATTTTCAGGTACTGTTACAAGCGATACTATAACCTCTCTGCATTTGAACAGATCTCTATGGGAATTTGGGGGTGAGACTAGATTCAGCTGTAAATTACACTGGTACAGTATGGAACACATGGCTGGCTAAATGGCTGTACGTCATCAAGGGTCTGAGCTATCGAACGAGCCCCAAACCATCACTCTGTTGCCAGATATGGAGTAGATGTGGATGAATCACTGCAAGGGTTATTTCTCCTGACTCATTTTCCTATAGAACTCTATGGGGGAAAAAGTCAGGAGAAACAACCCTTAAAGGGATCCATCCACATCTACTCCATATCTGGCCGCAGTGATGGTTTGGGGCTCGTTTGATACCTTAGACCCTTGATGACGTACAGCCATTTCGCCAGTCATGTGTTCCATACTGTACCAGCGTAATTTACAGCTGAATGTAGTCTTACCCCCCAATTCAATGTGTAATGAATCTATATAATATATGAGTTTCACTTTCTGAAATGAGTGACAAAAAATATTGAACTTTTTCACGATATTCTAATTTTTTGAGCTGCACCTGTATACATACCCATGCGTGACATAGTACACAATAGCATCTTACATGATTACATATTTATTCAGAATTCCGTCGTAGCAACAAGATAAATGCCAAAAAAGCTGTGAAAAGCTCTGCTCACTCAAATGCAAAATAAACGTGAAATTATTGTGTCATTATACCACATATTCTACTAGCAATATATGCTACTAAGTATGAAATAAATATACAATCCTACCATTGGTTTTACACATAGAGATGTTCCTTTCAAAATTCAGTGGTCATTTATTGTCTGGTACAATCCGTTATACCGCTATTACACTATCTGAAACGCCTGCAAGCCTGTCTCATTCATTACAGTTAATTATGGTTTAATTGTCGGCTCTTTTATCCAATAGAGTACATTATAACCTTAGCAACGGTATATGCAATGTCTTATTAGGTGCTTTGAATAATTAATTACCCAGCGTAACGGAAGTTTTAACGGTCTAATATTACGCAATCACTAGAGAAAACGCATTCCCCGACTGTAAGTTCCCTCCATTCCCGATATGTAAGTAGTACTGCTTCTAAAATGGAGTTGGTCTCGCTAGGTACATATGTATGTTAGTTTTTCCACTCAAGCATTGTCTTGTCCAATATGATTGATAGGCCTTTTGTTATTTTCACATTTTGAGTGCATTTCACATACTGTAGTGCAATCATTAATTTTATGTTTTATGTTATTTAACCATTTTCATTGAAGATGGAACATTTGGCAGCATTTTGCAGATGGTGGAATACTATTTTATTTTCATGTTATTGTACATAATATAGGCTATGGCGTATATACTTATCACTTAGGGCATGGAAAATGCTCATTCCAATTTACTGTGCACTGATATGTGGTAGATTAATGTAAAATGTTCCTATGGAGTCATTATGGGAACATTAAAACAAATAAAAAATACAGAAAAGTGCAATCACGGGGCAAAAGTATACATACTGTAGAGTACAGGTAAAAGTGATGTTTTATTGAGGTACAAGAGGGGATGATTAGGCTACATATTTAGGTGTATGTCACACTGTGATATCAATGTTTTTATCTTAAACCATCAGAAAGGGAAAATGTATATGCTTTATAATGGACAAAACCAATGTTAATAATTTTTTCACATATTTTGGACCCATAGATATCTACCCCCTATACTGATGAAAAGATAGTAATTCCCACTTGACAATGGTGCAAAAGTTAGTTTTATGAGTCAAAAATGTTTATTTGTAGTTAAATATATCTTTATTTCTTTTTTATTTTGAGAATATGAAATAATTGAACAGGGCTGGTGTGTGTCCGCTTCAAAGTTTATTTTGGTACAACATGTACGTTGCGATGTTTGAGACTTTTATGGAGCACCTGTTGTCACTGACAGTGCTGCAATAACAGACATAGGAGCACGGGGCATCAACACTGTTGACAGGGGACATCATACAAACTTATGCTACCACTGCTATGTGTTCTCTCCCCATTCTCGTCTGTTCCTTTCTCACTCGCAGGAAGTGCTCCCACAGTCGGGGGCCCCATTCACATCAGAACCTTTCTCTGTGACAGACTCATGATTGCAGAAGGACTATGGAACTGCCTCCCACCAGGAAGGCAGACTTCATCTCAGCCTATGCCTCCCTCCTCTGCCTCCAATTCTTTACCCTCACCCCTGACAACTCTGCAACCCCTGCAGCCTTCTCCCACTCGCCTAAGCTATCTGGCTGAAGTGGTAGAACTGGTTTATTGATCTCCTGCTCCTGGAAAATTTTTGTCTATAATTTCTCATTTCTCTGTGTCTTCATTTGAATATTATGTTGTAACTATCACTTACCCAACAGAATTGTTTACCATTTTGTTTCATCCACTGCGGCCTCATTTTTCTTGATGAGCTTGACACCCTGCCCACCTCGTTCACTGAGGACAGCACCCCGCTGATCCTGCTGGGATCCTTCAATATCCATCTGGAAACCTCCCGATCCGCTGCCTTCCTTCGCATGCTCCACTCATTCGACCTCTCCATGCTGCACTCACCACCTACACAGGAAGTTGGTAACCTTCTGGGCCTGAGGAACTGTCACTCCTATGATCCTATGATCTCTACTCCAAACTACCACTTCCTCTGCCGTAAACTCTGAAACCTCTCACCCTGCACCCTCTCCTCTAAAGTTACTACCTCCCTCCCTCCCCTTGAATCTTTCGCTCGTCTATCTGCTGATTCTGCAGCACATTCTGCTTTCACTTGTTCCTAGACCTTCCTGACCATCCTCCTCCAGTTCTTGGTTGTCTGAGATCCTCCAGGCTAACAGGGCCTAACTATGGACAGCAGAGAGAAAATATCTGAAATCCAGGGCCAATACCAATCAGCTGTAACCTTTGTGAAGTTTAACTTTTATCAAACTAAAATTAAAAACTTGCCTTCTAATCCTTTTTCTTCAAAACTGTTCTTCATCTTCTCATCGCATCTCAACATGTGCTCTTCCTATGGTAGCCTTAAAGGGCAATCCCCCTCTGGGAAAACTACCTCTGTCCTGATAAATCTGTCTGTGTCCTGTGAACACAGCTGCATGCAGCTATCTTTTTACAAATACTAAGAGCTTAATGAAAGGCTTAGTTATGTCATGTTTTCTGTCTGTTATGGCCCCTAGGTGGTGGAATGAGCTTCCCCCAGCAGTCAGAACAGTAGAGACGTAGGCCGTCTTCTGATGCAGACTGAAGACACACCTTTTTCGGCTGCACCTTGGCTGCTCCACCTTGACCCTCTCTAGCACATTTACCAGCTCTACCACCTGATTAGGGTACTTTCCCCCTCTTGGGAATTACTGCACTTCGATGTCTGGTTTTTGCAATTCTGTTTACATTGTAAGTTGCTCTCGATAAGAGTATCTTCTAAATCCCAGAAAAGCAAAGAAAAGTGAAGTAACTGCAATAGAAAGTCAGGAAATTTTCTCATGTGTCCAGTCAGAATCAACAGCAGAAATTAAATAAAAACTGATTCCAATCAAACTACATTCATGTTTTATGATCACTGCTGTCAGACATCAGAAAATAAACATTATGCATCTGATTAAGTAGACACCTATTGTTTACTTTCAAAAACTAAACAATATTTAGATTGATGCCCCCCTCCCAAATAAATGCATGAATAAAACCCACTTTAAAGACAAAATACTATAGTTACTTTTTGAATACACAATGCAAAAATACATTGTCACTTTTTTAAGTATCAAAATAAGAAGGCCCACTTAACAGTCACATGAGCAAACAAAGCCACTGCATGTCACAGAATCTGGTTTTTAGGAAAAAATTATGTTTTTAATAGCGACACATGAGAAACCCACAGCTGGCTTTTTCCACAAAGCACACCTTCAGTACTAGATATGGGAGGTCTGTACAGTCTTTTCTTGAGGGATGACATGACCTTTTACTATAATTTTCACTGACATTAAAATTGTGTTGAATATTGGTGGAGCGAAAAGGCAAAGTTTGGGGCAGCCAGACGAATAACCCATTTAAATTAGAGGCAAAACAACCCATTTACTTTAGAGGCCATTTTCATGTATGTCAGCCTTCACAGCTGTCAAGGTGGTCATGCAATTTCTTCACTCCCGCTGCTTGTGAAAAGAAGGTGCTCACTGTGTCTGTGTGAAGTATTAATCTAAGCAAAATGGAAAGGGCATTGATCACCCACCCACTCACCCAGAGTTGGTGTGTGACAGAGCTACAACTCTCGGAAAAAATAAAAGTGGAAAACTTGACAACAAAATAAATAAATAAAATAGAAAATGGTTATTTGTAGTTGATCATGCAAACAAATGAATAGGCAAAATATTCACATGTTTGGAACTGGACACTTCCAGGTGAAACATGGAAGTAATTGTATATGACAAAATTGGACCCAGAGATCAATCATTTAAGGGATCCATGGCCATTCTTTTGAATTGCACCATGGGACATAATGCAATTTTACCACGGCAGTACTTGCCTTTGTTTTGTGGTAGGCGGCCTACTTATTTTATTTTTACATTTTAAATGCTTTATATACAGTGAATTTCCCCACATACCAGAAGACTGGCTGAAAATATCCCCCCCCCCCTCCCAAATGGATAGCAAAATCTAAGGAGTCAGACCTTCCTGTTTCAGTCTCTGACATGGATGTCAGGAAAGGGGTTGTATTGACAAAGCAGTACTTCTGAAAGAAAATGCATTCAACAAGTCCTTCATACTGTTGTTCAAACACGTTTTGCAAAGAAAAGTCAAACAATTATAAGTTAATTTATTTTTTTTATGTTTTATTTTGTACCAGTCATGGAAAGGTCTTCTGGAAGTTCTTTTGGATCATATTTTCACACTAGCCTGCAAGGCTGATTTTGACAGGATGTGTTCCCATTAAAAACAATGAAGATGTTCCTCCATCTGCCTCACAGCAACGTCAAGAAGTGGCAACTTTCTTGAAAGATGCAGACATTTGCCATTCGAATTTTGGTTTTTCCTCACTATAGCACAGTTTAGCTGTCAATGGCAATGAAATTTCCAGAATTTGCTACTTGAACAGTCATGCATTTTACACTGAAATGGTACCTTTTCCACTAGGCATAGAGGAAATGCTGTCACAGTTGGTTTAAATGATGCGCCCAAAGGCGCCAACATTTATCGGCAGCCGACAGTCGCTTTATTTTACACTGGCGTTCAGGAAAAAGAAGGGCTTTATATTGCTACCTTGAATCCTTCTTTTACCACACAATAATTTTCATATACTCAAGACTCTTCTTCCATGGCCAAGATCAAGATCAAAACTGACTCTAAATATGGCTTCCCATCCTATACACTTTTACTGGGAAATAGGTGCAATAGGCCATGACCCAGTTGTTGAAAAATAGCATATAGTCCTTAATATTGTTCGTTTTATCAAGCTAAGCATGCCTTACACAGCCCGTATCTCTGCATCTTGGTGATGTACGCTTTGGTTTATTTTTTTATTTTTTTATTCTATGTGGGTGTTTAGAGAGGTGAGGAACACGAGAACAGCCCGCTAAACTGGGTGACTGTTTATTAATTTGTGTCGTGCCAGCATAACTTGGTTGGCCTTTTCAGCGATGGGCTTTTGACGGCAGTGTTGGTAATGGGCTGTGATAGCCTGTTTGATATTGAGTTTGAACTTTGTGCCACCTTCCATTTCAAGGACAGGGGAAACAAAGGCCTAGAGGACAGACACACAGCACATATAGGAAAGTCTTTCTTTATCTCTTTAGGTCAGACTACAGTTATGATAAACGATACGCTTGTGTTTCTGATGAAAGAAAGCTACTTATGATTAGTTGGTGGGAGGGGAAGATAGTTTGTAACTAGGCCTACTGAAAATCTTTACTTCATGGTGTTTTTATTTATTTATTTTACAACAGAGATGAAGCGTTTTCAAATGATACAGTCATACAGAAGTCTTTTTTAAAAAAAAAGAAAAGTAAAGCTTGTTGTCATCAAGCTCCACTTTCCTTAGCAAAGAACCACATTTAAATCCCTCACGTCAGGGAATTGGAGCTGGGGACATGCTTGAAGCCTTCAACGAATGTAATTAATTTTTTGATCCATAGCACCTCTAATGGTATTTTTCCTTTACATGGTTTGTACAGACTGACTGTCTCCCACATACTGAGAGACTGAATCCATGAATATTGAATAAGAAAATGCTTTTCAACTTTACAGCTACATTCAAATCTACATTTGACACTGCATTCTGCTAAGGCACACCCACTTCTCACCTGTCTGAGGCAACCCAATAAATAGAGTACATTTCCTATGAACTTTGTTAACCCCTTTGCTTAATTTTACCCATTTACATCTGTTTTGTATGAAGCCCCGGAGGTGCACATACAAAAAAAAAAAAAAAAAACGGGGGGTTAATTCGTTCGCTCGTTTTAATAAAATCATTCACTCAAAATAATTAATTTGTTCCCTTGATATAATTAATTTGTTCCCTCAAATTAGCAAACCCTCATTCCGCAAGCAAACCTTCACTCCGAATCAGGCGTATAGTGCTATAAGAGTGCTCCAGCACTTATTTTTAATAGTAAATTGCTCTTTTTAAAATGATCAACACATTGTCAATGCACCAACTAAAACAAATAGCTAAATGATATTAGGCTTATATCCCTCAACTAATAAATTTTCTTATGGATGATTTTATAGGGTATTTTATTCATGTTAACCCCCACAGACATACACCCACGCGGTGCATGATTTGACAGCTATTGCAAGACATTTGACAGCTAACTGCATGATGAACACGTTGGACCGCGACATTGCCTATTTGGTTGTATAGCGCTCAGATTACATCGCCGCATCCAATCCTGCCGTCCTGTCTTCATGACTCATCTGTGACCAACTAACCAACAGTGCATGCCAAGTTCACCCGCCGTGCTCTATGCATGAAAGGTAGCTAATTATATATGAGGGCCTAGGGCTCCACCTAATGGACACAAATAGTGTGCTTGTGCTTATTTTAAAATGCAAAATGTTAAAAATTTTAAATAGGCTACTGACGATAATTATCGTTCTCATTTCTAATGTGCTGTTGGCATGTTTTGAGATTTTGGTATTTAGCTAATTGCTTTTGTTCAGAATAAACTTTAAAAAATGCTCAATTTCACGTTCCTATATTTAACAATGTGCCATGGTGTACTTGTATTTACGGTGATAGCCTAATGAAAAATGCATGTTATAAAGACACGTGTCCGTCCCATCTTTTTACTTATTTGTTGCACTTTTATGGTATAAGCTTAAAATGTCGTTGAGCATTGTGTAGCTTAATGCATGAAGAGAGTACATCCAGTAGTGTCCTTCCACCAGCCTACTTCTAACTGACACCGTAGGCTACTATGGGGGGTGATGCCTTTATTAAGATATGCATTCGGAAGGAAGATGACATACTTGCGGAATGAGGGTTTGCTAATTTGAGGAAACAAATGAATTACATCGAGGGAGCGAGCGAACAAATTAACCTGTGAATTGCAGAAGTGTGACTTAAACTTAAAAAAGGATAAACTTTACATTTTCTCGTTTGCAAACATCCTGTCTGCACATGTACAGTATTACTGCTCAACTCCTATGAGGCAATTTGAAACGGTGTACCTTGGCGTCCAAAAATCTATCCAAAATGAATAATTGTGCATCACAGTAATTCAGGAGATAATCAAAATTTTTCAACAGATAAACTCCTTTGACTCATTGGAAATATATTTGCATCTATATCATTTCCAACCATAATTTCCAACTTTTGTGAAAGATTAGGGGAATGGTTTTAGGTGTGCAAAAACCTACCCAAACTTTTCCGGAACCAATGAAAGCCCATGGAAACATATGCAAAGTATCCAAGCTATCCAAGCTGTCCGAAGTTATCCAAAGCTATCTGAAGCTATCCAAAGCTACCCAAACATGAACACAGCTTTATTGTCCATTTGAAGCACATTATTATGTCCTATAAGGAGGCTATTATTGAGGGGAGTGACCTTTAGCTAATAAATGTATTTGTCTCAGTTTAGTTTCCAGTGCCAAAAATGACCAACACACCCTGGTCATAAAACGTCATTCATTACCAATCAGTCAGACTAATAATGTATGAGAATATGCACACAATTTACAGGGCCATATGAATTACTACAACTCCTATATATATATATATATATATATATATACACACTGCTCAAAAAAATGAAGGGAACACTTAATCATCACAGTATAACACCAAATCAATTAAACCAAACCGGTCATGCTGGATGATGTTGCAGGCAGCATAACATTCGCCACGGCGTCTCCAGACTCTTTCATGTCTGTCACATGTGCTCAGTGTGAACCTGCGCTCATCTGTGAAGAGAACGAGGCGCCAATGGCGAACCTGCCAATTCTGGTGTTCTCTGGCAAATGCCAATCGTGCTGGGCTGTGAGCACAGGTCCCACTACAGGACGTTGGGCCCTCATGCCACCCTCATGGAGTCTGTTTCTGACAGTTTGGTCAGAAACATGCATACGAGTAGCCTGCTGGAGGTAATTTTGTAGGGCTCTGGCAGTGCTCCTCCTGTTCCTCCTCGCACAAAAGAGCAGATACCGGTCCTGCTGCTGGGTTGTTGCCCTTCTACGGCCCTGTCCAGCTCTCCTCGTGTAATGGCCCATCTCCCGGTATCTCCTTCACGCTCTTGAGACTGCTGGGAGACACAGCAAACCTTCTTGCGACGGCACGTATGGATGTGCCATCCTGGAGGAGCAGGACTACCTGTGCAACCTGAATGGGCTGCAGGTACCGCCTCATGCTACCAGTAGTGACAAGGGCACTAGCAAAATGCAAAACTCAGAAAAATCAGTCAGGAAGGATAAGGAGAGAAAAATGGTCTGTGGCCACCACCTGCAAAACCATTACATTTTTTTGGGTTGTCTTGCTGTCTCCTGTCCATCTGTTGTCACTTTCATTTGCACCAGGTGAAATTGATTCACAATCATTTACGCTTCCTAACTGGACAGATCGATATCCCAGAAGTTTAATTGACTTGGTGTTATACTGTGTTGATTAAGTGTTCCCTTAATTTCTTTGTGCAGTGTATATGTATAACTCTGACCTTCCCCTTACTTGCACTCAATATTTGTAAAATAACAGTCTCCTGTTTAAGTTTCCTTACACAGACTGTAAAAGTTGGCCATGCCATTGCAGGTTAAGTACATCAAATACGTGACCTGCTCTCCTTTGGGAGTCTTGACCTTACCACTGACATTTGATACACTTAGCTCCTCAATGTGACATTTGAAACTTCACCCCACAACACTTAACGGCCAACTGTCTGCTGGCCTCTCCACTTTCACACGATGTGATAAAAAATTATTTAAATAAAAAAATTAGGACAAGTAAAGATTCTACATCAGTTTCAGAAAACAGGTCGGCGTATTCACTTGTCCCGAGTGAATCTCATTTAAATGTCTCTCAATAAGCATTTCATAAATTGCACGGATTTAAAATGGATATCCAGCCCAATTTAAATTCTTTAAGGTCAATGAAGCTGGCATGCGATGCTCTCTTGGGTGTCAAAGAGACAGGTTCAAAATAGCAGTCTACTATTCCCACTTACCCAGATCATTACATATCTGAAGCATATTGGTAGAGAGGAGCTACCAGATATATGCAATTGAAATAATTGCTTTTTATGTACAAATGTAAATCCACTTAGATATTTATGCCCATGCTCTGTGGACATTTTTTAATTAAGTTACACGTCAATCACCAGACATGGATTATGGATGCTAAGTGTTTAATCTTATTCTTGGCTTGTTTTCAGCTAGTGGCCACAGTGTAATTAGCTGGTAACACGGGCAGAACACATTTTGAATCCTGAGACTGGGATATGAATTGATGGTCCAATCATCACTAAGTCAGGTGTTACAGCACTTGCCCAATATGCACAGCTTTTTGCAAGTGATTTTACCTGGAGTGATATACAAAATCTTCACCAAGCACAGGCGCACCACAAGCACGTATCACTCAAAGTGGAGTGTGGCACCATCTCAAATCAGCTGCAGATACCCGTACCTCTTTTCTTTGGGGGATGGCGGGGTGAACTGTGCTCATAGGTTCAATACAGAAAGGCAGCTGATTTTGAGAAATAAATAAATACGTACAAAAAATTATTTCCTATACAAAAAATGCACTATGATCTATTAAACTTCAGAGAAGAAGGTACATTGAAAGCTAAAGAGTGTGCATCAGACATGCATTTCCCCAGTTAATTCGGGTTCCACCCCACATACCACTGGAATCCCCATTGTTCTCTTTCTTTCTTTTTCTCTGATAAACACTCCACTCTTTACAAAAAGGATCCCATTCTAAAACAAAAATTTGGATTTTATTTAGAAAAATCGCATTGGTTGTGCCTGATAGCATAGAGGGAATCCGTGTTTGTAGCACACGTTTTACAGACGACTGCTTCCAGAACCTCATGCAAGAGTTGAATTGTTCTGCTACAAAGTTGATTTTGAATCCGGATGCTGTGCCAACCACATATCCTGTGACCACACCTGTCAGTAAACTGAGCAGATAATGCCAGTAGAGCTTTACTGTGGCAGCTAACGGACATTACACATACTATTGAAAGAGTTAGAAAAATTGTGAATCTCTGTTAAGAGTCGTTACCATGTGATTTGATTGATGTTATCTGAAATGGAAAGGGCATGCTGGGACAAAGGAGGAGGGTGAAGGGGGAGAAAAGATGGCGGCAGCGAGAAGCACTGTACGTTCCCTATATGTACAGGCGAGTAAAACTTTTGACAAGAACCCCACGGTCTCCGCTGAAGTTGTGCCTGTTCACACAAGAGAAACGTGCTACCAAACGCAAGGTCATGCGCTTAAAGCACAACTGAAGTTTGGTAGAACTTTGAGTTGTGTAGTTACCTGGCCATGATATCCAAATGGTGGCGAAATATGTTCGTTAGTTGCTCTGTGCTCCCCTGGGGTGATAATCCAGAATAGGGTATTTGTCGCTCTCCATTCACTTCTATGGGGAAGCTAAAACAGTCTCAAAATGACACTTCTAGCAGATATACGCAAACTAAGAGGATTCTGTCAATACAAGCAATAAGCATTTCTCGTACGTATTTTTTTATTTTTATTAAATGGTCCGACCTGCCGACATTTTGGTCATCTTTTCTGGTAGCTTGCTAACAACATTGAAGAAAATAGTACTTTATAAATAATTAGAATTAGCCTACACAAAAAAAAAATACTGGTTATTTTTTCTATTGACAGAACGGTCGTATACGTGCTATAACTGTCATTTTGAGACCGTTTTAGCTGCCCCATAAAAGTGAATGGAAAGCGACAAATACCCTATTCTGGATTATCACCCCAGGGGAGCACAGAGCAACTAACAAACATATTTCGCCACCATTTGGACTCATATCGTGGCCAGGTAACTACACAACCCAAAGTTCTACCAAACTTCAGTTGTGCTTTAAGTGCCTCTCCTGCACGGATTTAACGCGAGCTTACGCTGTATTCTAACTTGTGTTGAGTAGGTGCTTATCTCAAAATGTGGGTGGTACAGGGAATGATATTCTAATTACCTGTTTCTTGTACCTGCCCCCCGGGTTGCCGGGTTATCTATTAAAAAAAATTTGTGGGGTTATGCGAACATAAGAACACTTTAATTAATTAGCAAATTGTCAGCTTTTAGATAATCCAGTCCCATAAATTTCAATATAGCCTACTTTGATCGATCTTTATCAAACTAAAGACTTATGACATCTGGACTCTCAAGATGATGCCTGTAAAGCTGTTTTTATATTTACTGACGGAAGGCCCTAATAAAGATATAATATTTTTTCTGAGGCTGCCAACATTGCTTGGACTGTTGGACTGTGACACTCCACCCCTTACAACCCCATTCACCTCCCAGCACACTAAACTGGGGCGTGGCCAAGTGGTTAACAGTCAGGCTATTGATGCACATGTTTGTCAGTTTGAGTCCCAAAGGTACCATCTCTAGTCAAACCATTTTCAGGTTGATTAATCTAGAGATGACTCACACTTTATTTACCCTATGCATGGCAAGCTTGATCCCATTACATTGTCTTTCTGCATTTCTGAAAAATAAGTATTTCTGATGGCCTTCAGTCATAAACGTGTAAAATATGTGTGATATATCAAAATGTCTGAGTACAGTACATATAAATGTCCAGATATAATAGGTCTGATGAATTGATGTAAAAATTTCAATATAGTTTGATTAATACTCATCAAACTAAATACTTCCGATGTCTGGACTCTCAATATAATGCCTGTAAAGCCATGTTTAAATTGACTGACGGAAGTGACTAATAAAAATATAATATTTGTTCATGATTTTTATGATTCCACACATGGAATTTCAATGGTCACACTAACTACAATCCCATGGCAAATGAGAATAAATCAGATTTTTTATGTCCTTGATTCATAAACATGTCGAAAAGATCATGACCTAAAACAAAATTTGCCATAACTTACCAATTGCCTGTCCAATACTCACAACATTTCTTCTTATTTGTCAGTCTGTCTATAGTTGTCTGTGTTCCATAACATTTTCTCTGCCTATTTTCGCAATGTGTGTTTGGAACTCTTTAATTACTGCTTGCAGCTATATTTTACTTTAAATCCACTCTCACTATGATGTGATTTCATTATTTCACTGCCCTATTACTAAAAGTTAGGTTATATCACATTGTATCTGAGATTCAAACAAGGAAAATGTTATCCTGATCAAGAGTCTGATCTTGTTTATGGAAAAAAAATAATATGGAGGAAATTCTGGTGTCAGTATATTTCAGAATATAATGCATAGATAAATACAGTAATAGAAATCTAATTGTCTCAGAAGTGAGATTTGTATTAGTTGAGGTTGTGATGAAAGAAGATGCAATGGAGAGAGAGGGAGTAATTAAAGAGAGCAGTCTACCCGGTGTGACTGTGCCAGCATGCTTTTTCCCTGTTAATTTGTCACATAGCTAAGTGCATGGAGATCCCAGAGGGAAGCATTACTGTACCACTCTGTCTGTCGCTCACAGGAACATCGTGATCCTCATTTAATAAATCACTTGGGGGAACAGAGCCTCTCTGGGATACCTTTGCCTCCGTTCTCCTGTGAACTTTTATGAAGACCAGCGTCTAACAAGGAAAACTAAAATTAGCATTTTATTATTTTAGTCACAAGAAAAAAGGATGAATTTTCCCTAAAGGATCGTACAGTTCAGATGTGACTGAAAGCAGCACTGCTACAGCACACGCACCAGACTCTGCATTATTCCCGAGATGTGGCTTGATTGACTAATCAAATGTACTCGGTCAGCTTGAGACAGCAAGCCCCACATGGGGATGTGATACTCCACATGGGGATGTGATACTTACGAGATTGTTATTCTTAATTATGTACCAGCCATGCCATTCAGGTGCCTGTTTCTTATTTTTATCAGCCTGCAAGTTGATTATTTCCATACTGTAGTTTTGCAGGTTGTCAAGTGATCAGATGCATTGTTCAAAACAAAAGTGCAGACTTTCAGAATAGGTGACAGAAACAACATATGTGTATTTGTACATTATGTATTTATTTTTTGTATCATGACTATATGACTTGATATACTGTCTTAAAAAAGAGGGGTTTTTCTTTCTCTCATCATTAGTGAAGAAAGTATTTTCTTATTAGATATGGTAATGTAATGTTCTTGATGGCATTTTATTGTGAACAAAATACTTTTTTTTTTTTTGCATAGGTTTTCTTTTCAGAATCTGCTCTGTTGTTTTGAACAATGCATCCAAACAATAGAGGAACAACTGTAAATCCAAGGACTATGTTCTTCCTTTTCTAAAAACCAAGAGCTTAACTACTTAGCAGGGAAGGCAGTGTTGGCAGAAAATCTGCTGAAAAACGTGAAAATTGTACCAACAGTGGACCAGGATAGAATGAAAAAAACCGATATTGTCCAAATTTCAAATATATGTGGTTTGCTTTGGCGCCCCTTGCCCTCTCCCTTGTGGTGGGATGGCATGGTGTTGGACCCACCTCACGATGGCTGAGCACATTGTTACATTTTCCCCACTCTGGCCAAGGGCTGCAGCTGAAATTAGTCTTCACCCACTACCCAGCCTCCCTCATGCTTAACTCATAGTTCATCAAGCACACATTTTATGAAACATAAATCATGTCGTACTGTGACTCTTGCTCTTCCTCTTCTTCCCCGTCTCACGACTGTTCCATTGCTGTCCATCACAGTTCACAGCCTCTTTTATTCATGATAATGTAATGGATTTTAGTGATAGATAATCAAACGGAAGGTAGGGGGATCAGAAAAAAGTCACTCACATAGTGAGGACCAATAAAGGGAATAACAACCCACTAAAATAGGGCAAACTCAAATAAGAGTGAAACACAAACTAAATCTCCCAAGGTCAATACTGTAGCCAAAACTGGAAACTTAGCAAAGAATAGAACACCTTCGGCACATAAGTTCAGACGGCCGGAAGAGTGTAAAACAAAGAAAGCTGTCTCAGAGAGAACAGCAAAGAATAAAATATATAGCACAGAATGCTAACAGGAGGAATAATACCTATACCTGAACTAAAAGCTAATAGAAAATCCCCCGTGAACATAAACAGCATTTAATATCACGAGGTCGCTAGTACCTGGCTATACCTGGCTCAGTGCAATGTCGAATGACAAAGAAGCACCGGGGAAGCAGAAGTGAGGAACTAAAATACCCCGCAGGTAGAGGCGCAGGTGAAAACAATGATGAGGGAACGCAAACCCGGAACGGAACGTGAAAAAAATCCGATAAATTCGAAAATATGGACGGGAAAAAGAAGGGAAAAAAAAAAAAAAAAAGCCGAACCACATTTTATAATAATTTATATTAATTAATTAATAATTTAATTGGGGTTCGCAAAATGAGATGCGAGTGAGACCCCACCACTGCCAATTGTTTGTTGACAAAGAGAAGTTTTTGTTTTTGCGAAAAATAAAACTGAACTGCTTTAGTTAGAAAAAAACCATTAAGATATGCAAAGAGTTTTGCAGAAATAGCAACTCTGTTTATACATGAGCTTCAAATTTTGATCGTTTAGTCCATAGTACCACTTCCAGTGTTTATACAATTGAGAAAAACTTTTCAACATACATGGTTGACGTTGCATTTCACCTGTGCTTGCCAGAGACAGTGGATCGAATTCAGATGCACGCACTGCATTGCCTCTCTCCTGGTCAAACCATAGTTGATCAGTCTGTGAACAACGTCATAGTGCTCAATATGGTTATGTTCATACATTTACTAAAGGCACTGTAAGGTATTTTGAAATCATAAATTGCATCAAAGAAAATAATTTTCAACCATTACAGTGCCCACCAGAATTAATGACAACCCTGGAAAACAAAAAATCCTACAAATGTTTATCAGCATGACCTTACACTCACAATATAAGAAACATCTAATCTTTAATTTAGCTAAAACATTTTTTTAAATATTAATAAAAACAAATATTTTCTCAAAAAATGTCATAATTATTGGCAAAGCTCATTCTCAATCACTCAATTTCCTGTTTCACTGGGGTATAAATATGAGGTCACACAAGCCAAAACTCCTTAGTCATCCATCAACACGGGAAAGACCAGAGAACACACAAATGAGACCGAAGGTTGTTGACCTTCATAAATCAGGCAATGGCTATAGAAAAATAACTTAATCGGAAACTACCTATTTCCACAATTAGGGCAATAATAGAAGCAAGTGTAGTTTGCCCCTATGCACAGTGAGGAGAATGGTTCTCCAAGGGTCACAGTTTGGGAATTGCAGAAGCTGCTTGCATCCTGGGGTTAGCAAGTACAATTAGATGCCACCTCTACGCCAACAAGGCATTTATAAGGCCTGCCAGAAGCCACTGTTGTTGTCATACCACAAACGTAAGTGCCTGGAGTTTGTTAAAATGTTACCGGAATTTAGATTGAACATGGGTGCTATGTTCAGATTAAATGAAAAATTAGCTTTTTTGCAATAAAAAATCCATCAAAAAATATTAAGCACAAAGGAAGCATTTTATAGCTCTCTGTCACTTTCACACCAGTAGCTTATATAGCTTCCCCCTTTATAGCTAAGTCATACAGTAGCTTAATAAATAATGATTATTTACTAGGTAACACAATTACGTATGGCAACCTTGTCATTTCGCAACAACTTTACTGATAAAACGTCATAAGACCAACATTATCAATTATACAGGCACGATACATGATGATCAGTGTAGAATCCGCAATTACTAGACCAATGAGGGAATAGCTCGGAGCGAAGGTTTAAACGTGATGTATTCCACTATTGCTGTGGGAAAAGGTAAAAGTTATTTAGAAATATTATTTTATTTACTCGTGTATCTGACTCCATTTATAATTATAATTTAGAATTTGGGTTAAACATGCGTGGAGCTTGGAGTGGTTACACTCAACTCGTCCTTAGGTACCACCATTACTTCAACATATGCTTGCCGGAATCAGCATTATTGCTGAAGCTCAGTTCGGTGGAGAACGCAGAGGTTGGGGGTCTAGCCAACACAATACATGCATTATATTTATCATAGATAGTTGCGAGCCCAGGTCTGAGTGCATTTAAAGGGCTCCTTAAGGCGAATTTGACAAGAACCGGCGTAAAGCGCCCATGGGTTCTCTTCACATCAAATCACCAGAACCATGCACGACCAACCCTGTTTTGCGGGCAGAACTTGACTGCCTTTCCCAACTTGAGAACGCCACTTTCTGTACCAGGCCGCTGATCAGTCGTTCCTTGGTCAGAATTGTCCCCCTGAGTCTTCAGTCGTAATTTAGGCTGAAAAGGGTATAAGATGGATGAGAGTCATGGAGACCACGCACGTTAAATATAAAAAGAATTGAATAACAGGCAGGGAGGTCATTAGCTTAGAATTAGCCCTGAGTGAGATGCAGGAGTTCTGACTCTGAGACTCAAGCATACACACCACAGTGCTTGGAACGCTGCAGCTCAGATCATGCAGGCAATTGAAGCTGGAAAAAGGGATTAAAAGAAAGATGCAGTTGATGTGAAAACATGGTAATTTATTAATGACAAATAATCACTGGTTAAAACTGTGAGAGCAAACACGAACACATTCAATGCCTATAGCTAAACACAGGATAACATGCTGCTAAAACAAATAAACATGAACAAGTTCACTAACAAAGTATATAACCAAGTGATTCCGTACAGTGTGACTATGGTACCAGGAGAACTGTTAAGCAGTTTCTCCTCGAATATCCCTTTGGGTTGTCCTTAAATGCAGTACAGCACAGGCCTTCCACACTCCACAAGTCCCTTTGTTTGTCCAAATAAGGTCTGGCAGGAAGAGATGTTTCACCACCCAGGGACCCCCCTCCAGGGAGAGAAACAGAGTCTACCCCTCCCAATCTAGTGACAGTAATAAGACTCTTTGAACGACGATGCGTGATCTTACGATCTTCTCTATCATATCTAGATATCAGGTGAGGTCCAGGTGATGGCCACTCTAGGTTCCAGATACTTATATGGACAAGCGCATCCCTGATAACCTATACAATCCTCCTTCCACATTCTTTATTTCTCCCCCTCACATACCACACACTTCAATTAGTATTATCCAGGTTCACCACATTTATCATATTATCCACAATTACTTTATACTTCCACAATTACTAATTTACATGCACATACATATGATGCAATATACATATACAGCTTTGTTTCAGCCAAAAAGCCATTCAGTTCAAGAGCCTTTGATCCTGTGAAAAACCTGGGTTACTCATTATGAGGATCAAACCTCCTACAGGATGCCTTCTAAAGTCCAGTTGTAGGGAGAGGTCAGAGGAAAAAGGTTCTCAGGCCACCTGGTAAATTGTTTTTATTGCACCCTCAAGGAAGTCACCACCAGCTCCAAGGGTTTATGACTGATAATCCCTTCTTCAGCCTTACATCAGTTTCACCTTTCATGGCCATTTTAGTAAGTGTTTATAACTTTATTTCCTGATGCAATATTAATATTCAAATTATATCAGAACGTTCAATACATATGTTTAGGAAAAGTCATTAACCGTTGTGTTATATTTGAACTCTATTTACTTTTGCCCTCCAGAGGCAATTTACACCTATACTAGTTTTATTTAAATGTCAATATCTCAAAAGATATTCCCTGCACATCCATGGTTTACTGAAGAAGAATCTGCATCATTCAGAATAGTCACATAGAATATGTGCAATATATCTGCAACAGAATACATTTATTTCAGAATAGTCACATACAGTATATACATAATAACCATAACATAAGTAGCCGTATTTAAATACGTTTTGAAAAAGTGCGATAAGTGGTCGCTGTGAAAATGTCGACTGTACGGGACTTTGGCAAAATGTAACAAGATAAACTTCAGGGTTAATCAGAAAACAGCTGTAGCTGAATACACTGGTAAGTACTTAAGTTTCCTAAACATATTTATACGAGAAATTTTGGAGAGAACAATTAGGTGTGTTCTAAACCGAAAGTGCATCAGGTACTGTATATAGTACAGTAAGCGAGGGAAAATGGCGAATGCTCATTTGTGCAACGTTTTAAAAAAAATTGTTGTTTCTATACGTGAACATGATTTTCTTAGCGTGTATAAACGGTGCATTTTATGCATTTTACAGTCTGTGGCAAGAGGAGGGTCGTAAGTGCTTTGGGCTATTAATAGCACTCTCCTTTTTTATTGTACTGCAGTGTAACTGAAGAAGCTGAGGTTTTCGCAAGCGGCTACCCTTTTAAACAATACTGCATCAAAATTTACCAATAGTATGTTTGCGCATACCAGAAGTGCAGTCTCAGGAGCCCCGTCTCAGGACCGCATTCCCAGGACCCTAGTTTTTCACGACAGCGTCACCGACCAAATTGGATGACCGCAACAGTGCAACAATGGCAGGACCGCAGTTCTAGCGTGTCTTTATCAACAATAAAGCTGTATAAATACTGACACCATTTACTTGGGATTCTTAAATTAATAATTAATTAAAGTCATAAAAACTTCAGAATGTCATCGTTATTCCTGGATCCAAAACATTCAGGTCATGTAGTCAGCAGACAAAACCGAGGGCTTGGAACCAGAGGGACGTAAGTGAGTTTGATAAACTTTAGAGGAGAGCCTAAACAAAGTTACAGATCAAAATTACAGACCTCTGGCTCCAAAAAGACCATAACATTTGCGTTAGATTTTTGTTTTGTTGCTTTATTCAATACTGTTCATGATTTCAGCTGTCCTTTTGGCACTAGGTAGAGCTCATCAAGAGCTTTCATTTGACCCAGAACTAATTTTACCCCAAAATGCATTTATGCTATGGGGTAAATACAGTGGCTTACAGTACACAAATGATGGGAATCATATGCTATGGCCTTGCAGCCACTAGATCTCAAACCAATTGAACATTATTTTGGAATTATGTTGCTTCCCTCCAGTAGAGTTCCATAAAGTTGAAGAATATGCCAAGGCGCAGATTTCTCACAGCCACCAATGGCGGTGTCCAGAAGAAAATGTAAACATCCATGCTTTTAAGCTAGTACAGCTTGTGTGTGTGTTCATCTCTTTAAATAAGATGGAAGTGGTTTCCAAGTGAAAATACAAGGAGAAGTAATATTTCTGTTGCACACAAGAAATTTGTCACTCTTGACTACAGTTTAAACTAAGGTTGAAAAAAGGTTTCCACATTCTTAAACGTTTTCATAAATTTAAAGTGGACCCAACAAGTAACTTGGCATGCTAGCAGATTTTTGAAATGTTGGAGAGAGGCAAGACAGAAGGACGACTCTGGAGGCAGATTCAAGATATTCTCAATGCTTTATTATTATTTTATGAGGGGGGTAATTGAACTACGGTGTACGGTGTAATTGGCCACAAAACAGGGAGAAAATGGGATAAAATCTGAAATAATTTTTTATTTATTTTTTATTTTAAAGTCACACCTACAGTAAGCACCATAATTCATAGGACAGTGACACATTTTTTGTTAATTTGGTTCTGAGTTTGAAAGGATACAATAGAGTACTCAAATGACTACGTCACACTGGTTTTGGAAGTAAATTCCCCATTAATGTAGAGCGTAGACATTAACTAAAGCTTACTTTTAAACCATTTCTACTGATTATGTCTTCCTGTCAATTTCCCGGATTGTTCAATATAAGGCCGGTCGCAAACTATGTCGTTTTTCTAGACCAGCTTCGAGTATATTTAACGTTTTTGTTTTTAACATACCAGCGCTGGCACTGTTTAAAAACTCCATATCCGATAATTCCCTCCGAATGAGCAGCCTCGTCTCCAGACGTTGTCATATAACGTTAGCCAGAAGTACCACACAGCTCCGTTTTTAAACACTTTTTTCTAACGTTAGCTAGCTAGCTTGAAGGACTAAAGGCTAGAATTGCTTTATGTGGTTAACCGTAGCATAGTTTCTGACCTTGTCGGGTGGGCTTCTCTACTTAGCAAGCTAATGTTAGCTCGTCTTCAGCGGCAGTAGCCTACTCCCATCTGCCACAAAGCAGACAGATGAGATGATGATATCTTATTGCTTGAGAACCACCCGTGCGTTGCAGTACTGGATATGCAGTCCGTTAAAGTGGACTAAGTCGAACTACAATCATTAATGCATTACTTTAAAAAATAAAAATTGGAACATACAATGTATGGTCTATATCCTTATACCACACAGGCTAATCCAGAAACGTTTCAGCTCATTGTATAAATCAGAATTCAAGAAATAGTCTCCGAAGCCTGTTCTATCTGCCATAGGGAATTTACTTCCGAAACCAGACTCTGTCCATGTCTGACATACTCTATGACAATGTGGTTGAAGTGCAGACTGTCAGCTTTAATTTGAGGGTATTTTGATCCATATCGGATGAACCGTTTAGAAATTATAGAACCTTTTGTACATATTCCCCCTCACATTCACTTCGGTTGGTAAGATGAAAAAACACAGGGCCAAGTTTCATTCAATTATTTATGAAACATTGGGTAGCATTGCTTTGGAATAGAGCTCATTTAATTTGTGTGAGCTTAGATAGCCAATACTGTTTGTTGTAACTTGGCCTCATTTTATATCAATAGGCTTACTTTTATTACTAGTTTTATGTCATAGGCTACTTCCAGCCCCACACAAATATAAGCACTAATCAATCTTTAATCTCCCTGTCACCCCATGTATTATTATGCTGTTACATAAAAAATAAAATTGACCTATATAATTGA
Organism: Ilyophis sp. 1 JC-2022; assembly: GCA_022702515.1. Taxonomy (NCBI): domain Eukaryota; kingdom Metazoa; phylum Chordata; class Actinopteri; order Anguilliformes; family Synaphobranchidae; genus Ilyophis; species Ilyophis sp. 1 JC-2022. Next base: position 44,232,059 of record CM040395.1, on the reverse strand, counting down.
AATGCATGTGTCCACGTGTTCGTTTTAGACTTGTACAGAAGTGTGTCAACCTTTTAAATCACATTCAGAACACTAGACATTAACACAATATACAAAGTCAAATTATTTAAGCTTTCAAACAACCAATGCACAGTGGTTTGTCTATTAAAACTATGAAAGTGAATGCTTTCCCATTGATGAAACAGCTATAAATTGTAGTACCGGCATGCACTTTTATTAGAAATGACCGGTTTGGTTTAGAAGCAGCTGTCTTTACGCTCAGATCACCAACATAACTTAATGCAATATTACGACGCTTGCCAAAAATGACACGTAGTCGGTGTAGCTATTACCAGACGATAATCAGACCATAACTTTAAAGAAATGGTATACAGCAGCCAACGTGTCTTTCCACGCAGTCATGGTGGTGCAGCGGTAATACTCACGTGTTAATATAAAACAAATAGCGTATAGCCTATTAAAGGTTCAATCTTGGCATGCTCTTCAATAAAACAAATTATGAAAAGAAATAAAAACAAGTGCTCCACAATGTGTGTTGGCTACCCTTGATCCTGTCACAAGGGATGTCATGCCAGGTTTATTTATTTATTACTTTTTAACAAGCACTGTTGGCTTTAAGTTTTATTTAAGTATTATTAACGGTGAAACAACATGTGACTGGTAACGTGGCTCCAGAAGCGATATATTGACGTTGTCTATGTAACGTTGTCTATGTAATTATTTCTCACATTGCCGCAACCATGTTATTATAACGTTTAGGAAACTTTTATTTCCAACCATAATGGAATGCAAAATCAATGTCTGTCAAATTATGACGTTTATCAATATTATTATGACGTTTGATTTTGTATGGTGCCACAACATTGTAATCTTACCGTTGAATAAACTTTCATTTTCAACCATCATGGGACATAAATGCAACATTGTAGGGTGACGGTCAAATTACAACATTGAATAAACTTTCATTTTCAACCTTCACATACCTCAAATGCAACGTCACAAATTGACCATTAAACTGCAACATCATTACAACGTACTATTTTTAACGTTGTGAATTTATTGTTTAAAAAACATTTCAAATATCAACCACCTTTACAATGTAAAGTTGACGTTATATACTGGCCATCAATTTGAGACGTCATTCCAATGTTTCATGTCTGAGCTGCAGCATTGCCATTCTAACGTTTAAAAACCTTTCACTTTCAACCGTCACATAACCTCAAACTAACGTCAGGTTAGTAAGCTTTTTTAACGTTGTTTCAACCATAACACAATATAAAATGCCTAAGGGGCAGGTATACAAGAGCCTTATCCCCACTGTGAAGTATGGTGGTGGACCTGTGATGTTGTGGGGCTGTTTTTTCTCCAAAGGCATCATTGACTCATCATCAAATACTAAAGTCTGGCTGCTTTTGTCATGGTCAGGACAATGATCCAAAGCATACCAAAAATCATACATACAAATTCTTCACTGACCACAGAATCAAGGTTTTGCAATGGCCATCCCAGCTACTTCCCTACTTCCCAGGCCTCATCAAACATTACAGGGGAAGACTCAGTGCTTGGCAAAGGGAGGGTGCACAAAGTGCCAATAATTGTGGGTGCACAAAGTACAGGGAAGCCAATAATTGTGACACACGTCTTCAAAACAAAAAAATTGCATTAAAGATTTGTTTTTTTCCCTGATAAACAATAAAATGAATTTAATCCTGCACGTTTTTGCTCATATTAATTGAGGTTGCCAATAATCTCATTCAGCTGCAGACTGATGGATGTCACAGGGTGGTATTGCCTCCTCATCTCCGTCACTGTTAGAAAACTATCTTCCAAATCAGTCATTTTGTCATGGAACACTTATTTCTGGAATATGGTGCAAATCACAGACACACCATGTAGCATCGAGAAGCCTCCATGAATACAGCAAATGCATCCATGAGCAGTGCTTACCAATGCTTTACTTCCTACTGCTTTTTGCCTGAATATGTGAAATTGGATATGGTCTTTATGTCAATTCCTGTATTGAAATGTTGCCAAAAAAGACCCCAAAAAAAGATACATGAATAGAGTTTTTAAGGGAGAAAGTATGTATGTGTGTGCACATGTCTGTTCATGCATATATGTACATGTGTGCGTGTATATGTATGATAGTCAGAGAGAGAGAGCTAGAGAAATGTGACCCTCAGTGAAAGCCTCAGAGCATGCCACCATAGCTCTGGCTATAAAAGCTGACAAGAGAAGCATTCATTTTGAAAACACTTATTGGCATCGCCTCAAAGGTTGCACTTCCCTCTGCCCTCCCCGTCAGCAGCTGTACACCCACATTAGTGTCATGCCACGATCCCCAGAGTAAATCATACGTGTATGTTGGCTACGCTATTTCCTAATTGGTGCTGGAGGCTCGCCTTCCGGGGGGGAGGGGGGGTTCAGGCTGGTTTCCACAGGAACACAGCTGGCCAGCCACAAGGTGACAGCTAGATCGAAAAGAATGAAAGGCTTACGGAGATGAGTGGGAGCTCAATGTACTAATTTGATGACGACACTGACTAGTTTGTTCCAAAGTTCTCTGTCAAACTACTCATAAGCTCTGTCACATTAGTTTAGTCAGTACCGGCTTCAGCGGGAAATGAATGGCACACAAGTCATTTTCCAGCAGGTAAATGCAGATGGTTGATTCCACCATTTTTCTTGTGTGTAACAATGCCTGTGGAGTTCTTTCATGAAAGAAAGAATATGTCAAAAATTACTGCTGAAGAAAAAAATATGCTATCCCGCAATATTACCTTAATAAAAGAGACTACATTTATATGCAAGCTATTCAGTGAAGAGCTATACTGTTCAAGAATTCCAATTAAAATAGTGTTATGTACACATGTTATACTAAATACTGGGATTTAAATAAGTTAATATTCAATGCAGACCTGTAGAATAGAAGAGGTAGCATATTCTGTCAATATTCCGAGTCCTTATTAGTTATGTAAATACATTATTTGGAATTCTGTATAAATTGAGAATACTTGGCTTGATTGTGCATGCAGCTGATTTGCAAGAATGACATATCAGCCATTAGTGATTTCCAGAAATTGATGAATTGTAAAACTGCAGGTCTGCAGGAGCTGTATCCATCATCATTTGCATAAATTAATGTACATTATACTAATTATTTAGTATAACTCGGATCAAACTGTCAAACTAGACGTTGCACATCAAATTTGAATCAATGCATGGCGATTTCTCACCTCAAATATTTTCTTAAACATATTTTAGTGGACTATTTAGGTGGAATAAGAGTTGAACAGGACACCACGTTGTGCCGAAACAAAAATAACGTTGCGAGTCGAACCACAGAACTATATAATAACTAGAAAGGACACGTGGTCACGTGGTTCCATTCAATCCTATTCAATTTAGTTATTCCGCAAGTGGCACCACTGCAAGATGGCTGCCATGTTCTCATTTTTATTTTTTAAAGTAATGGATTAATGGTTGTAGTTCGTCTTGTAGTCCACTTTAATGAACTACATATCCGATACTGCAACGCACGGGTGGTTCTCGACCAATCAGATATCATCATCTCGTCTGGACATTTTTGGCTGTGCTGCCACTCAAGACGAGCTACCGTTAGCTTGCTAAATTGAGAAGTCCGCCTGACAAGGTCAGGAACTATGCTACGGTTAACCACATAAAGCAATTCTAGCTTTTAGTCCTTCACGCTAGCTAGCTAACATTAGAAAAAAGTGTTTTACTTGTGTGCTACTGCTGGCTAACGTGATATGACAACGTTTGGAGACAACACTACGCTCGTCCGGAGGGAATTATGGGATGTTGGGTTTTTAAACAGCGCTGCGCTGGTATATTCATAAAAAAATATACTCAAAGCTGGTCTAGAAAAACAACATAGTTTATATGCGTTATATCGAACAATCCAAAAAAATTGATGGTTAGACATAATCACTAGAAATGGGTTAAAAGTAAGTTTTAGTTAAGGTCTATGCTCTAAATGAATGGGGAATTTACTTCCGAAACCAGTGTAACGTAGTCACTTGAGTACTCTATGCAGTTATACAGTATATGACAAGGTAATGGATTTCTTTGTTGACAAACAATGAGTCCTCCAAATTCTATAGTATATTACTACTGCAATTAGATAACAACATATTTTCTCTTAAAACTGTATGGGAGGCAGATTTTAAAATAACAATAACAGAAGAGGTGTGGACAAAAATGTTAAGAAATATTAAGAAGATGTCCAGAGAATTTAAAACTAAGCTGGTTCAAATTAAGATATTAAATAGACTCTACTGGACACCTAGCAAATTGCATAGAGTTGGACTTAAAGATAACCCTCAATGCTGGAAGTGTAAACAGGAAGTTGGCACCCTGATGCATTGCACTTAGGTCAAGAATAGACAGATTTTGGTCGGCTGATAATAGTAAATCGTTGATAACGCCCAAAAATAAGGATCATTATATACATAAGTATATAAATAAATATGAATATATATTTTTGTCCTTGTGACCCATGGCAAACTAAAGCGATGCCTCACGCAGTTGCAGAGTGGGTGCACATGACCTTGATGGTTGGTAAAAAGATTATAATGAGACACTGGAGGTGTGAAATTGTGTTCTCCCTTGTAGAGTGGAATAGATAATTAGGTTTACTAGCATCTTATCTAAGAGTCTCATATAGATTGATTGGAAAACCAGGAAATGTGAGGAGAAGTGGCAAAATTACCTTAGATTTATTCATGCAACGTAAAGAAGTGAGTGGGCATTCAATGCATCCATATTCATTTTATAAAATTTTATTGGTGCATTTACCTTGTCAACGGCTATTGTTGTAGATACACGAATGCCTTTCTAATCCAGGAATTCACATTAATTATTAATATTAATCATATTGATTAGAAATTAATATACTTTTATAGGAGTACAATTGTACCTATTTATTTGTATGTATATTACAATGTTGAGGTGATGAATTGCTATGAAGTTACCTGAAAGTCTTGTACCTAGCTGGCTTTGAGTATTGTGTAAACGAGGTTTGATTTTTTTTTGTCTTTTTGAAACGTACAGGTATGTATAGGTGTATGTATATACGTACAGTATATATGTGAATGTATGTGTCTATTGTAGGATATCTAATATTTAGATATAGGTAAAACTGCCCCCCTCCTTCTGTCTCTCTCACTCACTCACCACCACAAACATCAAAGATAAGACAGTCTGTCTTAAATGACCCCTCTTCCTCCACACCTTAACCCAATCAGGGCAGAGATGCCGCCCCTGTGGAGAGTAAGGTATTTATCGGGGCTGATGGAAAGAAGCCTTAGTTCAGTTTGGTGTTGGTTTGGAGAAGCCACAGGAGGTGGAGTCAGCCCCCATTGACCACTCCAACCAGCCAGAGTACCCAAGACAGGCACTTACCCAAGTTACAAAAGCCCTCCTGCTGTTTCCTCACAGTATGGAGAGAACACAGGGCAAAACACTGGACTTCCCTCACCACGCCAGCGAAAACTAAAAGGGAGAACCCTGAGAACTGAGGGACTGCAGTGGTTCACGCTCAGAGCCAGACACAGGCGAAAAGCACTGGCTCATCTACGACACGCTGCAGCTTCATCCCTCTGGTCCCACTACAAGAGAGGCCCATTGTCCCCTCCCCCATGGACTGTGCACCCAAAATCCGGATTCCAAACACACAGTGTCCTAGCCCTAGCTCCGCCTTCCAGGAAATTCACCTTCAACATATTCCTGTGCAGTCTAAGTTGTGGGCAAAATAGCACACTGCGGGTCTCCGAAGGTCCCGGGAAAAAGGAGCATTTGCTAAAGGGACTAGAGATGGAAAAGCCCTGGAGGAGGATGTAAGAATGAGAATATCTCCCTCCTGCCATTGGAAACATGGTCAAGTGGGATCGATTGACAGATGCCCCCCCTCCTTTCTGTATGTTAATGGCCTATGTCCTTCCGCTGCCAGAGAGAAGCAGTCAGCTGTTTCTCTTGGAGGTAAAACAGGCAATACTTCCAATCACCACCTTTGGATTACCCACAGGAACTACAGCCATGAAGTCCCTTTGGTTTACAGCAGAATGTAATGTTGTGTCAAGGGGTTGGTCTAAATGTGTAATTATAATTTTTTGTACCCGTTTCAACAAGGCACTGAACAGTATGTTCGTTAGGAAGTTCTCACTATGGACCTATGTATTTGCTGTAAGTGTATGCTATTACCACTATTTGTTGACAAATAATATAGCACTATAAAACGATGTCCCGTGGCGCTGTCATGGCGACATGTAGTCCATCTTCTTCTGCTTGGCTTTTGACGGATGCGGTCGCATATTCTCTCTCTCCTCTACTCTCCTCTATTCTCCCACCTGCTCGGAACCATTCTTTGCACGGTATCTTTGAAAATACAAAATACAAAACTATGGAATTGATAAGCTGGTCTCTCAACGCAATTGACAAAATTATTTCAACAAGAAGCACTGGTTCGGGGGAACCTATTTGCCCAGACGGGACTTTCGCTGCAGGCTACATAATGGATGCATGGGAGAACTGGCGGGTTCTTTGCCTGGCGGTTCTCTCAGTGGAAGACGTGGAGGACGTCTACATATTTGGATTTATGATGGCAGGACAATTGCTTCTCGGACTGAGCGTTGCCCTGGTCTATCGGAAAATTTGAAAGATGGGAGCTACTCAAGAAGGCCAAAGGCTGCCCATGATGATTAACGAGGTGGGCAGAGCAGTGAGTACTCAGACTGTTGCGATATGTGATCTAAATCACAAGATGGTTAACATTTTGGAGGAAATCACTGTTTTGCGACGAGAAATGGTCAAACTGAGAGACCCAGAGAGTATAGAGGAGTAACGAATTGGAATGCTGTTTTCCTCGCTATAACCCATTTTTTTTGGAACCCCATCGCTGGTCGGCCTGCCAAGGCCGCCTGCAGAAATCTCCCCCAGAAGACTCACATGCAAAGAGGCGTTCCTACGCACCTATCTTCCATGGACTCCTGTTGTTTACTTCTGGACAGGGCAATTCAAGGATAGCTCCATAGCAACCTGCTGTGTTATCGCAAAAAGACCTACGAACTAGTTACATCGAGGAGGCCTCCATAGCAACTTGCTGTGTTTCGTGAAAAGATTCTACGGACTTGAGTTATCAAGATTGCTGAGTGCCAGAATGTAACCTTCAGTCTTACGCACACATAAACACGGACTACTTACAGATATACACACTTGCACACACATGCATGCATTCACCTGCCTACGGACACATGGGTTTTTTTCCCCCCAGACCATATACCTTGCCTCCTAGAGACTTGGTATATGATTTGTGTTTTTTGCCCACTCCCCCGCCCCCCCCCCCCCCCCCTTTCTTTTTTCCTTTTTCCTCTTTCTTGCACCCCCACCCCTACCCCACCCCACCCTGCTGTAACTATGCAGTTTGCATAGTTTGTAGGAAACGTCAAGATGGCCGCGCCTATGTTTGGCTGCTAGTCGTCTTCTCTCGTTTCTGCTCCTGTTTATCACTTGTTTGATTATATTCTGTATTTGCTTTTGAACGTTCTGTGAAGCACTCTGTACATTCGTGTTGAGAAGGGTGCTATATAAATAAACTTTACTTACTTACTTACTAGCTGTCTCTCGTGTGCGTGTTTGTTAATTTTGTATTTTTTTGTGTCTCGCTTTTGTCTTTTGTTTTTTCATGCGCCGGGTGTATGTAGTGGGACGGGGAAGCGGGCTGGATATTTTTCAGGGCACTCCTGCTGTTAGTTTTAATTATATTGACGAATTGTCTCGGCAATATCATTTTGTTTGTGGTCGTCACCATGGAGACGCATTCGCAACATATGCTCGGGAATGTCCGTTGGACTGCAGCCACAAAGTTTACCATCGCTCTTCACCGGAGTTGAAGATGTAGGGACTGATCTGGGAGTGCAGGCAAAAACACGAATCTTTTGAATCTTCAAAAAACAACCAGGAAAACAGAACATAATGCAGGGGAGGAGTGAGGAGACGACTGGGAAGATTGACGCAGTTCGGTGCTCCGTTTCGGCAGTGTACAGAGACCGCGGCGCTGCGTGTGGGAGAGTCGTGGAGGAAGAGTTTGTGTGTTGGACTGTTTAGTGACACTGGACATCTTGGGACAGCAGGGGCTATTTTTAATCATAGCTGTATTGCATTAATTCACTTAATTCACTTGATTAATGTAATGATTCTGTTCGATGTCTTTGTTTGATATGTTTGTTTGTGTGTTGTGGGTCTGACCCACTGTCTATGTATTTTTGTTGTTGCTTTGGCTACAACTGAAGTTCCCTTGCGGGAAATAAAAGTTATTCTATTCTATTCTATTCTACAGATGGAATGGGTGCACAATTGTTGGAGCACAAGTCCCAAATACTCCTCTGACGACAGGATCCTAATGCCATTTTCGCGAGTGGGACACTAACAGTGATGGAACATCAACAACAACACATCTACCCCCCTTAAGAACCGTATCCAGACTGCAAGGAGCAGTTGAAACCCAACCGGATCACAGGCCAGACGTAATGGGGTAATGGAGCTCAAAAAGAAATGCGGAAGAGATGCTGGTCTGCGAATAGTCACACAGTAGCTCCCCCAGGGGGAGACTGGCTCCAAAGGACTGTCTGTTGAGAGAAAATCTGGACACAACAGGGCTCTAACAACACCCTTAATCCAGCAAAACCGTCCAGATAACTTCTCATTAGCGCTAGAAATGGCAAAAACGAAAATAAAATTGGAAGAGACTTCCGGTTAACACAACAAATAGACGCATCTCTTGATGGACACTATGGGAGGCGTGGAGATGTCGCTAATCCACTACACAGCTGGAAACGAACACAGACTGCTGGAGTCTATTCAAGGAACATGGACTGTGGTCTCAGGGCAGTAATCAAAGGTGGACATTCTCTTCTTGGGATTGATTGGAATAATGCAAACCTAATTGCCTTGTAAATGTAAATCTTTGTGTCACCTATTGTAACCTACTTCCATTTAGTCTCTCTTGTTGTTCTGTAAATTGAGGTTTCCCTCATAAGAATAGGTCATGTTGGGGTGGTAATTAACCCTTCACAGAGAGGGAATGTAGGACCTCTAATTGACCATGTGGGGTGTACTCGAGGTACATTGATTGAACTTTCTAGTGGTAGCTATACATTTTCTAATTATTGTGTAATCTTCAGTTATGTTTATTCAACGTTCAAGTGGATGTGTAACAATAGTTACGATGATAAAACATTAAGAAATTGACACCTTCTGGAGAAAAAGCCCTGGGAATTAATAACAAAAAACTATGTTTAAAGTGTTAAGTTTGGCTTGGTAAAAAGCCACAAAAGACAGGAAATTCAAATGAGCACCACCAAGCCAAACTTCAGCTTTCTAAACTATCGGGGATTTCCAGTACTCCATACAGTTCTGTAGCTATGTTGGTCTACTGTATTTCAAACAACATGTACTAATCACTGGGCAGATTGGTTCAAACCTTCTCTCAAAGAGCCTTTTATTTGTACTCATAGACAGTGGGGCAGACCACAACACACAAACAAACATATAAAATAATACAGCCACACGTCATGATTAAAAACAGCGCCCGCTGTCCCGAGATGTCCAATGTCATCAATCAGTCCAACCCACAAACTCCACCTCTACGACTTTCTTCCATAGGCTACATTATTTTCCTCCATAGGCTATACGCAGTGTCACGGTCTCTGTCCACTGTCGAAATGGAGCTCAGCCTTCCCAGTCACCGCCTGACTCCTCCCCCTGGTGGCCTTTTGAAGATTGCCTGCAGTACTGGATCAGTCCCGACATTTTCAACTCTGGTGAAGAGCGATGGTAAACTTTGTGGCTGCAGATCCAACGGCCATTCCCGAGCATAATGCAAATGGGTCTCCATGGTGACGACCACAAACTAAATTATAGCGGCTAGACAATTTGTCAATATTATCAAAACGAGCAGCAGGAGTGCCCTGAAAAATCTCCAGCCCGCTTCCCTGTCCCGCAACAGACAGACAACGCATGAAAAAAGACAAAAACCCAGCCGCCGCGGTATTACAGCGGTAAAAGCGCCGACTTTCAGTTTGCACCCCGGTCCTGCCAGATCCGAGCATGGCCGGTGCCCCTATGGGAGCAGCAATTGGCAGCTGCTTCCGGTGGGGGGAGGGGCTCGGAGAGAATCGCTGCGCATAAAGTGGCCCTGGGCGAGTTGGAATCACGGTCAGGAACCCTGGCAGGAGTCATGCCCTGAAGAGGACTTAGCCAGATCTCCGTCCTACTGCCGGCTGACGGGGTTGTGCAATGGTGATTCTCTAGCGGTTGCTACACGGGGGAATTTAATTAGAATAGGGGTTCAATTGGCTACCAAAAATGGGAAAAATAAATAAATCTGAAATAAATTTTAATTATTATTTTTTTAAAAGACAAAAAAAGCCAGACACAACAAAACACATTCAAATTAACACGAACACGAGAGACAGTTGGACTACGTGTCGCCATTACAGCACCATGTGACGCTTTTATAGCCCCTTTAATTCAGGACGGTATACACCAACAATGTGCTCAGCCACTCCACAATCCAGGCAGCTGTTGCTCTGCTGGAGAACTTCTGTCAATCATCCAGAGAAGAATACACAGCTGACTGAAACTTTCCCTCATCAGGTGACACTATGGCCATTTATACATTGTCCTAAACTGTAACTCTGTTTTCAATTTTTAATAAAGCATAACCATTATAGACTGATAACCACAGTGTCTTTCTGACAGGAGACAAGTTTACTTCAGTGTTTCTGGGATTTACTGAGTGTTCAATGACTACACAGCTTTTCTAAAATAGCCATTTTATTTGAGAGTTACATTACAGTCATTTAGCAGATGCTTTTATCCAAAGCGACAAGTTGCAGGCCACTGTACTATTTTATTTATTGGATGTATTTCTGAGGCAAGACAAGACCTACAAATCTGGCTGTCAAAATATGGCAGAGAACCCTTTGATCAAAATGTAAAAATATGTTTTGGGTCAAGACAATAATTATTCTGGTTTTGAGAGCAAGTGACAGTAATATGACATTAACTACTGTTATTCTCCTGTATCTGTCACTCCACTAAAAAGCCATGCAAATTATTCTGTCATTTTCAGAGGTCTGCCATAGATTCTGTGACAGCATTGTGTGATAGTCTGCTAGAAATCATCACTTTCTTAATAGGACACAAATACTTATTTTCTTCTATTTCAATGTCGGGGCGTAGAATTTGTAGACAGTTTGAATACAGGCTGTATTTTTAGCTGAGGTGCAGCACATACAAGTCCCCTATGGTGACATTCGTCCATAAAAGTAGTATTATTTGCCTTTTTGACATTTAAATTGGTGACATGGTCAATGCCTTTGATTCTTTCATGTGACGAGGGCGACGGTGTGCAGTGAAGACCTGTGTCCTGTGATTCGCCCGAGGGGTGGCAACCAGCAAGCTGTCCTGTTGTGTTTTTGCGTGTGTGTGGATAATTATGGCCGGATGGGTTGTGTTTATTTTAGTTTTTTATATATTTCTTAAATTGTGGTAGTCCACAACCCTTATTTCTTTGTGTTTAATGTTACCTGTATGTGGCATGGAATGCTAGCTTATGTTTTGTTATTGTGTGAGTGAGAATACCGCCGTGTCTGTGTGTGGCTTAAGTATGGCCGTTAGTATTATGGGGCCGGGCATCCGGTAGCCCCCGAGGTGGGCTATTGAAGGGGTGATCACGAGTGCGTGTGTGCGTGCCTTTTTCTTACAGCGTGAAACAAGCACAGTGTGTGTGGGGTGAGTGACAGTGTGTATTGTGTGTGGTGTGGAGAGGCACGCTTACCTGTGGGAGGGGTTGGCTGTGTCCGGCAGGATTAGAGAGAGGGAGTGGGGGAGGATGAGTGACCCACAGACGGGCATTGCTCTGCCGGATTGTATTGTGCGACCATCTTTTTATGAACCTTTGTGTACCCAATAAAATTTAATTTTTGCCTTTTACAACTGCCTGGTGTACTGCTTGGGTGGATTCTGTAAAAAGAAACCTGGTCCGGAGTAGAGCACGGGATTTGCCCGCTTTCAAACCGCGACAATGACTTTATTCTACATTGGCTGCAGTTATTAAGTGTAAGGGGGCAATTACTTTTTCACACAACGGAAATGGGTTGTGTGTCATTTGTTCACTCACGTTTCCTAAAGTCGATATTATATTTTGTTTAAAGAACTGAAAACATCCAGTGCGAGAAATATGCAACAATAGAAGAAATCAGGAAGGGGGCAAAAACTTTTTCACAGCACTGTACATGTGTAAACTGAGGTTAAATAAAAAAACAGTAAGGAAGCTGGAATGCACAGCGCACAACAAATTATTTCATTTTGGAAAGTTCCTGAAAAAGTTCTCGGCATAAAACAATTTGATAGGCATTTAAAATACATTTTCCTGATCTGAAAATGAACAAGATATAGCTACTAAACTGAATAACTGACAGTATTGCTGACTTTTGTGTTATTATAACAGATGCTCTAAATCATGGGATACGGTATATTGTCAAGAATTATTTAAAGGATCTACAGGATTTAGGAATAATTAAGACTGCTGTATGTGCTACCTTGAATTAGCTGAGGACATTGCAGTGACAGGACACCGTGACTAGGAAAAAATATGGCATGAAGCTATGCCATGAAAATGTTCTCAATATATACATTTAATATGTTTTCTTACGTAGGAGTGACTTATTTGGCAGTGCACTGTATCCTTTCAAGTGGGGCTGGCATAATTGGCCTGTAAAGAATCACATAGAGAAGCTCACTGCAAAATTAAATTCAACAGCATTAACATTTATTAATTAAAAAAAGCAATAGCAATTATTCACATCCTCCTAATTAGTCTTTAATAACATGTATGCTCTCTTGGGTATCATAATAGCTTGCCTTGAATGTGATATGGATATTTTAATCTTAACGTTTGCATTGTATTTGCACTCCATGTATGCTGATGGTTCTTGTTCCGCATGTATTGAATCAGCAATGTCTTTAGATAATAAAGCATCTTTCTGTCAGTTAGGCTCTTTTTGCACGAGTATCGTTGGATTTGCATGTCAAAATGGCTTTCTCTGTACATACAAGTCATGGCATGTGAAGAGAAAGCAATCAAAATAAGAAATGTCTTGGATACTTACCTTTTTTTAAACCAAAAATGTAATACCACGGACATTCCAAAATGAACACTTGCCATATTATGTGTCTGTATTTATCTGTTTGTGGTACTTGATTTCTGCTTTTAAAAAAAGTAATTTTAGGTTAGCTTGATGAGGAGTTGGATGGAACCTAATACATATATAGTTTTACTCTCAGCAACAGCTGAGTGAAAAAAATAGAATAGAAATCCACACAAACATCTTCATTTATATCACTTACTCCTTCCATTGTTTTCCATTGTCAAGTGATAACTTGTCTTTAATCATCAATCGGCTGTCTACATCAATCTAACAATCCAATAAACTGTTTACTGCTTTTCCCTTTTAATATCCATATTTAGTTCTGCCTTTTATTGTACCACAAGCAAGCTGGTAGTCCAGTGATGCACTTGCAAGCCATTGACTGTGTTACCCCTATTTAGTGGTGTTTAACTTTATGCCTCCAGTTAACTAAAATGTGAAATATTCACAATCTTTACACATTTTCTATCTTTCTTCATGAATTAGAATATTCCTTTCCCCTTCTTTTACTGCCTCCTCTGTCTAATTCTGATCTCTGCTCTTTAGTTCAGGGCCATAAACTCACCAGCTGCCTTAAGGATCTGTACCAGCTCCTCTTTTCCAAGCTATTTGCTGTTAGTGTGCCCTTAATTACTTTTTTCATTTAAACATTACTAACATATTTCAGGTTGGTTGTTTCCCTTCTGCAATACCAATCTGGAGTCGTCAATAAAAAAAGATTGTCATGTCTCTTTATTTAGCTTTCTTGTGTAATCTGTTGTGTGCCACATTCCATTATTAATTTTTTATTATCTTGGAAATGATTGACATCCACAAAATCCAGTCATGTGATGGTTGACTATGCATTCCTTAATTAAAATTGACAGATTGATCCTTTTTTTTTGGGAAAATATCTGGTTAATTTCACTGAACAGAAATCCTTTAGTCATCTGAAGCTTCTCAATTCACACAGCCCCTTGCCTCTTGGCTGTTCTGGACAACCCTGATTTTCTTTCTTCCCTTGCAGGTTTAGAACTATTTTGGAACCGGTTATATGTGGTTCTACTTTTACTCTTTCTCACTTATCTTATTTCGTTGAAGAGGTCATTACGTTACCTCTGATGGAGTACCTCAAAGCCATGTTGTTGATGCACTTCCACCTAGAGGCATCATTTCAGAAAAAAACTATAGGGGGTGGCAAAAAATAAATTAAAAAGTCAATAATCCCTAACCCATAATGCTATGATCACTGGCGTAGCTAGCCTATATGACACGTCGGCCCTGGTGCAAATTTTACTCACGGCTCTGACACGCACACTCCAATATATCGGCGAAATCCACAGAGCAAGCAGATGAACTTCAGATGCTTCAATACAATACAAATTGACTTTTAAAAAGTTAACTGCGTCAACACCTTATATCAAATATTAGTAGAAGGAGTACTTCTAGTACTCTCCAAGTTTTCTCTAAATTTGAGCTGCATTCTTCCAGCATGTGAACCGCGTATCAATGAAAATTCGAGTCCGGTTCTTCTCCCCTGCCACGATTGTGTCACCAGCAGCAAGGAAAGCAATACACAGAGTCTGATGACATGCAATACTCAATCCATTCGTGAATCTTATACGCTTGTGCCGAAAAAAATCTTCCATTCGTGGATGGAAAGCAAGACAATTGAGGCTGGACAGGGGGGTCATGTCTAACACGCTGCTTACCCAACTTGCTGTTGCTAGTCTTGCTGCTATTAGCAGTGCTAATGTCCATGCTAGTAGTAGTGTCGGTTAATGAGTTAATGATGCTGAATAGTTAATGTTGCTGAATTTGACTCGTCATGTGTATGTTATTTAGTTTTCATTAAAAATCCTTGTATATTTAGCTGTTTGTTTGTTTGTTTCATTTTTTAATTAACCAGGCTAAATATGAAGTTAACTTACTTACGCTACCTCTTTGAATCCTAGCTAGCTGCACCTCACCACTTGGCGGCCTCCTTCACGTACTCGCGTGCTCACTCTCGTTCAGAATCACTTGTCTCGGATCGAGAGTGAAGCTGGCTGCATCAAATAATCCCCTTGCCTGAATCTGATCTGCGATATGAACATTTTTGCAATTTAATCTCATTTTATATCAGCGTAAATAGATATAGTGGGCGTTTATTATGAAGACATACAGAGAAATAAAATATGTGTCAAAACAACTTCTTTTCATATAGGCCTAGGATTCTCACCAACTCAGGTAATGGCTCCCGGCAGTCTTCCGGGACCAGCCAGGGATAGGAGGGGGCAGGACTATGAAGCTCTATATTCATTAAAAAATACAAAAACGTTAAATATACTCGAAGCTGGTCCAGAAAAACGGCATAGTTTGCGAACGGGTGTTATATTGAACAATCCAGGAAATAGACGGTAAGACATAATCACTAGAAATGGTTTAAAAGTAAGTTTTAGTTAATGCCTACACTCTTAATGAATAAGGAATTTACTTCCGAAACCAGTGTGACGTAATCACTTGACTATTATGTCAAGTGTGTATTTTTTTTTTTTTGATGATGCACCCTACTGTTATTTTGTGGGTCAAATTGACCCATTTTAAAGTTTGAAAATATAATAAATAATAAATATTTTTGACTATTTTTTCAGTATGAAACTTTTTCTTCTGCCCTTAATTACTGTTATCAACATATAAATGGAAAATGGTTCATTTGATGTGTTTGCAACCACCCCCTGCTATGTTGGACTGATAGAATGAACTATGGTGAACTTGTGTCTACGCTAGATAAACTCCTCAAAAAAGTTTGGAAATTTGTGTCAATCATAACTTTGTCACTGTATTATTAGCATTGTATCTTATATCATTGGAAAGCCTGTTTATCTCACTTTACAATTATATCCCATTTGTAAGGATCATGCATTCGTGGGATGAGCAGCACAGCTTATTATGTGGGTGGGGTCCCAATATCAAACAGTATATTCTCCTGTTGGTATTGACTCTATTGAGTTGTTTGGGGGATTTAACTCTCTATCAGTAACAAGGAACAAACAATACGTATTGGTAATTTTACGCTTTATTCATTGAACAAACAGCCAGGGGCCTCAATAGCAGGTGGAAGAACCATACGTAGCCACAACAGCCTGGCACCTCCTCCTTATGCTGGTCACCAGCCTGGCCATGTGTTGCTGTGGGGTGGGATCCAATCCCCCAAACAACTCAAAACAATAGAGTCAATACCAACAGGAGAATATGCTGTTTGACATTGGCTGGGAAATTTGGCAGATTTCACTTGGGACCCCACCCACATAATCAGCTGTGCTGCTCATCCCACAAATGCATGATCCTTACAAATGGGACATCGTTGTAAAGGGATGAATGAACATGATTTCCAATGATATAAGATACAATGCTAATAATACAGTGACAACTGAGATATGATCGACTAAACACAAATTTCCCCAAAATTGTTGAGGAGTTTAGATTAATGTTGAAGGCTTCATAGGCTAACGTTACCTGGTTGAAATCGCCTCACAGTCTTACCACAACTTCGAATTCAGATAAATGAGCCGCGAATAGTTACTAAAAATGTTTAATAGCCATCTTGTTAACTAGCGTAATTAACTAACTTTGATTAATTATTTTATCCTGATATAGCCTGGCTACATCCTAAAACTAACATTACGATGGTCGTTTTTCATCCAGCGTCAGTGGGGCAATGTTAGTAAAGCTGGAGGATTGTGTCTGGTGAGTTAGCAGCGAGTGGGTTTGCAAGCGGAGTGAGGATGGCGCCCAGTGCAACAGCAAACGTTACTTTGGCTAACTCGTCCGCTGACCCGCTAGCCTCATACTATCATACATGCTATGACACAAGACGGTATTTCATCATGTTCACTGGGGTAGGTTAGATGAGATTTCATTTGAGGGGAAAATGCGAATAGGGCTCCTCACGTGATTGTACTGTGACGTAACTAGGATTACCACTTGACCATGTTCCAAATCTCATCGGTTTGTTTTTAGAGTTCAGTGCACCTACTCAACACTCACCGATTAGTTTTCATGCCTCTCTCTTTTCTCTGTAGCCTAAAAATAATTTGGACCCAGGAAAAATGTTAAATGTGATTGCCTGCTTCTATTGATTACCATATTGTGAACTTTTGGTACCTAGATTGCGCTGGGGCGACTTCGTTGACTTTCACAACACTCCATTGGAAATACATGGCAGAGCTCATCGGTAATACTATTTCTGGGCCATGGCAGCCATCTTGCGGTGGTGACATTGCAGAAAAACCCAATTGAATAGGGTTGAATGGAACCACGTGACCACATTTCCTTACTAGTTCTTATATAGGTCTGTGGGTTTTACTCAGTTCTGTAATCCTGTTTTGTAGTATACCCCTCAGGGCTACTAATCCATTGCAATTTCACAGATTGGGCTAAGCATGGTAATACAGACTCGCGTTTATAATATTTCTACTAATATTGCAAAGTTCCTGCAAGTTGTAACCTAGTGTGAAAGCGAACGCGAGCTCCGCTTCGTGGTTATTGCTTTCCATGTCAGCCTACAAGAAACTACCGGAAAAAAATCTTCAATAGCAAATTATGAAAACCTTTGATGAATTGTTAAACTAAGTGTTGTCTACAAGTGTTTTTATTGTTAGAAGCTAAGGTTAGAGTTTGGTGGGCTATTGTTTAAGGTGCTCTAATTTCGTCATTAACAGATGTTATAACATTAATAAAGACAGGCTAGCTAACGTTAGTGTTAGCTACATTGCGGGTTAGCTAGCTCACGTTAGCTGAGGGAAAGGACGAACGACCAATCTATAACAACATTGAATTCAAAACAAGAAAACTGTTAAAAGGGTAAAATATTTGATATTTAAAATAATAATTTGTTTAATGTAACCCTGAACATTTGTAACCATCTGTAACCATCTGTCCAAATGGTCAAATCTATCAGCATTTGGCTGGTGGCTGGTGTTCATTTATCACCCTGATGATCATGTATCATACATGGCGAGTAAAAAAATAGAAATAACATTACACCTCTATTAAAGCATTTTGAATGTCCATAATACTTTATGTCACAGCTTTTTCCCCTCATTCGGACCATGAAGGAGCCGAGACGAGGAGTGGGGAAGAAAGGGAGATATTGATGGGACTGCTCAGTTAAGTTACAAACTTTTTTACTGTTTTTGATGCCTTGGGTTTTGTCTCATGTACCTTTCGGTTTATCATTCCCAGCTCAGAACCCACCCTGCACATCACGTATTCTCTAAGGAATTTATCTCACAGATGTAGTGCATGTTCAGGGTGGGTGCATAGGTTCATAGGTGAACCTTTTCACTCTGATTGTTAGCTTCCTCACTAGCCCTTTGTGTGCTCATAGCATGGGCAAACTAGAGCCGATGACTGCCTCTATGTGGGTCGTCAGGAGCCTGGTGGTGTTGGAGGGCTGAATGAGGCCAGTGTATGTATCATTTTCAGAGTATCTTTTCTGATTTAGAAACATTGATCTCTCACCATGCTCACTAGGTGACTTTATTAACATTTCCTCGCATTTTGGGCAGGAACTGAAGAGTGGATCGTTTTTCACCTGGTTTTGGGGAAGGAAAATGAATAATGAAGAGCATATGCTGTACATGTCAATTTGGTGTCAGTGATGGGATCATTTTCTCACCAGCCAGCCAGCTATATAGCAGAGGACCTACTCTTTGACGATGTTATGATTATCTTGGTCAAGTGCAGTTTCTAAGTCCTCTGCTTCTTCTGTAGCCTCCTCTATAGCCTCCTCTCTAATCACATGATCTCCCTGATCTCCCAGAATAGGTGACTTCACGTGGTGAGTATTTATTGAGTGAGAGATTGATTGAACTCACAATTGATTATGATGACATTGAAAAGGGATAGTACACACCTCTGTTTGTTGAGGTGTTGCTGTACAAAGGAGTGTGGTGCTCTGCGAGACAGTTCCCTTTCAAGTTAGCTGACAATTTGGCCAGAGAGACACTTTTCAGGGCTGCAGTAAATTTTCTGCTGCTGGGGTGAGTCCTGTGCCCTCTCTTTCCCCTGATGACTGAGAATAAATTTTGAAAATGAAAATAGCATTTGTATTTATCTTCTCTGAACACGTATACATGTGTTGCTGTCTTCATGGTGTATTTCGATCTCTTTTATTTCTTCCATGTTACCTCGATACAGTTCTGGTTCAGCTTGGCCATGCACAATAATTGAAGTCCTTAGCCAACCAGCTGCTCGTGTAGGAGGAGGATGCTCCTTATGGTCAGTATCAGACCGCTCTGACTGGGTGGCTTAAAATAGACATTTTGGGCAGTAATACCATTTCAATTGAAAAGTCATTACTTGCTGCATTACCATTTTAACTGAAACGTCGTTATTTACAATGAGTGAACTTTTTCATTACTTTTTCGAACAGAAATCTGTAGGCACACCTGTTTTTCACCATTAGAATCCACTATACTCATAGTCATCCCAAGGTTTTAAGAAATGCTTCACTTGTTGATGTGGAAATATACAGTGCCCTCCACTATTATTGACACCCCTGGTAAAGATGAGTAAAAAGGGTTATAAAAAATTAACCGTTTGGTGAATTAGCTTAACGTCACACTGAAAAAATGTGAAAATCCAACCTTTAATTGAAGTAAATGTATTATGATATATCCCTCATCAAGAAATAATTGTGTTTAACAAAACCACGTGTGCCACAATTATTGGCACCCCTGCATTTATGTTTAGAATAAAGTAATCATCTTTAATATTTGGTTGCATATATTTTGCAACCAAATGAAACCCAACAACATGAAAAGACTCTTGATATCTTATTTTCTGGTACTCTTACAAGCGATACTATAACGTCTCTGCATTTGAATGGATCTCTATTGGAATTGGGAGGTGGGACTAGATTTAGCTGTAAATTATGCTGGAACAGTATGCAATACATGATTGGTAAAATGGCTGTAAGTCATCAAGGGTCTGAGGTATCAAACAAGTCTCAAACCATCACTCTGCTGCCAGATATGCATTAGATATGGATGGATCATTTTCGATTTTTCGATTTTTTTTCGAATTCGATTCGATTTTTTTTTTATTCTTTTTTCGTAGGTTCACGATCATCATTTCGATTAATACGATTCGATTACGATTAATTTTCGATTCGATTTCGAAATTATATTTTATTTTATTTAAAAAAATGATAATTACAATTTGATAATTATTGATTCACAATATTTACCATTAGTATTAATATTCAACAGTTTTTTACAGCATCCATGTTAGCAATATTGCAGCTAGCACAACATGCAAATTTTTGCAGCAAACATATTTAAAATAATATAAATGACTAAACAATTTATTATAAAAGTTATTTTTTTTATTGTTTTTTTTATTTTAACAGTTTTTTTAACAAACAACATTAAAATTTATAAACATTACAAAAAAATAAAAAAAAAAATGAAACAATAAAAATGTATAAAAAAAAAAAATGAAAAGCAAGAAAAATAGTACCTACTATAACTTATACTAAGCATCCCCTCTCATAGTACTCTCCTAATGTTTAGTTGCAGAGATGCGCAAATTCATCCGTTAAAGTTAGCCTTTTGCTTTAGTTTTCGTAACAGTTTTTTTTTTTTCTTTCATACAGAGCAGGAGCAGGTTTTTTTTTTATGTAGGTTTTTTTTTCATATGGGTATGGTGTATCTAGGTTCCACGATAATTATTAATAAAATATTAATTATTAAGTAAAGTATAATTAATATTAAAAGATGTCTAAAAATTCTCTTGCTATTTTTGTTTTCTCGAACGTCTATTGAATTTTGAAAAAAAAAAAAAAAATTTAAAAAAAAGAAAGTTTTTTAAATTTAAAAATTAATAAAAACATGTAAAAAAAAAAAAAAAAAAAAAAAAAAAAAAAAAAAAAAAAAACAATGTTTCTCCATTGTTCCAGGAAACTCCTCAGGGGGAAGGAACAAGACTCTGAGTTTAGCTGCTTGCAACTGCGCTCCGTTAACGCACATTGTGTGGTGTATCATGTTTATCATGTTTTTATCATGTTTGTTGTCCTTTTTCCTGTATATGAGATCTCTACTTCTTGCAGCTTGCAATTGCGTGCTTGTTTTTCAGTTTTCCTTCCCTTCTCTCTTCAAACATGATTTTTTCTATTTTTCTGATTTTCGGTTTCGTTCTGTAAGTTGTTTCTGTCTGTTTGTCTGTTCTCGAGCAGCGCGCAGCGCAGCTAGCGCTTTCGCTCAGTCCGCGTCGTGTAGTAGTCTTGATTCTCGTCCCGTCCCTCAACTCTCGCTTATCATGTGGGGGGGAGGAAGAAAAACATGGATTGAAGCTGTTCAAAAAAGTTTTAAAAGTAGTGTCGTAGAAAGAATATATATTTTTTTTTTTTTTTAATAAAAAAAAATACATGTGCACATTCATTTAAAATGCGATATTAATCGCGATGCTTATCGATTCGAATCTTACAGATCGATTGCAGTTATTTACACATCGGATCGATCGATGCACGCGATGCGGGTGCATGTGTCACCCCCTAATGGATCAATTTAAGGGTGGTTTTTCCTGACAAATTTTCCTATTGAACTCTATGGAAAATAAGTTAATTTATATCAAGAAATAAACGGGACAAAACAATATAAGCAAGAGAAGGCCACACTTGGAAAATTCCCCATTGACTCCAAACAGTGGTGCCCCCAGAAATGTTTCATAGGGGGGGCCAGGGGGGGGGGCCACTGAAAATCATATTCTGGTTTCAATATTGATTATAATAATCACATCGTCTACCCTTTTCTGAAAATGTGACGAGCTTGCCAAAAATCCAAATTGCTTAGGTATTTAGTCAACAATTGACTTTAATTTACGTTAAGTGCACCACTGAGTGATACATTCATTTGCATTAGAATTGTCAGTAAGACAATGAAGGTGAGCAGGATAATGAAGAAAGCAAAATTATGATTATGTGACAACCTAATAAATAAAAATACTACAAGCAAACTGGAAAGGAAGAAAGGGATGCCATTGAAATAATAGTATTAATTAGCATATCTGAAAGGGCTGTAGGCCATGCAACCCACTCACCAAGAGTACGGACAATTTTTGTGGGAGGAAGACACAAGATTAATTTGTGATGCCTTGTTACAATTTATATTTCAAGAAAATATTTCCCATGTGATTAGCAGTGCTATAAGGCAACACTGGAGCAATTGAAGGACTTGAATTGCTTAAAATGGCATCGCCATACCAACCACAATAATCATCTTATCAATGTCTTGGTCACATGACTTATTGTTTCTGAGTTTTGAAAATAATTTTATTTTTCTGTTTTTAAAATCAGATAATAGAGTGTGCTATTATGCATAATTCTTACTCTTTCAAAATTATTTTACTTATTTCAGTTTTAAAATAATATATTCATAAATGTTTTCAAGGAATATAATTTTTTATATAAGCTGTAGTTTTTTTAAAATATAAATATATCTTTCCTATTTCAAATTGTGATTGCTGTTAGATTCTGTTAAAAGTATGTTGTGACTAGGTCATAAACATCAAACATCAAAGAGAGAACATTGTGGAGCCAGACTTTAAAATCTGTCCTTTTTCCATACATTGAAGTTTAATCTTGGAATTAAACTGGCCAAACATTAGTATTCAAT
Source organism: Ilyophis sp. 1 JC-2022 (assembly GCA_022702515.1). Taxonomy (NCBI): domain Eukaryota; kingdom Metazoa; phylum Chordata; class Actinopteri; order Anguilliformes; family Synaphobranchidae; genus Ilyophis; species Ilyophis sp. 1 JC-2022. The sequence goes on along the minus strand of CM040395.1, from coordinate 44,209,189 downwards.
AAAAGCATCTGGAAAAAGTTCATAAGACGGCTATTGCATTTCTCATAATGCCCTGAGGAAGAAAAAAGATTATTACTGATAAATAGTGAGAAAATATGGAAACTTCCTTTTGAATATATTTAGGTATGGATGTTATGTTGAAAATGATTGGGGAATGGCAATACTGCTTCAATATAAACTATTTTAATTAAACAAAATGCACACTACATGCATTAAATAATTGATTATACATGTAGGCCTACTGTGTGTGTGTGTGTGTGTGTGTGTGTGTGTGCGCGCGCGCGCATTAAAAGGATGGTTTTAAAGTGTGTATGAACTAATAATTTTTTTATAGCTGAATAAAGAATAAACAAACATACAAGCCTTAATGTACAGTGCACGTCTCTGATCCATTTTATTGATTGTGCATTTCTACAGGTCTTTTGTTTTGGAAATTAATAATTTCTCATTGATTGTAATACAATACCTTTATCAATATAAGACTGAATGGAACCATTTGATAGTGTTTAACTTCTGCCTTGCGACTGAATTTGCACAATAACTGTTGATAATATTTGATGGTTAATATAACAGACTTCCTAAAGCTTTCATGAATTATGCATAATGTCCTTTTGCAATGCCCTCCTGCTTTATTTTGCTCAACCTACATTTAAAAGCTTTGTGTTCGAGTGAACGGACAAGGGATTCCACCTGCGCATATCTGTCTCACACCTATTAAAACAGGTGGGTAATTTCACAAAGGGATATATTCTTGACTGAAGTAATACATAGCTCGTGAACTCAAGCCTTCTCGCACTACTAAAAACAAGGTGCCATTATATCTATGGGATGTTTGATGTGCATCATAACATTCTCCCAGAGATATCATAGGACCTTGTTTCCCAATGAAGTATGGCCAGATAGACAATGCCAGGCTGTGTATCTAGAAATGAATAATCCTGTTGATGTGTTTTAACCAGTTAACCTATAGGACAAATACACAAGTATAATAAAGCACAAAAATATTAACAATGGCTCATCACATATAATAGATGAGAGCAGACCTTTAACATTTGCGAGCTATACTATTAAAATCTAGTTAATAAAGGGATCCACAAAAGGATTGCAATACTTTTGTGGCCATTATATGTTCGCAAGAACCAGAAAAATATGTGCATTTCACAAAGAACCCACATAGAGTGAAAAGCACTTGCAACTGCACTACCAAAGAAATAGTGACACAATGTCTGGGTAATGCATACCTAAATTGTGTTATCTTCATAAATGTAAAATAAAATAATAATTTTGTATGCAAATGGTGCTCAATAGAAGATTTCAGATTGGCAATAGGCACACATTTTTTTTAGATGACCTGAAACCCGGTGGTAATGCACCACAGTCCATTTAAAAGCCATGCAAGATATAAACCTGTCAATGACCTTGAAAGCTGCCATAGTTACAAGAGGACACCACTAGCATGCTATGTAATATACTGAATGTGCCCCTGTGTAATTGATTGCCTGCTATTATTTAAGTAGTCTATTTCATTGTACAGAGACAAATATGTCTGGTAACACAACCCATTCGTATCTATGCAACCAATTTCCAGCACCCAAAAATGTGTACATATCCTATGAATAAGGGCCTCTGATTTTTGGACAACAAGGTACAACTGTTTCAAATTTTCCCACGGGACTTGAGCAGTAATACATATCTGTTTCATACACATATCAGTTTTGTACACATGCAAACAGGAGGTTTGATGTAGAAAATGTAAAGTTGTACCTTATTCACATCATTGACTCTCAGGGATTCACTGTAAACTAGAGTGGTGGAACTTAATTTTTCACTGGGGGTATTCACATATGAATTATGAAAATAAATGAATTTAAGGAATGACAATAAATGGTACAAGTGCCTTCTTTAATTTAAGTGTTTGTGTAAAGTTGACACCTAGACTTATAAAGCTTTAAACAGAATAGTACAAAACAGGTGAAAATTGGCAAAATTAAGCCTCTGTACTAAAGAGTTAAGAAATCTTTGAGGAATTGGATTCAATGTGCTGTCTGTATGTAAACACGTTTGGTTCCATCAATGAAAACGGTTTTGGAAACACTGGTTTGGGAATAGAGAATTGCTCATACAAAACCCAAGGTGAAATACATATTTTGGTTTTTGTTGTTGTTAGTTTAAGCCATACAAATCGCTCAAATCGTGACAGACAGCAAATATAGAATGTCAATCTACGAGATAAGTACTGTTGTCATTTATAACATTTGCGCTATTTATAGTTTATTTATTATCTTGATTTTTTCCAGATCATAGTCATTGGTTTTGTGTTAGAACAGTATGTCAAAATACAGTATATCAACATTATATTTAACAATGTTGCCCCCATTCACAGTAAAAAAAAAAAAAAATGTGCAATGATGTGCAAGAAATATGGCACTTGCAACACCTTGTGCAATAGGTGTTGCACATAATAAATGCAAAGCCTGCAGCACTAATCAGCCCTACAAGACATTATTAAAATGAACATCAAATCCAGATGCTTTCAGAAGCAATGTAGGGAAAGTATTGCATATGTATTCGTGAGTAATTCTATGTTCTCAATTATATTATTGGGTAACACTTTATTCTGATTGTTCCATGTTGACACTCAACTTGATATCAACTGATATAACAGTTCAGTGTTAATTTAAAGTCAATTGCATGGCAGGTGATTGTCCACAAACTCCACAAGGTGTCAAGAAACACTGTATTGACACTGTGAACACTCTTTTTTTTAAAAAACTCTATTGACACTCAGCAAAGTATAAACTGACAGTTTGCTGTATCTCAACATTCAGTTGATATCAAGTTGAGATCAACATGGGACATTCAAAATAAAGTGTCACCTATTAGGGTAAGTGTACTCATTATATTAGTAATGCTTGAATATGGTACTCTATTTGAAATTAAATTCTGTTTCAAGACCTATGTACTAACTAACAGGGAGCCAAGATGCAATCTGAAGAAGTCTTGAGTCTACGCTGGAAGATGGCCAGTGGCTCTGCTGTTCTGACTTCTGTGGGCAGGTTATTCCACAACAGGCGGCCAGAACAGACAGGAGACATGACCGAGATTAGAGGTTGCAGAGCGGAGTGGTCTGGCCAGTGTGTGACATGGAAGAGCACCAGGGCCTCGACCAGGAGCTGAGTGGAGTAGGTGGTGAAAAAATGGCGGATTCTTCAGATGTTGCAGAAGAAGAATCTGCTCAACAATGCTATGTTCTCAGCGAAGATTCCAAATGGCTTGGAAAGATTTTCGTTCTGGTTTGTATTGACTTTTGTCAAATCCCTCATTTGTACAATAAGGGTGTGTACGATAATTTTAGAGTGCTGGAAATTAATTAAATAAATACAAATGGGATAATAACTACACTGAGTAAAACCCGGAGCAGCTCTTTTTACTTCAGTCCATGTACTGGATTTGGGAGGGTTCTGGGTTTTACTCAGTGCAGTTATCCAGCTAACTCAGTAATCCTGCTTCATAGTACGGGAAGCTTATTTCTCTCCTGAGGAAGACGGTAACCATTTTATTTTACACCCTGCTAATTACCAGGTATTTACTAGTACATTAGATGGTAATAAAATATAGTTATTAGGAAAGTACCCGGAAGAAGAATATAGTAGGTACTAAGTTATTATCTAGTGAGTACATTGGACCCTGCTAGGAAACTAGATGAGAATAAAATATCATTAGTAGGAAAGTACTTGTAGAAACACTTAGTAAGTAGTCTGACATGGAAACCTGCTAGGAAACTTTAAAAAGAAAACAGGTTAATAAGTGTATACAGTGTATGAATATGTGTAAAATGCAAAATATGCATTATATTGCATTACTTTAACACTTTACCTGCCAAATTATTTGAGTTTTTGCTAATTTGTTGCTTAATTTGTTTTCATGGGTAAATAATGATAATAGTACCATCAGAAATTGGGTTCCAGCAGGAAACCTACTTGGACCTCTAACAGATCTTCAGATATTAGCGGTGCTACAATGTATGCCAAATATTGTAAAAATGCATTGAGAATTGCATGTAGCAAGGACCTCCAGATCTCAAATGTCTTAAATGTCCCTATCACTTCTAAAATTTAAACTACGCCCTTGGCAATCTACCTGCATTGCTGTCACTATTGCCAAGAAAATGTTGCATGAAAATTGTCTTGACTATCCTGAAAAATGCTATTTATTTTTTGAAAGGTACACCGGATTATGATATATGTGATCACCAACTCCAATTTAATACAGAACATTTATTATATCCAGCCAAGACTCACAGGCGCGGCAGTGCACGTCAGGTTCACTTAGAAGGCGCATTAATGCTATTGTATCTGCAACTACTGGGGCAAATACAAGCACTCAGTCCTCAATGAGTTATAGTGCCCTATAGGTCTACAGATGCTTTCTTACTTAACACACCAAGGCACAAGAAAATTAGGAAATGAAATTCAAACGAAACTAACTCAAAAAATTGTTGGGCATTGTATCATGTGCACTTTCGTTTGAATGCTTCATGTGCACACTGCATAGAAGCAGTCCACACAATGACTGCTAAATTCCTGGCATCACCCAACTAATCTGAGGGAAAAGGCAATGAAAATAACATCACAGAATCACATAAAGGGGAAAATGTCCTGTCTTTTGTGTAGTTTGTGTTATAGAAAACAGTTTCGTCTCTGGCTAATTCACTGAAATGCACATCAGCACAAAAACTGACAAATCTAAATTTGGATGTCAAGGAAAATTACTTGAAGGCTACCCATAGCCAAGTCTGGGACAGTAAAAAGGTCCCATTGACGGGGGAACTGTAGGTAATTGAGACGGGGTCGACTGCAGAGTGCATATTCAGAGGCCTTCAGCAGAGATTTTGAGACAATCCATCTGGTGTTCAGATTTAAGGGTGTTGTGATTAGGAGTAGCAAGGGATATCAGTATCACTGACTTTTCAGGAAATGTTGACTGCAGACACAATGAGTCAACACATTGTAACTATTATCTAAAAAAAGAAAAAGTTTTCAACGTACAGAAATGCTAAGTTACTCAAGCATACAAAGCACTGCCTATAATAAAACTGGCAAAGTCAAGGCCTGCCATTAAAAGTATTGATATATAAATGAGGCCAAGTTACAACAAACAATACTGGCGATCTTAGCTCACACAAATTAAACAGGCTCTATTCCAAAGCAATGCCACCCAAAGTTTCCTAAATGATTTAATGTAATTTGGCCCTGTATTTTTCATCTTACCACCTCAAAAGAATGTGTGTCACGTGAAAGCGTCAAGTAACACAAATTGCCTCATGGAAGACATCATTTAAATTAATGATGAAAGGAGAGCAAAAGGGGGAAGTCTTTTTTCCTTGTATATTTTCAAACTTGCTTATTGCCGCTTTAACATAACACTAGAAAAGCTACAGTGTGTCACTTTAAGAACAAGAATCAAATCTGTTGTTGTGATATCCATGGCTCTCCCTTTGTAACTTTTTCTAAACCTATGTATGTATTGAACATTCTGATATAATTTGAATATCAATATTGCATGAGGAAATTAAGTTATAAACAGTAACTTTATTAAATGTCCATGAATTTACAATAATTTATTTTGCTGTATGCTTGATCATTCAGATGGCTGTGTTGTGACGTTGTTGCAAAATGACAAGCTTCCAAACGTGCGAGTGTTGCCTACTAAATGTAACGTGAACCATTATCAGTTATTACTGTATGACGTATGCTAGCTATACTGTATATTCAGTTAGCTAGCTACAACCCAGTCATGTAAAGTTGTTGGGGATTAAATTAATATCTATTACACTAACAGTGATGACCTGTCTTGTGGCTGTGGAAGTTATAGGCTAACTGACAGGGGAGAGTGACAGTGAGCCAGAAAGATATTTTTTCTAGTCTATGGTACAGCTGTTCCAGCTAGCATTATGCCAAAAGAGAGAATGTGGTAGTTATCTGTCCAGCTAACGTTAATGATTACCATTGATGCCACATATGCCAGTGCTGGCCAGCTAGCTGCACTTCAGTAACTAGTTTCATTTTACATCGAAAACCTGAATGTACCTGAATTCTGTATGTTTACATGAGGTCAGAAGGTACAGAAATTAATGTTTTTAAGGGCTGAGAGTCTGTGGTAATTGTGGTTATTTCTGAAGGAAACCCTGAAAAGTGCCAAACTCTCAGTGTTGTATAGGTATGGGCATGCCTCACCAAGCCAATACAATTCAGACTTTGTGAGTGACAGAAAAAGAGAACATGACCTAAGAGCTTGAAACATTTACTGTATTCAGATCTGAATATGGGTGAACGGTTAACCTACTTTCCCCTTTGGCACCAAAACTTTACAACCCGAAGGACCATTTACAGTTTGGGAAGTAGTTTTAATGGGGCTTCCCGTCTCAGCATTTCCAAGCACAACTAAACATAAAGTCTGCAATTGAACAGGGGGGGCCCTGTGACACAACATCTCATCGACATTTCAGGCGCACGGCCCCAAAGCACCCTTGGTTTAATATGTAAGGCATATACTGTAATATGGCTGTGATGTAAGAGTAGTAAAAAGTGATTTATGGGACACAACAAGCTATTAAGAAGCTGTATGTGGTGGGGTAATCAGAAGAGGAAATGGGGTGGAAATTCTCCTCTTCATGCCACATTGAGTCATCCTTCAGTGAAAGAATCTTCCCATTATCCACACCTCATCTAAATGGCCCAGGATGATCACTATGGGGTAACGTCAACCTGTTCCCAGGTCAGCTGGAAGAAAGGCACGTACACTCTAAACACTAAAAACAGTGGTGAACTTCAACTGGAATTACAGGATGAAGGCGCATCTACGTAAACATATTTAAAGTGACAGTATTAATTAGGGCAATTAGGGTAATATTGTGTGTAAATATTAAAGGTCTAAATGCAGAGGAGTTCAGTAGTTCATAGTTTTAGTGTATATATTTTTTTTTTACTTTTTTTTCTTTTATATTTAATGTTATGTTTTGGTTTTTTTTTTGTTACTTTTCGACTTCGTCTTTCGTCTACTTCCGTTGTGGTCAGTGGTGATGGTGTGTGGTCTGGTGTGGATTGGAGGAAAAAGAAGAAACGACGGAGCGACGATGAAGGGGGGGGGGGGGGCAGGGCACACTTTCACAGCGTTCTCAGCTCGGCGAAAACGGGCGAAGGGGGGGGGGGGGGGGTCGTGTGTCGTGACAGGACAGGACGATCCGATCCTCTATATAAAAAAATACAGCTGACATAAAGACACACATCCCCATGTGACAGGACTGACGACGAAGACGGAAGTATTACCGTCGAAACATGTCAGGTAGGAAAACATACCTTTGTGTCTGATATAAAAGAAAACTATGATCAGAGGGAGTCTGCTGTGTGTCATTGTGTTTTGTGGTTCACATTATATGCATTCACTGGAATTCAAAACATGTTTATAACATTCCACCTAATTAAAAACACATGATTAGTTTTAAAACTAACATTCATTACCTCATTCATTATGTCAATTATGCCAAGGTTTCTATGCAACACACAAAAAAAATACAGTTAATCAGGTAATTGAATCCTCACTGAATAACACACCTCATTAATGTATTTTTGAATCAATTTAATCTGTTTTTACCCTCATGATTAATGTAAATCCTGGCCTTAAATAACTGAGGAGAATACAGTGTACCTGTAGTGTGTCTACATGGCCATGGAGTTTGTGAACTTGTTCCTGTCTGCAAGCATGACAAAATGTTGTGATGCATGTCATGTGAACAATAAAGCATGTTTCATGTATATCGCAGAGATGACATTTGATTAAAAAAAATATATATTTTATTGTACAAAATATGATAAATCAGAAAGTAACTGGAATTCAGATGAAACATGTTCTACTGTGAAAAAATTGAACCCTGTGAACAGCACCAATATTTTGACTGGCTCTGTTCTACTTATAACAAAATGAAATTCTCAACTCTCATTCACTCAAAATTTAGCATAACACTGAGCTACATATCCAGAAATGTCGTGGCATATCCCTCTTAATCATTCCTCTTAACATGACCCTTGAAGATAATGTGGCTGAATCTTGATTGGTCAGGAGATTGCTAGAAAGTAATGTATACTCTGGTGACATCCGGTATATTTTGTCACTGCCTTTACCAAATATGTCAGTGTAGGGGACATTTTTTAAATGTAAAAAATACGTGCATGTACTTGTTGTTTGTGCTAAAGCAGGATTTAACAATACATGCTGACATAAAAAGACAGCACATGAGTAAAAATAAATAGCCAGTCTTGCACAGCTAGACTATCTATGTGTAATATCTCATATTGCATTTACATTTAAATTCTGAAGTCCATCTTGCAACATTTGATTTTGACTTAATTTTCAATTTAGAAAGAAGCAACTGCATGTACTTTCTGCATGTACATTCCTGGGGTTGGAAAATATCACATTTTTGGTGAAGACCAAATCCCTACTCCCAAGTTTTAAACTTGGACAATTTTCATGAGGGGCTCAGAGTGCAATGCAATGTATGCATATGTTTTATAACAGTATTCTCTGAGTGTGTCTAATGTACTTAGCCACTTTCATCTCCATTTAGTACTTATTGATGCAATGAAACAACACATTTATCATTGGACGATTAATTCAGCAAAATTTAAGTGAGCTGCTGTGATTAAACGATTCGTAGATTTTTATAAATCTGTAATTCTAGCCAAAGTTGTCATTCACCATGAAAGATGTATTTTTCACAAGGTTCTGTAAAGTCTGAACTGTGACATTAAAGTGAAGTGACATAAAGTCTATTTAAAATGTGTATTTTTTCTAGTTACTGTTTTATTTACATAATTCAATACCATTATGGAAATGTACTCTTTTTTCTATCCAGCCATTTGAATATATTGCCCATGTGATAGTGTCAATGGCACTAATACATGCTCCGAAGTATCCAAAATAGTATATTTTAAGGGAGCACAGTGGTGATTAATTACTCGGGCAATAAAAGCCACTGCTAATCCATGTCTCCCTTTGTGCATGTCATGCAGCTAGCTAGCATTGACCTTCAGTGACCTCAGTTGTGTTTTCCTGTTTTAATTTGACGTTTCATTTTTGCCATTGGGGCCTCTTTACAGAAATGGCCGATGTATGCTCTAATGGAAAAGGACATAGAGGACTTGCATTGACACAAAGTTGCCCCAGAGTACAACCAAGAACAGTTTATTAGGTTTATTCTGGTCAAGGTTACAGCAAGGCCACGGCCTTCCCCAGTATCCTTTGTGCTGATGCAGGCCCGAGAGCTCTCCAGTACTCCCCTTCCTGGTCAGTATTTCATTCTAGTAAATTTAGGCATGAGTCTGAACAATGTGACTCTGCATTATGGGAGGAAACCGGAACACATTTAAATAGATATAAACATTGAGAACTAGTGAGTCTTTCTGGATGATGTGCTTGGAGGTCGAAATAAATATAAATGATGTGACTTTTACATCTTTAGATGTTTCTTCCATTGTATGATAGGAATTAAATCGTGATCATAGCTAGTATACGTGTTTCTCCTTGCCCATCACTTTACTGACGAAACATACACATGCGACACATGTGAATTCTAATTAAATTCAAAAGTTTTTAATTAAAAAGCCGGTATAGAAGGCCTCAAAGGTTTCAGTGTGATGTCTTCATCTGGAAATATTAGCCGCATTTAATAATAACCAAAAAACCTTATGTTTTAAAGCAATTATTTTCTTAATTGACTTTGCATTCAGATACAAAAGAACAGATTTATTTAATTCATGCTCATATCTTAATTACTCATGAGGGTCTCTCTGCTGTTTTCAAATTACTGTGATCATTTTGGGTGCATTATATAAAAAAGCATTCTCAAGTTTGTTACCAGTCTGGAAACAGAGAATGGGTTTTCCAGCCTGGTAATCCAAAACATCTGCATCATCTGCTGCCAAATGTTTGCAATACTTAGGTCCGGAGTCGTTAAATATTTCCAAGATTTTTATTTTCCACTCAACTATGTCGAACTTCAGATGAGTGTAGATCTTAGGCTGTGCCTCAGCCTTCGTGCGTAATTGTGAGTGTTCTGACTGCCTACACCTGGGGTGGGCAACCCCAGGCCTCGCGGGCCGGTGTATGCATGTTTTTACTGCAACCAGTTACCACGGCTCAATCAGCTAATTAGTCATACACACAATCACCGATTCACTCGTAAATTACAGAACGATAAAACGCTACAATACACGCATACCGGTACAAAAACATTCACCAGCTGCTGTTCATATCACGAATATGTAGATTAAAATATCAGATCATGTAAACAATTAGGCGAATTAACTAATTGTTAACTGGTGGCAGCAAAAACCTGCATACACACCAGCCCGCGAGGCCAGGAGTTGCCCATCCCTGGCCTACACCATATGGGAATTAGTAAATGAAAATTATATCCAGGTTAGACATAAGTATCAACGGCAAGTATCAACATTTGAAGACTTACACCCCATACCCCAGGATCATGAAAGCACTTCATAACCTGGTCTCACCACCACATTAGTTATTAACACCACACTTTGGTGTGGTGCTTTTACCCATTTTACCCACACTGCTGTTTTTTTCTCATTCAAAAATGTGCAACATTATTCCCATTACAGGATTTTAATTAGCTTATGTCTGAAATTTCTGTGAGAAACTAACTCAAGTAAAGTGTACAAACTCTTTTGAAGGTTAAGGACACCATATTACACTCATATTTTTTGTGCGCCCCAGTGGGTTAAACTTGCTTTTAGAATCAAGTGTCCCAGGGGGCATTGGTGGCTTGTTTTAGGTTGCTCTTATCTGTCCCCAAAGGCTGGCATTGTTTATTTTACTTTCATTCTCTCTTGAAGGTCTCAATAGTCTACAACCACAAGAGGCCTAGAGAACAGATGTTTCATTTAAAGAGTACCCATGGCTATTCTCTGAATAATGATTTTATACATTATCAATTTACATTTGTTATCATTACATTACCTTTATTTTGAACTTGAAATGTAATGCCTCTTTTATTGCAAATGAAGGATTCAATAATGAATAATAATGCATGAATATAATGTGACACACAACAAATGCCAATCTGTACATTCCTAGTACAATCTGTTTAATGTATGATTTGTATTTTATTATTTATCTTAGTTAATTTCACTATCACAAGTGTATTTTAACAGCGGAGGGAATGTATTTGCATAAAATTTACAAATTGTCCTAAACAGAATCTAGGCACCCCTCAAGGTTCTATATATGCTTATCCAGAGTTTGTTTATTAAAGATTTTCTTGAACCCAGAGGATTTAGGTAAAATCATTAGGGTTCCTTTTAAAATCTTGTACTTATTGTGATATTCATATTTATGATATATTCATGTATTTCCACATAAGATATTCCTCAGCATACAGTTTTGTCAAAACACTAATATGAGGTTTTGTACGTAGAACCCAAACAACTTCTGTATTTCTTTGCAAGTTTGGCTGTGTTTAAATCATGTACTTGCATACTGAGAAATGCAAATAGGGTGTATAGAAATGCAGTACCTAAAATTAGGCAAGAAAGCAAGCAAACTAGCTCAACTAGCTTTGTGTTCACTTCCAAATTCAAGTATGTACAGTTCTAAAAACACTAAGTAATGCACACAAAACTCAAACACATTGCTTGTAGCAATATGCCCATACAGTTTATCAATGCACTGGGATGGAGAAATATACAGTGCAGTTAAGTCAGATGAGCACAGTTTACAGGGCATGCCTATTTGACATACAATAAATAAAAAAACATTTAAATACAGATAAATCCCATAAATAAGGCAATTTGTAAACCATGTTCAATAAGCATGCTTGCATGCTACCTGTTTAACATAACATAACACGCACGTTCAACCTGGTTTCACCAACATTTCAATACAATTCTTTATTTAAATATTCATCCATTTTGTCTGGACAGCATTTATGGGGAAACACAAAATACCATTACAGTATTATAATAACAATAATAGGCAAGTTCTATTTGTTCTGTATTTTTACTATGAAGGGCATCTACTGTATGCTCTAGCATCGTTGCATCCAGCAATACAATTAATGACATTTTCCTGAGCCAATATGACTGAAATAACAAATTAATGCTCTCTGTATTGCATTGATGCAATCACTTGCTGTGTGCTAGCTTATATGTTCATTCATTTATATTCCAAATAAAATAAGTAATTTTGTTTAATTTCAGTTTTTGTCACTCAATGATATCCATGTATTGTTTAAAAATGATATTAGACATGTAATTAACATTTTTTTGTATTTATTTATACAGAAATGCAGCACTTACTGTACTGTCCTTTAAACACATATCTCTTATCTGTTGCTTGGGGTCTCCAGTAGGGCATCAGAGGATCTTAGTGTGGTCTAATCACATGCCACATTGTCAAAGAAGTGTGGGAATTTGTGAGAAAAAAAATCATAGGGGCTTAGTTTAATTTGCAATGGATCCTGACACATACACCAAAAATATAATTGCTTAAGTCTCATTTTACGTTTCTTCATAAGGATTCACTGAATTTTGTCTCGTCTGTTCAATTTTGACCATCTGATCTTGCAGTCATTTTATAACCACACTCGCCTCTGAACTCCATCCCTTGGCAATCCCCTTGAAATGAAAGATCTTTCATTACAGCACCCTATTTTATGATAACCTTTCTCCATGTTGAAACTGATGCCTTTTCTTCGTAGATTGGTTATTGATCCCTTTTTATTTAAACATAATACTAGACAGACTTTTTTTCCACAGGGCCCTATCCTATTACATGAAATATGCTAAAAATAATTCATCCTGACATCTTCCATTTTGCTCCTGAGTAAATAATGGTACTTTTGGAAGTCGGCTGAATGGGCCAGAGCAATTGTGCTTTATAAAGCAATATTTTCACATTTTTGTTTTTCGTCTACCTTCAGTTTTCATTACCAGTAGCACAAATAAATAAATAAGAATCAAAGTTCCATGATCAGGTATCATGATCTGAAAAGTTTTCTAACCATAATTGAGATTGTTATGCTTATTGGAAAATATTACTTAGATTATTTGTGCTCATAATGTGATGTTTGTCTACATGGGAGAGAATAAGAGTCGGGACTTCCCATGTGATTTTACACAGTTTAACCCTCCTGAACTAGGTTCCCCTTTAAATGATAACCCGTAATTGATGAAGCAATAACCTCATCAAACTATGTCTCTTTCGGTCCCATAAAGAAGAACTGCCCGGACGCCTGGTCAGCCAAACTAAATAGATTATTTTTGTCTAAACAGCACCCCATACATTGTGATTGTAAATGTAAATGTTGCTGAATCTATACCTACATTTTAAGCTACGGTCAAATGGTGCTTTGTGCTTTGTGTTCACATGATGCTTGATACTTTGTTTTTGTCTCACACAATCAAATATCAAGGTGGGGAGATCAGCACAGCCATTTACTGTGGTTTCACTAATCACATGTGTTTCTTGTGTGGATACATGCTGTATAGAGCTAACATTTACTGAATTGAAGCTAGAGGTGTGTCCCAATAGTCAAAAAATGCACCCTCCCTTCCTCCACTACCACCTCCTCTACTCCGTGCCCTGGAAACCGATCTTTGTGTCCTCCCTCCCTCTACTGTCCCAATATTGGAAAGGACAAGGGAAGTGGCTTCAAACTTGGGTTCTCCTCCCCTCCGGCGAAGCATACATCGATGTATCCTACTGCGGACGTTTTTTCACATTTTTGGGTGACATCATCGTGCTCATGCCCGCAGAGATTTAAAGAAGGCAACAGTGATGATGCGTAGCTATGCCTTATATGAATTTCCCCAAGATAATAATGCCCCAATGCAAGACATTTAGCCTAAATTGTGTGTGCTTCAGTAGGTTATTATCACACATAGGACATATCATCGGGAACATCTGGATTCCGGAATTACAGTAAATTGTTATGTTTGCATACAGCTACTATGTGATGTTTACTTTGACATGTAATGTTACTGATTAGCCTACATATTAATTAGTGTCTCGACACAAACTGCAATGTCAGGTAGGCTACATGTTTATAGCTACTGTACGTGCAACTAGGCTACTTCTACTTTACACTTAAAATATATTATACAGCTTTAAATGGGCTGGCCTTGCATAAGATCTGTAATTGGCACTGGGACCCATTGTGGGCTCGGCATCAGTCAATGTTATGATAGGGCAACTTCATCAATAGTCAACAGCGATTTTGATGACGAAGAAGCGAATTAGCTCTCCCAATTTTTTTCACTGCTCCTCGTTCTCTCCTTGGAACGCACCCTAGCTGGCTAGCAGGCTAGATAGCCAATGTTCACTTAATGTAGCTAATGATAGCCACATGCCACATTTACACTTATGAAACTGGTTTGCTTATTTTAATCAAATTAATATTGCTTGCAACCTTACTAGCTAGGTTAGTATCTAAATAACCTAGCTGGCTTGCTCATGTATAGCTTGATATACTGTAAACCCCAATGCTGAAAGTCATTAATTGGATTGAGTGAAGAATACTTAAAAATATATATAATTATACTAAATTAAACATGTTGAGTGTCTTCATTTTGCATTTATGAAACTAGTAACTTTAGATTTAGTAGAATCATATTTGCAGTTTTAAGTAAACATAACTGTCCATGATAGATTTACTGAGATTTGAATGTGATGAGTTTGAACATTTTTTGAGTTTGAAGTCACTGTTGCCAGCACAAGGGACATTTTCAACCAAGATGGTGGCCCAGTCTCGCTGCTTTCCCTGAATTTAATGTATTTATCTTAAACGCTCACGCATTTGTTGTATGTAAAATGTTGAGTCATAACGGGTAAATTATATAGATTATTTGAATAATTTCTTAAAGTTTGGGATTGTAATTGTCGGGTTATTATCTTGTATAGCTAGCCAGCGAGCAATGTCACTAGCTAGCTTGCAAGCAAAGGTTAAGCCAAAGTTTCCTTTTGCTAAGCCAAGCTCAAAAGACCACTTGAAACTTTGAATTACTTAATAACAGCCTTTATAGTTCTTGCATTATTGGGTCCTGGCTAATGTACTCCCTACATGTCGATCAGCATTACACACTATACAGCTAGCTGTCCTGTGCAAAGTAACAAACCTTCACAAGTATGGTTATGCAGGTGTACACTGTTGCACGATATCTGTATTCTCAAACAGGATTGTGTCTTTATTCAATGAATAGGTCAGAATATCAAGGGCACAGTTTTTCTGTTTCTGCTGACAATTTGGCTGCTCATGGATTAGGAGTCCTTCAGAGCAGAGTATGTTTGTATATATGTGTTTGCATCCAAATGTTATTATTTTCATGACGCATTACCGAATGGATCTATCGACCTTCCCCCCGACTTTGTCCCCCCAAGGACATATGAGGGAATCGACCAACAGAAACTGAATGCTCTCAGTATGAGTCTGCTGAAGAGTCGACATAGTGAGAAAAGACGTAACCCCAACAGGTGACCGTCGAGAGTGGTAACCAACTGGGATTGGTCAAGATGCTGAACCGGTATTTTGTTTTTTCTAGCCCACTGGGCATCAATAATACATTGCATTGACCTGAAGAGAGTGCTGTCCCCAAGAAAGGTTAACGTGTAATAGTGTCCGGGGTGTAGTACCCTGAAGTCCCGCTAGAAGCCCCGGCTCCTCTAGCGAGACCCCCCTTTTCCCTTAAGCTTCAGACACTTCCTTTTGCAGTAATGACACCACTCGGTTTTAGAAGCGAAGTCTCCAGAAGACAGGCACGCTGTCCCATCTACCTGCATGGGCTCCTCAGTAGTAGACGAAAAGGGTTTAATTATCGGAGGATAGGACTCTGTGAACGGAACAAACGAAGTCAAGCGCGGATCCGGTTAGTAGTGAAAGTATGAAAGCTACCTCGGACTACAACAGGGACCGGGGGAGTGATAGCCCGAGTGGCAGGTGGGGGTGCTTGGCGTGCAACTGTGAGTAATCGCATGCTCTCCGCTAACTCCCGGAGCCAACCCTCTTGAACCCTCATTTCAGTATTCAGCTGACTGACTTGACTAGCCAGTAGCTGCTGTTGGACCTCAAGTCCCCTTACATAATCCTCGGGATTCCTATCCCTCGGCTGATCTCCCTTGGACGACCTCGCTGATTCATCCATGATGGCTTCTTTGTACTGTAATGTTTTTAGTGGCGGATAATCAAACGCGAAGGTGGGGGGATCAGAACAAGTCACTCACGCGGTGAGGACTAATAAAGGGAGTAATACTATAAATGCACAGAAAGAAAAGACAGGAAAATAATTCCTTGTGGCTAAACAGCTAAACGAAAATCAACCCACTAAAATTGGGCGAACTCGAATAAACAAGTGAAACAGAAACTAAATCTCCCGAGCTCAATACTGGAGCCAAAACGGGAAAATTTAGCAAAAAAAAGAGCACCTTCGGCACATAAATTCAGACGGCCAGAAGAGTGTAAAACCAAAACAAAACAACAAAGAAAAACTGTCTCAGAGAAAACAGCAAAGGACAAAATAAATAGCGCAGAACGCAAACAGGAGAAATAATACCTATACCTGAAATAAAGCTAATAGCAAGTCCCTTGTGAACATAAACAGCATTTAATATCATGAGGTCGCTAGTACCTGGCTATATCTGGCTCAATGCAATGTCGAATTACAAAGAAGCACCGGGGAAGCGGAAGTGAGGAACTTAAATACCCCGCAGGTAGAAGCACAGGTGAACTAAATCGCTCATAGCCAACACCTGTTCAGGTATTCCGCTGGCTATTTAAGCCCTTTGTCTTCCGGTCTCGGCGCTTCCGTGTTGTCATTGTAAGCTGCCACGAAGCCAGTGTCGGTTGTAGGACTAAGGTGACCACTTTACTCCATCGTTCTGCCTTGGAGTAACACAGGACTTACCAGTTAGGTGTGTCAAGAGTTCCTTAATAGGATTTTGTTTACTCTTTTGCACTTTCTGTTTCTCGTTCTGGTTTTCCTTTCAGCTCTCCCTGAGACTGTTTCCTTTTTACCGTTTTGGCTTACCTCTCTTTTCTATGCTCTCTCGTATTGAGGGTGAGAGGTATTTCTTTTCTTTTCTGTCTACCACTCAAGAGTTTTTTCCGCCCTATTACACTATTATTTGTCCTCTTTCTTTTACCTCCATTTAGTGCTCTCTCATACTGAGAGCAAGAGGTATTCTTCCCTTATCCTTTCGCGGATCTGTTTCCACTCTTGTGGTGAGTCCACTACGTGGATCACTTTTAGATTCCCCTCTGCCGCGTCTTTGTCCTTCGAACCCGACTCCCCCTTATAGTATTTAGTTAAAATACTCAAAACAGTTTACTTATGTTGCCTGGATGGATTGGATGATGGGACTAAACAGAAACAACTGAAAATGCTTTCTCAATAATTTAACTATCTGCTGTTTTCAAATTTATCCAAAAAATATGAACTCAATTATTGGTCAAGTATATGGAAAATCTAAATTGGTGGGACATTAAAACACACATTCCATTTTTGGACCAATGACCCATGCATCAACTTGAAGGTGTGCTAAATAAACATGTCTGAATTGTATTGTTTTACCATAACATCAATCTTAGACTGTCTGCCTAAGGCATTTTGTCAGTTTTGAAACATGATACCTCTGCTTCATTCAGCCATCAAGTTCTACAAGCAGGCAGCCGTATCTACGTCAGGTCCTTTCAGGAAGGATCAATCACCTGATTATTATATTGGCATTCTGAAGACAAATATGACGTGCAGAATTAGGCTTCTACATTGTTATTACAATTAAATTATTAACTGGTGTGTCTTGAGGGCATGGTACGCTTGGAACACTTTGCTCCAATAGCCTCCCCTTTCGGTTACATGCAAACATGTGGGTGTCATGCAGCTGGACATCACATTGTGTTGGCTGTTATACTTGGACAAAGAACAAAAGCAATGACTCATAAAGAAGAGTCAGTGATCTAGCATGCAACATCCGTACAGTATTAGGTAGGGGTAATGAGATAATTTACTGAAATGCATTTACAATTACAGCTAACACTCACAGTATCCATACTATATGTGCAAAGCAAGTTGTCTGTAAAGATGTTCCTGCGCTTCTGTACACTGCAGGATCCCTTCTAGCTAACTCTCATCACACACCCTGGAAGTCAGGCACATACTTCTCATGTGAAGGAGTTTAGTTTTAAAAAGTGCTTGCAGACTACTTCCGCAGGAATTCCATTGTGGCTTGAGGGCACAGCAGCTAATGTCCGCTGCATTGTTTACCTTCTTTGTTGCATATAATATATATTATTAATTATTATTATTGATGAGCCTAACATTTTGTCAGGTGTGAGCTTCTAAACCAGATATAATTTATATACGTATTTATAGATAAACTTTTTTAAAGCAACGACTAATTGTACTTTCAGTAACCCTATCAGTTTGATGATTTTCCTATGCCATTAGATTGGCAGACAGCAGGTGATGTGACCATGAAGAGTGATGTATCATTATTAGAAAAGTAAGTGTCAGGATCTGAGAAAAAGTTAATTTTTTCACATTTATAAAAAGAAAAAAAAAACGTTAACTCTGACTGCGATGTAACATTGTATGAATGACGGTGTCCTGAAAGTGCCACTGTATCTGCACATAAATTCTGAATGCACAAGAAAGTAGCATCCCACTTAGTTATTAGTCTGTCCTTGCAGTGTGAGAATGATGAATGAAGCACAAATGCCGAAGTTAGAAAAATGTAATGAGAGCTATTTTATGTGGACGTTCTATCAAGCTCATGTGCCGCCAGAACAGCTTCAGTGCGCCTTGGCATACATTCTACCTCTAGTCTAGCATAGATTCTAGTCTCTGGAACTCTACTGGAGGGATGGAACACCATTCTTCCAAAAGTTATTCCCTCATTTGGTGTTCAATCGGGGTGAGATCTGGTGACTGCGAAGGCCATAGCATATGATTCACAGAATTTTCATACTCATCAAACCATTTAGTGACCCCTCATGCCCTGTGAATGGGGGCATTGTCATCCTGGAAGAGACCACTCCCATCAGGATAGAAATGTTTCATCATAGAATAAAGGTGATCACCTTTCTTTGTGGAATTTTCCCGTGTCCACGTGGGTTTCCTCCAGGTACTCCGGTTTCCTCCCACAGTCCAAAGACATGCAGGTTAGGTGAATTGGATACTCTAAATTTCCCATATAGGTAGCCTATTAATGTGTGAGTGAATGATGTGTGTGCCCTCCGATGGATTGGCGACCTGTCCAGGGTGTATTCCTGCCTCTCGCCCAATGCATTCTGGAATAGGCTTCAATTCTTTGTATTATATTATCCCATTTTTTTGGGATGATTCTTGCAATTTGACTAAGTTTGAGGTCCTTAGCTTTGAGGTGTATTCAAAGAGTTTAAGGAATAATCCAGCAGAGACATCCAGTTCATCATCATGAAAGTGTGTGCTTTCCGGGCTGCCACAGCGAGGAAGCTCATTTACAGAAAGAAATTGTGTTACTTCACCAATTCTCTTAATGTAATATCTATTTATCTCTACCTGGGTGGGACCTTGCGGACTGGAAATAGTCTCACCAGTTGCCTCTCTCCGCTTCATCCGTGACCATGATGCAGCATTCTGCAAATGAAAATGGCTAGATTTGTGCTTACTATTCCCCTTGTTCTTCTCTAATGCTGTCTTTCAGTTAATGAACCCTGTTTTTGTAAACACACATCTTTATCATTCGATGTGCCAAACTTGCAGCAAGGGAAACACAAGCACGCATCTAGTTTTACAGAGTACTTCAGCCACAGTCTCCCATGATACCAGCTCAGGTTAAAAGCATGAGCGGTGTAGTGAAGTATGGTCCGTTTTATTCAGAATAAATTAAGTTCAACACTCAATTAGAATTTTATACGTCAGTAGAGCCCAACTTAATGAAATGACAAAGACACGACAATGGTTTTGATAAATCACGTTTTATTGGCTACAATTATGAATAACAGAAACAATACTTTGTATAATATGAGGGATAATATTCTATGACTTTATCTTAATCATAATAAATTATAATTACGCAATGGCTAAATATAGACGCTAACAGTCCATTAATGAGAGTTAGTTTGTGTTATGGGTTAGTGATAAGCTAAATTATATTTTGTGGTTAGCTTGTTTTATCAGTCTCATAAGTATAAAGTTTTAACAGTGTAAAACTATAAGGTCAGGGATATTGGCTATTCCGACCAAGACACGCATAGCAAAACAAAATACAAACAACAATAGAAACCAGCAGTAAAATGACCTCAACTGGGTATTAAAAGTTTTAAGCTAGCCTATCAATTGATGTCAGTGCTAAATAAAATGTGTTTCAATACTTAAAGGGTAATTCCACCTAAAAACAACATTAACCTTATTGATCAAGGCGCACCTAATTAAGTCTTTCTTTGTGGCTGGCCAAAAAACTTTATATTTGAATATAAAGTTGAAAATTTGGTAGAGGTATACGTCATTTTGACGTATACCTCTACCACTTCCTCGTTTTTGAAAGGCTACAGTGTTTTCAAGTGGGTATGTAAATTACATAGCAAGTAGGCAGAGCCAGCGAGGGAAGAATTGCTGCCTGCATCTCACTGTTCTGAATAGGGACCACAGATGGGTTCCAAGAATGAATTACAAAAAAAATTGTACCTTAGCTAACTTACCTTATCTAAAATAGCTAACTAGCAACCACACCACAGCAGTCACACAGTAATACTCTTTCACTCGCTCTCTCTATCTCACACACACAGCCAGATATGCTGCCACCAGACAACCATTCGAAAGTATGCTACTCATTGTAATCCCAGTCAGAAATAATAAATAATAATAAATTCTGTTGCTATATACTGTTGGCTTTTTTAAATGAAATCACCCACACCACCAATTATAAACTGTTCAGAGAAAGTGACACTGCTCTGTCACTGTGTCTCCGAGTTTTGTGTTGCCCAACTAACCAAAGCAAAGGGCTGTAATTCCCACAAGGATGAAAATACCTTAAAATTAAAGCTGACAGTTTGCACTTTAACCAGATATTGTTTCATTTTGAATCCAATGTGCTGTAGTGCAGAGCCAACACAACAGAAATTACGTCACTGTTCAAATACCTACAGACTGCACTGTATATGATTTTAATAGTTGGTGGTATTTTTATGATTGGCTGAAATGAGCAAAAAAAATAAATAAATAGTATTTAACACGAGAACTGCCAAGCACCAAGCCAATCGGCATAGTGATTTCAAATTTTGAATGAATTTAATCAGTGTTTATGCCATGTTTCTGTCTTGCTATGACTTTTCCTACATAGCTATACTGCAAATTCCAACATTGTTTACTTCCTATGTTGTATCCTGCAAATTCCTACGTTGTTCATTCTAAAATTGCACTTATAAAACCAGATAGTTTTTCTTGATTTTTTAAGCACATAGACTCTAACCACACATTGGTACCCATGTGTGAATAGTGGCTTCTCTCCTCTGGGAGCTGCATTAACTGCATTTGCATAATGGCCGCATTAACTTCCTGAGACAATGATCATGAAACTGAGACAATGATTACTGAAACTAATTTCACATTGCTAATTAGGCTACTCACGTGGATCATGGACCTGGCATGGGATCTCTCTGAGAACCATATGAAGGCCAAGGCTGCTGCGGCATCCGCCTGTCTCACAGAATCCCTACATGTCCCTCACACTCCCCGCAAGACGACGCAGTGCCAGGTGGGTAAATGTACTTGAAATAAAACAAAGGAGAACTGTGCAAAGTGCCACCGATTTTTGTGCAGGAGTTGCTCACAAAAACCTCAGAAGATCTGTTGACTGTTGCACATAGTGTCACACAGCGCAAGGATGTAAAGATGGGGATATTTTGTAGATTTGAGCCGTGTGCACAAACGTGAGTATTTTGTCCTTCCATTTGACTATTGCAAACATCGATGGAGATGGAGAGATTTCGGAGATTTGAGCCATGTACACAAAAAAATTTCTCCTTCATTGGTGTTCACTGTTGCACGGAGTGACACATGACGTGAGGATGGAAAGATGGTGATAGTTTGGTGATCTAAGCCATGTACACAAAAATGTGATTATTTTCTTGTTTACCCAAATTAAAATTATTAACTCATTCAATGCCAAAGTGTTCTGGAACAATTCCAAGCCAATATGTGAAACGTTATGTCATAATCTGTTGGAAGTCACTATGGCCATTTCCATATAAATCGATGTTTATATGGATACATATGGATTATATGGATCCTGCTGGAGTATGTAGACGTTCTGGAAATGCAGTTCCGTGTCACGTGTTGTTTGCCAAAATGGACTTGCACTACAATATCAAGAGTCTTTTGATATCCTTTTATACAGGGACGTGCAGAGGATATTAGAGGGGCAGGGGCCCAAATTTATAAAAGGGCACGTCGGCGTTTTTTTGCAAATAATTAAATAAATATATGCCTGGAATGACTACTTTTAAAGGGATATTAAAATGTATGTATTTAAAACAAACCCATGACTGAGGTTGGTTCAAACACTGCCACATGACAGTTCAATAATGATACATGCAAAGACATGAAGTCTATTTCAGTCAATTCTCCTCACATGTTAACCAGCCCAACTCTTACCTAGCCCTCTGACTGACACCCTCACTTGCTCAGCTTAATACTGCTGACAAAGATGCACTTCCTCTGGCTGCATGGCTGCCTCTCTTGCCTCCATATTCGTCTCTTACCACCTCTTACAAGGCATAATTTCTTTAGTAATAACGGGCAATAAGAAGATGCTGATATTGCTTTGTGTACCTGTATACAGTTCATATAACAAATAAAACTACTACTACTACTACTACCAGTGGCGGCTGGTGATCTAAATATAGGTTGGGGCGCTAGCATTTCTAAAAAAAAACAAATACATCTGACTTTGACTTTAAACAGAAAAAACAAGCCACCTTGTGTCTCAGTTGCATAAGACAGTTTAATTGGCAACAGTGGAGGACAGTTTTTCAAGTAAGACATCACTGATTGTTTCTAATGGCAAACTCTACAGAAAGTGGGCACATTTGATCCCATTAATTTTTCTGATAAAATCTCAAGGCAATCTAACATTTCTGTTTTATTTGGTCTTGCTTTATAATAAAAAGGATTCCCACCAACTTTTAGACCTGGCCCACTCATATTTTGATTAATAAAGGGATTAAAATTTTGGGATATGTTGCTAATGTTACGTGGACAGAATTGACTGAACTTAGTTAACTTAACAAAACAGTTAAATATCCTTGACTGTATGTTAAAATAATGGAATGTACAGACATACAGCAAATGATTACATGACCATTTCAACATATTTATGAGTTTTTTTGTGCTTCATCAACATATGGATTGGGTTTCACAGAAAACACGGGCTTTTGCTAATGTTACATGGACAGTGTCTAACGTTAGCACAGGGAATCTCCGGGTTCGCCAAATGTACACAATGTTTACATGCATTTACACACGCATTCAACGGGCATCCCAACTTTTCGTCATTTCAACACACATTTCACCTCAAATAATGTGTAGTTTTCATAATTTCGTTTCTTGAATGAGGTGTGTGTTACATGACGCTATCGTTACTTTAGTGGACAGAATATTTATTCATTAATTTCGAGAAATAAAATGAAATTTTTCTCACCCGCCGCTCCAAAATTCGTGAATCTACGATCTTAGCGCAGGCACACAAATACGATGGGAATCACTTCCGCGTTAAATAAAAGTGGATCTCGCAATGTAATACTCGCGAACGTTACTGATTGGTCACGGACAGAAATAACGTTAGCCTTACAATCGGGTTTCTATAAACCTATACAATTGGATTAGCAAAATTCTTCCCGATCATAACAACAAAGGGTTTAATTGAGTTACTTCCTGTGCATTTTAATAGTTACTAAATCCACCGAATCATGTACAGAGAGGGGTATAGCTAACGTTACTGTGATGGACAGAATGAACAGTAACGTTCGCAACTGGAATTAAGCATTGTTTTGAATGTGTGGGATATTTTTCTGTCCACTTCCGATGTATTTTCTGAAATAAAATCTACTACTTTACTCTTTTCTTTTCTTCCAATGAACGCCTTGAGAAAGGTTCTTTTTGCAAAGAAATAACCGAATTTTCTTTGCTTTCTGTTCCACTTGAAGAAGCCATTTCGAATTATCTCTCTCGCTTGGTCTAGGTCTACTTGAATGAATGAGTAGCAGCCGACTGAACCTATCCGTAGTACTTGCGCACTCGCAGTGATATCCTGCTAGATGCCGGCTGGGCGTGATAAACATGCCTTAAATCCAATCCAATAATATCATAAACCATGAGGACTAATCAGAAAAGGGTAGGATAGTCCGGGGCGCACTTTTTTGGCCGCGAATCAGGCAGAAGAATCAGGGGGCTCGCCTGAAAATGAATGAGTGCTCTGATTCACCATAACATTACCGGCGCCCTGCAGTCCCCTGAACATGCATATGTAATGTATTAAACTTTAGACAACGCAAGGCCAACATATAACATGTTTAAGCTACTAAAAAATAAAATAATAATAAAAAATAATAATAAAAAATAATAATAAAAAATAATAATAAAAAATATTAATTTTTTTAAAACTTTTTTTAAAATTTGTATGTGGGGAGGGGGGGCGGCGCCCCAGCGCCCTCTATAGGCCGGCCGCCACTGACTACTACTACTACTACCCCCCCCCCCCCCCTAAAGTAAGCCAGCATATAAAATGGTACCATCACTGCTTGGTGACACACACACACACAATAACTATAGAAAAAAAGAACTATACACTGTTAATTTGTGATAACTATGTACCTGCTATGCCTTCCTGTCACAGTAGAGTGAGGGGGGCCTGTCTGTAGGCTGTCATTTATGAAAATCTATGAGCATACCCTACAACAATCCAGTAGAATGAATGGTTATTAAGTTAGAAGCCTACAATCAAAATTATGCAGTTACTGTTTAAGTCCATTAGCCTGTATGCCTACCAGAAGACCCCAGTCAACATGTGTGATCTTAATGATCAATTATGATATTAGAAAACATTTATTTTCTTTAATGAGAGAGAGAGAGTGCTAACCTTAGCTAGCTAATGTACAGGGATTAAAGCAAAAAAATCTCTGAAAAAAAATCTCAACTAAAATTTTGTTAGGTCAAGTTAAGGTCCCAACACGCAATTTATAAAACAGTGAATTTAACCTACGCTTTTATGTAAATATTAGAGACTATCAGCATAATTTTTCAGATGTAAAGATGTAAGTAAATTTGTAATGTAAATTTTTGATGAACAACCTCTATTTTGATGCCTTTTCATGCACTCTGGCACATAAATTTCATGAAATTTTTATTTGTACCTAAAAAACTGGTTTATAAAATTAAAAAAACATTGAGCTGCTGAATATAGCCTATTGGACTGACACTATATTATAGTTATATTACTTTGCATTACTCTGTCATAAAATCACTTAAATCAGTGTTAAATTATTAACCTTTCAGAAGTATGATTTAACCTTACGTATTCATTACAAAATGTTGTTCAAATATGTTGTAGATTGTTTTACAAAACGATTGAAAAATGTATCACCTTCCTAGCCAGTAGGCCTATAGCAACCGATAAAATAAAAGTCTACCCATATTCGTTCTGGCATTCTCACAATGCTTTGCACTTTTGTGAAAATCCTCATAAGGGCGCTTTACGTTAACATAGAGTTGACAGATTAATTCAACAGAGAAGAGTAAAGACATATGGAAAATAGCCTTTTTAATTGACCTTCTTAAACGTGTTCAGCTCGTTTCAATTTACAATATAAACGTAGTAACAGGGTGTTCAAAATGTTGCTTTTAAAACGACATTGACAAATATGAAAAGCTAATCAAATGAAATATAGGGTTTTCACACTCAGTCAGTGTGGATTCGTGGAAATAGGTTAAATACGCTACTGCTTTTAACGTTCAAACTTCAACTCATCAAACAATGAATTACATGAAATCCCATTTCAATAATGTAGCCTATTGAAATGTAAAGGATAACAAAAAATAGCCCATTACATTTATACATATATTTATGCTACAGTTAAACATCACATTAAACTTTAATCCCTGAACGTATTACATTAGCTAACCAGCTATCTAGACAACATTAAAACTGCTGTGGTACGATTGGACAGTTATTTTAGGTTAAGTGGATGGGACACAAGAACTCGACCATATTCCACTGATTATCACATTACTAGCAAAAGTCTAACGATAGCTAGTTTGCACATTTTGAGCTGCTAAATAGTTCAAGCATAGATAGACCCTACTTGCCAAATAGTGTCAAGCAATTCCTAAAGCGCATCAATATCAATATAAAACGAAAATTAACAGTATATTTATACTTTGTTTGGCCATATACCTGATGTCTGCCTCAAAGAAACTAATGACTGACTCACGACTGTCGAGTGCCTATGCATGCAATTTTGCGTGCGTGCGTTCTTTCACCATAGAAAGGCTCCGTGCCCACACAGCGCTCGCCGCTGCGGCAGGAAACCAGGAGGGATGGTATAGGGCATCGCCCGGGAGCACCAACCTTCTGACCTGATATTTTGATTCAATCAATATATCTGTTCGGCAGGGCAGGTTGTGCGCAAACAATAATTTATTTATTTGTTTAAAAAATATATATATATATTTTTTTTTAAACAGAAAAAGGGCACTTTTCTATAGGAGGCCAAACGGCAGGTGCTCAAGCCCCCTTTGAGGTCTATGTGTGCACGTGCCTGCTTTTATACCTAGTCACCTGTTTACCTGTGGAATCTTCCAAACAGGTGTTTTTTGAACTTCCCAGTCTTTCTTTTGCCCCCGTCCCATAGCATATATTTACAAAAATGTATAAAGTTGATAAGGTAAATATACGTAAAAGAGAATTTACGAATCACTGCTTTCTGCTTTTATGTGCATTTTAAATACTGTCCCAACGTTTTTGCAATTGGGGTTTGTATAAAAATGTGAAGTTACTTATGCATCGTCTACAAAGCACTGTCTGTAAGTATTCTGTACAACTTGCAAAAACTAGGCCTGCTGTTAAAAGTATTGATATCGAAATTAGGCCAAGTTACAACCAACAATATTGCCTATTGTAGCTCACACTAATTAAACTAACACAATTCCAAAAGCATTGCTACCAAATGTTTTCTAAATTCATGTAACTTGGCCCTGTGTTTTTTCATCTTACCATCTCAAGAGAAGAAGAAGCAGAAGAAGAAGAAGAAACCAAGTTTGGGGCTATTGTGTGGATGTGTGAAGTTGTAGCCTACCTGAATTCTATGTGGTTACATGAGACCAGAACGTACAGAAGTTAATGGTTTTAAGCATAGATATCGAATGAATATCTATGGTTTTAATGGCTGAGATTCTGTAGTCACTGGTTATTTATGTAGGAAACCCTGAAATGTAGCAAATTGTACTTGTTGGATGGCATGCCTGCCATTCCAATAGAAGTTCATTGATACAGTAAAATTCTAAATAAACTAGCAAATTAGGTTCAAAATAGGTAGTAGCCTGTAATGGAAGTCTATCAGAACGAGTAAAATTCTGAGGGAGAAATACGCACACCACTTTGCCATCCATAATAACGTTAACGTTAGGCTACTTAGCTAGCCTAACGTTTGTCAGGTAAAATTCTCAATGTAGCTACCTGGCTGACACAAAAATTAGCGCTCTGTGTCACACAAAACATTTTTATATAACGTTAACGCTACCTACTATGAAACCAAAACAGCTTGATCAGCGCTCAGCAGATGATTTTGCAGCCCCGCCGGCCTGGACACGCAGACTTGGATCTCACGAGGAAAGCCAGGCTGCTAGCTCGCACTCTATGTGACTGTGCGTGCAAAGTAGGTAGCTACACAAGCGTCTGCAGGAGTGCACAACACGGGATTTTATTGTTGCTAAATCAACTTGTTTGTTCTGGATACTAAACTGATACTTGATAGGTAGGCTAATGGACATAACACGTACACAGTGTTGTTAAAGGGTAAGTACACACCCTAGATCGCTTTTTTCACTATAAACGTGTTTGTATCCCTTATAATGAAACTTATTCATCCATTCCGTTATTCAAACAATTCTGAAATAATATTGTATATCATAAGAAACTTGCAGAAAAGCGTCTTTGTGCTGCCCTCTAATGGTTGAAATTCCCTTTCTGCCCCTGCCCCGATCGTGATGTCAGAGTACCTCTTTGGAGTACCTCTACGTCATATGGATAATTGTTGTCGCCCATAACCGAAACAGCTGTCACCTGATTGGTTAGACCCACTACGTTCCTTTTGTTTCGGCTCCACGTTTTAAAACCAGAACAACGTTGCATCCTGTTCATAAACTCTTTTAATTCCACCTAAATAGTCCATTAAAATACGTTTCTGAAAA
The DNA here is from genome assembly GCA_022702515.1 of Ilyophis sp. 1 JC-2022. Taxonomy (NCBI): domain Eukaryota; kingdom Metazoa; phylum Chordata; class Actinopteri; order Anguilliformes; family Synaphobranchidae; genus Ilyophis; species Ilyophis sp. 1 JC-2022. The sequence goes on along the minus strand of CM040395.1, from coordinate 44,180,675 downwards.
TATTTTAGGTGAGAAATAGGCCATGCAGTTGCTGAATCTTGATTCATATTTGATCTGCAACGTCTAGTTTGACAGTTTGATCAGAGTTACATTGTACATTGTTATATTGTACATTAATTTAGGCAAATGACGATGGACACAGATCCTCTGCCCCCACCCCTCTTCCTCCGCCTCGCTCACCCCACAAAGTATTTTTCAAAATTGTGTACTAGGCGGAAACAGGCGGAGACAGTGGGTGTACTTACTCTTTAATAAACCCAATGGCCATTTTAAAATGAAAGAAAATTATGCAGAATGATACCCAGATAGCAAGGAAGTATTGAATCAACATTGATATTGTGTTATAAGCATCAGCTACTGGCTGTTCATCATTACCATAGTATCTAACGTTACCGTAGGCTAGGCTACACTCATTATATAGCCACGTAAGTCATCCTCGACATTACTCCCATTAATAAATTATCTTATAATTACATTTAATGTGAATTTTTGTGTCTTCTGCAGTAGCTTAACTGCACAAATCTATCTAGCTGAAGTTGTGTAAGCCTACGACTGTATAAATTAGGTAAGCTAACTGATGACTACTTTTCAAAGTTTTTATTAACGTGTATCTCAAAAACTATTCACTGCACATCTATGGCTAGGAGTTTGAATTAAAGAAGGCTTGAACCATTCAGAAATTAGCAGCATAATACATTTGTCAGAATGGTCACATTCAGTTTATAGCTACATAGCTAACACACATAAAAATACACAGGCTTATATTTTTATATACATAAAGGTCATGTTTTTACGCAACAGCAACGTATTACAAACACAAGTACACTGTAGAAGTGGAGACTTTGCTGGACAATAAATGGAATAAGAGAAAGTCTTCAGGGTTCTTCAGAAAACAAAGGTAGGATAAATGGTTCCTTAAACATGTTTAACGTTAGCCTATATCATATATTGATGAAAACAATTAGCCTATATTTACTAAAATGAATGTACATCGGGTGTATGCATTGTAAAGTGAGCAAGGAACAAAAACTGGATGTTTATACATTTTATTAACTTTTAAATAATAACTATTATTGCTCCTATATTGGAACATAGCATGTAGAAATGGTACCAAGAGTGTGATATGCAGCTGTGACTGTGGCAAGGTGAAGGTTGTGGCTATTAGCACCCTGCTGTTTTATTGCCCAGCAGTTCAACTGAAAGGCTGATAAGGATATAAAATAATGTTTTTGCAAGTGGTGACACAACAATGAACATTGTGTCGGAATTTTGGGGTTTTCTGAAATGTTTTTTATTTATAATTTCAGAGAAATATGAATAGCCTAATTGGGATAGCCTAATTATAACGTTAATTGGGATGTCGACAACCGACCACTAGGGGGGCACCGTGCATAAGGGGTTAAGAATCTTATCGGCTACACAGTACATCAACATGCAAGGGGGAAAAAAATAAATTGTTTTCTTTTTAAAATGCAAGTAAATGGGCTATAAATTATATAAACAAATGAATAAATAAAAAACACAGCAAACAAACGCTTAAAAGATAAATATCTGTCATGGTTTCTCAGCCTGTTTTTCTTTTGTTGGCCACTTCCCTGGGGAGTGCTCGTGTAGCGTTTCTTCCTTTTGTTTTCATTGTCCGTTTCGTGTTTTGATTTTTCTTTCTTGTCAGTGTGTTCACCTGTTCCGTATTTCCTTTCATTATTTAAACCTCGCGTCATCTTTGTTTGACACTTCCATATTGCCATTGATTTGACAAGGAAAGCCGGTATTCACGGTATAGGACTGACAGTTTGTTATGACCGTATATCTTCAACTTGTTGTTGCTACAAGTGACTTGTTTCGGGTGTCAAAGAGTTTATTAGAAACTTAGAATAGGTTTTCCTTCACCCTTTGTTTTGTCCTTTTGCGGAACCTCTGTCTCCATCCTAGACAGATTGTCTTCGCCATCTTCTTTTCTTCTTGTTTGTGTTTTTCGGCTCCCTCATTGTGAGCTATAGGATTTTCTTAGTTTGTTGTGTCTTAATCTCTAGTGTTAGAGTTTTTTGCCCAATACAGGTCACTTTCAGTTTGGTAGCGGAATCTCTCGTTTTAAGGAGAGTTTATTTTCTTTATTATTGTAATTATTGCCTGTCTGCGGGTTTTCCCCCGCTTTGTGGTATTCATTAGAGCACTTTTTGAACCCCCAGTGTCACGCTTGGTCCTTCGTTCCGCACGCTACCCCTGCCAATATCAACAACATCAGGCCAAACAAAATATAAATTATAATCTACGTATATTAGCAACGTAAAAGTGTGTTTTAGCCTACTTGTGACCAGCGAACCTCGTCACATTAGGCCTATTCGCTGCTGTTTTTCCTCCGATCGCAGTTTTCTCATATTATGCGTGAGGAAAAGGAGTTTGTTGACTATGCTTGGGAGAATTGAGCTCCGCGTTTTGCTGACAATGAAGCCGGCCTTTGAGAAGAATGATAGGCGAATTATTGCTTGCAAAGTTTACATTTAACTTTTTTGAGGTCATCCTTTAGACGCTCAAAATGCTCACATACTTTAGATTTTCTCTCAGACATTCTATACAACTGATCTATTCCTTAATTAATAGACAACAATTGTTCGTTACAAGGCGCACGTCCGGAATTAATAGATCCATTCTCGCTTTTTTTCACACTGTCAATCTAATTACAATTAGTACTACTCCAATTTTGAATTGCGTAATGTTCTGCAGACACATTTTTTTGATTTTGCCCATGTTGAAACTTACACTGTACACCTCATATTGGCAGAAAAGGCAGAAAATATATTTACATTTATTTACGCACATATGAACCCCATCGATGCAAAACTTTGTAATATGTATTTTCCCCAAAATTTTATATTTTTGTATTTATTATTTTTATTTCCAGTTATCGATAAGGGGACTGTTTTCTGCGCAATTGTACTTAATGTGTAGTTAAGCTAGCCAGCCATTACGGAAATGGCGGGGCTAATTCAGTAGCAAGGCGTAAGAATACACTACAAGTAGGCTTTTCATTTCTAAGCGGATCTTCTTGCATTTAAAAATATTGATCTTAATAGAGGCAAACTTTATTATTTTAAATTAGCTTAGACAAGGGCTTGGGAGAAAATGCATTTTATAAAGTTCCTTGTTGATGGGGTTTACAGTATGTGCTAGAGTACATTTTCTAGGTTGTTTCGTGAAATGAATGGAGCACAATGGGAAGTTAGAGTAAGACCTAAATGGACTACCACAATATTTGGTTCGTTCAGATCACTGGGAAAACAGTCTACTTTGTTCCTGTAGAAACACCTGTGGTAAGGACACTATAGAGCTTAAGTCTTTAAAAAAAGTGAAATGCCCCTTTAAAGGGTAACCATTGTGTAACCATTATATTTCCTTAGCTCCTTGAGGCCTGGGCCACAGTGTTGAGGTAGGAGGAGAAATCATCCAAAATATTGACCCCCCTTTCTTCCAACATAACAACATGATGTAGACATCCGGGAGTTATTTTTGATTCTATTCTTAGTCTTGATAAGTATCAAGTCAGTTATGCAGTTATGTTTCCTCCAACTGATTTCTGTCTTTTAAATATTTAGAAATTGTTACATGTCCTTTTATTTATTTGTGCCTTGACAGTAAGACAATCAGTAAAACCAAATGTATCCAAAATAAGTGGTTTTAGTGCTTTGTTACTCTTTGAAACATCTTGTTAAAGGGGAATTTCTCCCAAAAATTATGTTTGGTTTGTAGAAAAGTAGCTCTCCTCCAGATTAAAATGAGCTCTCAGCTAACTTTCTACCTGTCGTGAGAGCAGAGATATAGCCAGAAACTAATGTGCATGTACCAGGTACTTGGTTTACTCTGAACTACAATAGCTAAAACTCTTGGCAAGTGCGCTTATAGTATATGGGTGGTGTCAGACAAGACTAACATTACGACCGGAGTGGATGGACTGGGAATTTTACTGCTCGTCTTGCACATACTTGTTAAAACACAACACATTTATTAAATGTATTAATTTCTTATCCCTGTCCTCTAATGTTAACCTTTAACATTTAACCGAAGTAAATGAGTGGTGTAGCTTGCCTACATGTGGTAACTACCCCAATTCAAACTGAAATGGAAATGTTTGCTACCGGGAAGCAGTCAAAGCAGTCTATTTGGCAGTGCGTTCAGCACAGGATCCGGCCGTGTATTCGGGCTCAAAACAGAAGCCTTCCACCTACGAGCCGACTAAATCTAGTAATAGGCTATATATAAAACATTGCAAACATTGCCAAAAAGCTGATGTGTGTCTAGCTACTGCATGGCAAACAGATTAAAAAACGTGGATTTGCACCTTCGTTTAATGCCGTTAACTTTGCTTCTGTAATTGTACGTTCAAAGCGAAACCGTTCGATTATGGTCAGCTTGCTAATATTAGTCTACTTTTGATAGTCATTGATCATAATGTAGTTGGCATGTTCTTACCGGGTGATTCAATAAGGCAGAAGATATCAGGGAATGAGACCGGAGGCCACTGAGTTGTAGGCTATCATTTGTCTACTCTGTAACCGACAGCACTGGAGTCCTGTTTGGTTTACATTCCCAAAACATCTTTAGGAAATAACGTAGCCTATGTAAGGGCTCAGGTTCGGAGGACCAGACGCGATTGAGAGGGGATCACAAAGTAACCCACAATACATGAGATTACCACTACATAAGGAGAGGGAAGTCTGAATGGAACAGAGACAAATAAGACAACGGCGGAAAAAAAACTTCTGGCGTATAGCCAAACAAAAACAACCCACAAAAGAGGGCGATAGACTTGAGCAGTGAAGGAAAAAAGTAAAGAAAAGCCTCTTGCGTATAATGACGTATAATGACGTATACCTCAACTTTATATTCAAATATCTCAGTACAGAATTTTTTTTTGGCCAGCCACAAAGAGAGACTTAATTAGTTGCAACTTGATCTGTTAAATAAGGTTAATGTTGTTTTTGGGTGGAATTACCCTTTAAATACAGTACATGGCATTACATTTCAAACGGTTGAGACAGTGAATACAAGTGGATGGCTGGAGACAACTGATTTCGGCCCACCCAGCAATGTGCCATTAGCAGAGGTATGCGCCTTGCTGTGGTCCTATGTTTACAATCAAAGAAGTCTCCTCCTCCATCCTAAACACCGCCCACTCACCAGGGCAAGAAAAGTGCTTGAGCACAGCAAGCAAAATGTCAAGCAAAGAGGTGAGGTGATCAGATATATATAACATAATATTTTTTTGCAACATGCATTGTTCTATACAGATGGTAATGGTAATTAATCAGTTATAACGAAGGGTATGAATAATATCCTTGAAAAATACATTTTATGTACATTTTTCTTAGTATTTATTATCTTCTTTATTCTGTGGGTAATTTGTTCCTCAAAGTGATCTTGTAGAAACCATTCTAAAGCAATGTTATTTTGGCAAGAAGGAAAGACCACCACCTCTGACAGCAGAAGTGAGAGTACTGAAAAACAGCAGATAGTTCTAGCATGACAAACCTCCTAATACATATTGCCCGCATTTACACATTTGGCAAACAAATATGCATTTCTTTGATGGTGGTGATGTTTGTGACCATAATTTATTTATACATGCAGCAAATCTATTTGCTCTCTATTATCTAGGCAATCTTAGTTTTGTTGATTCTTCATGAAAATGCATCTCATGTTTATTCATGGCATAACGAATGTGATAGTAAGCCTATTTATTTATTTTCTGATTTCTACCACATGGCTGGCTACCAAAAAGCACATGCAAACTGTCTGTGAAAATTGGGTGAGGTGTCTATATGCTGCAAGCTGCCAAAACCTTAAGACACATGAGAGCATAAAATATACCTCAGAGTTGTTTTTTTTTAATTTGAAGATTGAAGAATAATTTAATTGGGATATATCATTAACCAGATTCTCTTACAACTCTAATGATGTTTATACCATACAAATTATTTTGCCTGATTTATACTTGATAAATTGAACTGAAATTTAGCAACAACAGAAATATCCCATAAAGGACTCAAACATTTGACCGTCGGGCCAGAGTCCAGCACTTTACTGATTACTGTCCTTGACGCCTGATATAAAAAGTAGTGTGATTCACCTAAGAAAAATACACGTAATGTAGAGCTGATGTCATGTCGTAAAGCTATACATTCTTGGGATGTTTTATGGCTGGAAGGGAGGCAGTGGTCTGAAGTTTACACAGTTAGTTAGTTCTCAGATGTCCCACTGTGCTGTTTTTATTTTTATTTCTTCTAAGATTGGCAAGAGGAATTTTAGCTCATTATTTCTTGGTCTGAGCTTCTTCTTTTTTTTTTTGATTGTACTGGCTGCAGTTGTTATTGCATGCATTATTACTATATACTGTACACACATATACTGTGTCTTATAACTATTTTTCTAGACTTGCAGAAGCATTTATACCACAGAATTGAGACTAAATTAATCATGGCATTTTGGATGATGGCGCATTAACCCTTAATTTTAATGCATTTTCCTGCATTCCCTGATATCTACTGTCCATTACATATGATTCATACTGGTCCAATCCTACGCAAACATTGCACTTGTTGAAAAATGCAAAAAGAAACAAAAACAACAACGGATGGTATAGATATAGGGTCAACACGCCATGGTATGGGACATCCTCGCCCAGATGGTGAGCTGCTAAGAGACTGAATTGCAAATTAAACCACCACTACGGGCGGACACTATGTCCACCATAAGTATAGTGCGTGTCCGCCGCCCATTCTCTTTTGCCGACTGAAATGCATAGAATTCCCCGCATGACCACACTGCATAGCGTGTTGACCTTATTCATAGAACCGAGGTTACCTACGTAACCATTCATTCTATTTCATATTATTCAACACTCCATGGTATGGGTCAACAGTATACCAAATAAAGTCATGTAGTGGGATAACACCACATGACACAACCATGCGGTACAAAATATATTTATTAAATGCTTGTTCTTCGGAAGAAGCTAATCTAAAGTGAAAATACCCACTGGTGATAAAAACACTGTAAAATGGTAATGCTACTTATACTCAAGATTGCGCCGCTGCGCTGTGGACAGACGAGACAATCGATTTGGACGACACCACTTCCAGGCTATAAACTCTGGTGACGTGAGGGACGAAGTGCCGCCAGCTGCAGCACAGTCGTCAGAAAGCGAGGCACCATGACATGAGGCAAGTGAGGCAGCTACACACAGAGATGGCTGCTCAGTAACCTCTCAGCACTGACTCCACCAACCCTCTTCCAAGAGGGACTGAAGGAACACTAACATGACTGGAATGACACATAAGAAAGGGTCAGGCCCCTTAATGTGGCACCTGTAGAAGGGGCTTTCAATGCCTGAAGTGTCTCTAGCACCCTGGATCTAGGTGCTGCAGCGACCACCGTCCAGGGGATAAATCATGCAGGCTGTAAATCCAATGGTTTGGATGCCATAGCAGGCCCTGTGACAGCATATCCGTTCTGGTTGGGAGGCACCCCGCTAGCAACCATGGTTATTATAGTTTCGCATTTTTCATTAGTTTTTATTTTTATTTTGTTTTTACTTTTTGTTTTGAATTTCAGTTTAGTTTTAATTAGTTTTTAAAGCGGATTGGCTAGTTTAGTTTTAATTTTTTGAAAATGCTTCCCACCGGGCACACCATGGAGTACCATGGGGCCAATGAGCATCCTCTGCTGCTGCTAGTTGTTGAATTCACGCATGAAAATACATCCATTCTCTGTGCTTTTTTTCACGGTTCAGTCAAGACATTACAGCATTATAATAATGTAATTTAGTTAGTGCAAGCTGATCATCTAAAGTGCAAGCTGATAATCTAAAACTAATTCATAAATTCTAGTTAGCTACTATTGATAATTATGTTGGAGCTAATATCAGAGGTGTGTAGGTACATTTTCTTCACATTTTGTATTACAAAATCTGTTTAAAAAATTATAATTTATGATGATTGACATGCCTAGACAGAAATATATGCACATGTTTTATATTTGGAGAGGTTTGGATAGCTTTTGGGACACCTGGGCCCCATTTTGGGAAAAATACCAATGGATAAGGAAAGCCTGTAGATATTTTAATCTAATTTTATACACAAGTGGACAACATATTGCTGCACTAATATAAGGAATTCTGGCTTGCTCCATTACTTTCAAGTTATTCAGTGATAAACTATAAAAACACAAGGCATTTTGTATTTTTTTTTGTATTCTTATGTGTATTTTGTATAAACTGTAGGTGACCACTTTGACATAAATTTATTCTGTTGCAAATTTCTGAATGGTACAAAGCCTCTTCTTTCATTCAAACATTCAACCATAGATGTGCAGTTAATAGTTTTTGAGATATTGGCACTTAATTGACATTAGTAAAAACTAGATGAAAATTGCCCGTAATGGACCAAAGTAAATAGGGTTAAAATGTCTGTAAAAAGTACCACAATATCTCTGATATGTGTAGTAGCTTCGACACAATGAATGTTGAAGTACACACCTCCATAAACCACAGACCCGAACAGTAATTGCAGGGTCACGAGGGGATGAAGAAGCCTCAGACAACCTCATGAGGTGGGGGTCTGCATCTGCAGCTAAAGCTGAAGGAGCTAAGGCTCCTGATGGCGGCGCTTTTTAGCATGCTTTTTAGTCGACATTTCCCGACATTTCCTCGACCACCTATCACACTTAGGGCTGAAATACGTTGCTGTTATGCAAAAACACTCATGCTTTAGTACGTTTAAAAAAAATACATATTTAAATACATTAGGCTACTTTTACTTATTGCATGCGTATTGCGTATATACTGTATGTGACTATTCTGAAATAAATACATTCTGTTGCTAATTATACAGCCTCTATACAATCTGAATTATACAGCTTCTTCTTCAATTCAAACTTCAACCATGGATGTGCAGTTTTTTTTGAGAAATTGACATTTAAATAAGAATAGTAGAAACTAGGTGGAAATTGCCTCCGGAGGGTCAAAGTTAATAGGGTTAACTTAATTTAATCCTGCGCCTTTTGCTCATGTTGAGCACTAGGTTGGCCATACGTTTTTAACCTTGAAATTGGAAAATTTGTATATTAATCACTTTGGAAATTATCATTTCATATGACACACTAAGAGTAGACTGACTTTATGCTATGGAGAGACATCCTGGAAAAAATATGTAACAGTCAAAAGTAATAGATGACTTGTATTGGGGGATGGAGGTCAGTATCATGTCTCCTTCAAGGGATGGTGCCCGTCATCTTCATAATGTCGCAATATTGATAAGCTGAACCTGACCAATTTAAATATGCTAAAATTCTAATTTCAAGGTGAAATGGACAATGAGAAAGGACACTTTTCACAGATTCATCTTTTTCATTTACAATTATGTTATGGACATGTTTAATTTAATCCAGGCATTAGGCAAATTACTGTCAGATGCATTTTGAATTCTACTGAGTCAAATGACTTGATGGCTTCTGCCTGAGGAATTTGAGAACCGGAGAGTTTCCTCGAAGTGCTACTCAGAATACCTTAGAGAGACAAGGTAATGACAGCCTTGCTATATTGGCTATTTGGTGCACATGTAATGTGGAATTAAATGTAGCAGATGGAAGAAAACATGATTTATGTCTGTTTGTTTGTATAAGATTAGGAATGTGTCGATTTATTTTTTAGTTTGTTTGCCTTCAAGAGGCTTATAAAAGGTTATTAATCATCATTATTATTACCTGTAATTGTAATCTGATATGTGATGTCTACCAATATGCTGAAAGCTGTACAAAGACAGAATTGTGATGCAAAAAAGTAATGAAGTGTAGTCATGCACAGAGGAGTCCACACTCAATTTATAAATTTGCTCAATTTCCAGACAAGTGTCTGCAGTTCATCATTTGCAAGTAGACAAGGAAAACTGATGCTAATGGTATACAAATATCACTTTGCACCACAAATCTGTCAAATGTGCCAACTTTTAAAAAAATGAATACCTGTCATTGTGACAAAGCACATTAAAAATTTGCGAAATTGTTTACAAAATGTGTAAAGAAAAATCATGTTAAAAATAACCAGTACCTTAGGATGTTTAATTAACATAGTCACATGTATAGGGACAAGTGAACCTCACAGGTGTGTCTTTGTTCTCAGAGGCATATTCATAACTAGCAATCCAGTAACCCCCCCGAGTGAGACATAAAAGTGTAAATATGACTATCATTTCAGAATTTTAAGACCTGTTCCATTACCAACCTGACAGCTGTCCACAGAAATTAATCATCAAGGGGTTTCCCTGCCACAACACTTAACAACTCAGTATCCTTTGTGTGGTTTATGTTGGCTGTTCTAAAAAAGGTTGAAGTGGCACTTGGCGTAAATAAGGATACAGAGTGCTTGATAGCCTCAAGGAAATGAATGATCGGGATCGGATACCTAATAGATTTGTGACACTGTTTCATCATTACAGCACAGTTATATGTATTATTTTTAATTATTACAGTCACATTTGACCACTTTTCATAATGTCATGAAAATTATAGAAGAAATGTTATAGGATCTATACAGTTGTAGATCAGCATTTCTTTATGGTGGGAATTATGTAATGGCTTATAGCTCATAAATCAGAGAAAAAAAGATAATTAGTGTCGGACAGTGTCTTGTAGTCATTCTACAAATGAAATCTTCCTGGATTTGAATAGGTAGATTATTGTACCAGCAATTATTTAATCATCTATGTTTTAAACAAAATGTGTAATCTGATTAATGCTAGGAGGAGAAAAATCATATACAGTATAATGTAACAACTTCATAACACATTAAATGCACAAACAAAATTAGTCATGGCAATTGAGCAACAAAACTTGTGTACCCATGCAGTAATTGTTAGTATTCAAGTGCTAAAGGCTGCTTGATCCCGTGAAGTTTATAGTCAAAGGGGGGGTCTATTCATTAGTGCAGACTGAAACTGCACTAATTAATAGCCTTGAACCCTGATACACTCAGAATTTATCCAGGGCAATTTCATACTATACATAAACAACTTAATTAAACTGTGGTATATCAGGACATCAACATTTCTTCACCAATTGAGAAAGTGAAAAAGCTCCAAGAGGCAATTTTCCAATTACATGCAATTGATGAACTAATTCAACAGCTGATTTTTCTCTGAAAAGATTTACTAAATGGAATATGGTAGAGTTCATAATAAAAAAATAAAAAAAGATGCCAACACAAAGGAATTCTCATGTTCCCCCCTCAGAATCAATGTGGATTTTACTTGACATGATTCGCTAACGAAGGTATAGTCCTGTTGTTTTCCTCATCGGACAGTCAACACTAGACTCTGGTTGGTCATATTGAACATGTGATGATGACACCTTGATGGATAGTCAACAAATACCATTATGAAAAGGCTAATCTACATGTAATTACGAAAGCACATAAATTAGTTTGAGTGAGCAATGATTAGTGTCTTGTAATTGGTGTCATACCTTTGATTTTCTTTCCCATCAAGAAAAATAGAACGCTGACTTCATACAAATCTTGTATTACACTTTTATTGATGATAAATTAATCCAAAAGAGGTAGTGGTTTAAAAGCCTGAGTTTGTCCGTTCTGCCAGCGAGCTGCACGCCTATTTCAGACTCTAATATGCATAAAATGCACCGTTTCTACAGTGTATATACAATAGTATATTTTTTAAATGTTGTATTGGGGGACATGGTAGCGTTTTGGTTGCAACTTACATTTGGGTTAAAACCCAAATTTCACCCATCAATATCTCAGCTTTTTTTAGCACAAATTACCAAGCCACTTGGCAGATCAACTCATCTCATCAATATCTCGACATAAAACAAATATGGAAAAGATTAGTTCAGCCATTTTCTCTTTTTTTTCTCCAACAACCTCAAATTGTACAACTCCAATTGCTAAAGTATACAGGTGCAGCTCAAAAAATTTGAATATCGTTCAATATTTTTTGTCACTCATGTCAGAAAGTGAAACTCATATATTATATAGATTCATTACACATAGAGTGAAATATTTCAAGCCTTTATTTCTTGTAATTTTGATGATTATGGCTTACAGCTAATGAAAACCCAAATTCAGTGTCTCAGAAAATTAGAATATTACATAAGATCAATAAAAAAGGATATTTTAAACAGAAATGTCAGTCTTCTGAAAAGTATGTTCATTTCTATGCACTCAATACTTGGTTGGGGCTCCTTTTGCATGAATTACTGCATCAATGCAGTGTGGCATGGAGGCGATCAGCCTGTGGCACTGCTGAGGTGTAATGGAAGCCCAGGTTGCTTTGATAGCGGCCTTCAGGTCGTCTGCATTGTTGGGTCTGGTGTCTCTCATCTTCCTCTTGACAATACCCTATGGGGTTCAGGTCAGGCGAGTTTGCTGGCCAATCAAGCACAGTAATACCATGGTCATTGAACCAGCTTTTGGTACTTTTGGCAGTGTGGGCAGGTGCCAAATCCTGCTGGAAAATGAAATCAGCATCTCCATAAAGCTTGTCAGCAGAAGGAAGCATGAAGTGCTCTAAAATTTCCTGGTAGATGGCTGCGTTGACTGTGGACTTCAGAAAACACAGTGGACCAACACCAGCAGATGACATGGCACCCCAAATCATCACTGACTGTGGAAACTTCACACTGGACTTCAAGCAACGTGGATGTTGTGCCTCTCCACTCTTCCTCCAGACTCTGGGACCTTGATTTCCAAATGAAATGCAAAATGTACTTTCATCTGAAAAGAGGACTTTGGACCACTGAGCAACAGTCCAGTTATTTTTCTCCTTAGCCCAGGTAAGACGCTTCTGACGTTATCTCTGGTTCAGAAGTGGCTTGACACGAGGAATGCGACATTTGTAGCCCATGTCCTGGATTCATCTGTGCGTGGTGGCTCTTGATGCACTGACTCCAGCCTCAGTCCTCTCCTTGTGAAGCTCCCCCAAATTCTTGAATGGATTTTGCTTGACAATCCTCTCAAGGCTGCGGTTATCCCTGTTGCTTGTGCATCTTTTCCTACCACACTTTTTCCTTCCACTCAACTTTCTATGATTATGCTTGGATACAGCACTCTGTGAACAACCAGCTTCTTTAGCTTTACCTTTTGTGGCTTACCCTCCTTGTGGAGGGTGTCAATGACTGTCTTCTGGACATCTGTCAAGTCAGCAGTCTTCCCCATGATTGCGTAGCCTACTGAACCAGACTGAGATACCATTTAAAGGCTCAGGAAACCTTTGCAGGTGTTTTGAGTTAATTATCTGATTAGAGTGTGACACTATGAGTTTCCAATATTGAACTTTTTCACAATATTCTAATTTTCTGAGACACTGAATTTGGTTTTTCATTAGCTGTAAGCCATAATCATCAAAATTACAAGAAATAAAGGCTTGAAATATTTCACTCTATGTGTAATGAATCTAATTAATATATGAGTTTCACTTTCTGAAATGAGTGACAAAATATATTGAACTTTTTCACGATATTATAATTTTTTGAGCTGCACCTGTACATTGTGATATGTCAGACATGACAAGGACTAATTCTTTTGATGGGTTACATTTCTGTTGTAGAGCTTAAATAAACCTTTATAATTTTACAATACCGGAAATTAATTAGCCATTGACTTAACATTGGGGCATAAATTGTGTAGCAACATGATGCTAACTAAACATTCAAACGACCGTTGAACAACAGTCTGTAAGACTGAAAAAGGGATTATCAGTCATAAACCCTTGGAGCGGGTGGCGACTTCTTTGAGGGTGCAATAAAACAATTTACCAGGTGGCCTGAGAACCTTTTCCCTCGGACCTCTCATGGCCTCGTAACCTACAGCTGGAATTGACCCTACAACTGGACTTTAGAAGGCATTCTGCAGGATGTTTGATCCTCATAATGACTAACCCAGGTTTTTCACAGGATCAAAGGCTCCTGAACTGAATGGCTTTTTGGACTATTGACTGAAACAAAGCTGAACTCTGAATACGTGCATCTTGCGGACACGCCTACCACAGTTCATTAAAAAATATTGAATATTAATACACTTACACAGTGAGAGCAGATTTTTATATCTTGGTTCATTCTGAATCTTTTCAAATTTTGGTGGGGAGAAAAATGCAGTTAAATGTATTATTTAAATGATTAAAGCCATCCCATTTATGTTCATCGATGCAAAAGAATTCTGAGGGAGCGAGAAAAGAAAAATGAGATAGTTTTTCAGTCCCTGCTCACATCTTCAGACTAAAATTATCCTGTTCAGTCGGGCACAGGTGGTGATTTAGCTAACTTGATTTTGTCATTAAAACCCACTGGCTGCTGCAATGTCTTCTCCCCCAGGTCCTCCCATCACCGCACATCTCCAGTGATTAAAATGCAACCATTTGGCCTCCTGAACCTGATACAAAAACGTCCTCTAATGACTGCCTGCACCAGTCAAGCCAGCCAACAGATAATTATACGAATTTAGCAAATGTTAAAGAGGACTTAAAACCTAATATCTTATCTATATGAAGTGGGGGGGGGGAGGCACCACTTTGGTTTATATTTGTCACACAAATCTGATTTCCATCCAAATGCTTTACAGGGTTAAACTATGAGCGCTTCAGATGCTTTTACAAAATATACCCCGTGATTTCTCATGTCAATGCAATGAACCAGGATGACTTATTCATCCTAGAAAAAAATATCCAGAAGGTTCTTTTTGTTTTACAGAATTCCATCAAAGAAAAAACTGAAATACAGATTTTCTTAAATAACAAAGTACCATTTGTCCTGAGAAATACAGTGTATGTACTTTATATTGTAATATTTATGCAATTTATTTAAAATCCTTGAAAAAGTATTAATTCAGCAGTGGTACTTGAAAGATCCTTTTTGCTCGGATCAACATCTAGCATAGTATGCAAAAATATACTTATATTGTCAATGGTTATTTTCATTAACCCTGTCATTATTAAGCTGTCAGTATAAAGATACTTTATGAATAAGAACAGTATGTAATTGTTTGTATTCTTTTAATATTCATGTGGTACAATTAATATCTTGGAAGTTGTACGGCATTTAATAGAAGTAATGCAATGTGAATCTGCCATCTGACTCAAATGACACAGCTGCCACTTCCAAGAGAAAGTCAAATATTGAATCTTTCGCTTGAGCCATCTCTCTCTCAAAGTAAGAGTGGAATAATTTTGCCCAGTGAAGGCTCATTTTGTTCAAATGTTTAATTAACTAGTTATTAAGTTGGAGTTCCCTAGCCACTATAGTGTTGATTGACTAGTTTGTCAATGGCTCACAGTACTTTGTGTCAATAACATTGAGCTGTGAGTTTTGATGGCAATGCATGCTGTAATGGCGACATGTAGTGCAGCTGTCTCTCATGTTTGTGTTTAATTTGAATGTGTTTTGTTGTGTCAGGCTTTTGTCTTTTTTTTCATGCGTTGGGTGTCTGTAGTGGGACGGGGAAGCGGGCTGGAGATTTTTCAGGGCACTCCTGCTGCTCGTTTGATAATATCGACAAGTTGTCTAGTCGATATAATTTTGTTTGTGGTCGTCACCATGGAGACACATTCACAACATATGCTCGGGAATGTCCGTTGGATCTGCAGACTGCAGCAACAAAGTTTACCATCACTCTTCACCGGAGTTGAGGATTTCGGGACTGATCCGGGAGTGCAGGCAATCTTCAAAAGGCAGCCAGGGAAGGAGAACATAATGCGGGGGAGGAATGAGGAGACGACTGGGAGGATCGACACAGTTTGGTGCTCGTTTTGGGCGGTGGGGGAGACGCGCGGCACTGCGTGTATGGAGGAGAGTCGTGGAGGTGGAGTTGTGTGTTGGACTGCTGACACTGGACATCTCAGGACAGCAGACTATTTTTTTAATCATGGCTGTATTGCACTTTAATTCACTTAATTCACTTGATTGATGATGTTGGATGTCTTTGTTTGATATGTTTGTTTGTGTGTTGTGGGTCTGCCCCACTGTCTGTCTTTTTTTGTTGTTGCTGGGGCTACAACTGAAGTTCCCTAGCGGGAATATAAAAGTTATTCTATTCTATTGTATTCACTCACTAATGTTATAAAACAGCAAAGCAGGCTCTTCTAGAACATTATAAGTACAATAACAATACAGTGGCCATACAGTGTACTGTTGAGCGCAGTACTTCAAAGTTAAGTCCAACTCATTGTACTACCCTTAAGCATGACCCTAGCCCTCACAATGAAACCAATGATGAATAAAAGGTTGGAGTCTGTAGCTGATATATTGTCAAGTACATATGGTATTATGTTGTGCAATACAAATAGTCCCAAAATTTCACTCAATATAATCATGACTTTATGGGAGATGACATAGTGGCTGGCAGAATATTACTGTATACGAAGGGAGGCACGTGTAGCAAAGCACAAAGGCAAAATATTCAGCATAAATTCTGTGCTGTGACTCAGGACATTTGCTTAAATGGACAAGGGTCGGAAATTTGTATAAATGCTTTGTGGCCATAAATAAAATAAATCCATATATAAGTTAAGTACTGAATGCAAATGTATTAGAATTAAGGAAAGACTAATTTAATGAGTGCTGACCTTGTGTTATTCAGACTATGGTCAGTAAGAGGTGGGTATTTGTGTGTTATTCAGACTATGGTCAGTAAGAGGAGGGTATTTTTTCATGTATAGGTGCATGCAGGATCAACAGCTGCTCATATAAACTGAAGCTGAATATGTCTAGACAAGAAAAGTATGTAATGTGTACTAAGGTTACTTAACAAACCAATACATTTTTACTTTTATTATATAATCTGATATATTGCAATGCCTATTTTTATGAGATTTACCTTTTGGGGTGAGTGCACAACATGTATTAAAAAGTAAGAAAAGAGAAGATGGAGGCCCGGTTTAGGCAGGCATGCTTCTGAGCTACTGGGTAAACAATGTTTAAGTGAAGAGACTGGTGTTTAGCACTGCTGTTGTCATCAAATAAACATACAACCATATTATTTTGCATACAACTGCTAATGTTTCCCTTTTTGTTAGAGAGAAAAGCAGGACCATAAGTTATCCTCATTGTAATGTGCATTTCTTCTTATTTTATTTTATAATTCTTTTAGCAAAATGTTTATTGCTTGAATACAGGTCTGAACAAATGCCATAACAAAATGGTTAGTTATGTTATTTTTCACAGATTATCCTTCAACATTTTGAAAACACACCATTGTTTTCTGTCAATTTGATTTAGAAATATATTAATCATTGTTTTGAAGAATTTATTAAATGATCTTTTAAAATATTTTTGACATTGTTACAACATGCCCTGTAAAACAACATGCAATACTTCTGAATATTTTTCATCTTCATCTTCAGTGTCCAAGGTAAACTGATCACATAATGGTGACTAGGCAGGCTATATATTAATAATTTATTCCCTCAAAAAGGTATTGGCATGTGAACGTGATCAAAATACATTTTCAAAACAGACTATGTCTGTCATAGAATTAAGGTCACTCATGGAAAGGTAACACTCATGTTGAAATCGAAGACGACACAGTCTTAATTTATATGAAAGGTGAGAAACATGTAAGTCAGAGGTGGCTCATAGATTTGGCAGTTGTGTTTTCAAGGGGGGGGGGGGGGCAGTGTAAAAACAGGTGACCTTTATGTCTCATATTTATCTTTTTTTTCATGGCTTAATTAGCCAGCATGCATCCAGCAAAATACTATGAGTCTCAAGCCGTGAAATCCATTCGCACTGCTGAAATACACGTTTACTAAAAAGCCATTTTCGAAATAAAAAATGTTTGTTCTTTGCTTGAGCAGTTTGGGTGGAAAATGGCTTTTCTTTTGACATTCCCTGGGTTGGTTTTCATAACATTTTTGAGGTGAAAATGTCCCATGTGTGATTTATTATCCCCTTTCCACTTACAGCCAGCAGCAAGACTCTGCCAGGCTCTTTGGTTAGCACCACCATGGAGAGACCTCTTAGCAGTTTCATCTAGCCTTACTTTTATAGCGATACTTTTATTTGCACTGAACAATGAGTCATCTGCTCCTTTATCAAAAATACACTGCACAGCTTTTTAATGTGTTTTGAAAGACATCGGTCAAATCGTGCATTTTGACAGCAGAACATTTATTTGTGTTCACATCGGCAGAAAATAAATATGTATAAAACACCCCTTAATATCGAATGATGCTCCTGACAGACAGGAACACAATCAGGGGGTATTCAATCAAACACAATTTCCCCTATATTCAGTTAAACACATTACATTACATTCATTTAGCAGACGCTTTTATCCAAAGCGACGTACAGTAAGTGCATACAGAAGGACATCGAAGTAACTACAGAACAGATAAGAAAGCACATCTTCCCATACAGTAGCAGCTATCCCTAGTAATGAACACAATGCAGTTCACAGTGAACTGGGTAAATCAGCTCTAACACACTCCATGCAATGTGTTGGATTCAATTAAACAAACCATGAAGTTTATTAAGACTGAAAAGTCCAAGAAACAGGAAAAGGTGTGTCCTGAAAATTGTGGTGCCGAGGCTGAAAGCGGGAGATTTATTAATTGTTTTAAAGAAAGTGAACTTGTTACACTTTGTGTTGATGAGTCTTTGTTTACTTCCAACAAAGTTAACTATAAAAAAACTGGGTTTTGGGGGTGCCCTAGTGTTGCAGTATTATATAAAATGAATATGCAATTACAGAGGTGCCATCACCAGTGTAAAAGTAGTATTGCCAAACTTTCTCGCCACGCACAATATGGTGTATTCATTAAATAAAGGACTCATAAAGCTACCTATTTTTGTACTGTGTGGTTATTGTGTGTTTAAATATGAAATATTTTAACAATGTAATTATGGATCATATCAGTGCAATGCAACAGGTTCCCACAGATATTTTTTCCTATGGTTGGTGAACCCAAGAAGAGTGGTCAAGAAGCATGAACCCCCATTAAGACAATCATAATATCTAAATAGGGTGAATACAGGTAAAGTGGGATACTTTCTGATCATTTACATTTTGCATCGTTTTAAATTATGATCCAAATGGCTTAAATGTCAGAGCTACGGAAACTTACAATAAACTTAGTTTATTTTTAGTAATGGAAGTATATACACAAAGATAAATAAATTTAAGTGTCCCTGCTGTCCCACTTTACCTGTATTCACCATACTGTTTACATCATGAATTAAGTCTCAGCAGCAGCTGACAGCTACAAAGCTGGGTCAAGTACTCTGAACATGGCAACTCCATTTATGTACAAATGTATTTATTAATAACTTGAAATTCACAAATATACATATACATTCTTGACAATGAGTCGCTCCAGGAATTAATGCAAATTCAACCAATTTTTTTCCAGCTGACTTGCCATTTTCAAAAATTCCCGCAATTTTATTGCAAAATAACCCAAAAAAGTTGCAGCAAATTCAATCATTTTGGGCCGCAACAATCACAAAAACACTCCACGAGATCCTGGTGGGACTGTACAACTAGATTATTCTTTGAAATTTCCAAATGTGTCCTTCCTTCTCTGATTTTTAAGGACAAAAATGTTCCCTACTTCATTAAGATCCAAGTGTTTGCATCTTTTCTTGTGTGTGTGTAAAATTGCTACGCTGTTTAGCCTTTCAGCAGTCACAGTTGACCTGAGGTAAGTTTTCAAATGTCTTAAGCTTGAAAATGTTCTCTCTGCAGTAGCTGAGGACGCAGGGATGACCAAGTACAAACGGATTAGCTTTGCGACTTGACTGTACAATCTCCCTGCCAGACCAATACCTTTCAGCTTTCTGATTACATCCCTCACTGAACTTGCATGTTTCCCAGCCATCAATTCAGGAAGGACCATAAGCTGGTTCTTAAGACGACCTGAGTCCAAATCATCTCCGAAGTGACCAATGACAAATTCCAAATCTTGTACATTCAAGCCATTTCCACTTACAGCAGTTAAAATAAGCCGTTCTACTGTGTCACAAATGTCAAAAGTCTTCTCACTGAAACGGGTCTCAATGTTACTCATCAAGAATTTCAAAGTAACTCCTCCTGTAATACTCCTCTATGCTAAAAGAGTGAGCTGTGCCAAGCCTAGAGTCTTTCCTTTTCGAAACATGTCTTGGGACAATAGGTGGGCTAACATCCCATTCCGCTGATCTGTCAAGGCAGCTTTGCCAAAGAGAAGAAAATTCAGCATCTGACCTTAGGGCACCCAAAATCATTTTCGTTCTTGATGCAGCCTTCTTTGCGTCAGCAGCTGATACATCTGCCTGCTGCAAAATGCAACACAATTTTTCCACAGGGTCTAGAGCCCTCTGGCACACAGTAAGACCAAACAAAAACTGAAAATTCGACATAACTTCAAAAAATCCACTGGCCTTGGTGCCACACTCACTCCTGTCCTCTGAAGCAATCGTTGCCAGAGCATTCTTCAGAGGCACATAGT
Organism: Ilyophis sp. 1 JC-2022; assembly: GCA_022702515.1. NCBI lineage: Eukaryota > Metazoa > Chordata > Actinopteri > Anguilliformes > Synaphobranchidae > Ilyophis > Ilyophis sp. 1 JC-2022. The sequence continues at coordinate 44,160,195 of CM040395.1, read as the reverse complement.
GCCGAAGCAAAGCATTCACAGATAGCACCCTCACAGCCCACCGTGTTGGGCAAAGTTTTTTCAATTTATGAGTTTTTACAATGTTCCCATCCTCTTCAACTCCAAGATCTAACTGAGCTTGTTGAAAAACACGTTCCCGTTTGGCAGAAACGGTGATGAAGGAACTTATGTCTTTAGTGTACTCTATTGAGTCTCTGGCGAGAGTCACTGCCCTGACTGCCTGCTGTAATGCGAGATTTAACGAATGAGCTGTACAATGAACAAAAAGTGCTTTTGGCTGCTCAACCAACATCTGGGCTTGAACACCATTAATGCTACCAGCCATGTTGGCGGCACCATCATAACACTGTCCTCGAAGATTGGAAAAGGAAAAGTTGAAACGGACCATGGCATCTTTGATCATCCTCATAATGCTGTTTGAGTCTTTGGCTGCGTTCTCATAAAAGCCAAAGAACTCCTCGTGTATGTCAAAATTTTCACTAACATGACGAATGACAATTGAGTGTTGCTCTTTTGTTGAAATATCAGTAGTGCTATCAACAATTAGGCTGAAAAATTGGTCAGTTCTAACCTCGTCTGCGAGCTTCCTAAGTACTTAATTTGACATAATGCTCAACAGCTCATTCTGGATGCCATGAGAGCAGAACGTCTCTCGTCTGCTCAACCAAGATGCCAGCGATTGACTGTCCTTAGCTCTCAGTTGTAATATCTTGTGGAATGTGCTCTGCTCGTCTAAACTATGTCGAAAAGGCAAACCCTGCTCTGCTAGAAGCAGCATTGATGACTTTACGGAAAGCTTCACGGGTAGCCGTTTGCTCTTTTTGTTTCGCTGAGTGGATCTGAGCTGTAACCGACTGGCTTTTTGAATAGTGAAACAATTTCATTGTGGCTTCTGTGTGACATGCTGAGTGCTCATGTTTTCGAAAAAGAAAGGGTCCATTGCGCCATGTATCAAAACCTTTCAAAATAAATGCATCCTTAGCATTTTTTGAAAATGTGAGCAAGTTAAGCTGCCTGGCAGTTCTACATGTATGGCAAAAAACCCTATTGGTCTCACTACACCAATCCAACCACTCCCATTTCTTGAACCATGCCACCTGGAACCATCGCTCATCTCTGCTGTTTCGCGGAACACTCGCAGGCTGGTGTGGCTGCATCCGAATCTGGTTTGGTACTGAAGACCTCTCAAGTGTCTGTCTACAATCAAATGAAACAAACTATTTACTTGGATATATAATATTCACTTATTACAAAGCATTCTGTCAATTGCGCTACTCATTACAAATATACAGTATATGTGTAATATCTTCACTTCACATCCTCAGCCATCACTGACTTGCTTTTTATAACAACCCAGACCGAGTTCACTGTTCCAAACCCTGTCCCTGTTGACTCACAGCTATTCCTTCCTGTCTGTCTTTACAATACAGATGGCTACAAACCTGCTCAAATCCTCTCCAGTGGGTTGATCTGGGCTCTCTTCTGTACCTCTACGATCGTCCTGCCTGTTTGAAAAAACACCACTTACTCATACCTTGGGCTTAATGGCCCTTACTGCTATGCTATATTTTGCTGAAGGCTACTCTTAATTAACCTGAGTGCTTCATGACATTACCTTGACTTACAGTACTAGCTACTAACCTGTTGGTACCTGCTTCTCCCATAACCTCGGCTGGGCTCCCTGCTGTGCCTCTGTGCTCCACCTTCTGTCTGTTTGCATACCATACATACACCATTTACTCCTATACTTTCATTAACCTTTGTTTTGTCAGCACTTATAACCAAAAACCATAGAACTTTATAAGTTGGTGGAACACATTCTTTTCAATAGCTCATGGCTAACATCTCCCTTCACTAACCTTTTAAAGAAAGACCATAATGTATTTGAAGGTGCACCTGCATGCTTCATGCTGCCACGTGCAACCTGTTCTCTTCCTGCCTGCATGGGCAAAAAATACTAGCCGTTGCCAACTTAATCTGAATAAAAACAGACATAAATAATTCAACTAAATTTAAAGCTGCTTGAATTCATGCATTGTCAATCGAAATACACGACGTTGGTGTAGAGACTGTGTCATTAGCTAATGTAGCTAGCTAGCTAGTTATCCATTCACTTCAATAATTTCAATTTAGCTGGTTAGTAAGCTAGCTAGTAGCTACGGAGCTAATAAGAACTAGCTAACGTTAATGCGTTTCGGCTCAAGATGCATCTAACATTACATTTCGACTCTGAAATTTAAATTGATCACAATTAGTGAATAAGCTAACAAACATTAGCTAGCTTGCTAACTAAGTTTGCTGCCCAACGGCCCCAATACCTCGATGTAGCTACCTAGCTTACGCTAGCTAATGTTAGCGGCTGAAGTTGACCACTTAACGTTAGAAATTGAGGAACACATGCAACAATGCTTCAGTCAGAAATACAACCAACTGTTGTGCAATACTGATAATGATGCCAAATATGCTTGTTTTTATGTACACATCTCACCTGTGATTTAAAATCTACGAGTAAGCTAATGACTTGACCCGATCGGTCGACACATCTCTTCCTCTTTCCCGCTGTCTCTCGTCGTCGTGGCGGTCTGGCGGTAGCGGAGAGGAACGTTACAACTGTCTACTAGAACACAGTGCACGCGCGCGCACTCAAATGGCGCAACGTGTCGTATATACTCTAGCTCATTGATAAAGTGAAATGTTTTCATATATCGCAGCAGATACAATCAGATTCTTCACTACATAAAATTAGGTTTTCATTACAGGTTACTCTAGTTTTCTAAATTAAATAAACGCCATATGGTCTGCGAAAAAGTAGTATTGCTAGGCAATACTTGTTTGAAAAGTAGTATTGCCATGGCAATACTGGCAATACTGACGGCGGCGGCCATGTGCAATTACATAACCACATTCACATAACTACCAGTCCAAGGCCATTAACTTGTAGGTCTGCTATAAAGAAATGAGGTGAGCAAGTCATCATCAGTGAATGAAGGAAAATGTATTATTATGCAGCACCACAAGGCATGATAAAATGCTTGAGCCAGGAGGAACCCTGGGGTCAGAATGTATAACTGATTGCAAAGGCAATTGGTACAGTATAGCATTTGCAGTGCTGTAATGGCTAACCATTTTAAGCAGGCAGAAGCTACAGTACATGTATTCATAACATCTGGTCAAGACGTTCACTGCTTAATCATCATCAAGCATCTGTATATACAGCATATTACTACCAAATACCTGAACTGTGAATTAATTGTGTGGAATATCTAATCCAATAATGTTTTAATGGTAAAATGTAGAATCTTGGAATAGCTATTGGAAGTTATTTTCACTTAACAATGCTTGTTCTCCACCTATTATTATGGAAAAAACAATGTTCTACATTCCGCATACATAAAATATTAGAAAGAAAATAGGTAAATAACAAGTAATTGTTTTTATTCCTGAAATGGTGGATCTTGTAAATCAAGCATGCTTATATTCCCATGCTTCAAAAAAAAGTACATATTTTTTTTACTATATATTTGAGTAATAGCTCATTTGCTCTTTTAAAAAAATCTGAACCAAACTTTTCAGGCCTCACTCTTTCATATTTTGTGGATTATTCAATCGTAATCACCCTTAGGGCTCTATCTTGACGATATTGGCTAAAGCGCTAGGCGGAAGTACATTTAGGGCATGTGCAAGTCCACTTTTGCTAGTTAGACGGCACGTTATTTGATCGCTAAATAAGGCGCAAGGTGCTAATGGGCTGAACTTAGCCTCTTCATTAATTATAGGTGTGTCTTGGGCGTACGATGCAATAAACCAATCAAATTGTCCTATCCCATTCCTTTTAAAAGCCTGCTTTTCCACCTTGGCGGATTGCTTATATGATGGCGAAACAGACATTCTCGTGCATGTGTAGTGTGAGCAAGGAATATGCTATTTGGATCAATAGTATGATCAATATTATTCGGACTAACCATTATGATGCGTTTTGATATACACAATAATAATCTTTAACATTAGGGTTTAACATGGGTTCCCGGTAATTCCTGACAGTGCTGTTATTTTACAAAATATATGCAGTTAAATTTTGTTAAAAGCACCTGCAACAGCTGAGAATAACCTACCAATGGCGTCTGTCTTACCTTAGAAAATGCCAAATTAGCCTGCTTGTTTAATGAATTTCGTTTGATTATGCAATGAAGCATTGTCAAACATCAATTCCATGAGGCTGTTCTCATGGAGTTCTCAAAGTTCAAGCTTAATCCGAAGTTCATTACCTGCATTCTAATATTGATTAATAAGATAAATATCGTTATTTTGCCTTAATGATGACAATAAATACAATAAAGCTGTCAGGTTGGCAACCCATAGATTCACACATGTTTTCTCTTGTTTTATAATGTCCATATGGAAATGTGACCAACGCTTTAAGTTAACTTTTAAGACCACGAAAAGTGTGATTTACAGCAGGTGAAACAGACCTGCTCCTGCATGAAGTTAAAGCACACATGTAGAGAACTTCAAATTAAGTGTGAATTAATTGTGTAATGTGCTGCAAATTGGTTTTCGTTTCTAATTACACTTTAAGTTCTCTGTAAAATCATTTGGTTCAGTTATGGAATAACAGGTGAAATCAGCTAAAGATAAGATAAAAACCTGGTCACTGTAGTTTAAAAAATATGAAGGACGAAGAATTCAGTTAACATGCTGAAATTTAAATTAATCTCCATTTTACCTTATGCACAGCGAATCCTGGGAACTGTAGCCTAGGCTATTTGAGGCTTTTTTCTACTTACTTTTTCTATTTACTTACAGGCTGTAGGCCTAGATGAAGAAAGCTGTGTTGTAATGACATCTGAAGCGCATTTTCAAAACTCAAATGTCCGTCTATTGTAGTGCGCAAGTTTTCCATTGAATGACAATTCACGCATTAGGTGTAAATGACAATTTGCGCATTAGGCTTGATATAGGTGTTATCAGCAAAGTTTTCAATGGATAGCCATTGTCCCGTAACAGAAGATTGTCCCCCCAGAAGATGACAGGAACTATTGGCAAATATAGTCATAGCTTGATCCAGGATAATTGTGAATAGTCTATACATGTAACCTTACACATACCATCCCACATTGACTGGATGTTGATGGAGTGGGCTGAAAGCAATTTAATGCGGCATTCCTGTTACGATCCGCTCCGCTCCCCGTTCCTTCCTTGATGTGTTCCTCTGTTTTCCCCGAACCTAATTGTATCATGTCTGCGTTCTTTACCTGATTGGGTCTACATTGCACATGATTACTTGCACCACATCTTAATGACACAACTCACACTTAATTGCCTTCACCGCATTCCTCACGCATTTCCTAATCGTTCAATCAATTCGCTGATCTCGCATGCATTTCCCGCAAGCTGTAGCTTATCAGCTCTAATGACACTAGTTATATTACCGTGCTGTTCCTGTGTTTCCTTGTCAAAGTATTACGGTTTGTTCGTGTCCATGGTCTTGTCGTATTGCTTGTCTTCCCGCTTGCTAGCTTGCTACCCAAGCTGACCTCCCCGGTCCAGAATCGCCACTCCTGTTTCCCGGTGTGGATCCTGGCTCTACCTCCGTCCGACTAAGCTACTACCCAGGCTGTGACCAGCTCCTGGCCACTTCGCTGGATCTCCAGTGCCAGCTCTCTGCGGGTTCCACGAACTATTGTTTATTGTTTATATTTGATTTCCCGGTGTGGATCCGACCCGGAATTCCATTAAAGAAAACCTTCTTTGCTAAAGACTGTCTCGTCGTGCATTTGGGTCCGTCCCTGCCAGTACGTCACAGAATACTTTGACCAGAAATGGACCCAGCCGACGCGGAACAGATTCAACACGCCCTCACCTGCCAGGCTACCCAAATCGCCCAGCAAAGCCATCGCCTGGACGAAGCCATGGAAATGTTCCGGGGCATGGTGGAACAGACCACCCAATGGGGAACCATGCTGAATCAGATGGCTGCCCAGACGTCAGGACTCCGTCCTGAAGCGGGGGATCCACCTCAACCACCGGCACCAGCGATTGTACTACCTCATCGGGAACCTCGCGCCAACCCTCCCGAACGATACTCTGGCGAGCTGGGGAAATGCCAGCCCTTCCTGCTGCAGTGCGAGCTGGCGTTCCGGATGCAGCCGTCCTCCTACTCCGCGGATGCCACCCGCGTGGCGTACGTGATCACCTGCCTGGGAGGAGAGGCGCGGGACTGGGCCGCCGCGTTGTGGGAGAAGCAACCCAACCTCTGCACCCAGTACCTGGACTTCGCCAGGGAGATGCGGCGTACCTTTGATCATCCCGTATGCGGGAGAGATGTCAACCAGCAGCTCCTGGCGCTGAAGCAAGGCGAGCGCAGTGTGGCGGAGTTCGCCATAAAATTCCGGATCCTCGCGGCGCAGTCTGGCTGGAACGACGCCTCCCTACAGGGCGTCTTCCGTTCCGCCCTCTCCGAGGAAATGAAGGACGAGATGGCCACCCGCGACGACACGCCCACGCTTAATGACCTCATTTCCTTGGCTATCACAGTGAACAACCGTCTGCGCGCCCGCACCCGCGAGAAGAGGGCGTATGCGCCGACTCAATCGCCTCTGGGAACCACATTCTCGCACCCGGCGCTTCGCCATCAGGCGTCCATGGCCTGCGAACCTCCGGAGGCCGGGGAACCTATGCAGCTGGGCGGCACTACGTCCGACCCTGCCGCTCGCCGCCGCCAACGCCGGGCCGCCGGAGCATGCTTCTATTGCGGCCGCACAGATCACCTCCTTAACTCCTGTCCGGTGCGCCCAAAAGAGAAGGCTCGTCAGCAACCCTAGGCCTACTGGCGAGCCAGACCCAAACACCGAGCCTAACCTCCAACCGCTTCCAACTCTCTGCGGTCCTCAAATGGGGCACTACGGCCTCCGCCACCGTATCCGTGCAGGCCCTCGTCGACTCAGGAGCCGACTCCAACTTCGTGGACTCCCAGTTCGTAGACGAGTCCGGGATCCCCACGGAAGAACTGGAAAAGCCCCTCAATGCCTATGCCTTGGACGGCCACCGCCTGGCCCACATCACCCACCGCACCATCCCCATCCAACTGCTCCTGTCCGGGAACCACCGTGAGACCCTGCAACTCTACATCATTAACACTCCCCACTCCCTTCTGGTCCTTGGTCAGCCCTGGCTGCATGAACACAACCCCCTGCTCAACTGGATCACATCCAGCATCACCAGCTGGAGCACCCAATGCCACACCTCCTGTCTCCACTCGGCGGAACCTCCTTCAAGCACGGAAATAAAGACATCCGTTCCGGAGGTCGACCTGAAGGGGGTTCCCCACTGTTACCGGCACATGTCCCGGGTCTTCTCCAAGTCCCTGGCCTTGTCCTTACCCCCCCACAGACCCTACGATTGTGCCATCTCCCTGTTTCCGGGTGCCCCCCTACCCTCCGGCCGCCTGTACAGCCTATCCGGCCCGGAAAGAACGGCCATGGAGGACTACATCAAGTCCTCCCTCGAAGCAGGCACCATCCGTCCCTCCTCCTCGCCCGTCGGAGCAGGTTTCTTCTTCGTGAAGAAGAAGGATGGCTCCCTCCGCCCCTGCATCGACTACCGGGGCCTCAACTCCATCACCGTCCGGAACAAGTACCCTCTACCCCTCCTGAATTCGGCCTTTGAACTGCTGCAGGGCGCCCGGGTCTTCACTAAACTGGACCTCCGTAACGCCTACCACCTGGTACGGATCCGGGAGGGGGACGAGTGGAAGACAGCCTTCAACACCCCCCTGGGCCACTTCGAGTACCGGGTGGTCCCGTTCGGCCTGACTAATGCCCCAGCCGTGTTCCAAAACCTAGTGAACGATGTACTGAGGGATTTTCTCAACCGCTTTGTGTTTGTCTACCTGGATGACATACTTATATTCTCCCAAAACCAACGGGAACACCAAGACCATGTCTCCTTGGTTCTTCAACGCCTTTTGGAGAATAAACTATTTGTCAAAGCCGACAAATGTCTGTTTCATGCCCCCTCAGTCTCGTTCCTAGGTTTTGTGGTGGAGAGGGGCGACATACGGCCGGACCCGGCCAAGATCCAGGCTGTTACGGAGTGGCCCATCCCTACCACTCGCAAGCACCTGCAGCAGTTCCTGGGGTTCGCGAATTTCTATAGGAGGTTCATCCGGAACTACAGCCAGGTAGCCGCACCCCTCACCACCCTCACATCCATTAAAGACCCATTTGCCTGGAATCCCCTGGCAGATCAGGCATTCACCAAGCTCAAGGCACTCTTTACCACGGCTCCCATCCTCTGCTGCCCGGAACCCGACCGCCAATTCGTGGTGGAGGTGGACGCCTCGGACACAGGCGTAGGGGCCATCCTGTCCCAACACTCCCCCCTCAACCACAAGCTCCATCCCTGCGCCTTCTTCTCCTGCCGCCTCTCCCCCACCCAACGCAACTACGGGGTAGGGGATCGGGAGTTGCTTGCCATCAAGCTGGCACTGGAGGAATGGAGACACTGGCTTGAAGGGACCACTCAACCGTTCCTGATCCTGACTGACCACCGTAACCTACAGTACATCCAGTCAGCTAAGAGACTCAACTCCAGACAGGCCCGTTGGTCGTTATTCTTTGCCCGATTTAATTACTCCATCACCTTCAAACCCGGTTCAAAGAACATCAAACCCGACGCCCTCTCTCGGATCCACTCCTCCCCTGCCGACCTGTCTGTCCCGGAGACCATCGTTCCGGCTTCCTGCGTCGTGGCTGCGGTCCGGTGGCCCATCCAGAAGATCGTGCTGAACGCTCAGGTGACGCATCCCGATCCTCGCCCTAACCCCTCTTCTGCCCTGTTCGTCCCTAACCCTGTCCGCTCCCAGGTCCTGGAGTGGGCTCACTCCTCCCGACTGGCCTGCCACCCCGGAGGCAACCGCACCGTGGAGCTGGTGCGCAGGAGCTTCTGGTGGCCCACCGCCCGGCGGGACACCCTGGCCTTCGTCCACGCTTGCCCTGTCTGCGCCAGGAGTAAGGCGTCTCACTCCCCCCCTGCTGGTCTCCTCCGTCCCCTTCCCATCCCGGGCCGTCCTTGGAGTCACATCGGGGTCGACTTCGTTACCGGACTACCACCTTCTGCCGGTAACACTGTCATTTTGACCCTGGTGGACCGGTTTTCCAAGGCGGTGCACTTTGTTCCCCTCCCCAAACTTCCCTCTGCCCTCGAGACGGCCGACCTCCTGGTGCAGCACGTGGTGCGGCTGCATGGGATCCCGGCAGATGTCGTCTCCGACCGGGGCCCCCAGTTTGCCTCCGCGGTCTGGAAGGCATTCTGCACCGCACTCGGCGCCACCGCCAGCCTATCCTCCGGGTTCCACCCGCAGACTAACGGTCAGGCAGAGAGGGCTAACCAGGACCTGGGAGCCGCCTTACGGTGCGTGACGGCCCGCAACCCTGCCTCCTGGTCCCAGCTTCTCCCGTGGGTTGAGTACGCCCACAACACCTTGGTGTGCTCGTCCACGGGGAGGTCCCCCTTTGAGGCTTCCCAGGGCTTCCAACCCCCTCTGTTCCCCGCCCAGGAGGCCGAGGTGGCGGTCCCGTCAGTGGACGCCCACGTCCGACGCTGCCAGCGGATCTGGAAAGCCACCCGCAACGCCCTCCTAAAGACCTCCTCCCGGAATCGTCGCCTGGCGGATCAGCACCGGTCCGCAGCCCCTCGCTACCGCCCGGGACAGAAGGTTTGGCTATCGACCTCCACCTTCTCCCTCCCCGGCACCTCCCGCAAGCTCCAACCCCGCTTCGTCGGACCCTTCACTGTGCACTCCATCCTTAACCCAGTCACTCTCAAGCTCCGTCTCCCTGCCTCCCTCAAAATTCACCCCACCTTCCATGTCAGTCAGGTCAAGCCAGTGATCTCCTGCCCTCTCAGCGCTCCCACTCCTGCCCCCCCACCTGTCCGGGACATTGATGGTGCCCCCGCGTTCACAGTCTCCAGCATCCTCGATGTCCGGCGCCGGGGACGAGGCCACCAGTACCTGGTCGACTGGGAAGGGTATGGGCCCGAGGAACGTTCCTGGGTTGCCCCCCGTCTTATCCTGGACCCTACCCTCATCCAGGAATTCCATCACCGCCAGGCCCAGTCGACCAGAGCCTGTGGTCCGCCAGGAGGCGTACCTTGACGGGGGGGTACTGTTACGATCCGCTCCGCTCCCCGTTCCTTCCTTGATGTGTTCCTCTGTTTTCCCCGAACCTAATTGTATCATGTCTGCGTTCTTTACCTGATTGGGTCTACATTGCACATGATTACTTGCACCACATCTTAATGACACAACTCACACTTAATTGCCTTCACCGCATTCCTCACGCATTTCCTAATCGTTCAATCAATTCGCTGATCTCGCATGCATTTCCCGCAAGCTGTAGCTTATCAGCTCTAATGACACTAGTTATATTACCGTGCTGTTCCTGTGTTTCCTTGTCAAAGTATTACGGTTTGTTCGTGTCCATGGTCTTGTCGTATTGCTTGTCTTCCCGCTTGCTAGCTTGCTACCCAAGCTGACCTCCCCGGTCCAGAATCGCCACTCCTGTTTCCCGGTGTGGATCCTGGCTCTACCTCCGTCTGACTAAGCTACTACCCAGGCTGTGACCAGCTCCTGGCCACTTCGCTGGATCTCCAGTGCCAGCTCTCTGCGGGTTCCACGAACTATTGTTTATTGTTTATATTTGATTTCCCGGTGTGGATCCGACCCGGAATTCCATTAAAGAAAACCTTCTTTGCTAAAGACTGTCTCGTCGTGCATTTGGGTCCGTCCCTGCCAGTACGTCACAATTCCCCTTCGCTGAGATACAGGTATGTGGTCTTTGACCTATGGACACTTTTATTGTTATGCATCTTTTGATATAGCCTACACAATAACAGTTCACATTGTAATCTTGATATTTTTAGTTATGCTTGTGCACGTCCCTGTGTGTAACAGACAGGAGGGTGTATGCGCATTGTGCACATGCCTATGTAGATGCACTTATATGCGCCGTTAAAATAACATGTAAACAACTGCGACATGACTTTAGACCAGGTTTGTGGTGGTTTTAGCGAAGCACTTTCTGTTGGCTCAAGATAGCAATACGCCAAAAATGATCTTGGCCATACCTCATCTTAAGACCAACACGCCCAGTTCACTTGCAATGGGCGCAAGAATACTTGGTATTTAAAGGACATGAGCGCTAGGCGCAGTGGCGTAACTACAATATCAGCTCAGGGGAGGTAAACTAGGTCAGCAGGGGGCCCTAATAGGCTATATGTCGTTAAAATTAATTTATATGACCCTATGTCGGCGAGCCAGAGACATATGCTGAAGTCAAGTGCTGTCAGTTTCCGACATGGAAGTTGCACTTGAACGAACCTCCAAGTTGTAACCTAATTACAAGTGGAAAAGTCTAAGATAATTTCGCGACCCGAGTTCCCGAGTTGTAACGTCTCACCACTGACCTATTACCTCTCTATCCTTCAAGTGCTCCTCGGAGCCCATATTTCCCAGTTGCCAAGTCGAAATGGCAGAAAATACGATAGATTCACATATGACAATACAACCAGGCAGCCAATTATCATATAGTCACACACACAGCACACAACCAGTAAACTATAGCGACTTTAATATATCATAAATGGCTCTCATCATAGGCTATGTTTCCTTTCTTCTTCTTTCTCATGAAGAAAGTGATAGCAGCTCTCCATGTATTTTTTAATTCATATAGGATCAAAAGAAACATTTACTTTCTAGACATCCATGTTTGCTGGTAATTCAGATTTCGGAGCATGTGAATGTGTCAACCTTGTAATTGATTTTGCAACTGGGAAATAAGAGCTTCCGAGAAGCACTTGAAGGCAGCAGTAGCCTACAGAAATTGCCTAACTTATCTCTCTAAAATGCTGATATAACATTAATCACTTCAGGCAAGTAATACAATCAGTAGCAATAGTAGCTATTGCTAATTAATGTCTGCAAATAAAAATTTACCAAAAAATATGTTTTTTAGGCTATTATTCAGACAAAAACAAATGGATTTTCTATGATATTGCATTCGGTCCTATATGCATTGAACTCGTCATCTTATTTTGCTTTTGAAAATACAAAGTGTAGGCCAGGCTAAAGTTTCTGTCTACACAAAACAAGATTGTTAATTTTGACTTGGCAGGTCTAGGCCTTGGGATAAACTTTATATTCATTAATTTATGTAGTAGCTACATTTCAATTGTCATAGCATACCTCAAAAAAATTAAGTTAATTAATTCCGTTTCCTTCCTACGTGGTCGCGGTCGTTCTGGTCAATTCTTCGTTCTTTTGCTCTGGCAAACCTGTTGATTACGTTCTCCAAATTGAGACGGTCTCAACTTGAGCCCACCTTGGGTTAATTATGCTTCAAAAATAAGTTAGTTAGTGGTAGGCTACACATGTTAACGCAGCTTTTGTTTTTGTTCACGCTGTTCTTTTTGTTTAGGCTACGTTTCATGTTTTTGTTTCCTTTTTAAGTGCTGATAACTGACGCCGGAAACGAATGCTTTCCCTGCCCCCCGCTAGTTACGCTAGAGGATAGGCGCTATAATGAACCCTGCGCCGGGTGTAAGATAGTAAAGACACTTGCGTTTGGGTTAGCACCGGGTGTGAGATAGGGCCCTTAGAGTTTGATTGGATTAAAAAAGTGGTGGTGATTGAATTGTGTATTCCTTTAAAATGGCTAAGTGTATTTGTTACATTAGGTTGAATCTAGGGGAATATTTATGGCTGTATGCTATCGTAGACATATTGGCATTTGTGCAAAGCTCCCCATATAAAAACAAGATTCAGTGGCCAAAGAAAGGGTAACATAAAATGCACAGTGTGGTCAATGACTGATTGCATATTTATAGACATTAGATCCAATATCAACTACAATGGAAGAAAGCACTCTCGCACATTATACAGGATTATAAAATCTTTGTAACCTCTGAATAGGGAAGATGAGGGTAAAAGGTATTCTTGTTCATTAGCTTTTTTCTCTCCAGCAAGGTTAATGGTATTAAGGTTGCCCATTGCTTTTCTGATAAAGTCCATGTTGAATTGTGATAAATATTTTACTGTACTGGCTGATGTACATGGCTTATGTTTTATTGATGGTTATGCCTAATGCACGGCTCTACTAATGCCTAACTTGTGTACATGAAAGAGAGATGAAACAGATATTCTGCTTCAAACGAAAGTGAAAAAATAAATCCCATAATAAAGGCAATTGCAAAAGTAATTACATTAGGGCATCCATTTATCTCCATGCTTGTGCCACAACCACATGTTGAAGCAAAGAAAATGTGCTATTGCCTTTATGCTTCTATTGAATCCATGCTTGCATTAGCCATGTGCAGCAATCTTTGCAACAATATGCTAGCACACAACACCTGATTTACAAGTACTACTACTCTAACTGCAATGGCAATAAAGATAAAGTGCATTAATTATATATGACTTCAATGGCAGTCAGCAGTCTTGTTGAATTTATTATTCTCCAAGATTAACAAGCATGCCAATTTTAAATTAGGATTTTTACATGATTCCTTTAAATGTGGCCACAGAACCTTTGTACGCTTCGCGTTAAAATCCTTTTAGTTTTGTGAAAGAATGTGGTTAACTTTTAAGATAAGCTCCTAAATTCTGATCAGTTCTGGTAATTAAAGCTGGTTAATGTGTTAATTTGACCCAATCACTTCATTATTGTGAAGTGCAGAAAGGTAATGTTAAACTACTTTCATTAATATTTGAAGTACAATGGAATCTGCTGCTTATGGGTTGTCCTCGCTAGGTGTGTGTGTGTGTGTGTGTGTGTTTTGTGGGGGGGGGTTACTGAGCATGTAGTGTTTTTGGTTACTCTGGTTCCCCATTTAGGATAACCATATTAATTCATTTGTTATTTACAATATTGTTTAATTTAAGCCCTGCTTTCAGTGTCACAATCATTTTAATAATGTTTCCACAGCCAATGCAGGTATGGGATGACCCTTGAGCTCCCAGTTCATGAGGAATACTTGAAATGGGGTGTAAAACCAGAGAACACAAAGTGTGCCCAAGGTACTGGGACACAGATGAGGTGGTATCTTTGGAAGTTTCTTTTGGCCTCCACACTTTGCTCTTGCCATCACTCTGATACAAGTGCATCTTGGTCTCATCTGTCTACAAGACCTTTTTACAGAACTCTTCAGGCTCTTTTAGGTACTTCTTAGCAAGCTGTAACCTGGCCATCCTGTTTTTCGGGTAACTAGTGGTTTGCCTCTTGCATTATAACCTCTGTAGTTGTTAGTGAAATCTTCTGTGGACAGTAGTCAATGCCACATCCACGTCGCCCTCTTGAACAGTGTTTCTGATCTTTCGGACAGGTGTTTGGTTTTTTTCTTTATTATGGCGATAATTCTTCAGTCATCAACTGTACAGGTCTTTTTTGGCCTACCAGGCCCTTTGGGATTACCAAACAGTACCAGGTACATGATTTACTAAAAACTACAACGGCCAAGGCGCTTACAGGTTGCCATGCCCACTGAATGACGTTACAGATGCCGAGGGCAGTGTTGCCATGTCCGCGGTTTTCATGCCAAATTGGGCTACTTTTAAAGTACAGTCGCGGGTAAAATTTTTAAGTAGCAGGTTGTGATTTTTTGGACTATTTTTAAGTATGTGGCTATTTATTGGACGGTTTTACAGAATGGCAAGCACATAACAATTTATTAATCTACACAAACATCTCTACAAACAATAAAAACAAAATCACTTGTAATCATTATTCACCAATCTTATGACAACAAACTTCAGCTAAATGTCTCCTCTACAGTCAATTTTTGATTGACACTGCAGTCCACCAATCCCTCCTTAGAAACGGTTGTTATATAGGACTTTTTATGTTCTGACATCTTGCCCCGATACAACATTTTAGTTGACAGCTGTAAAAACTTTTGCTGCAAGTTACTAAGCTTTTTCTGGAGATTTTCAAAAGGTGTTGTTGAGAAACTTACAAAACAGACACATGCTATCCTGAACGTCTCTGATGACTACACTCGCAGCTTAATGTCCATACCGACAGATACAGTGAAGAAAAAGCCTGCACACAAAACTGCGTTTCATCTGACAAAGATCCAGTTTGGATCGAAACATTGTCTGTCTATGAGTTAAATGGTGAAAGGCAGTTTTGTGTGCGGGTTTTATTTTTCTTCACTGCATTTATTCTTCATTAGGCTATGTTATGCTGTTTGGATGTGTGCGCATATTCTCTCAATAGGATAGCCTACCATAGACACACATAGCCTACATTTGTCCGAAGGTAAGCTAACTGAGCTAACGTTATATGTTGCCTATTAATCGCGTCAGTTAACAAATATAGCCTGATCTATTAGCTGTAGTGATTAAATCCAAATCATAGTTTATTTGTCAAATGCACAGTTAACATTAGGCCTACAGCAAACAGGCATTTGTTAGCCGGCAATGAAATGCTTAGCCTGTGAGGGAAGGGAAAACCTAGTAGGCTAAAATAATATGAGAAATAATAAAAATAAGATGGATAAAAAAGGAAGTATAAATACAGCTGCCAGAATAGTTAATGTTAGATATTAGACATGATTAGCTAGCTATGTTCAATCTTCCACAATGGTGTAGCGTAGGCCTACTAGCTTATATAACTAAACAGGTGGTTGGTTTGTTGCAGTGCCACAGTTCCTGAATTCTTAACTAAATCATTTAATACAATGTTAATGGTGAGACGAAGTGCATGGAGGGTTGGACCCGAGAAGTACGACTCAGAACAATGGATGTAATAAATACCCGCAAGGGCTTTATTAAGGAAAGTCCAGTAATCGTTGTCTTAGCACAAGCAAAGGTCATACACAAAAAATCCAGCCAATAAACAAAAGTACAGAGGGAGAAGGCAGTCTCGTCGTCGGTAAGCCAGGCAGTAGTTCGGAACCAGGAAGACAATCAGCGTGGCAGAGGTACAAAAAGGAGAAGGCAAAAGAATAGTCGAAAAAACAAGCAGGGTCAGACCGGAGTCCTCGCCGCGTGGCAAAAGTACAAAATCAGCAAGCAGGAATCGTGGTGAGGACAGGCAGTGAAAACAAAAGGCTGGCAGTAAACAGTGGTCAAAAAACAGGCTTGGATCAAAACAGGAAATCAGAAAACGTAAACTTGACAAATGCTTAAGAGTGCTAGTGAGGCAACAATTTCGCACAGAACCGGTGAAAACTGAGGGCTTATATGTGTGTGTAGACAGGTGCAAACGCTTAGCTTGAGAACAGAGAGAAATTAGAAACAGCTTGGGAAAACGAGATGAAGATCATTAGTCAATTAGTCTGTTAGTAATTATCCCATCCTAGCGTTAGTAAATTAGTTAATTAGTAAGGACATGCACTAGAAACATAAGGTAACAATTAACTACAAGAGATTAGATGGTTAGTAAGCAATGATCTAGCTAATTGTTAGTAATCTGTTAGTTAGACAAGGAATGGCAGATACAATGGAAAACACGTAAGCAAAAGCGGGAGAGAGAGAAAGCATGAACGCGAGTTTGCGGAAACACATATAAATGTATGAAACTAATAAACTATGACAGAAGGTGAATACAAATAAGGGCGTGACATAACAATAAACATAAAACATGGCGTGGAACGGTTAGAACCGTAACAAATGGCTCACATTTGTTTTTGATTATAACATAGGCTAGGATTTCTGACAAGCATGTTACAGTAGGATATAGTCTATTCAAGTTGCTACTTAGGCTACCTATGAAGTATTAAATGTCATGTTAAAATTATTATTACATCATTTTTTAATGAATAGCCTACATATGAATAAAAACAAATGTTTATTGAATGTCTACATGATAATCATATAAGCTCTTTGCTGCTACATCATTTAGGTGACTATAATAGGTCTACAAACTAGTAGGCTACAATGGTTTTATCTCACTGTTATTGTAATTTGAAAATGTTAAAATAAATGTTTTCAAAAATACGTTTGTTTCGGTTAAAAAAATATTTTGGGCTAGTTTTGAGTCGCCATTTGGCTAGAAAGTCTTGCAAGATCTGGCAACCCTGGCCGAGGGGGTTGGGAATTTTACTGCTAGTGTAGTGCCTGTGTCTGCCGCGTTTATTCGAGACTAGAGAGGCCACATCTATGCTACAGCAGAAAAAATATATGCAAAATATATACAATTAATCACAAAAAACACATATGAAAAAAAGCAGTTCAAAAAAGAAAATTGTGTTCAGTTTCAGACAAATTACACTCAAGAGGAACAAAACATTCATGGGGGAAATTTCAGAATCCACATTTGGTTTCAAAGAGTCATGTAATGCGTGTTAAGTTAATCTTATTTACATAAACAATTTTTCACAATGGAGAGGGAAATAACAGTATGTCAATGATATTAAGGCCAAAATTGTAGTCATAAACCACATTTCTATGAAGTCAAAGAGACTGTGGGCTATGTACCGTAGATGCAAAGTAATTATTCTCAGAAATGGCTCTCGGATGCAGTCGTAAAACACAGCTTAGCACAGCTTATGAAATCTGTCTTCAAAGAATGCTTCCAAGTCTTTCATAATTTGTGACCAATCAAAGGGTACTTAAAAAGGGAGTGATATTTGCCTATTTAAGCCTATTGTCTATGTGTATGCTCCTCTTTTGACTTGATTAGAGTGTTTAGTAGAAGAGGATTAAGACAGTCATAGCATCACCTGGTACAGAAAAATAGAGAGGATCCATAGTGACAGTAGTAACAACCAAGAGTCAGCACCGACCGTGATTGGCTGATATACAGTTGTGGTCAAAAGTTTACATACACCTAGGTTGAAGTCATTAAATCTCATTTTTAACCACTCCACAGATTTTATGTTAGCAAACTATAGTGTTGGCAAGTCAGTTAGGACATCTACTTTGTGCATGACACAAGTACTTTTTCCAACAATTGTTTACAGACAGATTATTTTACTTTTAATTCACTATATCACAATTCCAAGTTTACATACACTAAGTTGACTGTGCCTTTAAATTTTTAATATTTGGTTGCATATCCTTTGGCTTTGCATGCCATGACTTCCTGATGTCTGTGACCCAACAACATCAAGGTAGTCCCTTGATTTAGCTGTAAATTATGCTAGAACCGTATGAAATACATGATTGGTAAAATGGCTGTAAGTCATCAAGGGTCTGAGGTATCAAACAAGCCTCAAACCATCACTCTGTTACCAGTTATGCAGTAGATATGGATGGATAACTTTTAGGGTTGTTTCTCCTGACAAATTTTAAGTTAGGAAAAGAAACCCAAGTTATCCATCCATATCTACTGTATTTCTGGCAACAGAGTGATGATTTAAGGCTCGTTTGATACGTCAGACCCTTGATGACTTACAGCCATAACAATACTATTAATAATATAAATAATATTTATTTGCTTTTGGCCTGGATAATAATGTGCCAAAATACAATGATATACGTTACGTCCCGTGCCTCTACATCCTAGTCCGTTCCTGGTTTTTCCGTTTCTATGTATTTTCAGTATTTGTAGTCCGTTCCTCATTTTCCCTTTTTCCCATTTCATGTCTCCACTACCCGCACTTGATATGTGTTTCCTCATGTTGTTTAGTTTCACCTGTTCCTCATTGTCTCGTCGTCAATCTGGCATGTAAGCACCCGTTTCTTTGTTCTGTGCCAGATTGTGCCCTGCATTCGTGCCTGTGTATCTAACTTTCCAGCGGTTTCTCCTGCTTGCTTTGAGTTCCTTTTTCCAGTTCTGTGTCTACCTGTCCAGTTCCTGTTCTCCTGCCTGTTTTACCTGTTCCTGTCCAGCCCTGGTCCAGTCCTCCTGCCCGCCTGCCCTTCCCCGTCCTAGCCCTGCTCCAGCCCTTCTTGTTCTCCAGCCTCTGATGGATCTCCCGGTTCTGACCCCTGCCTGTTCTGGACTTTGTTTCTGCCTATTCTGCATTGCTCTGTTTTCTGGACTCTGACCCGGTTTCTGTCGACTTTGAATAAAGCCTTATTCTTATTACCTTTGGTGTGTGCGAGTGGTTCCGATCGGTTCTCATGACAGATATATTCCAGATTTGGTGGAAACGTTGTCAATGCTCACGGATGTAGCTTAAGAAAATTATCACTTGGGAGCATTATTGCAGTGTGCTGGTGTTTCTTTCTTATTTTGCAGAAATAAATATATTACCATGTGAAATTAACTTTCATAAATTGCTTTGGCTGAGTGAGTTTTGGAAAAACACTCCTTAATTTTCCAGTTGCAGTTTCCCTTACATATTATACCCGGATGTTAATTAATTTCAACATTCCATGTACACACAGTGTAAATACTGTATTGGACTGTATTGTGTTCATAATGCATTTAATTTTTGTATTTTAAAATACTGGTTAGTCTTTGATTTTGAATGATAAAATTTGTTTCACTAGTTGGATGTAACCCTATAGCCTTATATATTTTTATATTTTTTTCAGTGAAAACACATTTTTGTATTTCTTTTTATTGAACTGATATTCCAGTTTTTTTTAAATCAAATTTAATAGAACAATATGATATTTGACACCACCTAGACTTAGGCTAGACTTAGGTGTGAGCATTCAAATTAGGGTTAGGCTACTAAGGGTTTGGGGCAAGATTATGCTTGTTTTTAGGAGCTTGGAGATAAGTAAATACAAACAAAATGAAGCACTGCCCAGGGAATATTTCTTAGCCCTGAGTGGACGATGCCTTGAAAATGAACTGACCAAGGTGACATCCAGTAGTATATTCATTATCAAATTTTCTATTTTCTATTTGAAGGCCCTTCTCATTGCCTACATCCTCTATTAAAGACCCTTGAAACGCATTGCAAGACGTTTCTCTTCTCTTCACTCAGCAATCCACCAGTTGGAATGTTATTGTTGCTTCTCATTATACTAAGTAATAGACGTACCTTACAAAAGCAACATATGCAGCCAGTATGTGCCTCATATTAAATTGAACTTTGCCATTACCTATAGAGAAATTTTCCCTTAAATCATAGCGTGCGTATGTGTGTGTGTTTTTATATATGTTTCATATATTTCCCTTGAGGTTTGGGTTTCAGCATTGAAAGCAGCCATTCATAGAAAACATATTGAAGGCTTTAGCATGTTCTTATACTTATAAATAGATTATCTGAATGATAAAATTTAAATCAACAAAACCATATGTCAGCTAAGAGAACCCTTTATAATTACTTGTACTTATATTCCAATATAAGTAAGGGCTTTGTAATACAAAAATAAACCTCTGACTAAATAAACAAGACAGCAGCTTCCAGCTGCAGTCTAACAGTGTTGCCTGGCTATGTAATTAGAAAGTCATTGGTATCAATCATTTTGCTGAGGGAGGCTCATTTTTTATCATCAATTACCTTGAACATTTTGGATGCTGATCAGACAGGCCCTGTCTTGAGTCGGCTGCAGTGCTGTCATTGCCGCTAATGGAATTTTAAATCTTCTCACAGTGGAGTTCTGCTGGGAACTACTTAAGTGCAACTTCCAATTAAGAACAGGGTAATTTAGCTAATCTCTAAGGAGCGCACGATAGGCTGCAATCAATATCAAAATATGTGCCTTGCTTAACAGCCAGCAATTTTCTTCTGACATTTCTCAGGTTATTTTACGTAGCATTCAGTGAGTGTGTAGGCAGCTGCGATTAATATTGGGCACTGAAGCGTAATATAGCAACTCTGCGGTGATAGCAAACCTGCTTGTAAATAGTTTTTTTATTGTCAAATTGTCACACACCACCCTTTCAAAGAAAATAACAAAATGTGGCAAAACAGCATATACAAATGTGTTACAAATGGCATTACATGTAACTGCATTAAGCATGGATCAGCACACCATAACTAGTACATAAAGCCGTTTTCAGGATATACAATCATTTATAATATACCCTATAACATGGATTATGTAGCCACTGAATTTCTGTTGTAGTGTGCATGTAACCGATTGTAACCGTCCTAGGTCAGGGGTGTCATGGTTTTCTGCCTGCTCTCCGCTCTGTGGCCGCATCTGGGAGCGCTCTTTTTGAGTTCACTCTTTTGTTTTTTCTCCGTCCGTTTCATGTTTTCGTTCCCGTCCGTCACTCAGTGTTAACACCTGCGCCGCTTTTCCGCTGGCTATTTAAACCTCGCGTCTTCCGGTATCGGCGCTTCCATATTGTCTTGCTTAATAAGCCAGTAAAAGGTATAGGTATTACTTGAGCCTCAAGGTGACCACATTGCTCCATCGCTCTGCTTTGGAGTAACGCGGGACTTATCTTTTGGTGCTTTGGATTCCTCCTAGGATTCTATTTTCTTTTGCATTTTTTGTCCTTCGTTTTGGTTTTCTTTTCCTGTTCTCTCTGAGACAGGTTGTTTTGTTTTCGTTTAGCTACTTCTCGTTTTTGTGCTTTATTTTACTGAGAGCTAGAGGTATCATAACTGGTGGCAGTAAAAACATGCATACACACCGGCCCGCGACTCCTGTCTTAGGGCATCTATAAATGCTATATATAAATGCTATATTTCAGCTCTACTTTTGGTATCTCTTCACTTTAGGTGGGGAGTATGCAGTACATAAAGCCTTTACATTAATTAATACCCATACCTGCATACCACAAGCATTCATACACACAAATTCTACTTTATAAGTACAAGCACAATGTGTTATGCAGGAAGTGCCAAAAGAGGTTATAGCCCTAGTTCCTAAAAACTTTATATAATCTGTCATAACAAGACATAGAATCAGTGACTTAATTAATTATGACTAGGGACACAGTTTATCTAGGGCAGCGGTTCCCAAACTTTTTGGACTCAAGGCCCACTTGAAAATCTCAAAAGTATTCGCGGCCCACACAGGCATTTTACGCACGCGTACAATTCAATCAGTATTCTTATTGGATATTTCATATATATGCATTATCATACATACTAGGGATGGCTAAAAAGTCGACGATATAAATTCAATCAAAAATATATATTTTTTTTTCTTAGTTGAATGGCTCATTCAAAACTAATTAAAACGAATAAATGTAATATCAGAACGAATAAACTTAAATGAGAAAGAATACAATTTAATCAAACCGTCACTTATTTTCCTGAGCCAATATTTGACATGAATATTTGACATGAATCTGACGAGTCGACTGGCAAAAACCTGAGTTGTGGCCATCCCTAATACATACATTGCAGTAGGCCTAGTAGTAGTAAAAAGTTCCTACCATGAGTTCCTATCTATCGGTATCACACTGATGATGCATTTTGGAAGGTTTTGAAGGAAAAAAACACAAATTTAAAAAATTAAAAATAAATAAATAAAACATGTTTTTCCCCATGATTTGGCGGACCACTTGCAATACCCTCGCGGCCCACCAGGGGGCCGCGGCCCATAGTTTGGGAATCGCTGATCTAGGGTATGGGCCAAAAATGTATTAGTAACTTACATTACTATCTAAATCACAATGGGGCACTGTAGGCATGGGATTGTCACAATCACCTTACTAATTATAGTTACTGATCGATTTCACCCCTAAAAAAAAAACAATTAGTTGAAATAATACACCAGGGGCCACATGTATAAAATTCTGAGTAAAAGAATGCGTAAAAAAACGCTCAGGTTGAAAGTTGGAAATCTGTTTTTAAAAAGCCTCTCTGTCACGGTGTTGCCATATCACACGGACTCCAAACATTGCATACATATGGTGTCCATAGTTTGCAGAGGTACGCAGATTCTCACAGCACGTGTTATATTATACATCTGAATTTCTGTGTGAAAACTCGCTTACTGAGGGCATATTTCTGCTCAGCACTGTTTATGCATGTGGCCCCTGGTTGAGGAAGGAACATGAAATGGGTGGAATGTCAATAGAGCTGCCATCGAACAAAGAAAATCTTGGTTGACCAATAAACACTTTTTTTGACCAAAAGTGGTAGAGCTATTGCTGACGGGGAGGGAACAGCTACATTAATAAGCTAGCTAGTGTCCTTGAACAATAGTAATGAGGTTGCTTTTTTACAAACAACCCAATTTTTTAAAACAAGCTCCAAAGACCGCAACTTCAAATGTTTTCAAACCACAAAAAAACAAGCTCAAACTCATGTATTGTAAGCGGTCACCATCTTGGCAGTGGGAAACAATTGAAAATGTGTGGGAGGAACAAATATAAGTACAATTTCTTGATAGGCTGATGCATTTAATCGCTTTGGTCCATCATGGAAAGAACGGGCATGTTTTTTTACTTTGGAAACAGAGCTCAAATTGCATTACTACCATAATAAAACAGGGTTACCCCTGGCAACCCACAACATAATATGCAACACAAAAAAAGCTCAATTACAATGACAATTTATTGAATATAAAAATATAGGACAATTTGGCGTCCAAAAAACCACCGACTGTTGCTGGTAGTAGTGCAAAAGAAGGAATGATCGGGCATTGCCTCCATTTAAAGAGGAAGTGCCCATTCCACTGGCATCACAGGTATCTGCAATCAACCTGTTGAAACAAAAGGATGGGCACCACCTGAGGTGAGGTGGAGGGGCATAACACTCATGACTTTTTCTCCATTTATTTCTGTAAATGAATAACATAGACAGCATGCATCACATTCATATGGAAGAACAGATGTGACAAAATCATATAAATAACCGACCATGTTAATCAGTAGATAATGAATGAATATCTATTACTTATATTTTACGTTGCTTTTATTTATTTCATGGGATATGTCAAGGCATATTTATTTCAAAGCATATTTATTTCAACTATTTATTTCAATAAAGTAAAAAAATAGATGTTTTTGGCTATGATCATTGGTTGCTCATGCTGCGTTCACGACATATGGGAATTACGGTTTGAACAATGCTTGCTCGTAACAACAACTTGGAAGTGTCCATGTGTTAACCTCGGATGAACCCGTTTAAAACCAATATCACCTGAGATTTGGGGAGGGTCTCTGAGATCACTGAATAGGTTGAGGTTTGCCGGAAACTTTAGGCTCATTTTGCCAAATTGCTGAACAATTGATTCGACTGTAGGTGGTCTACGGACTTGTTCCGTTAAATCCTATTAACAAGAGTCGTCACTTTTCCAGATTATTTGTTCTTCTTTCTTACGTTTGACCACAGAATTCGCCGCCATGCTTGCTAGGCCGTCGTACGCTGCATTCACGTTGTATGGGATAGATGGTAGGCCATTTCCGCACTGGTAACGTCAAGTGGAATAAATCATAAGTTCACAAGTAGTATTTACGAATTTGACATGAAGCTGACATGAACGATATTTCCAAGTTGCCCGTAGTTACCATCTCTCCCATATGCCCTGAATGCAGCACCATAGATATAAAAATGGACCGCGCAGAAATCTGAGCGGTATCTAGGTTTATACTATATATCCATGGACTGAGCAACCAAAGATCATAGCTGACCCTGCCCCTTCCATGTTGACTGACCGGTCGAGTCGTTTTGAAATAAATACAAATTTAAATAAATAAAAGACGTAAAATAATGAATAGATATTTATTTATTTCATTCATTATCCATTGCATTGCTTTCTATTTATGTCATTATCTATTGTTTATTTAATTTAGTCACAGTTGGTCTCCCGTACATTCAGCCTGCCAATAGTAATAGGAAGATGTCAAAATTAAAGACACAAACCTGCAGATTGTATCATTGAATATTTATGTTATAGAATGCCTTTGCCAAACCACACTGTGTGCGAGTACAGTGTGCAGTTCTGGGCAACACACTACAGGAAAACTAAAGAAGCTCTGGGGAAAGTACAAAGAAAAATTTAGCTAATTTGGCTCCTGGTATGAAATTACGAAGAAGTAGGTGGAATGACTTAAACTACTTAATCGCATTAGGTTAGGAGAACAAGGGAGCATAGGTGCAAATAAGTGAAAGTAAATTCAGTGATAGTATCAGGACATGCAGTATCTCTTTACTGAGATATTTGTTGATGCTTGGAAAAGCCTGCAAGGACATGTAGTATTGGCAGAGACCATTGGGAAGTCTAGATGGGCTAAATGTTCTCCTCATTATGTGTGGTTATGTTGTTCTTATGTTCTTTTCCCCTTGTCAGGTCAATAGGACCTTCACAATTATATATGGCTAATTCTGAATCCAGGATTCTGAAACCTCCCACACATCACCAGGTGATCTGACCCTCTTGTTATAGGAAGGCCAGCTACAGGCACTACAGGCTATTGATCATCAACATAATAATTTTATTTGACCATCAATATGTTTTTTTGACATAATAAAAAAGGTTTATTTATTTATTTGAACATGGCGTACAGTGGTTTTGCATCAGATACATTTCCAGAGTGTGTGTTGACTGAACAGGTGATTTTATGTCGCTCGTCCTATGCTGAGCCAGCAACATCCTTTCATCTAGGTTCCCAAAACAACCTCTTTAAAATCAAGTCCCGAACAGAGAAGCACAAAGGCTATAATAGTCTGCACGATTTAATCTACGCACTAACATCAAATTACATTCTCCCTACTTTCACATTTGAGCTATTTGCGATCAGCATAACCAAAGTGCCATCAGTTTAATCGAAAGGCATCGGAAAACGAGAGAAATGACAAATACGCTTTCTGTCACTTGTCTTTATTCATAGTGTCTGAACCTTACTAAGCCTTATTATTAGTATCATGTGGTGCCATACAAACAGTATAACTGGCTTCACAATTCAAATCCGGTGTCTTAAATAGATTAGGCTCTATTAAAACTGCTTTAGCGTGACATGCTCTTCAAGGTGCGTACACTGTCAAGGACAGCTGCATAATGAGCCTGGACTTTTTCTTCATTTTGAATGCCATGTGAAACTGACTGATGTATGAGAATGGAAATAAGTTTCAGCAGAGAGAAGTGGCATTTACAAAGAGTATTTACTCAGACAGGAGGATCAGAGTCAATTGTGACACAAAACAGAATAAGTCGGCTAGAGATGCCTGGAAGGGAAGAAGGATTTGTGTTCCAGTTAGCAACGCCTTGACTGATGATGTGAGAAAATATGCGACCTATTGCAGGTGTTTTTTTTTTTTTTCTTTGCCTTAGCATTTGATGAATTGCCCACGCAATATATGAAAATATACACAAGTACAACCACACATACACTCATACAGATGCATATGCGCACACACAAATACATGCACAGAAACATTAACAAAGGCCTTCCGCTGTTGTAAAAAAAAAACCTGAAAGCGTTCAAAATAAAGGCATTTATTTGTGGTATCATTCCCTATCATAGCATCATAGCAATCAGTTAAGAAGTCAAGATCATGATCCTGTGTCCAAGATTTATCATATCACATCCATCACAGCCAAGACTGGATGCCAGTCCCCTTGATGGCAAAATGGTTGGACAAATTTATGTGCAGCCATGACTGGGGCCAGGGACAATTCTTACATCAGGCTCCTTTGTATGTCAGACATGTGCTGGTGCCTGTGGGTGAGCGCCCTTTGTATTAACTCGGGCAGATTTACAGGAAAGAGGTCAAAGAAGCCAATGTGTCCATCTTGCCATATTCATTATGTCTGCTTGTTCGCTCATTGCAACAAGGGCGCTGATGTTCATATATAGATTTATGATAAAGTTAATACCAAGTGCCATCAAAAATATGAAACCAAAATCTACTTACAGGTGAGAAAATTATATAAATAGGTAATTTCTTTGCATATCTTTTGTGTATTATCACATTAGTAATTGAAGATGGCAGGTATGCCATCCGCCAAGTTACGGCTTGGTGGGGCATGCCCCATACATATACAGCACCAAGAGTTTGACACTTTTCATGGTTTCCTACAGTAATTACTACAATGACCACATACTCTCAGTCCTTAAAAACAGTAACTTCTGCATGTTCTGACCTCATGTAACCACACAGAATTCAGATACAACTTCACACATCCACACAATAAAGACCCAAACTTGGGTTCTTTTTTGTTTTTCTCTTTCTTGTTCCAATTCTTCCTCTTATTCTTTCATCATCAGAAATTCTGCTTGCCCACAAATAATAATTATCCCCATTGGATAACAACATCTGATCACCCAATAACTACATCTCATCAACCAATAACAAAATGTAGTTTAATAACACAATAAATCAAAGTAGTCTTAGGCAACTGCAGAATACACAGCCAAGATGAACCATGCTTTTTTGGACATCCACATAAGGACATGAATATGTCATACTTTTGGACATATAAGGAAGTGCACATGTGATGCTACTTCAGCCAATAGAACATGCCATCTCGAATGCCACAGAATATTTTTCAAAACTTTGTCATCGCCATCTTTTTTCCGTGCAGCTGCTAGCTTGCTTGCTAACTAATAATTGCCAAAAATGAGAACTATTGCTTTTACACCTGAATAATCTTTGTGGAAAGCTCTTTTTTATTATTTCTGAGATGCGTTCTCTATAATTTCACATAAAAATCCCTCGTAATATTGTTTTGTGACTCAGATAGCTACATTAATACAAGGTAGGCCATAAAAGCCTTGGACTGAATTTGTAACTATTAACCCCAGAAAATCGCTCTGTCGGGTTCTGTCTGTGGGAGACATTCGCTAGGTCGCTTGGAGGTAGTTTGCCCACTGGAAAAATGTTGTGGCTACGTTGCTTACTGCTGCTCTGCTACAGAATCAGATTTGTGTCAGGAAGTATCAAGCAAAACATCAATCAAAAGAACAATGCTCACTTCAGGGGATAATAATGAGGGGCAAATCCATTTCTCTGACAATGTTATTATTTTCTATGTCGTCACCGATTATGAATTTCACCCACATGTCGCCTCAGTCAGGTTCCATTAGCATGTGCATTAACGTTACTAATTTATGATAACGTCATTGCGTCTCCAAAAACGATCTGCCAAACTGGGGTGTGCAGTGCCATAGACTGCACACCCCAGTGCACATATTTGTTGAAAAGTCGGTGAAGTGCCGTCTCGCGTTCAGGTGAAAAACTGGATAAACTTGATTGAAAAGTGAAAGTTTTTTAACCGGTTGGAATGTAGCCAGGCTATCCCGGTAAAAACCTTCAGCTCGATTCTGGCTCAGTGAGACATGTGCATCAATGTGACCGAAATTAGAACACGCCAGTAATTCAGAGAGATTCTAAAATATGGTAGCCCATGTGATTACCCGATTTCAAACCACAACTCACACGCACAGAACCCCAACAAAATTACGAAATGATTAACAAAATAATTAAATGATTTTATTTAATTCCGGGCTGCGAGAAAGACCGTGTGCTTAGCTATGGGTGGCAATGTGCTCGCTCGTCCGATGCAGACGTAGATGTGCAGCTATGCGTTTCTTCGCCTCCAATTTAATATCAATCAATCAATTATTTTATTACTTTAAGAGTTCATATAACGGGTGATCCTGCATTGATGGTACATGTTATCTCCTGCTAGACCTTTACTTTACTAGTTCATGACACCGGTACAATACTAAATACTAAACCAATTTTTTTTTCCTTGATTGAACATCTGCTAACTTCAATTTCAGTGTCAGAATAATTTTATATTTTGCTTTTTCTGGGTCATTTTGAGTTTGTATGGACCTTTAAATGGAAGTGTCAGCCTCTATAAAAGGCAATTCATGGGTGTGGATTTATGCTAATCACACAATAACGTGAACGCGCTTGTATGACCATACGTACGTGAATACGAAGAAATATGCCTTTCCCACGCGGTTTGATGAATCCGGCGTAAGTTTTTCGTACCAACTAGTTTCGAACATAAATGTACGCGCATATTTAGGAATGCTTGACTTCAGGAGAGCCTGCGATGACCACTCCCCCCTGCTCATCCACGGCTCCCCAGTTGAGGTCGTCAAAAGCATCAAGTTTTTTGGTGTTTACATCACAGACGACCTCAGTTGGTCACTCAATACCACTACCACAGTCAAGAAAGCCCAGCAGCGCCTTTACTTCCTGCTACACATGAAGAAGGTAAAACTCCCTTCCCCCATCCTCACTACGTTCTACAGGGGCACCATAGAGAGTGTCCTTACCAGCTGCATCACTGCCTGGTGCGGAAACTGCACCACCTCTGACCGTAAGATCCTGCAAGGGGTAGTGAGAACAGCCGAGAAAATCGTAGGACACTCCCTACCCCCAATTATGGACACCTACCACTCGTGCTGCATAAGTAGGCCTCCAGCATCGTAAGAGACCCCTCCCACAGACTGCTCACCCTTCTGCCTTCCAGGAAAAAAGCTTCCGCTCCACAAGACTCTGCAACAGTTTCTTCTCCCAGGCAGTCAGGCTACTCAACTCCCTGCCACAGTCAAGAAAGGCCTAATCCCCCACACTCATCCTTTTTGTGCCCCCTCCCCATGTCCCTCTCCCATGCAGAGTACCATTTTGTTATTCATGAACTCTGCCCATCTGAGGCGCATTGTCTCACCACTTGCTCTGCCTGCCTGCCTGTGAATTGTAAATACAAATTTGATCCCAGTTTTTAATCAAACTGTATTTTATATTTTATTTTTATTATCTTTTATTATACTGGTTTTTAACTTTAACTTTACACTCTATTAATAGTATTTCATGTCTACCGCACAATCTTGTCTGTTTTTTGTACTGTCTGTCCAAATTGCACTAAGTTTGCTTGTTGTTGTCTTAAACACTATCACTATCGTATCATTGTTGTGTACACTGAACCTGGAGAAACGCCTTTTCGTTCATCTGTATTTATATGGCTGAATGACAAATAAAACTAGTTGAGCTTCATGAATGAGGCCCATTGTGTGTATTTAGCATTTCATATCGCTTGCAGGCTAGCTTCAGCCAACTAGCCTTGCATAGCTAACGTTATACTCTAACTTAAAGCTGACATTAAACCGCCTTATTTTCCCTTGTACTAATATATAACCCATTCAATGAGACCGTAAATGAACATTGGCCTGAAATTAATTATACTTTTTGCCCGATTTGGTCACTGTATGAGGTTCTATGTATACATATTCTCAACACTAGTTGGACAAGTGTGAGGGTGTATGTGCATATTACTGACATAACTGGTAACCCAGTGTGAAGCTATATAAATTGATATTTTTATATTGTACACATATGAGGACTGTTAAGATGGACACGTTTTAATTATCTGTCCTCACTAGTACCAAATTCATATGTAAACGACCCTACAACATTGTACTAGAGATGACATAAGTAAAATGTATTGTTATTAATAATACTAATAATAATAATAATAATAATAATAATAATAATACATATAATAATACATATAATAATAATAACTAAATTTTTTATTACATTTTTGTTTAGCTGGGAATCTATTGTACCTGGTTAGTACACTTTGGGCTTGATTTACTAAGACCTTTAGCATGTGCAAAACCTTTTAGCACACGCAAAACCAATAACATGACACATGATTGGTTACGGTATTTGTTTTGCACCAATCATTTGTTGTGATTGGTCTTAGTAAATCAATTCCACTACAGATATCCTAAATCAATGCTTACATACCCCTCAAAACTTGGCACATATATTACATAGGCCGCGGATCTAAAGCATCATCACTCATGACTGTATTTATTTTATGTCAGATTAGGTCATTATTTTTAGATATCTGCTTTTGAGTTTTGCGCAATGAAAAGCGTGTTATTGCTCTGACATTCTCACTTTACAAAGAGGCATTCACAACGACCCTCTATATAGAATGCATTGT
The DNA here is from genome assembly GCA_022702515.1 of Ilyophis sp. 1 JC-2022. Lineage (NCBI taxonomy): Eukaryota > Metazoa > Chordata > Actinopteri > Anguilliformes > Synaphobranchidae > Ilyophis > Ilyophis sp. 1 JC-2022. The sequence goes on along the minus strand of CM040395.1, from coordinate 44,129,471 downwards.
TCAGCCAGACCCCTGGTCATAAATTAATAGGCCTTTGGTGTTACTGAAATCACTGTTTCACCTGATGGTGTAACAATCTCACACTGAGTAAGAGGAAAGAACTCCACAGGCAGGGAGCTGAGTGGAATGGCCTTTCAGCTATGCTGAGTTTCATATTGGTAACAAAATGGCAGTCAGTGCATGAAATAATGTTACAAGAGGCCTTAGGGGAATAGGCTCAGTTTGTGTTTTATTCCAAAAACTGAACTGTATGCTGGCTGTTAGCTGTGCATATTCCTTTAACCAGTGAGATTATTGAAATTATTTTTAAAATGTCTAAACAACAAACCCAATGCTAGCAGGAAATTCTTTATTTATTTATTTATATTCAGGGCATGGTCGGGATGTTTCTCTTCCAACCAATTAGGCTCACTCTTGATCTAATGAATCTAATTGTAATGATCTAATTGGTTTGTCATCTTTTCATGTTTAAATGTACTTGGATTTATGACTCAAAAGAACAAGTGCACCCTTTCTTCATCATTGACTAAATCAAAGGACCAATTCTGATATCCTAAATGCTACATATTTCCCATCTGGTACACGAGATACAATTAGCTGAAGTAGCCAAAGACCAATCACCCCAGCCATGAGAAATAATCACATTTTGTCTTATCCAAGCTCCAGGGGGTGATGCCACATTCTGTCAACATTCACATGCTCACTTAGGCTTCTCAACTCCACTACATGTATACAATGGAGCAAATGGTGGTTGAGGACAATAATGCAGCCAATCTCGGTGTGAAGAAAAACAAGCGGGAAGTGTCAAGACTGAAGTAAAACACCAAAATTAATTATGTAAAATTTGAATAAGTACCATTCGACCCTAATTCAACCCTAAGCATACACCATGAGGAAGGACATGAAATATCATCAAAAACAAATACAAAGACTGTGCTTTAAAAATAGATTTTAAAATATGTACTTAATTAAAAATTAAATATATAAAATATATATCAAACTATATATGTCTATAGTAGTCCATCCTAAAAACTAAAAATGCTAAATCAAAATGAACCCTTTTTCAGTGAGGGAAGGCAAAAAAGCGCAGCACAGGATGTGTATGGGGAGCAGGGGGATCTTTGAAAATTCAAAAGGGGGCTTTACAGAAGAAATTGGGGAACCACAGCCTTACTGCGTGTTCAATAGCATGCCAGCTTCTGAAAGCACAACGCTCATTAAACACTGACAGGGTTTTCTGTCCACTGTACAGGTCTGTTGGGGAAATGTGCGCCATTTGATCTTAACAATCTTCTTTAATCATTGGCCAGTCTGTGACACTATATACATATTTTTAACTAATTAATGTGATCCTTCAGCCTGATTTAACAACTTTATGCGATCTAGAACTTTTTGTATTTACACATACTGTATTTATTTCACTCATTTCTCATTTTGTGCAATGAAGACAAGGGCCAATGCCCACCATCATGGTAGTTTTTAATACAAAAAGGTTTTTGTAATAGAGAAAGCCTTTTCTCCTCACAACTAATAGACCTCTTCACGAAATAGTCATCAAAAACATGCACATGCATTTTGGCAATGGAAGTATACACTTTATTATTGTGTGTACTTTATTATAGTATTCAACTCCACTACATGTATACAATGGAGCAAATGGTCCTCTTCACAAAATAGTCATCAAAAACATGCACATGCATTTTGGCAATGGAAGTATACACTTTATTATTGTGTGTACTTTATTATAGTATTCAACTCCACTACATGTATACAATGGAGCAAATGGTCCTCTTCACAAAATAGTCATCAAAAACATGACCATGCATTTTGGCAATGGAAGTATACACTTTATTATTGTGGAGACCACTGTGACAAGGATGGAGTCAGTCATACATCTTTTTCTCAACTAATTAAGTATAGAAACTGTGAGGCTGTTGGTTTATGGTTGTATATGTGTATATGCTAGTTTTCTTAACCATATATGCATATATTTGAGCACTAAACATGGGACCATTACATGATATCTCTGTTATAACGTAGGGTGGTTATATGGAAGATTTCCGCCAATTGGTAGAGTTACTAGATAACTTGCACGATCTTGGAAGTTTATTTGTTTCGCGTAGTCCCTGAGCCTGCTTTCCGACTTTGTTTTGTTGCCAAAATGTACGTGCATCTTTGGTACGTCATTATTGTTTACAAACTGTGAAGGGTTTATTAAAAGGGGGAAAAGGAAGCCTGTCATTCTTATATTGCTGGATATAAAACAAATCATGGGAGGACATGTTGTGATGAACATCATAATTTCAGAAACTTTAGACTGCTTTCTTTACCACTCTCATTTGCTTTGACTGATTAAAAAAATATAGCTGTTTGGCTCATCAGATTTTCAAATTAAAAATGAAGGGTGTCTTCCATTTAAATGTCAATTACAGTATGAGGCTTTATACTCAAATGGAATATCTGATCATGTTTGAATTTTGTCTGTTTAGAAAGATAATGCATGAGAAATGTCTACTTTAGGCTTGCCATATTTATTTATGATATGTAATGGTTTTTTAAAAAAATGGATGAAAATAATGTCGATGTTCACAGAAAGTTGTCAAAGGAAACCAATACATATTTTATGCAATCTACTTTTAAAGTAATATAATCAAATATTTAGGCATCTTTTGCTCATGCAGGGAGAAGAAGAAATTCTGCCTTTTTCCCATTGGATTGATATGAGAGCGATTCAATATCTTTTACTTTTTTTCTGATTCAGGGCCATTGCTTTATGGGTGGAAGGCTATCATGGAGTTCAATTTACTGAAGCTAAATGAACAGTTCTGAAAGATCCCCCCTGTCTCAGTGCACCTGCAAGACTTGTGGATTGCACGGTCAGAGGCATGGCATAGCTACGTTTCTGGAGATTAAAACAGAACGCAGCCCTGCTGACAAAAAGCTCATTTTTAAAATGGCCGTAATCGAATGCACTGCACGGACTTACCATTTGTCAGGGCTTTTCAAGATGGTTTGCAAATAAGGCTATCTCTAAGGTAGAATGTTTGAACATTATAGAATTGTTGCAGCATAAAAGCTTTGTTTGAAAGTGCTGCGTATCATGTACCTCTTTTTGCAAAATATTAATGTACAGCTCCCGCAACTTTACCCAATTAATATATGTACATTTAACAGCAAAACCCTTGTTTATTTATATACAATCCATCTGTAAATGTATATATGTAAATATACATGGAAACACATATCTCATACCTAATTTACACAATTTTAATATGCCTTTTTATTTTATTTCCTTTTGTGATGCTTATTACTCATGTAGAAAATATGCTGGTCATATGTCAGCCCAATAAATGCCCCCATATTTGGCTTCACCACTTTTGGAATATTAAGAAGGTTACTTGACATTTGAAAACATTGTTTGTGTTAGAGCGTATGCCCATTGCTTCGATCAAAGGATTATAAACTGTAATGGGAGGATGTATTTTGCTGTATACATTGGAACACAGCAAAAATGGTGGTGTACATTCAACACCCCAGGGTGTTTATATGAGTCCATGCACTCATATAAACACCCTAGGGGCATTTAATCGTTCTGTAATTTACAAGTGAATCGGTGATTGTGTGTATGACTAATTAGCTGATTGAACCGTGTGCCCTAGGGTGTTAAATGTACACCATCAGTGTTAATTTTACACCGCCATTTTTGCTGTGAAGGGCCATTTTCCAAATATGAAAGGGTTCAACTTCAGGGAGGAACTTCCCAAAATCAGTATTACGGCCTGTTCCTCACGCCAGTCACCCCGACCGCAGACCTCTGGCAGCTGCGGTACAGGTGATTACTGCAATGCATCTCTGTCGACTCCCAGGGCAACGCGGCCCTACAAATCACGCACCAGACAATGTGATGCTTGAACACACCGATAAAATGACATGATAAATTTGTCCATTCGTCTTCATTGAGAGAGCCTTTGACCGGCGGAATCGAAAGGTTGGCATGTCATTTCACTATCATTGGCATATTGAAAATACACCAAAAGATGTAATTTCCTATTGACTGCAACTGGAGTAGCAGCCCTCGAAATGGGAGCGTCCCTGACTCGCTGACTGTAAGATGCTGTAGTGCTTGCTATTGTCCAGCGCTCTGCCCTTCTTATCTAGATGGGGGGGGGCGAGACCAAGTTAACATTAAGTTGATTTTACCCAAAATCTTGGTCTGATTTTTATTATTATTATTATTATGTTTTTTTTTGGGGGGGGGGGGGATGGACCAAGTTAACATTAAGTTGATTTTGAGGTCTGATTTTTATTTTTATTTTTTGGGGGGGGGGTCATTTAAATAACTTAAATGATCCAATATCAGTATGTTCAACATCATTTAATCATTTATTAGCTGTTGGCTGTCACTTCTGTCTCAGTTTGACTTTTTCAGTGTCAGTGTTAAATGAAGAGAGCAGTCGGCCTTGTTGCAAAAGTCCTGTATCCTGTTTACTTGACACAAGGGTAAGGCCTGGTTTTTCCACGGCCTATGAGTTTGTACTGATCTACAGCAAATGATAGCAATGAGAAGGGCAGAGAGTCCCATTGGTGCTGGTAGCTGCATCTATGTTTCAATGAGTTCTGAGGGGCTCCCAGAGTCACAGCTGTTGGTCGGTTCTGATAGCAAATATCTACAAAGCCATGTGTAATACCGTAGGGCTGGCTACACAAGGAAACAGGTGTAATGCCCTATCTTGGATTAAAATCTGTGAACATCTGGTTACATTTATCAAGACGTTTGCACATTTTTTTTTGCACATTGCAGAAGATATTGTGGCGATCCGGGGCGATTACGGGTTGTGTAAATAATGTGTACATAGAAATTATTGTGTATGTGCTTGTACTGTGCAGACCAGTGCACGGGTGATGGCGATGTAGCTGCATTGCCAGAGCGTGTTCGAGCGCATTTCCACTTGTACAGTAAAGTTGTCAGTTAGCATTTAAAAGTAGCTTCCCGCCAGAACGGCGACTACTGATAAGTTGTGATAAAGTCCCGCCAAGTGTGGTGGCATGGTTCCAACTAAGTCCGCTCTAACGGTGTTAAAGAGAAGTGACGATTGTTTTAAAGGTGACCTGGAATGTTGAGGTGTGATTGGTTAGGGTGAGCTGCAGTGGCACCTATTAGAGGTCGCCATTCCAGCGAGTTAATTTAAATAAGCCAGGCTATAAAGCTGGCAGCAGTTCGGCGCGCGTGGTTCTTCTTCTGCCTGTACTTTGTGAACTCTCTTCCTGTTAATAAACTTTTCATTGACTGAAACCTGACTCCGACTCCATGGCTCGCCACAATATGTTTCTGTTTTCGCATGACACTCATATTCCTGTGGCTGGTTGATTAAACCTAAGAACCCAATCAAATGACAAATTAGAGTCTGTTGTTAAAAGTAATATTCGGGAATACCCTGGAAAACCCAGGGTCCTAACATGTTCCTGCACTGGCTGTCAAACTAGTCCATGCATTACAGTGTCCTTGCACATTATTCTGCTATGACTAAGCAGAGGACCCGGTCATAAAAATTTTGATTCTGCGGACTTAATTGCGTTTAAATTTAACAAACGCAGTCACAACGGTGCTGCAGTCTCTTCGGTAAATATGTTTTTCAGTTTTGAAATCCCTTCTTCAGCAAAAACCCTGCGTCTTGCAACATGCAGTAATTCATCTGTTATAGAAACCATTGCACCGGCATGATTTTGTGCTGAATGCGCTTGCCCCGGTGGCTCATGTTGTCCACAAAGCGTTACGCAAATTCTGCATCTCTGCTTTGATACAATTCTGCGGGGGCAGAAAGTCATCAATCACTTAGATTAAGTAAAACGTGGATGCTTTAGAAGCGATTCTGTGGCATCGATTAATGAAACATACACTTATCTGAATGACGCCTTTGTGATTAATAATATTAGCCAACCATATGCTATCAGGTGAGCGCAGCTAGCAACGTGCCAGCACTGGAAGCCATAGAAGCTTCCAGAATGTTGCCACGCTGTGACGGCACCGTCATCCCATTGCTGACTGTATGGCACGGCTCTTAACAATTTGTAACCCTGTATTAGCCTGATTACCCCCCTCCTGCTCTGACAACAAAAAAATGTGCCTCTTAATTCAATCCAAATTAATATCCTACACATAATCTAACATTTTTCTCCCTGTTGCGAAAAGTTCAGGTGAGACGGATTTGCAGAAATCAGATAACGTGATTAAGCCTGTGGAAGGGCGAGGCGCTGACATTTGCCACGGAGAGGGAGAGCACAGGGGCACACCAATCCAATCGCTAAACGGCACCGTGACAAATAGCTCTGGCAAACCTGTCAGTGGGACACGGACACAGATACTGCATCTCTATCTGAACGGAGGCTGCTCTCCTTGATAGATTGTCTGAGCCTGACAATCTGTTTCTCTGACTAAACTTTCAACGGTAAAAAAAAAAATATGGTGGTGCAAGGGGAAAACTAAAGCGCTTGCTTTTCAAAAATCTATTTGTATTTATTTTCGTATAAATATAATTTAAATTCAAAGGGCATTTTGAAAAGGAACCATCTCTAGTGTCTTGCTGTACAGTAAGAATACAATGTACAGTCAATTTCCTGACGTGTTGGACTTTGTTTAACTGAGATTTTACCATGTTGTTTTGGAAGGAATGTACAGGGCTAATTCAGAAGTTTTGTGTTTGAGACAATCCAACATGCAAACATTGATGCAAACTCTTAGTAAAATACAGTTATCAATCAATAATATGGTAAAATGCTTCTAATCTTTCACTGATATGTGGGAGTTAATACAAAACTGAGTTTCTAGATAAATTTAACGCCTACATAGTGTATTACTCTGAACTGCATAAATTAATCAAGTTAAAAAAATTCAGTAAATGCTATCTTTTTGGATTTTAGGAAATTAAAAAAATTCTTCTACTTTATTTACAGTCAAATTACTTTATGTACAGTATATACTACTTGATATTATTTATTTTCCCATTCCAGTAATATTAGCAGGATATTATATGGCATAACTTCAGACAGGGCTAAACAAAGAATACAAAAATATATATTATTAAAAACACAAAATATCATGAAACCACATCAAAGTGTCCCATATTAATGCACATTTTTTCCCACTCCAGGTATAATGTTGTTGCGGTGAACCAGATGAAAGATCATCCCCCGTCTTGTTGTGCTGTAATGGCCATTTCCAGTCAGAATCAGAATCATATGCACAGATGTTATTGAATGAAACATTAAGCTTGGAGGGTCTTAGTCAGATCAACTTGAGTGCCATTTAATGGATCACACCAGTGAACATAAGATCACCTGTAATTTCCCATTAATGATATTCACCATAAAACCGCATTTGTCCATTATCTGTATTTTTCCCTACAGACATTAAGTCAAAGAATCAGGTTATATAAAGATGACGTGACCAATCATTGATCTTTCCCCTACGGCTTTCATATATGGTTATATTAGGAAAGTACTGTATATGAATATATAATATAGGCTTATACCCTAACATAGGATATCAGACTATATTGCTGTATTTCTATTTCAAGATAATAAACTTACAAAAAGTGAATGTCCCCAAGCAAATACATATAAAAATGTTTTTGTTTCAGATAGTCGTTAAATTATACTTGGGAATGGTTTTGATTAACATAATGGTATGAAACACTTTTTATGTAGTGTTGCAAATGCACCTATTATCCAGATCTCAAAATGCCACACTGAGTATTCTAAGTATTAGTAAAATACTTTGATTATTTACACTATTTTAGGATGAAATAAGGTAGATTGATTGAACTGCAAATTTATGTACGCAATGTTTGTGACCCACGGGAAATCCAATAATGAGACACAAGAACCTCCACTGCCAGAAGTGTTTATTAAAAATAAGTTGATGACAAAGATATATACATGGCCAACCAAGGAGTAGAAGAGATATACTAAGCTAATTATGAAACTAAAAACATTTGATACCCTAAGCATGAACCCAACAACTGATGGTATGTTTTGATAACAACTGATGTGATCGGAGACCATCCCTGGACCATCCTCAAATTACAATCTGTCACTGTTCCCTCCAAATTATTTTTATCTTATTATTAAGGGTCACCCATTCCATGCTAATAAGGACAATTAAAATTATTTATGAGTTCTTTTTCCACACATCTGGCATGGATCTGGCATGAAAAAAAAGAAAAAGAAAAAACATAAGCATCTCTTAGATCTGGGTATAGTGCTTTTCTGGCCCAGTCACAGATATTATCTGTCTAAAAGGCTACTTTTCCTGAAGGTCACATTTGCATAGCAGTTCCCATTGACTGCTCGCCAGACAGAGATAGCTTTCAATTCCGGGAGATATCCATACTGACAGTTGCAATTCCAGCACAGAACTGAGGCCCCACAAGCATGACATTCGGTCTTGTTTCATTCCTGCTGAAACAAAGTAGTTTGTTTTCCAGCGATAAGGAGACACTGGAACAGCATCTCCACGCAGGTGAAAGCCTCTTGAAAAAGGACAGTGGCATATTATATTAGGCACTCATCTCCTACATTTACATGCACGCACGCACGCACGCACGCACGCACGCACTGTAAAATGCTGCAGTTAAAACGTTCAGCATCAGACTTTATGGCTTTTTACATCCCAAAATGATTTTTTTATTAAACATTGTTCACTTAATGAAGAACAGTTGCAGTTATTGCAATCACATAAAATGAAGACACCGCTGAACTACAAACAGCAAATAAGGTCGATGATGAGACTGATTTGATTGCCTATCCATTAGGGAATATGACAAGTGGCCACTGGAGGCAGTGTGTTAATGATTTCCTCTGAACCAATAAAAATGAATGTGTCTGCGTGGAGTGAAGGTAGCACTATAGGGCCTTTGATTGTCAGCTGAGATATCCAGCATAAGTGATTCGCTCAATCACGCTATAGTTTGTAAAAGAACCTTCAAGCTAGTCTGACCCCTATTTTATAACCAGATTGCCTTGATATCGAAGCTGAAAATTAGTCAATAAAAACGGACACCCTCTTAAAATGATGTGGGACAAATGCTATTGTGCACATGACTGGTACATTTGTAGTGTATTTGCATTTGTAATGCTTTATTTGTGCAGGGCGTCATTTTGGCAAAACATAAATCAAAAGTAAGATACTATCAAACATTCTCTCCAACTGTACCTTTTTGGCTTACCCAGTGCTTCTTACCTAGTTCGCCATAATGGCTCTTTTACTTTTTAAAAGGTTCTGCTGTCTCTCTCAGTCTGAACTGTATCTTCTTCGTCCAACTGACAAAGTTGTTTTTTGAACAAATGTATTTCCTTTTTTTCCTCACCAATTTTGAATCAATTGTCTGTCTTTACGATACCACTGTGCCACTCACGCCCACACAAGAAGCACTGCAGTTGAAGCACATGCACTCTCCAAACCCAGGCCACCTAATCTTTCCCCAACAATTTGGCTCAATAAATCCATCCATTCTCCCTTTCAGCTGATGGGTAGAGAACGTTCCGGGCTGAAATGGCTGTTGCGAATCACCTAAAGGTGTGCTAGTGGAGGCTGAGATGTAATTATTTCATTGAGAGACGTGCCACATAAATGCAATCCACGATGACGAGCATTGTTATTATTATTAGTGGTAGTGTTATTATTATTTACATTTGGTAGTTTGCCCGGTCTCATGATGATGAATGTCAAACACGACACCCAGATCCCTGCCATGGCGCAGCCACAGTAGTGGCATTAGCAGCTCCATTGCGCCACTCTATTGGATTCCGTTAATGCGGCTGTCAGTTGCGACGGAGCAGCTGTCAACACTTTAAATTGCTCCGAAGTCTCGGTGTTGAGATTTTGGAATGGATACGCAATGCCTAATAATGACTGCTCACATTTTTTTTTTTGAGGCGGATCAACGCTGCGGTCAGCCCACACAAGCACAACAGAGAAACCCGCGCCATCGCATACTTAAAACTCGGAGACACCCGCGCCACATTAATGAGTCAGGCTTTATTTGCGAATGTATTTTTTAAAGAAACACTTGTCATACTCTCGGTAATTCCCATGCCGTTTAGTGTAAATGATTTATTTGATTTTGGCTTTGCTCCGAGCTCCCACTGGTAAGATAGCCATATGCTCTTGGAGAGTTTTTGCCACTTGGAGCAGATGGAAGACAGTGCCGAATGCTGAATACAATTCCATCTTGGCGTAATCGTTCTTTTGATGTAATCTTGCGCAACTTTGCATCTCTTTCTTTAGCCATATGTCTGACACATTTTCTCACTTTACCACCTGCCATTGTTATGCCGCAACTATTTGTGAGCAGGGGGGAAAAAACTGGAATCCTCAACCAAATACAATACACCACATTCTTGTAAAGCATGCCTTGGACCAAGCACTAAACTACTACATTCCATTGCTAATTATAACAAACTTATGCTACCAATATATATATATATATATATATATATATATATTTACACAGTATGTGTTTGTGTGTGTGTACTGCCACCCCAATATTTATAACTCTATAGGTCTAGTTTGATCTACAAATAATATTTAATATTATAAAATTTATAAATAACATCTTACTATGTGCATTCTGTAATTTATTTTGTTATATCATTTTGTTATATAGTTCTATTATATATTGTTTATATTTGTTTATCTGTCACTTTTTTGATCAATTGTTAAATGAATGAATGAATGAATGAAACACAGTGGAAAAAATATACACATTAACATACCATTTACAGAACATAGAACCGATGTGAAATAAACAATCCTCTCTTCCATAAAATTAATTTGTATTCATTTTTCACCCCATCTGTGAAATTTCATTTCTGCATAGGGAGTAAATCACAATGGGAAATGTGATTTCTTGTATATTTTACATGCCATGCCACAGATGAATTCAGGGACTGTTAACCACACCAGGATTGGTGTATTGCACATCCTGAGAAACGGAGTGATTAATGTCCAGTTCTTCAATGCTAAAAACTACATGTAATACAATGCACTCTTTTGGAAGCGTTTAAAAGTGAGAGAACATTTTCCTTTTAAAAAGTAGGACATCTGCAGTGCATGGTAAATTATAAACACTTTAAATATAATAAATACTTTGGAAGCACCTTAGATTGCAATAGAGTAATTATTGTTAGTATTATTATTATTATAGATTTATTAACTACATTAAACATTATTAATAGCTACAGCAATGTGGCTTTATATAGGTACTCAATTTGAATATGATAATTCATGTCAGAAATAACCATCGCTGTTTGTGAGTGTTTTGAAATGGGTCTTGTGGATTGGGTTTCAGTAGCTATTGTTAGTACAGTTGTCTATTTTTGCATTGGGTGCATAGGTCTTTGTCTAGTTTTGTGTATAGAATGTATCCTTGGGATTGGCTATTTGTGTTAAAACTGTATATTTAAACTTGCTCAGTGATGGTATTGGGCTGTTGGGTTCTTTGCTTCAGCCTAACTTGTGACTCAATCGTTTTTTTAATGTTTAAAAACTGTACCACATGGGCGCTGATAGCAATTTTTGACAATATTGTTAATCCAGTTATTACCATGCTACATACAGTAAGTTTTGTGTTGTGTTCACCACTTGTGCATTACATTAGCTTGTGAAATAGTTTGATATTTTGCTAGAAAAACCCTCTGAAGGGCTACCATATCAAATTGTTTACATGTCCAGCTAAATAATTGGTCCTTGGTGCACTAATGAACCACAGGTTATGGAATTAAATATTGACCAGTACTGACAGTCACCAGCAGTCCCGCAAGGTGACAGATAATTGGCTATATTTGTTAGCCAGGACAATGGCGTTGATTGATATCTGACTACACCAGCTGCACAAAGAATGCAGGCCCCCAGCACACCTTCTGTGCAGCTTACCTGAACTTCATTTCACAGCAGCGTGTGACTCCCCCATCACTTTGGAAGATATCCATGCTAATTCACATTCATTGACGGGGATGTTGAAGCAATCGGATGAGCCTTTTTACTTGTTCGCCATTCCAAATTAGGATAAATAACTAAATACGTTTCATAAGCCCGGCTAAATTAAATGAAAGCGCACTCGCATCAATATTTTGCCCGATGTGTGAACTCCTTATTCAGTCCGCACAGCCCCTTTGGCCTGCTTTTTAAGTAAAAGTCACAGTTACTTTCGCAGCTTGGGTTCAGCCTTAAATTAGAGCAGGTAAATGCACTGAATGCCAGGTATGAACATCACATTAATCTTGTTATAGTTTCAGCCACCTGGGCGTCTTTAAGTATGCATTGAAAAGAATGGAGTCGTCGAGTACATTTGGCATATAAAAGGTATGGACTCATCATTAAAAATCCATGTAAACCCTTTAAGCTGAAGAGAAGTGATTTCACGCTCGGGTGCATCATTTCAGAGGAAGCAGTCTTCCCTGATGCTGACGTCCTTGGTTCTATCTCCTCTACATGGACCGGCTGCGCGGCGGGTGGGGTGTCTGAGGTAACGCTTCAAACCGCACACAGAGTTACTGTGTGGAGGGAGGCAGGGCACAGAGGGGAAAGTTGTACCGTTGCATTTGTTGTTAGCCATACTTTCATTTAATTTCTCAGTGGTGTTAATCCAGTTGGAATCTGGTAAAACAGTGTCTGTGCAGAACCGCAACCTTTTCCATTTAAATTTAAAACTACATATAAACTACAAAACTATTCAAGAAAGAATCTAATTATTACATTGGGCTGTTAGGTAGATGCAGATGAACTCAGCCAGCAAATTCAGGTGATTGGAACAAAATCCTGGGGAGGACTTTTACTTTCTGAACCTGGATTGTCCATCTCTGTTCGTATCACCCCATATCCAAATTAAGCTGACACTGTAGTTCAATCACCATGGCAATGGCTTCTTAATTTTTTTTAAACTGGTGCTTGTTCTTGTAACCATGGTTATGTGAACTACTGGACCACTATGATTTGGAATGTACTTCTGTACAGTGTAAGAATAGTAGTGACTCTTCTTAGCAGAGTTGAGCGTGAGCCATAAATTGCTGGTTTTTGGCAATAAATAGGTCATTTGTACCAAATATAATATCAAATATAAATAATTTGTATCAAAATGTGATGGGCTTGAATAAACCTGAGCTTGATCAGTAAATTATTATCAGAAAATGATTGTTCTGTTGTCTTGGCTAAAGCCGATGAATGCATCATCCGCTATGCTCATAGGCCTATTCGTCTAGGTGAATAGCGGAAATTATTTATTACATCTATTCAGTAAGAGAGGATTCCTCTCACCCAAATCCTCCTGTTGTGCAAGGCATAGGTATGTTAGTATATTTAATCTCAATGACAATTTGTTTTCATAGTCCAAAAATGCAAGGTTATATTATTACACGTCGTAAAACACAATGTATTATTGATAGATATGGCTGGATATCATTTTCCCTATAAACTGAAATCCATCTGGACACATTTGCCAGCAAATAAAAATCATAGTGCACACACTCTGATTCAGATTGATTGAATCAACGGAATAATGCTGAGCTGTGATCCCACCTAGAAGTAAAGTTTTTTGGACTAATACCTCAACCAATGAGAAGGTAACACAAAAGCATTGGTTTGACATATGAGGACGGGATGATGGATGAAGGAGATTTGAATGATGATGTGGGAGTTTAAAACGAGGACGACGGGTGGGAACAAGAGTACATAGATGAGGGAGTTTTTAATGAGGATAAGGAGTATAAAATGAGGACAAAGAATGTCCCAAGACGAACAGTGCATGTGTCAGCAATCAGACTGATTTAGAAAGCTAGTTAGTGTTAAAAGCAGGTATTGGGTATTGTCAACCCAACTTTGTTATGATTAATAATAACTTGGCGTGACATTTTATTCAGCAGAGATGTACACCTACGTTTTTAGTTTTTTTTTGCAACACCTCACTATACTGCCCCACTCTACAAGGCAGGAAGCTCAGCTGAAGAATTTTAACTTAAAAGAAAGCATTTTTCTGGCACAATTCGGTTAAAAGTTACCATTATCATGAGCTAATGTCTCTCTGATTAATTTAGGATTTGTGGGATTGTTTATCTCTTTAGCAGGCTGTAGGAGATGTTCAATCAACTATGCCTGAATTTCTCTTAATGGATTTTTCACTGGGAGGCCTGGGCTGGTTATTATGAAAGTAGCTCATGTGGAACAACCTTGCCCCCTCAGGAGGAGAATTACACTAGTTTGGATGAGTGACATTACATATTACTGGATGACAAAAAAGAAATGAATACAATTTTTAAAAGTATATAAGTCATGAAGTACATCTGGCCAGGCTAATGAAATGCAATGTTATGCTAATGTAACCTGGTATGATACGAATCATTTGCTGGCCAAACACGTGGACCAGAAGCTGCACAGTTCAATTACAGCATTGCAAAAACATTTATATTCCAAAATGATCACTGAGACAGCAAATTGTTTCAGAGATAGCGCCCAGGCTTTGAGGTTAATTATAGAAAGCTTTTGTTTGCACTGCACTGAGTGCTCTCCCAGTGTGATACCAAAGTCAAAGTGAAGATACTGACCTTTAGCATATTCAAAGATTCCTCTTGTTTTTCTCTCTGTACTTAATACAATAGCGACTGTATCACATACTAATATGCTATGCACTCAATGTCATAAAACTCATCAAAAAACAAAAATAAATAAAAAAAAAAAATTTAAAAAAAAAAATTATAATTAAATCACTTTGATTGATCATTATCATGATCTCTTTATTGATTAGTGGCTTATATATATATATATATTATATATATATATAAGTATCATTATATCCATCATTATATATATTCATAAACATTCAAATATAAATGAATCAATATATTTATGAATTGAAAATTGATTGTTGAAATTGATGTTTGAAAAAAAATCACGAACAATGTCAGGCTTCTACTGATATAAACTTTTACATGTTAATTGGAGAGTGAAAGTTACTAAAGGTAGAATTTAATTATAATAAACATAATATAATACAAAAAAAAAAAAAAAAAAAAAAAAAAAAAAACATTGGGGTATGGACTACAGTGCAAATCAACATTTTGGGGGGGCTCGGTGGGGGGGCAGGCAAGTTAAGGGCTATTCTAGTGCACCAATGGACCACCCATCCGTCTGGTATCAAATGCCCTTGCTGCTGACTGTGGGGGGGGGCAGCAATGCAGGGGGGGGGTTTGCGGCCAGGATTACAGCATCATCATCATCTCACTCACTCCCCCCCCCCCGCTGGTCACCGATTGCCCTGCTGCTGTTTGAGCCGACACAGAGGTGCCTTCCTCCAACTCTGTTTGTGTGAGCCAGACTTGTGATAAGAAGTGGAACATGCTTGTTTGTATACATGTATGCATACATACATCACAACAGCATAATAATTGACTGGAATCAGATACAAATTATGGTTTACTGTCTTTAGCTGGGGAAACATTGCACAGTTTTTCCAATCATAAGCGACAATGAAAATAATCTTTTGCACAATGACGGGTGTCTTTCAGGGGCACAAATCGGGACGGGAGAATAGATGAACGCAGTTCTCTTGTGAGAATGTGATTTTTCGTGGTACACCTGCACTCACGAGAATCTATTGTTCTACCACTATTTTGAAATCAAAGAAAACATGGAGCCCACACAGCAAATTGCAACACTGCCAGTTTTGTTGTGGTAACTTGCAGAGTTGACATTGTACAGGCACTCATGTGTCTGCCACAAATCCGCAAGTCGCTCCTCATTTTTGGCACTCCAGAAAACATGTTTCTTCAGCTCAGCCGCATAGAGTATAGGAACTGGAGAGGCAGGAGGAGCCAGGAGTTTCAGCAACCAATATAGCATCCAATACACCGCAACTTTCAATTTCCCCATCGGATATACAGTAATGGAGAAACTCCTGCCTTTTTATACGAAACTAAGGGGTTTACAGCCATATTTCCAACCCAGCTGTACACATAAGAGTAAGAATCAATGATTTTGCTTGACATGATTTGATAGCAAAGTTATAATTCCCATTGTTTTACTCGTCAGTGCTCATCCATTGCGCACCATGGATCTTGTGTTTACTTCCGTATTTTTCCCCCTCTTCCTTTGTCACAAACTCAATTTCCATTGGCTATTGAAAATTCCTGTTACAATTTGAGTCTTTGACAAGCACAAACCACAGAATTATGCAAAGATAAAACCAAACATGTTTGAAAAAATCCAGATAAAATCTAATGTTTGACAAAATTGTGGTGTTGCCGACTGAAAGATTTGAGTCTTTCACTCCCCCACCCAACAATTACAGCTGGGACTATGCAGTGTGACTATCCTAGACTGCCACAGACTCTGCCAGAGCTCAAATCATTGCCAAATCGGGCAAAAAAATAGTGTAATGTGTCCCCAGCTTTATGCTGTCTACTATATTAACTATCCCATCTCTATTTGTGCACAATTTATGTCTCTGTCATTCCTTGGGGTTTTGAGTTATTTAAAGGTTGTTGGTAAAACAGAAAACGTCAACATAATAAAACACAGCCATGAAAACCACTGCCACCACCAGGAATAGTGTGCTTTTTGTGATTTGCAATCATTTTAAAAGGTAACGGACATTTTCCATGTGTTATTCCCTCACAAGGGACCCTAAACCAGCTGGTTAGCTGGCCCCACGTTCTGGTCAAATCTTAAACAAAAAAAATGTACTTCCAAAAAAAGCTATGTTTTAAGATTCTCTGAAAATTTTCTCATACAGCTGTTTGGATTATCTATGAATCCAACCTGCGTTCCAACCAATAGCCTGCGTAGATCACCGGGTTCCGTTTACCTGGTTCAGTTTACTCATGAATAAATAAATAAATAACACATCCTGCTGTTGAATTAATTTCCTCCTCCAGCTGTGTACTCTAATTGAAATAATCAGCTG
Source organism: Ilyophis sp. 1 JC-2022 (assembly GCA_022702515.1). Classification (NCBI taxonomy): domain Eukaryota; kingdom Metazoa; phylum Chordata; class Actinopteri; order Anguilliformes; family Synaphobranchidae; genus Ilyophis; species Ilyophis sp. 1 JC-2022. Next base: position 44,112,519 of record CM040395.1, on the reverse strand, counting down.
AAAGGTTATCAACACAACATGAGACATATTATTATTCAAGCAGGCACCTGTTTGTGTTTTCCCTATTAAATCACACTAAAAGTTATCAACTTAATTTACAGATGACACAGACATGACACATGCATTTATATTCTGTACCTGTATAGAAGCTCATGAACCATAGACGAGGTAACACTGTACTGCTTATTATTATTATTATTATTATTATTATTATTATTATTATTATTATTATTAATAATAATAATCATAATAATTAAAATTGTATTTAGAACTCATTTAATATATAGCACAACAGAAAAGTACTTAATTTATTGGGGGATCTGTCCACAAAAAACTAAATATTTGAGCATTTTAAATGTTCAACTACTTTGAGATTCAAGATTATTGTTTCATTTTTGTACACATGCACTATAATTCACAGGGAGATTATGCAAGTTTGGTCATTTAAAAAAATGTCTAAATGTCATCATGAAAAATATAATTATTCATGAATATGCAGATTATAATATTTTGTTCTGACAGGACACAATTTCATTGGTAAACACCAATATTTATCGGTTTATTAAATAATTTAACCCCAGTTACATTGTTTAATTAACTGATAAATAAAGGTGTTGCAGACTCTATAAATATGTGGCACTCAGTTGCCACCACTTTAAGGATTCCAGAATAGCTTTCTTTTAACAGCTTACTTATGACACATTAAAAACCAAATCCATTATCAAGTCAAAAGACTTTAAAATAAAGTAGACCATACTGTATTCTAAGAAGCAGAAGAAGCCTACTGTCATGGTTATTGGCAGCCTCGGTTGTTTCTGCGGTCGTTATTCTTATTGGCGTCTGATTTTTTGCGCCTCCGTTCCGGTGTTTGGATCTCGCCACAAAGTCGGTTAAAGGTATAGGTCACTGCATTTCTGGTTATAGTTATTTAGGATTAGATTGGTTTATTCTTTTGTTTCCAATCTTTCGCTTTATCCTAAATTTCTCGACCTGTTACCTCTTGTGTTCAGCTCTTTTGCTACAAGAGCTTAGGTAACAGGTTTGATTTTCTATTTCTTTTCTTCACCCGTTACCTGGGTTTTTCTTTTGGTTTTTAACTTCTCGTGTGCGCTCTTTGATTTAGAGCGTGAGGTTCTTTTGTTATTTATACTCGCTATTTTCGAGTCTCGCCTCCTTTTGAGGTCATTTTCATTTGACTTCTGCCAGGAAGTTTTTCTCCCATTCTTTTGTTTCATTCCCTCCCTGGTGCAGTTATATCTGCTTAGTGGCGTAGCTTCTAGATACACTTTTAGATTCCTTATCGGTCGCGTCTGGTTCTTCGAACCTTACACCAACCCTCACACCTACTCCATTTTCTGCTACCAATGACTGCAGCGGACTTGCCGTCAACATGACAGGAGTGTTTATTTAGATCCAGAAATTCATATTGCACACAGAGCCGCACGCACGTGCAGGTCCAGAACATCACAGAGATGCTCTAGCGGGTTCATATTAGGCCAGTCCACGTTATGTCTTGCCAGGGAAATCTGACAGATATGATAGACATGTCATATCCATTTCTAAAATGCACCTCTTTTGCCAATGCTAAAAAAAATGTCAGCAGTGCCTTCTAGTGCAATGGAAAAAATATTCTCGTCCTCCCTAGCTCTCCATAAACGTCAATTCAATGGTAACCTCGTACCACGGCTTCTGCTCTCCTATCTTTTACATTGCAAAAATGACATATAGGGAGGACAAGCTCCCTAACACCATCAGACCAATTAGACTTATGAATAAAAGATTGACGTACTGTACCCCTTTCACCTTAGGGTATGAAGGGTATGAATACTTATGTAAATGAAAAAATGCAGTTTTTGATTTTTAATACATTTGCAACAATTTATAAAAACATGTTTTCACTTTGTCATTATGTGCTATTGTGTGTATAATTTTGAGACAAAAAAATGAACTCAATCTATTGTAGAATATGTCTGTAATGTAATAAAACATGGAGAAGGTGAAAGGGGTGTTCAGACTTTCCGGCTTGACTGTATCATCTCCTGCATCCTGATCTGTTAATGATTATGAGGGTGCAATAGCCAACACTTCACTGCTTTTTACTTTCAATGTGCAATTAAAAAATAATTTCAGGACAAAAACTAAGTCAGCATTGAGAGTAAGCATTGATATTCCCAAAAAGCAGAGAAATTCTAATATTTACTTTATCTACAGTATCTCACGACAATGCTTCTCAACACATGCAGTTTCAAAACATTTTTGGGTAATTAAAACGAAATGTTGGATAAAACACAAGATGACGCACAAGGTAAAATAGCAGATAATAATCGCCATATAACAAAAACTGATAATATTTGGTGATAATGTAACCTCTCTGTTACGTTATCTACTTGGGATGCAAGCAGATAACCAATAACAAAATTAAGCGTTCTGTAGGATTCACACAATTGTGGCCAAGGGTACACAGTGTTAAATCAACCCTTACAGAGTACATAACGTCCCTACTGGACAACATGCAGAACATTATAGACAGCCATCTTTGTTCAGACAGATCACAATGGGAAAGCTCAGTCCCATTTAGAAATTAATTGGCTGGATAGTTCATAACTACGGGAGGAGTGCAAATTACATCGATGGATGGCAGGCATTTCCGATGTATTTCAAACAAATAACATGCTACTCAGTGATTTCTTTATTTATTTTTACTATTTTTGAAGAGGGAAAAACAATGAAATGGGGAGGTAATGTTGACATTCAGATGCCATTTTCAAAGGAAAAAGAAAGCGTGCTTATGTGAATGAATACACCTGGGCAGTGCCCACTTTGTTGGTTTACTATTTTCAAATATCACCCCTGGGCAAAGGGAACTTACAGCGGGGTGCACTGAGCCAATTACATCTATTCATGATACGGATTGGCATTGAACAGCCTGAATGATATTAATTGAACTCAATTCAATTGTGTTCACAATGAGGAAAATTATCAGAACATTAGGGAGTAGAAATTTCACAATAAAAAAAACTAATGGTTCCTGAACAGTAAATCCAGTCATGGCACCATACAACACTAGCAAACATGGATGAAAATTGCATAAATGCAATGTCACTGGTATAAAAAAAAACTGTAGGCAAATAAATGCCATCAACTTCTAAAATAGAGACAAGGTTAGGGTAGGGTTACAGAGTAATCAAAAAAATCATATAATTAAAAAACAATTCAGGTTCAGAACAGGCTGCGTACAATACTGGTTATTATTAAGATTATTTGCAGGTTTATTCCATAACGTCTAACAACACTGTTGCTTATTTTACAATGCTTAAACAGTTTAGCACATGCTTATCTCACAGTTGTACTCAATTCCTACAGGCCTCTGTATTGAGGGCAACAACATAAGGTCTCTGAGTTGTCTTACAATCTGAGGGATATGGCCCAAGGTGGCCCAGGGATGTGCAGTGAGCAGAGACACAAACAATGTTATTTTACAGGAAATAGGATGTTCAATCTATTACTACATTTTTAAGTGGAAATATTTATGAAAATCTGAAAAGGGGGAAAGTTAAATCATTTATAATAATAATAATAATAAATTGGCACTGGTGAATAGGCCCTTTTTTCGGTTCAGCCAGGTTTTGGGAATTCAGTGGTGTGCTCTCTCTCGGGCACATGCCATTACTGGGACAACCTGTACAGTTTCTAGAAGGGGTGAGAAAGGAAAAAGGCTGGGAGAGACAGAGAGAGGCAGCTCATGAGTCTGGCTGCTGTCCCCTTTGTGCTGTCGCCTGTCATGCGCATGATGAGGGGGCAGCTGCGTAGCGTTGAAACAAGGAACAGCTGAATCTCCTTCCAGCGCCAGTACAGCCCCCATCTGCGCAGCTCTGGCTCTGTTCATCGCAGAATGCAACTGCAGCTGCGCATTGCCCTACCGGAGCTGCATAAACGCAGTCAACCCATCAGTACACCGCAAAGCCTTGAAACTGTGCAATTCACAGTTTATGTCAAGTCCAAATACGCACCTAAATTCTGTATTTTTCTTAATTATTTTATTTTGTGTGACCTTCGTTAACCCCTTAACTAGAAGTGGCTTAGTTTATTTGCGTTCGTTGCATTTTTCTACGGTGAAATTTTCAATCAATACACACAGTATACCGTTTGAAAGTGTAAAACTCACGATTCTATCCCTATAAAGTATTTAACGTTCCAAATATTATAGCGACAATCTGTTCCTTATTTTGTAACATGACACAAAACATACTCGATCAAAACGACTCCATATGTTCTATGGACAAGAACAGTAACCATTTTTACTTTTGCACATTGTACACACACACACACGACACATACATACACCAAATAGGAGGATGAGCAAAAAGTATGTATGCGTTGTAGCATTCAAAAAAAGCTAATTGGAAATCACTGTCTTGTCAGAAACATACAAACCAATGTATTTTGATAACACATTTATTCTAGAATATACTTGGCGAATGGAACTAATGAAGTCATTAGATTGAAATTTTAAAATGGAGAAAGTGAAAGACGATATGCCTCAGGAATGAGCTCATTGGCTCTCTAGGATTTCTAGGAGATCAAAACTTGTGAAAAGCTAAATGAAGACAAGCAGATAATATATAGGGATGTTCTGATCAGAATTTTTGGGGACTGATACCAATCACAGATTTTCTTTTTTTTAAATCGGCTGATAACTATTTTCTTTTATTATTGCGTGGCGGACAAACAAACAGAGCAACCCCACACTTAACGCTAACTGCATCCCTAGTTTTTGTGTGACATTACAGTGGGATAATTTCAATTCCAATTGATCCAGAGTCCAGACCGTGCATCACAAAACATAAGTGAACCCAGAGAGAGAGAGACATGGTATACTAGTATTCAACAGACTTAATCGGGTAGCCTAAACTTATCCCAGCAGAGTTTAAGAACAATATAGCAACTTCAACTCATGAAAATATGTAATTAATATCACTAAGTGGCTATGACTGAATGAAAAATATATCCATTCATTGGACTGTTCATTATTATATCCACCATCTCTGGCCTAGCCTATCAATCCCAGCAGTGAGAACATTTCACTGTGTGCGGGGGGGGTGAGCCCTCTAACGTATCTGACAGAACGATGGAGGGGCACAAAGGTTGCTGTGCATCTATGGTAGCCATAGCAACTCACTCACCCACTTACAGAAATGGAACAAAACAATAATGGCCAGAGTAAGACAAACGCATGATGCTGCTTTGAATAAAGCTTACAATAAATTTATCTAATCTCTGTCAACTAGTGGGTAAAAATGACATTCACAGATTTGATCGTTTTTCTGTGGTGAAAAACGACGCGTTTCATTTTAATTACATGGCGAGTTTGGGCTCACGGAATGGGACCACAGGTGGAATCAATACGGAGGCGGAACAGATGGTCTATCGTATCAATTTTAAAATACAATCAACAAACTAACATAAATACAATAATCGAGTTTGATAGTCAGTAAGTGACATTTCAATATGGGACACACGATTCTTTTACAAACCCCAATTCGAAAAAATGTTGGGACGATATGTAAAATTCACATAAAAGCAGAAAGCAGTGATTTGTACATATTTGTACACATCTTTTACATATATTTAATTGAAAGCAGTACAAAGAAAATATATTTCATATTTTACCTTATCAACTATCATGACTGGGTATAAAAGGATATCAAAAGACTCTTGATATCTTATATTTTCAGGTACTCTTACAAGCGATACTATAACCTCTCTGCATTTGAATTAGCGTATATTTACAAATTTCAATAAAGTTGATAAGGTAAAACATTAAATATATTTTAATGATGCTTGCAATATTGCATGTCTCATAATGGCAGGCTATTTGTGATTGTTTTTGATAATGTATGCTTTTAGTTTGTCTCCTCTGTAATGGTGACGAGCAAATGTAGTCGATGAATTCTGCATCTTTTTCTGAATATAATTATCGATTTCTCTGACAGTCTATATTAAGCTGTTGGTTTTTGGTATTGTTTATGTCTGAAGTATATTGTGAGCGATTTAACAGTTTACAGATACAGTTTACAGGTTCCAGCCTCGGTTGTCATTAGCTGACTACGAACAGGCATCCTTAGCAGAAGTCCAGTTATCCAGCTTCTGGCAGGTGTGGGGTGGTTTTTTTCAGCCAGACAGGGTTTCAGCAATAACACCACCTAACAACACGGCAGAGAGCCACAGGCTGCCAGTTGTTGCCAGTGAGAGATGCGTCTCTCCTCCAGCTCTAGTCTTGTCCTGTGTGAACTGCAGACCTGGGTACCCTGTTATAATATGATTTTGTACTACACGTATGGCACTGTAAAAAGGGTGGATGGAGGGGGGCTGTGAAGAGATACATTTGAGTTGGATGTGCTGAAAGCGAAAATGACAGCCTTTAGAGTGCCAGGCTGTCATCAACAGCTTTGACAAAGCTATTTGACCAGCTTTTACAAGGCCATTAAGTCCACTTAAACATTAAACATACTGTTACAAGTCATTCAGCCAGCACCACAAGGCCATTAACACAGCACTCAAAAACAATAATTACTCATCTTGCTGGAGTGTTTTTTGTTTTTTTTTCCTCCTTCTGAAACTTGTCTGCAAGCATTTGAATACAGCAGAATATAGCTTTGTTTGTCAAAATACAACATTTTTACCGACTGTTAATTGGTTTTTACCGTCATCGGGGCATGTTACCTCGGTTATCCGGTTAACCGATTACCAGTACAGCCCTAACATGAAGTAATACCAGACAACTGAAAATTCTGATATTTGACAGCAGAATTAAAATGTACAGACATTTGCCTCTATGTAACGGTTTCATACAAAAACCACAGCAAAACAAAAACAAAAAAACCTAAATCCAATTAAATATATTATATAATTACAACATCCATCAAAATAACACACAAAAAAACAATGTTGAATGTAGGTTACAGGATATATGGCTGGAAAAGAGCAAGGCCTGCAGAACACCATGCAGCATCCATATCTCAGAAGCAATAGAGCTCTTCCTTTTGCGGAAAAAAAAGGTCTTCCACTAGAAGAGACGTCTCTGATCAAAGCCAAAGCACTACCTGTGCAACCTACACAACACGAACAGTACAAAAAGAAAGGGTTAAAAAAACACACACAGAGAGACTAAAATAACTGGAAGCAGCCATTGAAGCACAAGCCACAGAGCTACTGAGAACAGCACATGCAGGTGGAGATGGGCTGCTTTTATCCACTGTAATTCAGGTACTCCAGTGCGATGCATAAATTAATGAGGCTTCTTCTCCAGCTCCACCTACAGGCACAGCCTCCAAAAAGTAACTAAGGAGGGGAGCAAATTGTTGTAGTAGAAGTAGTAGTAGTTGTATTAGTAAATCTAGCTCTCTATTTTTGGAGTTATAAACAACGCTTTCAAACAATCCATTGTGCTATATTCCCAACACATACCTCTACTCCCTTGCATTTTCAGTTTTTAGCATCAGTCCCCCTCCCCATCCCCATCCCCATCCTTATTCTCACCCTTAGTTGCTGATGTCAATATAGGGAGTCAAAAACCTCAGCCTTATGGCCAGGTGCGATACCGCACCCAAATTCCAAGCCCAAGCTCAAGTACATGAATGTTCTCAATGCATGTTCATCATGCGTAATGACACCCCTTTCAAATGTGTATATATTGTATGAAAATGTTTTTGCTGGATTAGTATTAGTTCAAAGGAATAGTGTGTATGTTGTCTCTGCTTCTCAATGAGCATGTTGAAGAGAGTAGTTTCAGACATTGGCCTGAAATGATGAAGCTAAAGGAAGAGGGGTCATTACAAATGGCTTAGAAAGCTGTGAATTGAAAAACAGACCTGAATCTGTGTGGATGAAGGTAAACATGTTCAGGGAAAATTTGCCAACCTATTTTATACCTTTTACTGCATCCAATACCCTGCACTTGTAGTTGCATGACAAGGTAATTTGTCAAAGACAGGACTTGTAAGTGCACTGGTAAATGTAATAAGATTGCATAACTTAATACATTTCTGGATAATATAATAAACTTGTTAAGAAGATATTTTTTTCTGGATAGTGCAATAACATTACATTATCAGGTGCGTCACTCAACATTTCAGTGAATAATATAATGACCAGAACAATTTCTGTTATTATGTATTGGTTCTTTCATTTCACACACATCCTGTGGATTTTATGATATAGCCAAAACACAAAGAAGTAATAATTAAAATTTTATAAAATACTATGTTGGGTAGCTATGAATACAGTGAAATTACAGCAGATTTTTCCAGTATCGAATAATCTACAACCCTGGGTCCTGGAGAACCTTTCACAGCAGGCTTTAGTTGTCACACCATACTTTGTGGTTGATAAAGAAAAGACAGCCCTAATGGAAAGTTGACTACAGTAATGACTAGTGTGCTTACTGCAGCAAGAACACACCTTGTGTTTCCCATATTTCTTCTTAATGTGCTCTCTGCACACTAGCCCTCCCAAACTCAAGAGATACAAGCCCTCAGGCAAAAAGGCTTGTTCAGAGCTCTGAAATGTCAAAATACACCAATTTTAATTTGAACCATTAATATGAGTCATTACCTGCATTACTCTAGTTTTATTTTTTAATCAGGCTCTCATTTTGAGTGAGTTTCACTGGCCAAAAAGGGTGAAACTCCAAAATACTTCAACTCTCTATTATCCCTCTGGGGCTATTTGTTTGCAGCACGTAATACAAATAAAAATTGTTCAAGACAAAGGACACAACACAGTGTACACAAGAAAGATACAAACAAGACTGTCAAAGCACAAGACAAACTATAGAACTATAAAACTATAGAACAGTAGAATCTATAAAAGCAATGTGAAAAAAAACTGGGAAAAGCTGGTGCTGAAAAATACGGAAGATTTTTAGTGCCTTAATGAAATGCAATTACTTTAGCAACACATCGTGAAATGTAATACATATCTGCGTTCGCTTTTACGTAAGGATGCGCATTTATCATGCCATAATTAAAAACAAAATGCATATTGCATTGAATTTCATTGTGTCTTCTCTAAAAACACTCATACTGAAATACAATACGGGGTGTATTACTTTTCAACGCCAGCTGCGTGATTTTTGTGCCAAAACTGGAACGCAAACGAGCCCATTGCATTTAGCTTTGTCAGCATAGCGTGGCGCACGGAATGTCACACAATTCAAAGCAATCCTCGTGATTGTACTTATTGACCTGCAGTCTGCCATTGTATAATACCAGCTGCGCAGTTTCCGTGCCAAAATTAAAATGTAAACGGGGGCCGATTGCATTTTGCTCTGTGGCCATTTTGTGCCGCACTGGACGTGACAAAATTCAAAGCAATACTCGTGATTGTATTTATTTGACCTGCAGAGCGGTCTGTGATTGCATTTAATTGTGTCACTGACAAGGCGGAGCACTTCGATAAATGCAATGAACTGTCCAATCATAGTCCATGGGGCGGGGCAGGGTGGGGTGTGGGGATGAAACAGTGCGAAGAAGTCCATCGTCCTCGGTTTAGTGTGTGTGGGTAGCCGAAGCTATCTTGAAAGTGAATCGTTTACTTGTGATTCATGCTGTAGGCTGAAAAGGTTTTTAAATTTTTTTTATTTTATGATGTATCCTATTAAAACTAATGTAAATGAGAGTCCGGCGGTGGTGAATGAGAAGCCGGCTTGATTCACAAGTAACTGTGCCTAGTTAGCTACCCACTGGATTTGCGACTGACTTGGCTGGTCACTAGCATTCCTAAGCTGGTAACTCACATGCCTAGCATAGCTACCCAGTGTATTCACAACTAAATTGGTTGGTCACAAGCTGGTTACTCATGTAGGCTACCTATCCTGGCAACCCACTTGACTGGTGATTTTTTATTATTATTATTTTTTTTATATTTATGACTGAACTTGTCTCATTTGCAGTTTGAGTCTGTGGTATCCACAAGGCAATAGTTGTTCAATTCAAGTGAAGGACTTAGGAAATCAGTTAACCCTTTTAAATTTGGCCCACTAGAAGCAATTTTCATCTAGGTCCTACTAGTTAAGTGTCATATCTCCAGTGACGCCCCCAGAAATTCTTCATAGGGGGGGCCGGGGGGGCACTGACAATATTGGGGTGGCACACCTAAACCAAAAGCCATAACTGAATTTCAGGAATTCTATTATGTTGTTGTAGTATATAAAAATATATACATTATATACAAAAAATATACATTATTGATTTAAATGAATAGCACCTAATGTAAAATATCAGATAGAAGCATATTATGCAGACTCGGAAGCATATTATGCATATGCGACTCGCGAGCCGCGAGGGGGGGACAGCGATTTTATCAGGGTGGCCGTGGCCCCCCCTGGCCACCCCTTGGCGGCACCACTGCATATCTCAAAAACAATTCACTGCACATCCATGTTTTAAAGTTTGAATTGAAGAAGAGGCTGTAGGCTATCATTCAGAATAAATGTAGGTTATGTCAGAATCGTCACATACAGTAGCCTATATAGGCTGCATAATATAGGCAAATCCATAAAAATGCGTAGCCTAATGTTTGTATATAGCTACGTAGGCTAAAAAAGGCCTATGTTTAAAGGTAGGCCTATGTTTTACAACAACAGAAATGTATTAGCCTACAGCAGCAAGTGCGATAGGTGGTCGCTGTGGAAATGTCAACTTTGCTGGAAATTGGAGATGAGACTTCCTGCAGACCTCAACCACCAAGCCTCACCAGGCCCCAAGGGGAGCATTGAGGTGGAAGTTGCATCATGTGCCCTGGCGTCACTTCCGACTACGTGCCAGGACCTTTTCATTACTTCCCTGTTCTGTTTGCGGAACACAACAAATGAGCAAAACATATTTTCTTTTGTCGATGCAAGTTTGTTCTGTTCGTGATAAGTGGACTTCACGAGCCGACATCTCCCACTAAGGTAAATGATGCCAATGTAATGTTGAAACCAATACCGTTAACGTTAAGCAGCAGACAACAACTTAATACTATGAGTTGGCTAGCGAGCTAACGTTAGCAAATTAGCACTAATGTTACTAACAACTTTGTGTGTTGTTTTTTTTCCATTGCTATGTTTATTTGTAGCATAGCAAACGTCTACATTCGTGCGAAGTCATGAATCATAATGGTTGTGTAACGTAACTAGCTAACGTAAGCTAACGTTAAGTAGTAGCTTGTATTAGTGTTTGTCTAATGGTGGCTTTATAATTTCACCTGTAGTAGGAGCACTGTTCTATCACAGCTCCGACTGACAGGGTTAAAAAGCCTGCTGTACCTTATGTATCAAGTCATGCACTATAGTGCTGTACTTAAGTAATGTCGTACTTTATATACAATATGATATATTGTTTGTTTTACAAACAATATCACTTGAATTAACGTCAGTTTTATGTGTGTTGCTAATGTAACGTTAACGTTGTGTATGTAGCGTTAGCCCCCTACTGTAGTTCGATACTATCTCTCTGTTCTCAAGTCAAGTTTTTTAACGTTAGCTTACTAGCTACCATTGTTTTTTGTGGGGGAGGGGGTGATAAATGGATCCTTTTGGCCTGGTCAGTAAATAGTCACCCAAGCTTTTGTAGAGCAATGGCAACCTTGGGTCTCCAACGCTATCTATAAATAATATAAACATGACTCTGAGTGAGCCAGTTCAGGCTTTTATAACCACAATAAGAATCAATTAATGAAATTAAAAAATATATATAATTACAATCAGTCAAACTAGCCACTTTACAAAAATCCAAAACCCAAGGAGGTTTGGAAGCACCAAATTTCTTTCATTATTTAATTGACCACCAAATCCAGTACATTCACAAATGGACCAATCCCAATCAATCCAACAGCTCCTGGACAGACATAGAACACACTTTATGTAAAGAAATCCATATTTCAGACTTACCATTCATAGGCCGCTCTATTGCACACTATCCTTGTTTCAAAAACCCTACCATAGCTACAACCCTGACAGCAATGGTGGAAATTTAATCAAAGAACTAACTCCACACTTTCACCTACCAAACACACTCCCATCTGGAACAATCCTGACTTCTTAATGAACAAAAAACCGTATGAGTGTTTTTAGAGAACACACAATGAAATTCAATGCAATATGTGTTTTGTTTTTAATTATGGCATGATAAATGTGCATCCTTACATAAAAGCAAACCCAGATATGTATTACATTTCATGATGTGTCGCTAAAGCGATTGCATTTAATTAAGTCACTAAAAATCTTCCATAGAAAAAGGGCCATTGCAAGTGTGACAGAAGGTTATTAAGCAAACAAATGAGAAGGATAAGACAAATAAACATACAGCTTAGACTGCAGGATGACGTGTCTGCCTGTCGCTACCAGCACCACTCTGAGTTGAATGTGAAGCTATTTAAACAGGAATGAGGGTGATCCCTTCAAAGGAAAATGCACACAAATATACACCATTACAGAACTGCCAGAAGCCTTCACTGTTGGAGCCAAGCATTCAGGCATAGTCTTCTTTGGGTGCACAATGTAAATTTACAGTCAATTGAGTTAAGAGTTGCGTGTCTGTTTAGCCTTGCACCTCAAACTTGCACAGACATCAGACACCCAGGACTACACAGTTCAGACCACTTTGCTTTTTCTCTCAGGCTGACATTACCCAGAGCAGGGCTGCCAAACCCTATTCCTGGAGATCTACCGTCCTGTAGGTTTTCACTCCACTATTTCACTATTCGACCTACATATAACTGGAAAGTAGCATTTTATGCATCAGCAATATTTGGCTTTTTCAGAAGATGCTGTTGTAGTGGCGTGTGTTCGGGGGAACGCGGTATCATTCTTCATCTTATGTGGTGTTATACGTTAGCCTAATTGTGACAAGCGTAATTCTTTGTGGATTGTGTTAACTATAATCTTTTTGCGGCCATGGATAAAAATACAGTAATGCCTAATGTAATAAATATTTTTGGAATCTTTAAATCTAATGAGGTTAGTTTCTAGTTGGGTTTACAACAATTTTTTTTATAGGCTACTGAGAGCTGCAGGTGCGTGGCGCACTCAATTCCAAACCATGTGTACTAGTTATTAATATGAACTGTCTTGGTATGTACTACAGAGTCGGTTAGTATGTACTTAAGCATACATACTAATGTAGTATATAGTATGTAAGTATATAGTAAGCGGTTTCGAACTCAGCCACTGTTCCTCAAAACATGAGCTGTGGTGCTCTCTATATCTCTGAAGCTCCTTCCAAACACCCCTCTTTCAAAGTCACTGAGGGGTCTCATGCTATAGCCAACCAGGCATATTTTTCCAGGATCGTGTGCATAATCGTGAGCATGCAGGGATGTTAATTGCTTAATTAACTCAGGAACTTCATCTGTTTGGAAGCACCTGCTATACAGATCTGTCCTTTATTTTACCATACCGTACCATTTTTTTAGCCAGTACCTGTATATGAGAGTTGAAACAAAGGTTTATCAGTTAAAAAATTTTTTTTAAAACCTAACACTACTGAAGATCGCATACTGAAGATTGCACATAAAACCATGTTATCTTTAGCTGGCTTGATGGAGGCCAAGTTAAAAGAATTAACATTTGAAAACTAAGGTTACAACTGTAACCTATAAAGGGAGACACGTCAATGCGGAAGTCCTCAGAACCTTTCTGGCTGTTAAAGGGTCCCGAGTGACCATGACCCCTAATAGTCATCCGGAACTTGTTTTATTTAGTTCCTCCGACCATTAGGGTCGTTAACCACGGATGAATATTACCAACAATGTCACAAGGGATAGTCATACCTTAAGTGGATGCCAAGGCCGCCGGCAGGATGGTTGACCAGAACGTTGAACCCGGCACCACGTTGACATACTAAAACCTTGAGAATGTGCAGGGGGACGCCTAAGTTGCCACCTCACAAATCTCTTTAAGTGCTGCCCAAGCCATACTTCTTGTTGACCTACTCTGGACAATCATAGGCAAGGGCCTAGCACTAGTCTCATAGGCCGTAGCTATTGCCTTCACTACCCAGCGAGAGAGGCTCTGCGCTGAGAGCACTTTTCTCTTAGATTTGTCGTAGCAAACAAAGAGTTGCCCTGTACGTCTGATGTAAGCGGTAGCTTCGACGTAGCATCGCAGCGCACGCGCTGAACATACTAAGTGTGCATCCCCCAGGTCCTTGCCTGGTGGGGGGCGAAGTGCAGTGAGCTCAATGGGCTGGTTAATATGAAGCGCCGAAACGACTTTGGGCAAAAAAGATGGATTGGGCTGCAGTGTGACTCCAGTGTGAGCCAGCCTCCACCTCAGACACTCTGTGCTGATGGAGAGCGCAGAGCTCACCAACGCGCATAGCCGATGCCATTGCTAGCAGGAATGCCTTTTTAAGGGAAAGCCGTTTAAGGCTGGTCATATCAAGAGGCTCATAGGGCTGACCCGTGAGCGCTCGCAAAACCAAGGGCAGATCCCCGGAGAGAGCCACCAGGGACCTCGCAGGTCACAGCCGCCGGGCACCCCTTCAGGAACGTGATGGTTCCCTGCAGGCTTGTTGTGCGCCCACACATGCCTGCTGGATATGGCAGCAGCATCAACATTCAGTGTGCTGGCTGCCCTGCCGTAATAAAGCATGGGTTGTAAAAAATCCAGTAAGACAGAAATCGGAACAATGTACAGGGTCCGCGCCTTTCTGTGAGCACCATATGCAGAACAACTGCTATATATATATCCATAGGCCCTACTCGTGGAGGGGGCTCTAGAATTAATAAGTATCCACAGGATGGGGAACCACACCCAGTTAATAAAGGGTCGGGCTCCTCAGTAGCCAGACCCAGAGCTTCATCCTGCTTGGCCGAGAGCGCTAAGCAGAGCCGCTCTTCTGAGACAGCAGATCTGTCCGGATCAGGACTTCACAGCTCGATCCGCAAAGAAGGCAGAGAAGCATCAGAAATCACGGTTCCATCGGCTATGGCTATCGAGAACCACTGTGGACAGTGAGTGGACTCCCTAGAGGCGACCCGGTCTGACTGGCACGACCGGACCATCGCCATACCAACTCCACTTCGTGGCGGAGACCTTAGTAGTTTATGTGATAAACTGTCGACGTGATACCGACCTCCCTATCATGTTTTCCTGGAGCACAGGCGAGAAGTTCCTCAGTGTGAGAAAACTGCCTGGAGTTTGAGCACATTGATGTGGTCCGACTGATCCCTGAGCTAACCGGCCGAGAGGCACGATTGCTGAGACGGCCGCAATCAGGCCAAAAACCTCTGAAAAGATAACCTTCATTTCGAAGAACATGTTCACTTGGAACCGGCGCACAACGTCGTGCACCGTAGCTATGAGGCGGGGCGCCAAAGATGCCCTCATGCCCCTTGAATTGAGCAGCAGTCTCATAATTGATGGACTAGCTTTTGCCTAAATTGAGATTGATGCTCAGACTGGAGATGTGTCCTAATGACTGGGCAGTGTATGAGAGCACTATACTGCACGACTTAGTACATAAGGTACAGCAGGCTTTTTAACCCTGTCAGTCGGAGCTGTGATAGAACAGTGCTCCTACTACAGGTGAATACACAGGGGGCCAGAGAAATATCAGAATGGGAGGACATTGAATTGATATGCCTAACCTTGGAACGCAAAATGCAGGAGACGACGATGCTCCACTCCGATAGGAATGTGCAAGTATGCGTTTTTCAATTCCGCAGGAGGAGACCGTCTTTTTCCCGTAACAGGAAATAGCTTGAATAAAAACCCCTGAGCCGTTCGGAGGGAGGCACCACTGAAACGGCGCACGTCTCCTGGAGGCCCACATTTCATGACTCAGCATCCCTGACTGGGTGGGGTCCAGGACACATGTATACCTGACCCCGGAAAATATTGTGGGCCGCCGGTAGAATCCATAGGTGGGGTTCAATGCACAGAAGAGTATTGAGGGGTGGCATCTGTATCTCAATGCCTCCATAGAGCGCTCAAGCATCTGTCTGACTATCTCCGTGAAGACCTGGCCGGAGATAACCGGTTGGTCTCGGATGGTTTTCTTCATAGCGTCAGGGCGAAGGGACAGAGCCAACCACCTGACGCCAAGTCACCATGAGCAAGGACATCACACGACCAAGTTCACGTGTCATGAATGCAAACGCTTGAAGAGATGCCACATTAAGCAACGTTTGCGACTGTGCGAGCATCAACTAAGAAAGCGAGTTCCAATCCACGCCATCTTGGAAGCCGCATCCTATGACCTACAGAGCAGCTCATACATTGCTCTGCATTGTGGCCTAGGGCAGCGGGCATCTGGGGATACCACCAGCGTAATAGCAGGTTCAACAGAGGGCATGCGGTCCATCCCATGGACCCCAGCGTCCAACATAGACGCAAATGTCCGGCAATTTTTGGGCGCTCGCTGTAAGCCAGGGCGTGTCCAACACTTACGTAGCTCTGCCAGAAAATCGTTAGATGCTGGCATGGCAAACTGCACCCTCTGGGGGGCCCGGCGGTGAAATCTAGACGTCTCCTAGTACTTGCCTGAGCCGAGTAGCCCACTGAACCATCAGTGGACCCTGAACCTTCCACTAACCCTTTGTCAGATTGGTCAAATGTGTCAGATCGACTCTGAGCAAACTGGGTGTTAGATGGCGCTGTGGAAAGCGCATCAAATCCCTCAAAATGTGGATCCTTGTACTAATCCTCCTCTGCTGGAGGCCCCTCAGGGGGACCGTGCTGGGCAGCCATTTCCACCTTTGTACGGTTTTCCAGCATCTCAGTCAGTTGCTGCATGACTTCTGCGTAGAGTTTGTTGCCCTTGCCAGCCTGACCCTTTTTCTGTGAAGGGCCATCAGTGGCGGTAATACCCTTGCATTTGGGGGCAACCGCGGGTGGCGTTCTGCCAGATGAACGCATCCAATCGGGCCTGCTTGGTCTCCAAAGACATGCCCATGCAACATGGGCAGGGGCTGAGCTGAAGAGGAGAGTGCACAAGAGGACTCTGGATGATCTGGAGAGATTCTTAAAGAGGAATGGTCTCAGATTCCTTGCTCTGTATTCTCCAACCTTATTGGATGTTACGGGAGAAGACTCAGTGCTGTTTTATTGGCAAAGGGAGGTTACAAAGTATTAAATGCAGGGGTGCCAATAATTGTGGCACACATGGTTTTGTTAAAAATAAAAAATAAATTTCTCAGAATAAATTTACTTGAATTAAAGGTTGGATTTATTTATTTTTTTCAGCGTGAGATTAAGCTAATTCACCAAACGGTGAAGTTTTTATAACCCTTCTTACTCATCTTTACCAGGGGTGCCAATAATTGTGGAGGACACTGTATCTACATTACATTACATTACATTCATTTAGCATCTATATCTGGAATCAGTGAAATACAGAAATGATACACACCTGTACTTGCTGTACACAACCTGTTCACAGAATATAACATGTCTCACTGGGATGACCATGCCAGGATAGACATAATCAGTACTGGGGCAGCACTGGTTCCCCGAGTAAAAAAAAAAGCAGCATCATATGCTAAACGTAAACAATAGCAAAGTTTAGCGCTAGCAAATACCACCAAACAATATCAGTATTTTAGTACCAATACTACCAGCAGATTACCGCATACGAGTGCTTATCGCCACCTTTGGAGAACGAAAATAATCGCAGCCCTGACCGAAGTCACAAGGCATTTAAGGGATAGCACCATATACAAACCATCTCACGTCTTACTCTGCATCGGCGAGAAAAAGAAGAGGACTTCCGCGTTCACGTGTCTCCCTTTCACTACATGGAGGTCATGTCCATGACAAATGTTGGTATAAGAGTCTCGGTGCATTTGGCACCTAGAAGGTTAATTTGTGTTTGACAACCCTAATGGTCGGAGGAACAAAATAAAACATGGGTTTGGGAAATAGCTTGCCTAGTTTCTATAAACCATAGTGATGAAAGTTTAGTTGTCATATGGCTTGATTTTGATATCAATAATTTGGTATTCTGATTTTTTGGAATTATTCTATTAGTTTTTTTAATATGTATAGATTGCTTTGTGTATGACTTGCCTCCTCTTTAAAAATCTACACTGGAATCTACATGTGTAATTGTGTGTGACTGCATGTTTTTGTGTGTGCGTGTGAATTAGACAATACTGACGTTATTTCTGTGAGGGATCTCTGTCAGAAACAGAGATGGGAATGTTGGAGATCCAAGTGCAAGTAGTTGGGCAATCTTAAAGTGTTCGTAAGAACACCACTAGAAACGGACAATAATCCGTAGTGGAGAAACAACTAAAAATGAAAGAACACAAACCTCGCAATATAACCGAGGAGCTCGATAATCGAGCAAAACAAAGGAATAAGCAATAACGCTTATCTAACTCCCGTTTGTGGAGTGAAACAACAAAAAACAGCGAACTGAAAAGACCCCAAAAACTTTGGGTGAGACACTCGTAGGTAGAGTAGAGAAACAAAAGAAAACGAAACCTCTGCTCTGAAATAAGAGCGTATAAACTAGAACTGCTTTCTTTCTAAGGTTGTACTGCTAACAAGTCCCGCGTTGCTAATCAAAGCGGTCGATAGCAATACAACTTCCTATACCCTTTTTTACCGGCTCGAATGTCATGTGAAATAACATGGAAGCAACGAGAGAGTCCGGAAGCGGGGTATAAATAGTGAGCGGAATTAACTGGCAGGTGAACTCACTAATGACAAGGTGAAAGCAAAACCCGTGACGGAACACAGGAAAATCCGATAGATTACCGGTAAACGATAACAACGAATAAAACGACGTGGAGATAAGGGAAGAAAGGTCAGATCCATGACAATTTCATTATTTGTTACCCTGATAAATTATTAACCATCGGATAATGTAGTATGTTATACGTATTTTTTTTAAAAAGGTACTATGTTATTATCTGTTCTGCAAGTTTATCAGATTTTTTTGAAAGTTACTACATTATCCAGATTTATGAAAATGTATCACATTTCAACATGTTATACTGTGACAACTTCAGAGGTGCATATCATATTGAATATTGGTCTTGCCTACACAAATGTTTTGCCTACAGAAATAAGGTGTCAGGATGGGAGAGGATGTGTTGGTACTATTATAAATGAAGGTACAGGTTTGTTTGAGCACCCCATATTCTATGATTAAAAAGTTGATGGGGGACAGAGATGGCACGTAGTTGTGTGTGTGTTTAAGAACATGTGTGGGTGGACCTGGCTGTAGCCATGACAGAGACCACAGCACAATTGTCAGCAGCTGGCCACCGTTTCCTTGGCAACACACATTAAACACGGCTGCCCACTCAAGAATCATCTGCAGGCCATTAAACAATCAGTGTGGTTCACACAGGAAGGGGCGAGACAGCAAAGTCTCTGCTGTAGTGAGGCAAACCCCCCCACAACAACCAAAATGAAACTGGATTTAGTCAACATTACTTAACATTACTGTTAAAACAAGTCTGTTTTATTTTTTCCTACACTGGCACCACAAAATATGTCAATGTCTGTTGATAACTAACAGTGACTTACAATAGACTTCTTGCAGTATGACATTATGTGGCATTACTACAACTAGACAACACTTCACAATGGCTATAAGAGTGAACGGATAAGCCAGGCCAGTGGGTAAGTTGAGCTAGCTCTTGTATCTAAGCAACCATACAGAAAATACCATGTTATCACAGATTTATTAATTTCACAGATTTATTAATTTCACTGAATCTGTGATGGAGGATGGCAGTGCCAGAGTGTTCTGGAACATTAAGGCTGTGTCCGAATCAGAGCTATATCTACTGCGCCCTGCGTGCAGTACACTGGCAAAAGTTTGCTGTTTAATGTGCACTTTTTAGCAGTCTGCGAAAAATATCCGCCATAATATTTTCCAACCGCACTGTGGAAGTGTTGTAAGCAGGTCATAAGACGTCCCATCAGTGTTGCCATGTCTGCGGTTTTACAGCTTAATTGGGATACTTTCAAAGTTCAGTCATAGGTAAAAATGAAAAGTTGCAAAGCGCGCACTTATTTTAAAAAGTAAAAACATGATGATTTCTATTTAAAATACTTGGTTTCAGTTAAAAATAGCCTATAATTTGTGCTAGTTTTGAGTCGCCATTTGGCTGGAAAATCTTGCGAGATCTGGCAACCCTGTGTCCCACCCTTGTGCTGCTGCCGTATTGTTTTTGTTGTATTTGAAGGAAAACATCAGCGAAGCTGCTTCACGTCATATTTATGTGACCAAAATGTTTGTGTACTTTTTAAAAATCTTCGCCTACTCAACGACTTTCTCGTTCTATCTACTCACCAAGGCTACTCAATGGTGTAGAAGAGTGCTGATTCTGACATGGCCTAAGCCTCAGCAGTGCCAAGCCAATATGGTTGCCGACATTCAAAATTGTTAGATTGATCCTGTCAATGTGCAAACTTCTAATAAAACAACATTATTTTACCTATTCCAACATCATTTTTTGTTAATGAGGATAGATTCCACTAAATAACACACAGTTCTCTATTAGAACAATGTTAAACAATATTGATGGAAATATAAATAATTTATTTTCAGTGCATCTTAGTTTGGCTAACATGACTCTTACATTGGTGATGTGTAATAATAGTGAAAAATCAGCTATAGATATGTAAAAATTTACAATAAACATAATCACTGGTCATTTGTATAGATATGTATAAATGAGGTGTCCACGTGAGTTCCTTTGTATCAACCGTTTCAAACAGAAAGTTATCCTGAGGCAAAAATAACATAGGCCCTAGGCTAAAATCTGTGGTGTGAGGGACACATTCAAAAAGGAACCAACAAAACGATGCTCACTGGAAGAGATATAGAATAGAATAACTTTTATTTTCCCGGTAGGGAAATTGAGTTGTAGCCCCAGCAACAACAAAAAAGACATAGACAGTGGGGCAGACCCACAACACACATTAATGACATTCAAAAAAAAAAATCATTATTTAAAAAAAATAATTAAAATAAAGTAAAGTGATACAGCCAAAAAAAAAAAATGGCCCTGCTCCTGTCTGTCCCCATGTCATTAAGCAGTCCACAACAACAAACTCCGCCTCCTCCGACTTCCTCCCATAACTGAAGAAGAAGGGAATCAGATAATTATTCAATATCAGTTGGGAAATGGATATTATAAAACAAATTGATGGTAGGCTATTGTCCAGCCTAGTTTGTTATATTGTCCATTTGATTATGTTCAATTTCTTTATATTCTTGGTCACTGGCGCAAAAACATGTTGGTAGGATAGATCTGGGTAGGTTGTGACAAGGGGTAGATTGTTACACAATGTTTTTGTCCAATCAGAAACCAGCTAGAGTGCTGTTCATCAGGTTACACACCCCCACACACAGCCTCTTTCACTTCGAATTTCATTGGGCTGGCTTTGTGTCATTTTAGTGCTCCGTTCACCGAACCACAAATTTAAGAAGGTAAGTTTTTTTTTTACGGTCACGGTTATTTTTACATACTGTCACGTGTTTAGCTATGACTTAATTATAATGTTTATCACTTTAAATTACAATCTGTTGACTGTTAGTAAATATTAGTACAAACTGTCAAACGTGTTGTCTCAATGTAGCATGAGCCGGGAAAGTTTGTTACACACAGTGGGGGTAGGTTGTTGCAGTTTATAGAGCTTTCACATATCGCTGTAATCACCTAACAGGGCTCGACATTAACTGTCCAATTGTCCGGGACAAGTACAAAAAAGTGGTCGGATAAGCATAATAGGCTAGGCTACACATTAGCTTGCCCGAACGGACAAGTAAAAAGAAAAAAAATAGGTTAAACATAGACTATAGCTAAGAAAGTGCCACCAACCCAAAACTAATAAAGAACAAATAGCATACTGAAATAAAAAGTGTACTTGCCCAGGAGAATTGAAGAATAAGTCATTAAAATTGGAGATGGAGATGCGAAGATTAGACGAGGGGATGACAAACATCTGAGGTGCTGGCCAGAAATATTAAATCAACTCAGGTAACGTTAGCTAGGCCATAATTTGGATTAAAATAACGTTGGATTTTGTATCTTCACCAGTGCAATTCAAGGAAACATTAACACAAATGCATACAATTTGTTTTAAAATTTAATTATTTGTTTTTCAAGACTTTTCTTTTGAACATCGAACAAAAAGTTCGGAAATTTGTGTTAGGTAGATTATTTCTCTGTTGTAACAATGCTTCTTGGCAATAAATTTGATACCGTTGGAAAGCCTGTTTATTTCCCTTTTAAATGGTGCCCCATTTGTAAGGAACATGCATTTGTGGGATGAGCAGCAGAGCTGAGTATGTGGGTTGCGCCCATGAAAAATTTGCCAAATCTTCTCTGCCAATGCCAAACAGCTTATTCTGCTGTTGCTATTGACTCTTGTTTTGAGCTTCCGGTACCCCCAGGTGCTGACAATCAGGTGCCTGATTGGCACCTGATTGGCAGCACCTGTGAGCATGGGCCCTGCTACAGTGGTCAATTGGTGTCTGCTCCAAGAATCAGCATGCCACGTTTGTCTGATCTCGATAAGGCCCGTGCGATAGGGCAACTTCAAGCTGGTGTTCCGCAAAAGCAAGTTGCGGCATTATTTGGAGTGAGCCCTAGTACCATCTCCAAACTGAAGGCCAAGTTCCATGAAACGGGGGATGTCAGAGACAGACCGCGAAGTGGGCGTCCCAAGAAGACCGGTTCCTCACCCTTTCAGCACTTAGGAACCGTAGGCTGTCTTCTACAGATTTGCAGTCAAGGTTTGCAGGACGATATGGCACATGGCTCTCGGCCCAGACAATCCGGAACAGACTGCACGCAGCCAATCTCCGGGCTCATAGGGCTGCCAGGAGGCCTGCCATGACTGCCCTTCACCGTCAGGCCCGTTTGTGCTGGTGTCGGCAACACCTGCACTGGAACCTGAACATGTGGAGGAACGTTATGTTCAGCGATGAGTCCAGATTCTGCCTACGGAAGTTGGATCGTAGGGTCAAAGTGTGGAGAAGACAGGAAGAACGCTATGCTGATTGCTGCAACGATAGAGTAACACCTTTTGGTGGAGGCAGTGTGATGGTGTGGGGCGGCATCTCCATCACTGGAAAAACGAGGTTTGTCATCATTGGAGGCGATCTCAATGCAGAGAGATATCGAGATGAGATTCTGCAACCAGTGGCAATCCCATATCTCCACAGTCTGGGACCGAACTCCATCCTCCAAGATGACAACGCTCGCCCCCACAGAGCTGGGTTTTTCAGACACTACCTCCAGAATTTGGGAGTAGAGAGAATGGAATGGCCTGCCAACAGTCCTGACCTCAACCCAATTGGACACTTGTGGGATCAGCTTAGGCGTGCTGTTCGTGCTAGAGTGACCAACACAACCACGTTGGCTGACTTGCGACAAATCCTGGTTGAGGAGTGGAATGCCATCCCACAGCAGTGTGTGACCACGCTGGTGACCTGCATGAGGAGGAGGTGCCAGGCTGT
Organism: Ilyophis sp. 1 JC-2022; assembly: GCA_022702515.1. Taxonomy (NCBI): domain Eukaryota; kingdom Metazoa; phylum Chordata; class Actinopteri; order Anguilliformes; family Synaphobranchidae; genus Ilyophis; species Ilyophis sp. 1 JC-2022. The sequence continues at coordinate 44,089,045 of CM040395.1, read as the reverse complement.
TGTGGCTGTGTATGGTTCTTCCACACGTTCTTCCTTGTTACTGATAGACTTCAATCATCCAATCCACCAAACAACACCAAACAAGAGTCACTAGCAACAGCAGAATAAGAATAATTGTTCCTTACAAATGGGGCACCATTTAAAAGGTAAATAAACAGGCTTTCCAACAGTATAAAATTGTATTGCCAAGAAGCATTGTTACAACAGAGAAATAATCTACCAAACACAAATTTCCGAACTTTTTGTTCGATGTTTAGTTTTTAAAAACGTGTAACAACTGACCCCGTTGACGTGTTTTGTTTTAAGTCAATTGTACTTTTCACATTTACGATCAAGCTTAATAAACAGCACCAATAATTAATAGAGAGATAGAAGATATTAACTACAAAATATTATCATTGTTATGCAAGCGGTCTTTTAGTAATCAATTAAATAAATGATTGTCACAACCTATCCCTATCTCCCCTACAAATTGACGGGGATGCATTATTCCCATGCCCCGATGTTGGTTTAGATGGTTAAACATGAGGATTTTTGTTTAAACATGGATAAATTAAACAAATATTTCCATCTCGAACCACGTAAAAAAATGTTAAATAAAAAAAATACGGTAAAAGAACGTAATTGTAAATTGGTCATCGTTTTATTTTTCCAGACTCAATTCCAAAATTCTTTACCGGTGTGGCAGAGTAAAGATAAAAATAAACAACTTGTTTACTTCAGTTGCCTTTGGCACTTTAGACCGTTCGTATGTTCGTCAACTAAAGTTGCCGGCGGCACTGAATGAGTTAAGATGTCATCAGTCTTTTATGCAAATGGAAGGGATAAGTTTGGGAGACTAATACATATTTGTTTAAAGCTGTATATAATGTATAAGCTAAAATATGATGTCATAAATTTAGCATAAACTGTGAGTTGCTGTGTTAAGCAGTTTTTCAAAATTGGTGGTTTTGGGGTTAAATGTACCCATATGCGTGCTCTGTTTTCCCAAGCCTTAAGGGTCGTCCATACCAAGAACGATAACTATAATGATAACTATAAATATATAATTTTAAAAATAGTTCTAACTCAAATGGATGGTAGAATCCACACCACAACCATAATGACAACGACGAACGATATCGTTGGGATAACTTTCAGAGCGATTTGATGAATGATTGAAACACTGACAGCTAATCAAAATTCATTGGAATTTACAAGCTACCGACACAGCTGGAGCGCCCAGCGCGTGCATGGAGCCACTGTTTACAGAACGGTATCATTCATCAGTGTGGTGTCACCTTCTACCTGCCACCTTCTTCTTTTCTTTTCTTTTCTAGTTTCCCGTGTTAGCTCTAGTATTGAGCTCGGGAGACGTAGTTTTGTGCTCTCACTCGTGTTTTCGAGTTCGCCCTATATTCCTGGGTTGAGTATTATTTGACTGTTTAGCTACTAGGATTTATTCCGTTTTTCTTTCTACTTATTAGTAGTTTTTACTACCTTAGTGGTCCTCACCTGTGTTGGTGACTTGTTCTGAACCCCCTTATCTTCGCATTTGATTCACCGCTACTAAACCCATCACAGTACAAAAAATCCAATTATGGATGAATCATCCTAAGGGAGCTGGAGACAGCACTCTCTTCTACTTAAGGCCTTTATAGACTCTGGGGCCATGGAGTGTTTTATTGATGCGTTAGGAAAAACAATATACTTGTCCAACGGTCGCCCGTTGGGTTCAGGTACGATTAAGGAGACTACTGCTCTCCTCACCATGTCGACTCTTCAGCAGACTCACACTGAGAGGATTCAGTTTCTGTTAGTCGATTCCCCCACTTGTTTTTTTGTTTTGGGTCACACTCGGCTGGTAAAACATAATCCCCATAGTAAGTGGGGAGGGGATGTTTATTATTCGTCAATGGGGTCCCTTAAGTACATCTCAGGGTCACCTCACTCTTTCCGGTTTGTCCGAGGAACATTTTAACGATTCCGATTCCGAATCTGACCTGGAGGAGGTTATTTCTCCGCCTAATCAGGAGGAGTCTGTCTCAGGTTCTGAGGCTGGTGACGAGAGTTTGGAATGGGATTGGATCCAATTGGAGGGAGCTCTCTACTGATGAGCTTTCCGACTCTGAGATTTAGTAGTCTTCTTCTCCTGATTCGCCCACTCAGAGGGGAGTGACTAAAATTGCAGGGACGCTTAAATTTTCTTTGCCACTCAATGTCCCAGCTGAATATACCGAAGTAGCGGAGGTTTTTAGTAAGCAGAGGGCTACCACCCTTCCTCCCCACCACCCTTATGATTGCGCCATAGAACTTTACTCGGGCACCACTCCTACTAGAGGGAGCTTATATTCCTTAGCGGCCCCGGAGAGTGCGGCCATAAAGGAGTATATTGAGGAGGCATTAGTCAATGGGTTCATAAGGCTATCTACTTTGCCTACTGGCACAGGATTTTTTTTTGTAAAAAAGAAAGAAGGAGGATTAAGGCCCTGCATTGATTACCATTCTCTGAATACCATAACTATTAAAAACCGGTATCCGCTTCCCCTGGTGAATTTGGCGTTTGAACGTCTCCAGGGGTTCACTATTTTTTTCCAAACTCGACCTCCGCAATGCCTATTGGCTATGCCTATTGTGTGTGGGCGATGAATGGAAAACCGTTTTTAACACTCACAGCGGGCACTACGAATATTTGGTCATACCGTTCAGGCTCACTAGCACCCCCTCTGTGTTTCAAGCGTTAGTGAACAATGTACTGCGGGAGATGTTAGAGAGATTAGTTTTCGTCTACTTAGACAATATTAAAATTTTCTCTTTCGATCTGCAAACCCACATCGGTCATGTAAGACAAGTTTTGAAAGCCCTATTGGAGGCCGAATTGTTCGTTAAAGCAGAGAAGTGCTCATTTCACGCTAGCACGGTTTCATTTTTGGGATTTATTGTATCGGAGAGCAAGGTCAGTATGGATCCCGAGAAGGTTTCTGCTGTACTTGATTAGCCTACTCCTCGCTCAGTTAAACAAGTCCAGCGCTTCCTTGGGTTCGCTTATTTTTATAAGCGTTTTATTCGCAATTTCAGTGCGCTTGCCGCACCTATTACAGCCCTGACTAAGAAAATGTTGGTGACTCACTTTCAGTGGAACCCTAAGGCTGAGTCTGCTTTTGTGGAACTCAAGAAGAGGTTCAGTCCCTCCCTCCCTTTTGTTGTGGAGGTTGATGCTTCCGAATTAGGAGTAGGCGCTATATAGTCCCAGCATTCACTCATCAACCCAAAATGCACCCGTGTGCATATTATTCTTGGGCTCTCACTCCGGCCAAGAGGAATTACGACGTGGGGGATCGGGAGCTACTGGCAGTTAAATTGGCCCTGGAGTTAGAGGGAACTGAACACCCCTTTACTGTGTGGACCGACCACAGAAATTTGGAATACGTCCAACAGGCTAGAAGACGTAATTCAAGACAGGCGCGCTGGGCATTATTTTTGATTAGTTTTAACTTTCTTTTGACGAACCACCCGGTTTCTAAGAATGTTAAATCAGATGCTTTGTCGCACGTTTTTTAGTGGACTGACAGTCCTGCTATTCCGGAGCCTGCTGCCCAGATATTTGCTCCTGTGTTATGGGACGTTGAAGTGGCGGTTCAACAGGCGTTTCTTACCGGGTGGGGGTCCCGTCAATTGCCTTTTTGTACCTCCCGCGGTGAGGTCTCAGGTACTCCAGTGGGGTCATTCTTCACAATTTGCTGCGCATCCAGGCGCTCACAGCACAAAGACATTGTTCTCCAGACGCTTTTAGTGGCCTGGTATGGAGAGGGACATGCGCAAATTTGTTGCTGCTTGTGCTGTTTACTTACGAACAAATCTCAGATACGAAAACCTTCACGAATGGTAAAATACGAACAAAATTGCTAATACAAATGATGTATATGCAATTTTGTTCTGCTCACTTTTCATAAATGAGGCCCAATATCTCATAAAATAGTCACTGCACATCCATGGTTTAAAGTTCGAATTGAAGAATGTATAATTTATATACATAACATGCATAAATATGTAGTGTAATGTATTTTTTTTTTTTAAGTCAGAATGTCGACTGCCGGATGGGACTTTGGCGAAATGTAACAAGATAAACTCTTAAGGATTAATCAGAAAACTGTTGTAGCTTCATATACAGGTAAGATATTTGGTTTCATAAACATATTTATAAAAACTTTTCTAAACCGAAAGTGCATCAGGTACTGTATATAATACAGTAAACAAGGGAAAATGCAGAATGCTTGTGTGTACAATGTTTAAAAAATCTATTATTGTTTCTATATCTGAACATGATTTTTTTTAGTGTGTATAAACGGTACATTTTACAGTGTGCACCCTCCTATTTTATTGCCCTGCAGTGCAACTGGAGAGGCTGAGGTTTTCGCAAGTGAGCGGCAGTGTAGTATAATGGTTAAGGAACTGGACTTGTAACCGAAAGGTTGCAGGTTCGATTCCCAGGTAGGACACTGCCGTTGTACCCTTGAGCAAGGTACTTAACCTGAATTGCTTCAGTATATATCCAGCTGTATGAATGGATACATGTAATAAGAAGTTGTGTAAGTCGCTCTGGATAAGAGCGTCTGCTAAATGCCTATAATGTAATGTAAGTGGCGACCCTTTTAAACAATCCTGCGTCAATATTTACGGGGTTTTCTTAAAGCTATAGACAAACATGAATACTGTAATTGGAACAGATTACATCTACCACTAGGGGGCTCACGTGGATCGGGTTAATCCACAGATTGGGTTAACCCCCCACCCCTTAGTTTGTTGTGTTTTGTGGCTTTAATCTTTTGTTTTTAATTTTGGTTAATCCTGATCTCGCACAGTCATGGTAATTTTGTGCTGCATATTACTCTTAATGGGATGTGACAATTAAATCAGTGCAAAGCAAATATGCACACGTCTTATGCAATTACAGGTAGGTGCAGTCACTTCCAATTGTGATGATTTCATTGTGTGTTTCATTATGATTTCAATTATGATATAATTATTATTTCAATCTAAACAATTTTGGCCATGTTTCTCGCTGCCAGTTAAAAACAATGCAGTCATTGTTGTATTTGACTGTGAAATAAAATGTGACATTTGGGAGCAACTCTCCCTTCGAGTATATAATATATAGAGACAGCGATGCCAATAGAAACCAATGGGGAGCACATCCGAACCAGGAAGTTAATTTTGCGCTCATATCACATGGGCAGTTGTGTTCTTGGAGTCATGTGTACAACAAGGATGACGCAGAAAGTGATGTGAAGAAGGCTACATCAAACTCTTATGAGTATGTATTCGGTTGCCAACTAATGCGCAAAAATACGACGTAGACCAGAATAAATAATAATAAAAAAAGGAGGGCAACATTATATCCGGTGCTGAGGTTGAGAGCTTGAAAGCTGGCCCCTTGGTTTCTCCTCATCAATGGGACAATGAAGTCCAACAAACCTACTGCTGGATTCTGTCATGCTTACTGGTACTCTTTCTCATAGCCTCACCCACCAAGGCCCACTGGCAACACACTGCAGCGGCATAGGGTCCTCTGCTTTGATTTATGCTGCACTCTCAGGTGCGACTGTACTCACGTTTAGAAGGTACATATTGGTCATGGCCTGCTATCGATTTTTCTCTACTTAAACAGATGGCTTTGTTTAGCAGTGAACAAGTGAGCAATTTTCTTGACACGGGCAAGCTGTTTAATAGTCTTAAATCTATATTTCATTAAAATGATGACACATTGCACCCGAGAACTCTCCCTTCTCCTAAAGTATCGATCTGGTGCAGTTTAACATTTCTAGTGTGTAATAAATCGGCCTGTTGATGGTGGCACTTTGTTAAAAAGTCACTCTTTATTACTCAAGTAATGAAGCAGCATGTTTTACTGTGGTATAGAGGAATGTGAGTTCATGTCACTGTGAACATACTGCTTCTTGAGTCATAATGTTCATAGGTTGTACAGTATCTGCACCAATAGAATCAAGCTGGCGGCAGACATTCCTATACTTGTGCCTCTACATTGTGTCTAAAATGGGTGCATCTATCTCACTTAACCAGCCCAGAACCTTCTCCTTCTCTGAGAGGCCAGAAGAATTGCCAGTAAAAATTATTGATTAATTTTATCGAAAAATACTGGAGAATATTTTGAGGTCAGTCACACGTATCAGGAGTGCTGGAGGTCAACATACCAGAGGACTTGGAGGCCTGATTGCAAGCGCTTCCATGGATTATCAGAAATAATGAATGCAGGCTTGAGAGTTTAGGAAGCAAGCTTCTGAACGCAGAACACACCAGGATGCAGGAAACAATATGAACAACGGGTGCAAGCAGCAGGTTACATGTCTACAACAATCAAGAGGTAACAAGGCTTCGGTGGCAGGATGTATCAAGAATGCCGTCTGTTTTTGCAAACAAGTGCAAAGCACAACCTGATAATAACTATATGACACTCTTCTCTTTAGAAAAAAAGCCACTGCAGTGCCACCTGTACATGTTACACTAAACACTAAGGCTAAAGTGTGCTAAAGTGTGTCGTCTGACTATACTATATTTAACCATTGATTTAGATATTAACTAAAGTGACCTTATGTTGTTAAAAGCAGGGCTAAACACAATGATATTATTAACAAAAGATAAAGCAAAAAGGCAATACTTAGGTATATGTAGAGTTGTTTTTGGTAAAATGCAATGAAAATAATAATTTTTGCTATAGTTAAATTGCTATAGCTATATCTGCCATTTTTGAGGCAATGATGACAACTTTGTAATGTTCTTACAAGCAAGCACAACAATGACTTTGTGTTGGTTTATGTACGCACCAACAACCACAGTAAATTCCTTGTATGTAAATACTTGGCGAATAAAGGGATTCTGATTCTGATTCTGACACTGTTTTTCGATTCCTAAACAATAAACGTTCAAATTTCCCTCCTGAAATATCACAATGCAGCTCCAATATGGATTACTTTAAGGGTTGTTTTTCCCTGACTCATTTTCCTATTGAACTCTATGGAAAAATAAGTCAGGAGAAATGACCCATAAAGTGATCCATCCATATCTACTGCATATCTGGCAGCAGAGTAATGGTTTAAGGCTCATTTGATAATTCGGACCCTTTATGACTTACAACAATTTAGCCAACCATATGTTCCATACTATTCCTGTGTAATTTACAGCATAATCTAGTCCCACCCCCTAATTCCCATAGAGATCCATTCAAATGCAGAGACATTATAGTATCGCTTGTAAGAGTAACAGAAAATAAGATATCAAGAGTATTTTGATATCCTTTTATACCCAGTCATGATAGCATCACCTGTTTACCTGTGGAATGTTCCAAACAGGTGTTTTTTTAACTTCCAAGTCTTTTTTTGCCCTTGTCCCAACTTTTTTGGAACGTGTTGCAGGCATCAAATTCGGAATTAGTGTATATTTACAAAAATCTATAAAGTTGATAAGGTAAAACATTAAATATCTTTTTTTTATACAGTTTTCAATTAAATATATGTTAAAGAGAATTTAAAAATCACTGCTTTCTGCTTTTATGTGCATTTTACATACTCTCCTAACTTTTTTGGAATTGGGGTTTGTATATTACATTAAATATGCTGTTTAAAACACCTATTTGACCAATTAATTAAATTTGCTTTGAATTGCCATATAGGCAATTATCCGGGGATCTTGCCTGTCCAATGTTATCGGTGCCGTAGACTGCACACACGTATGCATCAATGTATACCTGTACTTTAAAAAAAAAAAAACAAGCTGCCAGAAAAGGTTTTGGTCTCACAATCAATACTAATAAATGGATCTTTGTGCCAACTGAACGGAAACCACCAAGGAGAACTAAAATTGACTGAGGATTTACAAACAGCTTAGACAAAATAATTCTGTAACATTAATTCTGCTCCTTTCAGAATCCTGCTCCTCTGCACAATGAGTGGCATTTTTTCTTATTTAGCTTGACAAGACAACCTGGCTGTCTACCAGTCAACAAGGTAGTCTTGTGTTTTCTCAAAGCACATATTCTCTGTGACTGGTATGTGCAGTCATATAAACACTCCACCTGAACAGCTTTAGTCTTTTTGCCAGAACTAGTTCCTGTACTGTTAGCAGATAAATATTCACTGATTTAATTTGCATATTTACTTGACCAATCACCTTTCACTTTGTAATTTAATTAATCAAATATATTCAAAAGATTATTATGATCTTAGCTTGGGTTGTTATTTTGTAACATGTGCCAACTTGACACCTGTGCAGGAGGTTCTATCGATTCCCACTTTGAAGACAACAACTGTTTGAAGAACTTGATATTTGGGTTAGAATATAAAAATATGGTAATTATTGTTCCATTTAAAGATCTAACATTCAGCACTCCACTGAATTGCATTTACTCCCAAATCTTAGATAGCCATAGTGGCCTATATATGCTGGACATATATTCCATACTATAATAGCCACATACTCATTGTACACATATTCAATTCTACTCCAAAAGATGCTGCATGCAAATCTAAGGCAAAATGCAACCTGCTGTTTTCATTGGCAGGGTTTCCTGTCAGTGCAGCCTTATAGTTTTTAATCTCTGATGTCGCCCAGCTCATTTTGCTTCCTTTCCCAGGGTCTACCTTAAACTTATAAATGTTCACACATGAAATCATATTTATTACTCATTCTTATAGGCCTAGAAAATCTAGCGTACTGGTAGACTATGTTATGACATTAAATAGATTTGTACAATAGATGTTTTTTCCTATACGTGACATGTCCCGGGAAATTTTGGCACCTGGGTGTGTTTGACACTCGCGTTTTTAAATGGCACAATTGCGCATGCTAAAAATGTGCTTATTTGATGTGGACTATGATTGCATGATTAATCCTAAATCCTAGTAAACATGGTTGTAAGCTAAGAACTGTTCTATTATTGTCTATTTGGGTAGGCTGTGTCACAACAACAGAGGAGGGCACATGATGAGTACATTTATTACAGTGTATTGCACCTGAGAAAAAAAGACTAATAACTATTCTACACTGTTGGAAATTTCTGTAAATGGCACAGTATTTGAATGTCAAGAGTAAATGACTGTAGAAGGGGTTAGCTGTAGATTACTGTAGATCAGGGTGCATTGTGTTTTGAGTCGACTGTTTTGCCCGGGAAAAATCAACCAATGCAATCAGTGATATTTGAAAAAATAATTTTGTTATTGAAGGAATGCTAAAAGGTTGGACAAATTATTCAAGAAATATGTAAGTAAAATCTTTCTTGTGGCTACTTCACAATTGACTTAATTTTAAATATTTTCAGTACAACAGCTCAGCTAACAAATCAGTCTGTCATGGTTCGTGGGTTATTTTTTCTTTTTCCGCTGTGGTTCTCGTCCTTTTTCTCCGATTGAGTATCTATCGGATTTTTTTCACGTTCTGTTCCGGGGTTTTGTTTCACTTCGCTTATTATTAATTTCACCTGTGCTACTACCTGCGGGGTATTTAAGTTCCTCACTTCCACTTCCCCAGTGCTTCTTTGTCATTCCTTATCACATTGAGCAAGGTATAGCCAGGTACAAGCGACCTTGTGATATTAAACTTGTTCTATGTTCATGAGGGACTTGTTTCTAGCTTTATCTTTCAGGTATAGGATTATTTCCTCCTGTTAGCATTGCTGTGCTCTTTTTGTCCGTACTGTTCTAACTGAGACAGTTTTTTTTTTGGTGGTTTAGTTTTTGTTTCACTTTCTACCGCCCATCTTAGTGTCACGTGCCGAAGGTGTTCTTTTCTTTTCTAGTTTCCCGTGTTAGCTCCAGTATTGAGCTCGGGAGACTTAGTTTTGTGTTCTCACTCGTATTATTCGAGTTCGCCCTATTTTCCTGGGTTTATTATAATTTGGCTGTTTAGCTTCTAGGAATAATTTTTTCTTTTTTTTCCTACTTATTAATAGTTATTTCTCCCTTAGTGGTCCTCACCTATGTGGGTGACTTGTTCTGATCCCCCTTTACCTTCACATTTGATTCACCGCTACTAAACCCATCACACAGTCAGGTCATATTTTAACAAAGCTTCCATTGCTTTGCTTTAAATTCATAATTAACTAGGTTTATATTTGAATTGTGCAGTACGTCATTTAAGGTAAAATGATAATCTATTAAAAACATGTTTAAAAGTAAATTTCTTCTGTTTTAGTTTAATAAATTTTTTTATCAAGATCACTTTATCACACTTTTGTATTTATCCTACGTGAGCAAGATTGAGTGAGAAAGTTCCAGATTGTTCCAGAATGAGTGCAACAATGTGGTTGTATTAGTCTTACTCCGGCCCGTGAGGTGTTGTCAACTAGTTAACGTTACGATAGTTAGCAAGAAAATTCGGCAAAGAGCTGAAAAATGTGTTTGTTTTTTTAATCCAGCAGTTCCAGCACTTGTTAAAATGCCCAGCATTCTGAATACTGAACACAAGAGGTATCACATGCTAAATCCCCTCACTCAACCTACATTTAATTATATTTAATGGATTTAATTGTAATTATTATAAAAAATGACAATCATCAATTAAATCGCCGAATTTGTTGATAGGTCAGTCGAACAGTAACCTGGTGGGTCAATGAACAAGTCAAAACAAAGTCGAAATATGGCTGTGTTATTACAGGAAAAACCATCAATAAAAATAATGAATTGGAATCATACATTCATGAATGAAAGTAGGCTCACCGCTCACAATTTACAAAAAGAAAGAAGACATTTAAACATAAAATTTACATTTTCAGAAAAGAGAGAGAGACAGATAAGCCAGAAATTTCTAGTAATACCCTCCTCCAGCGTGAAAGGAACAAAGTTCAACTCCAAAGAAAAAAACCCCAAGGAAAGACTTTGTCTCTGTAGACTCCACTGCTGTGCAACTCCAAAACTAACTCCACTCCACTCACAGCGCCAACTGCTCAGCCCAACTCAAACACCAAACTTTTCCTTTTGGCCACCCCCTAAGTACCTTACTCTGCAGGGAGGTGGGGGGGGGGGTGTATCTTGGTTTGGTTTATAAGTCTGGCTTATCTGAAATCGGACAACTGTAATTTCATGTTGTTCATATCCCCATAATATTATTATTAAAATATCCAGAATTTTAACATCTTTTTAACAAGACGACACAACCCTGGGTTATGACAACCAACTCAGATCAATTACTGAGAACCTCTACAAAAGAGACATTGTGCTCATGCTTTTAACAATTAAAGGTGTATGATTGTTGTACAATCATTAGATTTGGGCATATATATTACAGTCCATGTGACAATACCAGTGGTACAACATCTGGAGGTAAAAAGGTAAATAACAAATGAGTAGGCCCTTCACAACCATTATCTGCGTAGACATTTAGACTTTCAATTGATTATTTCAATTAAATGTCGCAGATTGGCATTCAGCCTGAAAATCAAAAAGTAAACATGGTCCTTATGGTCTTCTAAGCCAGTGGTTCTCAAACTCGTTTATTTTGTCCTGTGTGAGGTACTAAAACTCATTGTGTTGCCATCCTAGATCTGTGCACAGAAACTGAGATCAGGACATTTTCTTTGATGTTTGCGTGCGTGCGTGCGTGCGTGCGTGCGTGCGTGCGTGCGTGCGTGTATGGGGGGGGGGGGGGGCAGAGACAAAGAGAGAGAGAGAGCGAGCGAGCTAGAGAATGAGAGAGAGCAACAGACAGTAATATATAAAATATATCAAAACAACATCCCGACACTTGTGATATTTTTCATGTGGATTTTAAAAAATATATAATATTATCCACACTTTCCTGTCATTTGTTAATTATGAACTGGACACAGTTCGTGAATAAATTAATGACATACAAACTGTTGCACATATGGGTCCTAGGAACCAGGCATGTGAATGCCTGACTGGAAACATACAATTGAGAATTCATCAGACCTTATACTTGCAACAAAGTAATTTAATTTCTGTTAAATTAAATCTCCTTTTCATGTACATTTAAAACATTCTAAAACAGTAAAATGACCCACACCTCCAGACACATTCCATTAATTTCAGATAGATTAAATAAAGGATTGCTGTGTTTAATTTTTTTTTTGTAACGCACTCAATTAAATCTCTACAAGTAGCAGGGGTCACAGAGGTGAGTGCTATTGTGTTCTTTAATGGAAGCCTAGTGTGTTGCTAATAAATACCGCCCAATCTGTCTGCCTCAAAAGGGTAAACATTTTTGACATTTAAAGTTGACCTTCTCCCTTCGATTATGGTGTGTATCCTCCAGCAGAGATGGAGTAGGGCAGTTATTCCTCCGTGCATCACATGAAGCCCACTGTTAACAAGGTGCTCTCATTACCATAGTCCTACAGTCTTTCCACACTGTATGTTTTTTACCATACGCAGCTCATTATAACTTAGTCCTTCACCAATATAAATACCATTCTTGCTGATCTTATAAAGCAACCGAGAATTTCAGTCAACACCTCCCATCGATTAATTATTTTTCATGCATGCATGTCAAACAATATTCAACACCATCTGGATAGAGTGAATTAATGTTGTCTGCCTGATTTTCTTTAACACTTCTGTAATTAGCTCAATATGATAAGGTGTATAATGCACAATTATTGCGAATACTTGCTCGTAAACAGTTCTGTAGTTCAGCTGCACAGTCAGGAAAACAAAAAAATCAGTCTTTGTGTGGCATAAGCTCAGCTTTCAGATTTGTGGTTTTGGAGAGTATCTGGTTGAGTCTATGGCTGCTCCTGCAGTAATTTTCATTTTTATTAAATGTGAAATTCTTGTCAGTGCAAGAGTACATAATGAATCCCATTGTTTAACCCTAGCTTCTGTTTTGATTACAGAAAGACCAACACCAGATTAACCAGGTGGTACATGACAGCTTTCTTTGAATAAATGCATTTTGATTATACGCAAACATTGCCCTGTGTTGGCCCTCATTATGCATGAGTGATTGCCTTTTTTGGGAATGAGGAAATCGTGGGGACCCCATTGAATCGCAATAATTTTGCATGTCGAAGCATGCCTTCACCTGCCAGTCGCCACTGATTATCTAGCTAATGGACTTGACTGCAAACAGGACAAACTAATTTTGCACCGTCACCATTCATTATTTAATCACAATTAATGACAAAGACCGAAGAAGGCAAATAAATCATATTGCTATAATCTAGTTGGGAAAGCATCTTGTTAAAAATCACAACAGCTACTTGGATGTTTTTTTTAAAAAAAAATTTATAAGCTGTCTATACTCATATAGAAAATATTTGCATGCATAAATATGCTTTCATACATATTCTGTTAAGACTATTTAGGCAGAGGACTGTCCCCCAACTGAAATTGAATAATTTCTTTCATAATTTCCCATGACAGTCTTATTACAAGGTACAGTACATGGCCAAAAGTATATGGATACCTGCTCATCCACCTTCTCATTCCAAAATCTTGGGCTTTAATATGGAGTTTGTCCCCTCTTTGCTATGTTAATAGTCTCCATTCTCTTGGGAAGGCTTTCCACTAGATGTTCGAACATTGCTGCGTGGGTTTTCTTCCATTCAGCCATAAGAGCATTAGTGAGGTAGGGCACTGATTTTGGGCGATTAGGCCTGGCTCAGAGTTGGCTTTCCAATTGATCCCAAAGAAGTTTGATGGGGTTGAGCTGAGGACTCTGTGCAGGCCAGTCAAGTTCTTCCACACCGATCTCAACAAACCATTTCTGTATGGACCTCGCTTTGTTCATGGGGGAATTGTCATTCTGAAACAGGAATGGGCCTTCCTCAAACTGGTACCACAAAGTTGGAAGCACAGAATTGTCTAGAATGTCATTAGATGATGTATTGTTAAGATTTGCCTTCACTGAAACTAAGGGGCCTAGCTCGAACCATAGAAAACAGCCCCAGATCAAGGGATGAATACTTTTGGCCATATATTGTATCTATCAAAGAAAGAGAGAACATTCACTTTAGCTCAGCGCCGTCCCTTATGTTTTAGAATAGAATAGAATATAATAACTTTAATTTTCAGTTCAGGAAACTTCAGTTGTAGTTTCCAGCAGTAAAAAAAGACATAGACAGTGGGGCAGACTCACAAACACAAACAAGACATTCAATTGAATCAGAAGTTTCACATTATAGTGAAGGTATGTGTGATTATGATTAAAATTACAATTATTAGTAATCTTAATCTTCGACCTGATGGAAGAGTCTCAAAGAGAAAGTTCAGGGGATGTGATGGAAGGGCCATAATCCTCTTTTCTTTTTTAATTTTATGCTCTTCATACAGATGTTTCAGCGTTTCTTGTTGGTTCCCTATTATTTTAGTAGCCTGTACTGTCACCCTCTCCAGCTTCAGTTGCCTGATTTCACTTAATTAGCCAAACCAAGCTGTTAGGCTAAAGGTCAGCACTGACTCAAGGAAGCAGGTGTAAAATGCTTGTAGTACTGACTGGCTCACATCCAAATTCCTGATTCCGGAGGAAATACAGTCTTGACTGACACTTTGCATGCACTCGATGACAGTTTGCCTCAAAGGTCAGTTTATTATCAATGATGGTACCCAAATATCTGTACTTCTCCACTTTTTCAACTGTTTTGGCTCCGATGGTAAGTGGCCTCAGCGGGGACGGCTCATGCCGGAAGTCGATGGCAATTTCTTGAGTCTTCTCCACATTCAAGTCGAAGAAATTGACTTCACACCACTGTTGGAAATGGCTGGCAGCAGATTGAAGCTTGTCATCAGAGTTGGATGAGTCCACAATTATTGTATCATCTGAGTACTTGATGAACGTGATCTCAGGACAGTTGCTTTGGCAGTCGTCAGTGTAGAGTGTGAATAACACTGGAGAAACTACCGAGCCTTGTGGTGAGCCAGTAGAGATGGTCTTGGTGGTGCTGCAGTGGCCTTTATATCTAACCCACTGAGGTCAGTTAAGAAGAATTACCCAGAGGATAACATGATGGTTGAGGTTCATCTTCAGCAGCTTCTTAGCCATTAGGTGTGGTTGGATTGTGTTGAACGCACTGGAGAAGTCTACAAACACCAGTCTGATGTAGAACTTTGGTGTGTCCAGATGGGATTGGACCAGGTGAAGCAGTGTCAGGAGCGCATCATCAACACCTCTGTTCTGGTAGATGAACTGTAGAGGGTCTACTATGCTCTGCACACTCTGTTGGACCTGTGAGAGCACCAGGTGTTCAAAACACTTTATTATAACAGGTGTTAATGCGACAGGTCTAAAGTCATTGGGTGCAGATGGGTTGGCCTTTTTTGGCACAGGGGAGATAATTGATGACTTCCATAGTGCTGGAACTATGTGCTCCTCGAGTGAGCGGTTGAACAGGTCACAGAAAACCTGCGCCAGTTGTTTGACAGGATTGCAGAACATGATTGCTCATGTTGTCTGGACCGATGGCTTTGTTCAACTTCACCCTTTTTAGCACCCTGCTAACATCCTCCACCTGTTCATTGAAGTTGCTGCTCTTCTTAGTTATAAACAATACTTCTGATGTTACATCATCCCTTTCTGCTTTAAAGTCATGCAAGTCAAATCTACTGTAAAAGATGTTTAAGGATTCAGCAAGCTGACTGCAGTGTTCTTTAGACTGAGGGCCCGTGTCATTCTGCTTAGTAGAATTCCCTGAGAGGATCTTTATTCCTTTCCAGGCATCTCACAGCTGACCTCCTTGAAACAGATTTTCCACCTTCTTCTTATAGGCTCTTTTTGCATCCTTAATTTGTCTATTCAGCCTGGCCTGAATCCATTTTGACCAAACTCTGTCTCCTGATTGGAAGGCTCTCTTTTTTCATTTAACATTGTTTTAAGCTCCTTTGTTATCCAGGGCTTATTGTTTGAGAACACTTTCTCTTTCTTAGATGGAACAATAGTTTCCTCAAAAAAGGCTGTGAGAAAAGCTCCTAATCAGTACATTCAAAATAGTCTTTGAGAGTCTCAGAAACATCATCATTCCACTGTTTAACAGTTTTGTAGACAACTCCTTCCCTCTGCAATTTAGTTTTATAGGATGGAATGAGGTGAATAGCATTATGATCCACTGTACTTAGAGGTGGCTTTTTGATTGATTTGTAAGCATTTTTGATGACTATAGCACAGATCAATGGTCTTGCTTCCCTCTTGTTTCACAGGTAATATACTGATGGTATAGTGGCAAGGATTTATCAAGTTTACAGCTATTCATGTCACTTAAGACTAACACTGGAGAATCAGGAGATTTTGATTCTAGGTGCTGAACACAAAATACAATTGTAGCTGTTGCACTGGTCTTATTGGTGGGATATAGACAAGGTGGAGGTGGGATATAGACAAGGATTAAAAAGAGTTGACCAAACTCACGTGGTAGATATTTGGGTCTAAAAAACAAGGCTAGCAACTCCACGTCCGCGGAGCAAAGCGTCTCTCAGATCACAGCTGTTTTACTCCAAGCTTTGTTGACATACGCACAAACTTCGCCTCCCTGACTTTTTTTCATGCATGTACAGTTTCTATCTAGCCGGAATGGAGAAACGAACCCTTCCAAAAAAAGCTCAGAGTCAGCAATCTTATCATCCAACCACATCTCCGTTAGACAGATGATGTTAGCATCATGCCCATTGAAATTCAACATTGGTGTGAAGTTCATCCAATTTATTTCTAAGGGATCTGACGTTCGCTAGAACTATCGAAGGAAGCGGTGGACATGTCTTTTTGCCACTCAGCCTCTTCAGTCTTTGCCTCACTTCTCCCCTGCGTCCTCTTTTCCTTCTTTTCCCTGGTGGCCTTTTGAGGATCGTCTGTAGTCCTGTATCAATCTTGATATCAAACTCAAACTCTGGCGAAGAGAAATGGTAACTTTGTCGCTGCAGATATAACATTCCCGAGTATATGTTATGAATGCGTCTCCTTGGTGACGACCATAAACAAAATTAGCGCGACTGGATAAATTGGTAATATTATTAAAAAGCGCAGCAGGAGAGCCTTGAAATTTTTAAAATTTGCTTCCCTGTCCTATAACAGACATCCCAGCACATTAAAAGACAAAAATCAAATTAGCAAACATGAAACGAGAGACAGCTGGACTACATGTCACCATCACAGCGCCACGTTCTAGAACGTTTAAATGATTCTTTATCATTACCACTGTTTCTAAATGTAACTTTAGACTTAGACAGTTATTGTATCACTTACTACATGACTTGATCAGAATTTTTAAGTTTGACAATTAAGAAATGTCCACTCTTTCACAAATTCTCTTCAAAAAAAGTAATTGTGATTTTGCCTTTCTGAACTTTCATTTCACTACCAAGCATCTTGATTTCGTAGCTTTGTGGCATTCAATCATCTACCACCATAAGTTTTCAATTTATAAAAACAAATGGAGCACATTTTTTTTTGGTATCGTTTTTGATTGTCTGTGGAAACATGTCTTTGGCGAACAGCACTAATTGACTGAAGCCTTTACTGAAAGGCTCCCTG
This sequence comes from Ilyophis sp. 1 JC-2022, assembly GCA_022702515.1. Lineage (NCBI taxonomy): Eukaryota > Metazoa > Chordata > Actinopteri > Anguilliformes > Synaphobranchidae > Ilyophis > Ilyophis sp. 1 JC-2022. The sequence continues at coordinate 44,071,579 of CM040395.1, read as the reverse complement.
GCTGGGTGAGTGCTCTCTCATACTCTACACCACTGGCTTAAAAGTTTTGACCTTTTTACCCTCTCAGCTAGATTCAACTAGTGAAAGGAGAGGCACAATGGCGTGACATAAGGGTCCCGCTGGACAGCTCTCAGCCTTTGTCCTTTTTTATTTGAATTCCTTTAGGAGACCAGCATGCCTGCTGGCACGATTGAATATCTACAATAATTCAGCAGCAGGGCAAATACCACTGTAACTTAGTTTAAAGGCTCTATAATAATCCAAAAACATGCAGGGAATTCAGTTTTGAACATACTGCTTGGAAGAAAAGTGAAAAAGGTAACAAATTTAAACCAGGTGTGATATCCCCCGTTTCCCCCCAGTCCACCTTCCTTTCGTTCGCTCTGTTTTATCCTAATTCCTTCTGTTTCTTGTCGTGTTTTTCTGTTTACCATGTCAGTCTAGTTCCGTGTTGTGCAGGCTGGGCGTGGCTCTCCATTTTGTTCCTCAGTATCTCCCCATTATTACTCAGCCTATCACTCGCCTTCCCCGCTTACATTCCGCACTCACTCTATTTCCTTATTAACTTTTGCATACATTCCTCACACATTTGCATTACCCTCATTACCTTACTTTCACCTGGGTTTCCCTCTATTTAAGCCCCTCTATTTGTTCATCCCGTTGCCAGTTAATTTCATTTGTCTTTGCTCTCGCTTGACATTCTCCGGCCTCTGTTTTGCATTCTGTGCATTTTGACCTATTTGTTTGTCTGGTTCCCTGTTCCAGCCCGTCCAGCTACCCGTTCCTGTTCTCTCCTGCCCCGTCATCCACTTTGCCCACCTTAGTTTCTCCAACTCCAATTCAGCCCGTTACCTAGCTTCCCTGTTTGTTCGTTTGTCTTCTCTAATTGACAAAATATTTACTCCTTGCGAAGTTTCCGCTTGAGTTTGCCTCCGAGTCCTGCTTTTGGGTCCATACCAGTTTCTGCACCACAACAGAACGAACTGGCCCCAGCATGGACCCAGCGGACTCGGAACAACTCCACTAAGCCCTCACCTGCTAAGGGTCCATCATCAGCCAGCATGGCCAAAAGTTAGCAGACGTCCAGGAGACCCTCAACAACATCGCCAGACAAGTGGGTCAGATGGGGTCCTTGATGTCCCAGCTCACCATCCAGCTGCCGCTCCCGAGGCTTCCCGCCAGCTAACCAGACCCGGCTCCCAAGGCTCAACCTGTGGCCCCACTGCACCTCCCAGCCAGAGAGCCCCGCATTCCCCATCCTGAACGCTACCTGGGCGATTTGAGGAAATGTTGGGGCTTCCTCATGCAATGCAATGTGTTCCAGCTACAACCCGTTCCTACAGTTCAGACTAGAGCAAGATCCCATTCGTGATAGCCTATCTGGGAGGCAGCGCGCGGGATTGGTCAACCATGGTGTGCGATAAGCAGCTGCCTGCCAGTACCCTTTTCCCAACCTTTTCGGCTGAGATGCATAAGGTCTTTGACCACCCGGTCTGCAGCCGTGATGCCACCCAGAGCCTGCTCCACCTCCGCCAGGGCTCCCGGAGTGCTGCGGAAGATGCCGTGGAGTTTCATACCCTGGCCGCAGAATCCGGCTGGAACAACGCCACTCTCCAGGGGGCCTTCCTGAATGGTTTAAGGGAAGGGCTGAAGGGTGAGTTGGCGTTCCAGGAGGACTCCAGTACCTTGGATGGCTTGATCTCATTCGCCATCTCCCTGTACAACTTTGCACACATGCTGACCCATCCTGACCTGAGAGGCCCTCTCTGGAAGGAACAGGCTGTAGAGGTGACTGGAAGGCAGAGTGGCCCCCGGGAGCAGATCGATTCCACAGTCGTACAGTCTGTGAGGAGCTCAAAAACTGCATTGAAGAGAACATGTACTTGGGATATACTGTATGTAGCTGAGACAAGCAGTTAGCTGGATTTCAAGCAGTTAGCTTGTGATTATATAGAATCTTCTCTCTCACAATTGGACGTATTCTAGTAATTCAGGTACGTTGAACCTCATTTTTTCATTTAATTCATTCTCAACAAACTTTCATTAATTTTTTTCTCTCCTGCACACCTCATCAAACATTTCTTAACACACTCATCCCCTTTGAGGAAACACTACAAATTGTAATTTATTTAGCGATCTATGTAAACCAAATCAAATGCATTTCCATCCAGTTTTAAAAGGATTTTATTTCGTAACCCCCTTACCAGGCGTTAATTTCTTTATACTGAATACAAATTTTAAATGCCTTCTCACTTAGTTTTATAAATTATTCCTGAACAACAGGTCTCCTTTAAAAATGAATATGCAAAATGTTAATTGAACATATTTTTCAAAAGTCTTGAGGTGTAGGACATGTAAACCGAGTGAGCTTGCAGCTTACCTCCCATTTCACAGTGGAGAGCAGTCCCACAGCAGATAGATTTTTTCATCATGGTAAATTTGAATTATGCTGACAGTGTATTTGACAAAAGGCAAAGACTCCATCCATGGTGACCGCCAGTTTATCTAATATCATGAACTTTATGTACAGTATTTGATGGAGATGATGATGATAATGATATTTAATAAATGTTCTTTTATGTAACCTCTGAGACACTCAGGTCACATCAGTTTAGTCCTAAGTATTGTTTACTCCTAGCCAGAGGAAGACATGGTCAGCTGACTGACTTGGCTGCACGTTTTAATTAAGCTCTGGCCTAATTGGTGATTTAATGTATTTTGAATCATGCTATTCTAAAAATATCAAAGTGACACAATATTATGGCACCTTTTGTGTATGACTGTCATGAATGTTCTTTGCCTTAAACTACCCTTTGTTGCGGATCAGAATATACACCTGGGGGAAAAGCATTCATTTATTTAAAAAAACGGCCTCTAAGGAAGATACTGTCTGCTCCAAATGTTGTCATTATTAAACAATATAATTCAAAAACACTGACCATAAAAAATATACCACTTAACCTTGAAACAAAAGCACTATCAGGAAATGTATGCAAACACAAAAGCACTGATGTTGTATTGTGTGGGCAAGACGTAACTGCATTATGCTGATTAACATTTTTCAGCAAGACGGTTGATTAGCTGGGGATGTATTCTGAAATCCATTGTTTGCATATGTGGCCACCATTAGAAGTTTTGCTGCTTTATACATATATATCTGCTTCATTCCTCTTGTAGGTCTGGGAAAGCAGATGTTTGTTTGCTGATCTCTGAGCCTAAGATGCCACGCGTTGGGCCAGCTCACCCCACAAACACCCCTCCGAGCATTCCAATAGCACAAAGGAATTTTACTCTTCGTAAAGAGTACATAATGATCTTCCTTTTTTGATTTTCAACTGGAGTTGATCTTCAATAGGTTGAATTATCTCATCCATCAGTGGTGACTAATCACCTCTCTGACTAATGATATGATGTAGTGCTCATACAACAGCCAAGTGTCTATCAAAGTCAATCATAAATGTACAAATAATCAAGCTGACAACAAGGAAATATAATTTTAAAAAATCTGTAAATGAAAAAATCTGAAATTATACATAAATGAGATACAGTCCTACATTTCTCTTGATGGCAAGCATACTGTAGTTAAGTGGCAGTCATTCTAAACATACTGTATGTGCAGTGTTAACCCAGTTGAATTAATTACTGGGAAAATGTTTTCAAATAATTTAATACTAATGATAAGTCTATCCTCCAATCTAAAAAACCTCCCACTGATCTGTTCCAATTGTTTTCTTCTATAAATCCATAAAAATTTGCTAAATACTCAAGAGCCACAATTTTCTATTCCAAAATGGGAGTAATAACAGGTGAAAATCATACTTTACACACATTACAATATTATTTTGCCTGAAAGTATACTGCTTTGGGCTATAATCTGTGAAATTTAAGTAGTTTGTAGTAGCTGTGTAGTGTATGTGTCCCATTCCAGTATTTTTTTCTTCTTTTTTGCTTTAACCTTTTTTTAACCAACTGTTTTGAACTCAAGCCCAAAAATAATATGCTTACTGTTCTTGACTACAGGCATGCATAATCCAGGTCTGTTAAATTAAGCCGTGGGAATTCGTTTTCCTAGGCTGAGGTCCAATTCGTTAAATGTTCTGCCCTCCTGCACTTCCCCTCGCCACTTCCACTTTGGGGAATCCCTTTATAAATCGGAAGTTGGGCGTTCAAATTTAAATAAATTGGAAGTGGTCCAATCCGCTGGGCTGCATTCGAATCCAATTTAACACGCCCCCTTCTCTTGCTGTCTTCTCTCGAGGGAGCTATCTTGTGATGCAATTTGCTACATGCAGCAAGCAAACTTAAAAGGTGCTCTGCAAGGGAGGATTGACGAGAAACAAACAAAAACGGAACCGAACCGCCCTTGCAACATTTCGGAAGTGCAACACCATAGAGTTGAAATGTGACCGCCACATAGTTCGGTGGAGACCGCCCATTTTTTCCGCAGGGAGCATTGCATTGTAGAATTCCCTTCTTGCTGGAAGCTTGCATTTTATACCCTAGGTGGAAGGGAGGATAAACGAGGGAGCGAGGGAATATAATTACTCCCTCCCCTTTCTTATGGCCCTGTCACACTATTGCGTATGAGAGAAACGTATGAGTTGCGTATGTAAATTCATAAAATAATTTTCATACGCACAAAAAGCCCTTGAAAATAGCGTATGGCCAGCGTATGGCTAGCGTATGCCTAGCGTATGCTTAGCGTATAAACCATACGTCCGAATACGCACAACATTTTTAAGCATGCTTAAAAAACTTTTTGTGCCTCGCCGTATGCTTGAAACGTATACAACCTATGCCTAATGTACCCCAAGCGTATGTCCGCGTATATCAGCGTATGAGTGATATTTTTCATACGCTGGCATACGCTAGTACGATACGCAATAATTTGACAGGGCCGTTAAATTGGATTCGAATCATACTTGTTGAGGCTGCCATATTTCATCCTGGCATTTAGGGGATTCCCCACTTGAAGCAAGGGAACGGTATGACAAGTAGAAAGGATACATTTCAGATCCGAACGTAGCCCAAGTGTAGTTCCTCGACCCTTGATTTGACTCGAGGGAATGAGTCTGCAGGGCCGTGTCTGAATCAGCACTCTTCCACACTATTGCGTAGCCTTGGTGAGTAGATAGGACGAGAAAGTCGTTGAGTAGGTGAACATTTTTCAAATTGCAGCATACTTGAAACACCCGGATGACACGCTTACTTCCGGGGTTTCGCTGAGTGCATACGGGAGCATACTTTTCAAGAAGTAAGTGATATTTTAAAAGGTTTTTTTATTGCACGACTAAAATATTTAATAAATTAGGAAATAACATTGATTTAGTGGTTTGATAAAATCGCTTTAAAACATATGTCCAGTAAAAAGTTTAATGTTATCCTACTAGGATTCAGTATTAGTGTTGTGGATCTCTATGCCAGAGACACGGAGGAAATATTGGAGGTCCAGAAGCGACAGATGAGGAATCTTAAAGTGTTCAAATGAACACCACTAAAACTGACAATAATCCGTAGTGGATGGGGGAAAATAAGGAGAACACAAATAACCTCGCCATAAAAAATGAGGAACACGAAATCTGAGCAAAACAAAAGAAATAAACAGTCACGCTTATCTAACTCCCGTTAGAGTGAATAAAAAGAAAGGAAGGAGGAAAATAAAAGACCCCTAAAACTTAGGGTGAGAGCACTCGTAGGCTTGAGTGGAAAACAAAGAAACCAAAACCTCTGCTCTGAAATAAAGAGCGAAAGAGCACACTATACTTATTTTTCTAAATTGTACTGCTAACAAGTCCTGCGTTGAGAAGCAAAGCAGTCGATTGCAGCACAACTTCCTATACCTTTACCGGCAAAATGTTACGTGAAATAACATGGAAGCGACGAGAAAAGGAGGAAGCGGGGTATAAGTAGTGAGCGGAAATGCAGGACAGGTGAACTCACTAATTGCCGAGGCGAAAGCAAAACCCGTAGCGGAACACAGATAAATCCGATAGATTACCGGTAAAAGAAAAAAGGAATACAAAACGTGGAGATAAGGAAAGAAAGGCATGATACATGACAATTAGAATGATTATTTCAGGCCAGTTAATGATAACTAGCTACATAATCAGCTCGTTGCCGTTCAGCGAGTATGAGCCAGTGCAAGCTGGGCAATAGCCTATTAAAAATAAATTTTGCTTGGATTTCATATTTAATAGGGGTCGCTTGCCTCTTTTATGTTTTATACTTCTGTGCTACCTCCAAAGCAATCTATATAGGCTACGCATCCATCGTTTTGATTGCTGTTTTTTAATATATTTGATTTTGAGGTATTTTGTAACATACAATTGGATTATTCCCCATGAGGTATTGTAAAGTGCTGTCTATCAATAAATTGATTGATAATCATTTTCTAGTTTGATTTTTTGCCAGAAATATTTTTTTGATGTTGGCTGGAGCTTGCTGTCTTATACAATTTATTGTAAAGTTTTGCACAAAGTCTTTCATACAACATGACTGTTGAAGCGTAATTATTTCAGAATGGTTGTCTCCAATAAATCCTCATACAAAGGCTATTGTTACGTTTATGTCATGTTTGTCATGTTTCATGTTTAGTGTTTGTCACAGTTTATTTTCTGTTTATGTTCCGATGCAGTTCATTGTTTGCATACATATTTCCATGTTTTTCCGCAGCCTTGCGTTCATGCTGTTTCTTCTCTTGCTGTCACTCACGCTTCCCTAATTGTTTCATTCTCCCTTGTCTAGTTACTAATATACGAACATTAGATCAGGATTGGGTAATACTAACTATCTAACCATGTGTTCATGTTTACCTTACGTTTCTCGTGCATGTTGATTACTAATTTACTAACGCTAGGTCAGGATAGGTTAACTACTAACGATTTACTAATTGCCTCGTTACGTGTCTCATTTTCTCAAGCTGTTGTGAATTTCCTGCTGCTCTCAAGCTAAATGTTTGCACCTGTCTACACCTGCATTTAAGCTCAGTGTTCATGTCTGTTTGTTGCGAAATTGTTGCCTTAGTTTTCTTTTTGTCACTTTTGAGCGTTTACCATTGTTTTGACTACCGTTATTGATCTAGCCTGTTTATTGACCATCGTTACTGCCTGCCTATTGTTTCCACTGCCTGTTTTTGACCACGAGTTTTGCCTACTGTCTCTTTGTACCTCTGCCCCGTGGATAGGACTTCGGTCTGACTCCTGCTACGCCCCACGACTACGAACTTTGCTTTTTCCCTGTTTTGTACTTCTGTTCCGCTGACAGCTACTCTGGTTAACGAACTCTTGCATGGATACCAATTTCGAGACTGCCTTCTCCCTCGGTACTGTATCTTTGGTCTGGCTGGATTTATTGGTTTTTGGACTTTGCTTGTGTGACTACGTTTTTGGATTTCCCCATAATAAAGCCCTTGCGGGTATTTATTATCAAGTCAGTGTTCTGAGTCGTGCATTACGGGTCCAACCCGCACACATCCGTCTCAGCTATTTCCTAATTCAATCATTTTAGTGCTCATGCTACATTTTATTTAGGCTACATGTTACTAGCAGTGTCTAATTAAAAATCTACTTCAATCAACATCTATTTATTGAGATATTATTTTAGCCAATTAGGCTACAAACATAAGCTACGTCTTGAGCCGCTACGCGTAGAACAAAAAGGTAAAAAAAATATTGCACATGCATTCACAGCTTTTAATATTTTCACAGATGGAATGCCTTTTTAAGATCATTTTAAAAACTCATTTAAAAATAACTGATTTTGAAGATCACATAACCTAAGTTTTCCAAAGAGAACCTTTTTGTTTTTCACCTGTTGTCTCCGCAGTGCTCTGAACAAAAATGATTTTTTTTTCATTATTTAGGCTGCACAACTATTGTGCCCTCGTTGTTCATTGCATGCAATTTTGCCCCCGCACAACTGAAAAAAAGCGTACGCAAAGTCAAGAGCTTGTTTTACGTACACTTGACAATCAGATTTGAGTATACGCATGAATGATAAATGAGGCCCAATGAATGCAAATAAGCTTCACGTCTGGCCTGAATACGGGCTTGTGCTAGCTAAGGGGTTAATCTCTCTATTTTATTATCATTATTATTAGTATCTTGAGATATTGAGGGTTAGGCTGTTACGGCAGTGTACATGACTGGACCCAAATGCAAGACTCAGACAGAACTCGATGCAAAACTCCACAAGGGAGACTTTACTACACCAGACTGCCCACACAGGGCAGCAAACAGGCTTGGGCAAAGCAGGAGCAGGGCTTGAGCTGGGCAGGAGCAGGGATGGACAGGGACGGGCAAAGCAGGCAGGAGAACTGGAGCTGGGCTGGACGGGAGCAGGCAGGACCGGGCCAGGCTGGACATGCAGGAGAACACAACTGGGCGGGTACACAGGGCTAAACACAGGAACGAGGTGCAGGCAGGGACCAGACAGGAATCAAAAAGGCTGGAAAGTACAAGGCAGGGCACAAAACAAAGAAACAGCGGAGACTACAGTCAAGCCGGAAAGTCTGCTCACCCCTTTCACCTTCTCCACGTTTTATTACGTTACAGACATATTCTACAATAGATTGAGTTCATTTTTGTCTCAGAATTCTACACAAAATATCCCATAATGACAAATTGAAAACAGGTTTTTTGACATTTGTGCTAATTTATTAAAAATCCAAAAGTGAGCTGAGGTGCATTTTGTTTCCACTGATACTGCTTGAGATGTTTCTACAACTTAATTGGAGTCCACCTGTGACAAATTCAATTGATTGGACATGATTGGGGATTTCCAACACCTGCCTATATAAGGTCCCACAGTTGACAGTGCATGTCAGAGCAAACTCCAAGCCATGAGGTCAAAGGAATTATCTGCAGGCACATCACAGCCCACTTGGAGTTTGAGGCACCTAGAGGACTCTCAAACCATGAGAATCAAGATTTTCTGGTCTGATGAAACCAAGGAGTGGCTTTGAAGAAAGTCTGTGCGTCCTTGAGTGGCCCAGCCAGAGCCCAGACCTGAATCCAATTGAACATCTGTAAAAAGAGCTGAAAATGGCTGTGTACCGACGCTCCCCATCCAACCTGATGGAGCTTGCAACAAGTGTGCCAAGCTCGTAGCTTCTTTCCCAAGACGCCATGAAGCTGCAATCGCTGCCTAAGGTGCAGCAACCAAGTATTAGGCTAAGGGTGTGTACAGATATGTAACCCCTAAATAACCTATTTTTGTCAGTAAAATAAAATTGCAAATCTATTGTAGTATAAGTAACGTAATAAAACGTGGAGAAGGTGAAAGGGGTGTGCAGACTTTCCGGTTTGACTGTATATGCCAGATTACTGACGAGACAACGAGGAACAGGTGAGACGAGAACACATGAGGAAACACAATTCAGGTGCGGGGAAGTAGAGACACAAAATGGAGGAAGAAAGGGAAAACACGGAATGGAATGCACATAGAAATGGAAAACCAGGAAATCGGGACAAAGGCGCGGGACGTGACATAGGCACTGAATATGTTTTTATTATTATTATTATTATCTGGTGGAATTTTTTTTTTTTACCATACTGTCTCTGTCCTTTTGCAGGGATTTTTTTTTGTTGTGAATACTGTCTGTGCTGTGCTATTTGCCTTTTAAAATATGAATTGCTCCAGTACCAGAACCATGACTGATCGTTATGAATCTCCTCATTTACAGAATATCATCACTGTTTTTTTTACACATCAAAGTTGTTCTAACTTTCATGCAGGGCTGTTGCATTTCTAAAACATCCTCAAACATTTTTTGACTACCCCCCTACCTGGCTCCTCTTGGTCTGGTTCCCATTGTTTTTAATTAATCCTCCATGTAGGCATCAAAGGTTCCACCTCATTGCATGTTGAGAGTTTCTCCTCAATTATTTTCTGCTACCTAGCATTCTGCTACACTCCTTCATATGCTATGGTCCATGTTTCTTTCTAACTTTTCATCATGATATGCAGGTCGGTTCTTCATTAATTCACCTCGCTGGAATCTTCAGCCACCCCTTGGCTTTCATTTCCCCTTATCTTGAATGTTCCATGCGGTGTTCATGGTGATATCTGCGTTTGTAATGAGGAAGGGAATGCCTGCACCGCTTTCCTTTCTTGGGTTATTTTGTTTCATCCTCATGTTTTTTATTTTTTATTTTTCAGAAGGTTGCTCTTCATGGACGTCTAGCGTCATCTTTTGTCAGACGCCACAGATGGAATCCATAATTTCAGTCAATTCTTTCCCGGCTTTGCAAAAGCACCCATGGCGTATTTATCGTTGATGTTATTTAAGACACATAAATGTGAATAAATATGGGTGGTTAGTCATAGAAGACATGATTCAATTATTCACTTAGAAAACGACATGTTTGGTGCAGTCACGAGTGAGGACGTTCTCCTCAGGATGTCAGACCTGCCTTTGAAAGCTTTCCTTTTTGTATATTAGGGCTTTTCTCTTCAGACTTTGACATTAGCTTTTGATTTGTGACATTATTTGTCTTCATTATTTACCTACTATTTTTAATCATGCGTTTGGCTGTATTATTTTATATGTTTGTTTGTGTGTTGTGGATCTGCCCCACTGTCTATGTCTTTTTTGTTGTTGCTGGTGGCTACAACTGAAGTACCCTATCGGGAAAATAAAAGTTATTCTATTCTATTCTATTCTAAACAACAGCCTCAGGCCACACTCCTGTAGGATCTGGGAGTCATGTGTTGCGTCTGGCCACTTGGGAAATATTCAAGAATATTGTAGTTGGCATCAAAAACCACCTGTGTGTTGATACTATAATTTTTTTTTCTGTTGACAAATGCGTGTTCATCTTGTGATGGTGCAATAATTCAGACATCTATAGTGTCCCATCTATAGCACCAACTACACCGGGTAATTGGCCATGAAGTGGGCTTTGTTTTTTTGCAGTTGGCGAACATCAAGAGGAAACCATATGAATTGTCGGACGATGTGGCGTCTGGAGAGGGCATTTATTGTTTGATGTAATATTCTACTGACAGATGACTGAGATATACCTAGTTCATCTGCGCTGCATAGCTGCATTTTTCCTGTGGCTAAGTAGCGTAGAGTTGTCGGAACCTTGATTTTCGGTGTTATTGGGTTGTTTCTGTTTGTTGGTGAAGTGATTGCATCTCTGACTAGCTCTACTATTATCATAATACCCTCGTGATTAAGGCGATACCGCTTTAAAAGCTCAGTATCATTAAATGCTTCTAAAAGTTTGACACGATTATGAGGCGGATTGCCGGCAGCAGCCATTTTCTGAATGTTTGTGATTTAGTCTTAGTGATTTAGGAGTCCTCTTAACTACCCCTAACTTTTCACGGATTCAGAATCTGGTTTTAGCGCTAAAACGCTTAATGAAATACTCTTAGACCAAAAATTTAGGAGTCTTAAAATTAGGACTGACACTATTTTTAAGAGTTTTTCGTAAATCAGCAAGTTGGGAGCTATTTTTAGCCTTAAGACATTTTGTGAATACGGGTCTGGTCAGTAAAAGTAAAGCTTTTAAGAATGAAGCCATGGAATACCCTCATTTTAGAGTTTTGAAATTTTACCCCACTAGGGTGTTGGACTACGGTTGGACACCACAGGGGTGTTTAGTACACAGAGTCATTCTTGTATTCCAAAATATTATTTTATTCCATTAAAATTTTGTTTCTTCAAATTAAAAGACTTTGAGCCCAAACTTAAAACTTTAATCAGAGGGAATGGGGAAGATATCACTCCAGAATAATTGAGATACACATCCGGCTTTTAAGTACATTTGGCTGTATAAATCTCATTGAATTAGCATAATTAACTATATTGGCAAGGGCTTCAGCATGAGGAAATGAATATAATTTTTAATTAGTACATTAAAAAAAAATCAACCACATAGAACCAATTTACTTTTACCTATCTACATAGATAACAAATAACTAACTTTATAAAATGCATATGAAAAGTAGTTATGTCAAACAAAGTGTATGTCATACAGGTGACCTGCATGAGATTCAGGTTTTTGGGGAGTACAAGCCACAAAGGAACACCTCTATACAAGTACATCCCTTTGGGAGAAATTTACAAATAGAGTGTCCTAGTTTCTAGAATAAAGAGAGACAAAATAAACAAAGTTAAAAAGACCCACGAGAGAAGGAAAATAAAATCTCCCTTGGGGAAACACCCCATATGGTCATCTGCCTACTTATGACACAATAGAGCAGCGGGGGATTGGGCGGTCCTCTGCGGCGAGGGCCTCCTATTGGGTACCTCAAGGGTGAGGTTTTTTGCCTTCCTAATTTTTCACTGTCAGCCCTGCAGGTGTTTGTGGAAGGGTAACAGAGAGGCACATCTGAGAAACTGTAACAGTACTTCACTCCACAGCTGCAGAGAGACTAAAAGGGTCCTCTGTCCGTGTCTTATGTGATTCAGTCTCTCTCCATTTGCCTGTCACTGAGCCCATGATCCCTGGATATCCCAGGTCAGACTCAATCCACTAACCAAACCAATGGTTCAGAAAACAGTGAACAAGATTTCTGGAGCAAAACAGTTATTGCTTGTCTACTATAGCAAAATATTTAAATCGGATAGCTCTGGTCACTTAGCAATCTACTTAGAGGAAATGTGTGTTGTGCATTATAAACAGTGGTGGGAGCCTATGCAGGATCAGCAATTATTGAGCAGGATTGCAGTTTCTTTGCATGTACTGATCTGCCAGGATTAGAAGAGATTATTTCATATTTAAAGCAATTTCACCATCTTTTAAAATTCTGATACTTTTATATAAATTATAGTTTAAAAAATGAAATGAGTCAACATTGTACATGCTCTCTAGGAGCTGTGGTCACTTTAGCAGCCTCTTCTAAAATCCTCTCAGGTGGACATTGGTTAACAAGCCAACCCTTTTCTTCTGCACCAAATCTTTTTTTTTTGGTTTTTTTTTGTATGTAACTGTCAGAGTCTTAGAATGGTGTGGCACTGAGGTCAAGAGTGGAAGTAAAAAGATAAAAAAATAAATATTTGGAAATCTTGTGTGATCATCCTGAGCCCATCTTTTGAACAGAGAGTGAAAGAGAAGCCATCTTATTGACTGACATGAGCCTGAATTGCATTGCCCAAGGTGTACAGACCTTGTCATAACAATTCACGTCTCGATAGAGAGGAGCCTATAATAAGAGGAGCCTGGCTGTTAAATTTCATAGAGGAGGGAAACAGTAGACGAGCCAAGTACAGGAAATCATATTTATTTGCCAGTCAGGCTAAAGGCCTGCACGAAAGGTTTTTTTTTTCTTTTTGTGAAGCAGATCTGTCACAGGCTGACAGATCTTAAGTGCATCCAATATTTTGTACAGAGTATAATCATGATATCATTGAAACTCTGGAAAAAAAGCAATTATTTTCCTTAAAGATTTCCTTAAAGAGTCCAATCGCAAATAATTTGTTAAAAGACATTTTAAAAAATTGTGTTGCTTACGAGGACCAATAAAGGGAATAACAAAATAACTGCAAAGAAAAAAAAGACAGGAAACTAATTTATTTTGGCTAAACAGCCAAATGAAAATCAACCCACTAAAATAAGGCGAACTCGAATAACAAGTGAAAAACAAACTAAATCTCCCGAGCTCAATACTGGAGGCAAACACTTAGCAAAGAACGTAAAACTTAGCAAAGAAAAGAACACCTTCGACACATAAGTTCGGATGGCCGAAAGAGTGTAAATCAAAGTAAACAAACAAATAAAAACTGTCTCAGAGAGCAGCAAAGAATAAAATAAATGGCACAGAACGCTAACAGGAGGAATAATACCTATACCTGAAATAAAAGCTAATAGCAAGTCCCCCGTGCACATAATATCACGAGGTCGCTAGTACCTGGCTATACCTAGCTCAATGCAATGTCGAATGACAAAGAAGCACCGGGGAAGTGGAAGTGAGGAACTTAAATACCCCACAGGTAGAGGCACAGGTGAAAACAATGATAAGGGAAAACAAACCCTGGAACGGAACGTGGAAAAAATCAGATTTCAATAGGGAAATAAGGACGAGAACCGCAACGGAAAAGAAAATAAAAACCCACGAACCGCAACGGAAAAGAAAATAAAAACCCACGAACCATGACAAACAGAGATGGAATATAGCAGTTAAACAGAGGTGGAATGTAGCAGTTAAACAGAGATGGTATATAGCAGTTAAATGACTTGTCATTGCTCACCTTTAATGGGTTGTTCTTTCTATGTCTTTGTACATGTAATTTCTTAGAGACTGATTACATGCACTGTGGCAGAGTATAGTATATTGTAAACCATGTCTAAGCCATACGTTTATCCTTAAGTAAGTGATGTGGTCCTGTTCAATATTGTTCAATATTAAGGCTACTAAGATGCAGCACACACATAAAAATACTTTTTTTAATTGACTATGGTGAAATGTTCTCCTCAACACATAGTCTAACTTTTTTTCAATCCAGAATTTTTTAACCGATTCAAATGACTATGTCCAAACTTTTGCCTTAAAATTGAAAATGTTTCATTCTCTTTCAAATTTGCATGGATGTGTCATTGCTAATTGCTTTGTTTTGTTCATAGCATAATATAGATTATATTCATATACTGACTTATTTTCCATGAACGAGTGCTTGCTCATATATTCCCATGTGTGTCACATATTCCCTGTATTGCAATGCAGAACATTTTATCAACCTGATAATACTTGATAATACAGTCAGATGGGACCAAAATTTTCCTTTAGGGCAATTTAGGCCCACCCCTCAATATGTTGACTGATCTCATTAAACACTTTATACAATAACTCTTTAGTGTTAACCTTGCAAATGGTGGATGAACAAAGTCAGGAGGAGTGAGTAATTGAGATATAATTTCAGAAAAAATATTTCTTAAATTTTCTCTGTGCAATTAAATTTTTATTTTACACTTTTCTCCCAATTTGGTAGCCAATTGAACCCTATGCTATTAAATTCCCCCCCATGTAGCAACCGCTTGAATTTGCCACTGCACAACCCGGTCAGCCGGTATCTAGGAAAGAGGGCACCACGTCCTCTTCAGGGTGTGACTCCTCTCGCTCCTGACCGCAATCCAACTCGCCAGAGGCCATTGTGCACATGACAAATTTCACGAGTCCCTCCCTCCACCCCGGGAGCAGCCGCCAATTGCTGCTCCCTCAAGGCACCGGCCATACATGGATCTGGCAGAACCAGGGACCAAAACCCCGATCCTCGGGCACAACCGCACAGGCAAAGACTGTGCTCCCGTGCAATTAAATGAGTATAAAATTAAATAATTTTCCCATTCTTGATCACACAATATAACTCAGCATCTCTGTTTATTTTATACACCTTGTTTGCTCATCTTTATCAAAGGCTTGAATAATTTTGGAGAGTACTGTAGTTCACACCACATTTAGTGACACAAGTCCGAGGCCTTCAATCATTAACATTCATCGTTGACTTGACTACCAGTTAAAAAAATGTTTTTTTTCTTCACAAACACACTTCAATGACCACTAAAACTCACCAAACAGAGTTTGTAAAGAACACATGTAATGCTTGCATGTCAAAGTCAAAGGTTCAGGACAAATGTTGACTGCATGCAGGCCCAAGTTTGTTACATTGGTAAAATCACTTTTTTTGTAATTAGCAAAAAAGGGAGAAAAAAAACAGACAATTTGGGAACTATGTACAGAGCCATGATGTAAGGACACTTAGACTTTGATCTGTATTCAGGGTAAGAGGGGCGGAACTTGCATACTGACATTTTTTCTCTATTTACAATAAAAGGTTAAATGTTTGCTGCATACAACAGGCCATAGCAATGCATTTTGTCAGCAATGAAAATGTAATTGTTCAACTACCAAGCAAAATATTCCAATATGTGTCATTCATCTGCAGAGTCAAGACCAGCTTCATTCATTATACCCTTGAGAAAAGGTATAAGATCAGACACTGGCCTCTTCCCACAACAGCTTTGAAATGAACGCAAATCTGTTACGATACATTCGTGAATATTTCTGTACATGACATATAGACATTAATGACATTAGTGATGGAGCACGGCATGTCCGAACGTGTTGTCAAATGTCATTTAGTATACTTCGGCTGGGGGTTCTTTAGTTACATTTTCCTTGTCAGCTTTCAAGTAGCTTTAAATGAAACAAAATGAAAAATTATATCTACCTGCTATTTGTCAGGAATGCATTCGTCTTATCTGTGAAGGCCTTCAGTTCTCTTCATATTCCAGCTGTAATTCTGCACAGTGATCAAATGTAGTCATTTAAAACGTTATGATTAATGTAGAATATTTCCAAAGGGAAACACTTTTTGTTTACAGGTGCAAAACTTTGCATCACTCCAGCATTTAATCTATTCTTTAAATACACTAAGACTGCAAGCATTTCAGTCAAGAATTACATCCCAATTACTGAATATTTATTTGAGACTAATCCATGCCTCTCTTGTAATAGCTTTGTGCTATTGAGGTCGAGCTGGGGAACGGATACACTGGAGTGCGTACAAAGGGGGAGGCCCAGGTAGACTGCAAAAACCAAAACAAAAGTAAATCTTAACAAGCATTTTAGTCTTACATTTAGACATAAAATCTTACTTCTATGACTTTTTTGATGAATAAGACAAAAAGATTGCCAATGGGGTGAGATAGTTTTACTAATTTCAGGATTTGCCAATGGGGTCAGATAATTTCAAGCAAAAAGTACCTAATATGTTATACTTCAGAGAAAATAATCTTATATAATAATAATCTTAAATCTCATTACAAGGCTAAAACACTTTTTAAGACAGACATTTCTTTGCAGTGTAGGTGTGTCTTTGCTCTGAGTCCTGTTCATATTTCCACCACTGATGTGTCTCCACTTTCAGAGGACATTAACCTCAGCCATAACAGACCTGAATGGAAACGAAATGACAGAGATGTAGCGAAATACACTTGCTGCAGATTGGCTGCTGTGGCCAGGAGTATCTAGGGGGACTAATCACTGGTTTTCAATGGCCTGTTAACCTTGGGGTAAGTAATTGAGAAGGGATCATTTTGAGCTTAATTTGCTCAAAGCATGGTGTGTGTGTGTGCACGTGAGTGTGCGTGTGAGTGTGCGTGTGCGTGTGCGTGTGTGTGTGTGTGTGTGTGTGTGTGTGCGCGCGTGTATGTAGGTGTGTGTGTGTAGGTGGGTGGGTAGGTGTACATCTTAATTCATAGCTCAGAGATGTTGCACTTGAAATTAATTAATACTGGAAAATTACCTACTCCAGGTATTGGTAGCATTAATAAAAATGACATGCATAACAATGGCAACAGTTTCTATTTAGTTTAAAGTGCTATGCTGTAACTTGATAAAGAGTTCTTCTATTGCTTATTTTGCATAAGAACATTAAAACACTAGATGCTATTCCATTACTAAACCCACATATTACAGTTTGCATGTGCAGAGCCTTTTGTTTCCTACCCCCTTGCTTTGATGGTGAGTGACTAGAAGTATACTGATTTTTTTCTGTGAGGTTTTCAACTACGCTAAGTACAGCAGATGCTAAATGTCTCCCAATCAATACCATTCCCCTCTGCGTGTGTGAAGTTGCACGGCTCACCTTTCACTAAGGGCACCTGCAAATCAAGTTGAGGCTGACCTATACATCATCACAGAGGTTTGGAACTAGCCTTTCAGAGTGGGTTGAGCTGGGCAATTTTACCATCTGATGGGGGGTAGAGATAGAGACAAAAATCTGAGGAATTGTAGTCTAATATCCCTAAGGATTCACTGTATGCATTCAAATATGTCAGAATATTCATCATACATAGCAAAGTTATATTTCATTTACTTTTGCAATTTAGAATAAAATAATAAAATCAGCACAGGTGTGCATACTATAATTGGTTAAGGAGAGAGAGATTAAAATGGAGGTCAGTGATGAATTTTGTTTGTGCTTAAATTATGTATTGTAGAAACTACTTGACCTTTTTGGTTTTCATTTATTTGTTGTCATAGAGGAAGCATATGAGAGGGCCTAGCGCCCTCTGCTGAAATGTTGAAGTATATCATATATAATGAAAGACAGAGTTGACTGATTTACAATGATCTACCAGTGATTTGCACTGTATGTGGAAACAAAATATCTGCAAATGAAGCAATACTGCTTAGTTTAATTAAGTAAACATGCATAGAAAAATATCCCCTCACATGAAGTATGAAAAGTATGTAAGTGTGGGCACAATTAAATTTAATAAGCTAATGTCGTTCACACCAATGGCCACTGCCACAACTGAAATACTTTATATTGAGAGACCGCAGCACTATTAGGGGATTTTCTGCAGAGTTGATGACAATTCAAAGCAGAAGACAGAGAGGGCTGAACAGACAAATTTCTGTTCTGTCTGGATCAGACATACTATATACTGTATATTAGGGTGTTGTTAGTCATGTCTACAGTTGCCATTCATTCACTGCATTCACTACACAATGCTATACTAAACAAAATAGCATGTAATAATAATACTTTAACACAAGTTCATATCCGTATACTAACCAGGCACTACATGAAGCATATTGACTATATTTATTATATAGATGTTTTTATATGAAACAGATAAAATGATGCTAAATTAATGAAAGGTGCTGATATATTTTCATGTAACATTTCTCTACACCTAGTAGAATTTTTTTGTGAAAGGCAAATTATAGAATTCTGAGAAATTCTGAACTCCCTGATGTAGGCGCGTGACGCCTGTGTAATCGCGTTAATGCTGCAGTCAATAAGGAGCACTTCTGCAGCGTCCGCCGGAAGAACAGACGTCTAGGATACAGGGCTAGTCGGGGCGTTCATGGAGGCGGCCGTAAAGGGACGTTCAATGACACTGCTTAATAAAAAACCGACCTTGACAGAATCCAATCTGCTCCACCAGTCATCCCAGTCTCGCCGTGTTTCCAAATCGCACTCCTCTTTGTGCCCATTACTGCTCTCCCCAGTGGGGCAATTTTCAGGGAAAGCAGTGTTGTGTAATCCATCACACATGCCATGGCACGACAGGAAAGTCAGGGAACGCTCTGCATGCCTTTAACAAGCGCTCTGGGGCCCCGGCTACTTCGAGAGAGGGGTTCAGGTAGTCTGTCTTTCAGATGAGGACACCACTTTGAGAGATGGTCAAATTTTATCCCATGCAGTCAATGACACAGCAGCCCTGCTGTGTCTCCTTTTATCTTGCATGTATCGCTGAGGAGAGATTAGTATTTTCTTTCAGGGGTTGGATAGTCAGTGATTCTAGCTTTCCTTTTTTAACAAAGTAACCAAAAAAGTTATGTACAAAATTGCCAACCAAGTAACAATTTTAAGTGTGCTGAGGCTTTAACTTGAATCATTTAGTCTTATCTTTATAGAAAACTTAAATTAAAAAAAAATAATAATAATGTAGCAACAATATTTTTTTGTATTTTAGAGTGTTCAGTAAGCTCTTGCTATGAAACTAGTGGTGGCTGAAGAGTGTTTCTAATTCCACTGTAAAAAGGAAGACACATGGAAGTGCAATCCATTAACAATACAATGAAATAATGTTTAAAAGTGCTCATTATTGTAGCAATGCTGATGTGAGACCATTCATGATAACAATGGCTACTACAAAGTGAACAGCATTTTCTGGAAAAATCTGAATTAACCTAAATATAAGAAGGGGTTCCTTCCTTTTAAAGACATTGGGCCTCATTCATGAAGCGTTCTTAAATATACGTGTACATTTATGTCCGAAGGGAGTTGCTACGAAAAATTCACGCCGGATTTATCCAACCCTGTGGAAAAGGTAGATTTTTTCATATTCACTTACGATGGCACGTCCACATTATTTTGTGATTAGCATAAATCCACGCCCATGAATTGCCTTATATGGAGGCTGTCACTTCCATTTAAAGATCCATGCCTAGTCAGAATGGCCCAGAAAAAGCAAAGGGAATAATTATTCTGACACTGAAATCATTTTATTAGCAGATGTTCAATCAAGAAAAAATATTTAATATTGTCAGTATCGGCGTCATGAACTGGTAAAGTAAAGGCCTAGCAGGAGATAACATGTACCATATGAGCGCATTGCTTTATCGCAGCCTGGAAATAAATTTAACGTTATTCATTTTGTAATTCTGTTGGAGTTCATGTGAGCATGTGAGTTGTGGTTTGAAATCGGGTAATCACATGGGCTACCTTATTTTAGAATCTCTCTGGTGCGTTCTAATTGCGGTCACATTGATGCATGTTACTGGGATATAATCTAATTCTAACCGGTTAATAAACCTTCACTTTTAAATAAAGTTGTTTGTCCCAGTTTATCCGGTTTTCCCCCTGAATGCGAAACGGCGTTTCATCGACTTTTCAAAAAAAACGTGTACTGGGGTGTGCAGTCTATGGCACTGATAACATTGGACAGGTTGGTAATTTCATAAAAACCCTGCTTTACCTCCACCTGTCTTTGCATTTTGTAGGAGAACTGGATGTACGCTGGTATTAGCTGGATTATGCTGTTGACCACAATTGCAACCGTGGCTACAGACATGTAAGCCACTTTAAAGCACATTTTTGCATTGGTTAAATGTGTGTTATAGCATATCCTATGTAAGGTCATGTAGAATACTACATTCATTAGACTATGTTATAGACTAGGAGCATTCATTAGACTATGTTATGGGTCTAATTAAACAGCCTCATAGCCTACACTTGATTAATAGGCATAATCTCAAAGTGTTTGCTTTTTATATTTATTATGTATTTCAAAGGGTACATTTAGTCTTGTGGATTTAACAGAAAATAAAAATAAATTCATATTCTAATTATCACTCAGAAGCTGCATTTACTGGAATTCTTAATTTATGAACGAGGTACGTGTGCTCCAGAGGTACTAACAAATCTCAGATATGAAAATGTTGATGAATACCAAAATATTGGCAAAAATGCAAATACTAACGATTTACGTACAAATTCGTTCTGCTCACGTTTCATGAATGAGGCCCATTGTCATGATGGTGCATCATATTTAGCTAAGGTTAAAAGTTATATGATTTAATACTCAAAGTGAACCATCTGAATAAAAGTGACAATAAGGACTTCAATGAGCGACAAACTGGGTGAGGGATAATTTTGTCATGGTTTGCGGGTTTTAATTTTATTTTCCGTTGTGGTTCTCATCCTGGTTTCCCGATTGAGAATCTATCGGATTTTTTTCCACGTTCCGTTCCAGGGTTTGCCTTCCCTCATTATTGTTTTATTGTTTTCACCTGTGTCTTTACCTGCGGGGTATTTAAGTTCCTCACTTCCGCTTCCCCGGTGCTTCTTTGTCATTTGACATTGCATTGAGCCAGGTATAGCCCGGTACTAGCGACCTTGTGATATTAAATGCTGTTTATGTTCACGAGGGACTTGCTATAAGCTTTTATTTCAGGTATAGGTATTATTCCTCCTGTTAGCATTCTGTACTATTTATTTTATTCTTTGCTGTTCTTTCTGAGAAAGTTTTTCTTTGTTGGTTTCGTTTTGGTTTGACATCTTTTCAGCCGTCCGAACTTGTGTGCCGAAGGTGTTCTTTTCTTTGCTAGGTTTCCCGTTTTGCCTCCAGTGTTGAGTTTGTGTTTCACTCGTTATTGGAGTTCGCCCTATTTTAGTGGGTTGATTTTCGTTTGGCTGTTTAGCAACAAAGAAGTAGTTTCCTGTATTTTTTTTCTTTGCATTTATTATTTTGTTACTCCCTTTATTGGTCCTCACTGTGTGAGTGACTTGTTCTGATCGCCCTACCTTCGCGTTTGATTATCCGCCACTAAAATCCATTACAGTAAATCTCAACACTGGAGCCAAAACGGAAAACTTAGCAAAGAAAAGAACACCTTCGGCACACAAGTTCGGGAAATAATAATGAGCGAAAGCAAACCCCGGAACGGAACGTGAAAAAAATCCGATAGATTCTCAATCGGGAAACCAGGACGAGAACTGCAACGGAAAATAAAATAAAAACCCACGAACCATAACAAATATTTCCTTTAACTTTTGTTGTTGTTGTTTCACTAGCGTACCTTTACTCAGAAGGACCACAAAAGAAAACATGGCTACGCTGGATTGCCATTCGGCTTTAGTTTTGAGTAGCCAAACATGACATACAAAAAAGTGACTAAAAAGATACAATGCTTGTCACTGGGGTGGTACGGTACCCTATGGGTACATTTGTACTCTTAGCCATGGGTTTAATATGTAATTTATCATTTTTCTTTTGCTTGTAAAAGGTACTTAGTAGCCAAAGATCATTATTGTACCTTTAAGGGTACATTTGGGAAATTTGTTTCTTAAAAAAAATGTAGCTCCACTGTAAATTTCTTTCTGAGAGTGTACTGTGCTATGGTATCTTTTTACCCTGGGGGTAACCTGACGATGACTACTCCAAGTTGTTGTTCAGCTCTAATGATACATTTCACTTAGGTGGACTAAACTGTGCAAGCAATACTGTTTCTCCTTATCTAGTGCTAACATATTGGTGCCCAGCACCTGGGAACATCTTTGGATGTGCCACGTTTTCGATTTTCTTTCTGGGTGATTGATGTCAGAAACAGAGTCCGAGGTGTGCTGTCAAATTCCGATTCAGGCTGAGTCGGACAAAATGGGACCCTGTACATCCCAAAAAATACCTTTCTCCCTGCTGTGGATCACTTCTGACCTCTGCATCATGCAATCATGAGGCACGGCTTCCATCTTCTGGAGAAATCTAATACGACTCTATAGCATGAAAGTAGCTTAGTCCAAAACAAGCAGGTCTCCAGCCACTGACTCTTCTGTGTTAGATGTAGAAAATACACAGGAGATTTTATTTAAATAACTGACCACATGCATCCTTTTATGTTTCTGTGGATGGATTACAAGCACATGTCCAGGTTAACATGGCATTTGCCCATGTGGTTAGGAACAAGGAAGAAGAAATTCCACAAGGAAGGATTGCTATAAGAGGCACTCCCTACATTCAGTACTTCTCCTTTGTTTGACTTTTAATGCAGGAATAGGGTGGCTTTACATAAAAAAATGGTCACTTGAGTTACCACTTAGTTAATCCCCAGTCACCAGGTGTCCATATTTCTTCTGTGAGAGACACACCTCCCGTGATTCGTGCTACCTCTTAAATTTTATTTGATTATTTGATAAAAACCTAATATTACTGTTACTATAAGTACAATGCTGGGACTTTCCTTGGCCACATGGCATCAGTTTTACAGAAAGAATAGCAGCTTTGAAACACCTGTATGCCTGGCTTCAAATGAAAAAATCACGGTGCCGATTTTCAACATCTACCACTAAAAGACAATAGTTGAATTTGACTAACATGCTTGGAGCTGATTCTGAATGCATGCATATGTAGTGTGTAGTGTTGCAGTTCAGATGATACAATTATTTCCAACAAAGAAAAAAAAGACTCAAGGGAACCAAAGAGATCTACCTTTATGGTTGACAAATGGCCATGCTAACAAAATGGTCGTCTCTCATATAACAACACATGCCTTGATCTGACTGCTTTGTTCAAGGGCACAAGCTTATTGATCTGATGGAAAAGCATTATGCTTTAACAAGGCAGAACATTATCTTAGCCTGAGGCCTCGTGCTACAATTCATATGAGCCACGCCTGGATCTTGAGTCTTCTTTTCAACGAGAAATGGATGGCCATTAAAAATATTAAGAATGTAATTAACTGTGGATTGTTGATAGGAATGCGGCCCACAGGGTTTCAGACCAGGAAATCATGAATTGATTCGATATGAATTCAGCCCCAGTGACACTACCTTCTGAAATTTTTCAGCGTCATTTTGGTTTAATGATGCAATGAATTGTTTTCTCATAGTTGAAGCCACTAAGAGAGCTGCATGTCAAAGCAAATTCCAACAAAAGAAATGTTCTCTAAAAGTTACTCACAAAATAGCTTTAATTAAATTATTCATATAATTGATCAAGATAGTTGATAGAATTGATCAAATTGATATAATGACACAATGACTCATATGTTTCACAGAAATTTACATGCACTCCCAATAAGCATTTTGTAAGTAAACTTTCCAAAAACAACAAGACAAAGATGAAAAGGAGAACTATAATTTTTATTTTAATTTGTTCAATATTATTAATCGTAATATTACACTGTATTATACATCTTTATACATGGACACAAGCTACAACCACAAACACGCACAGTAAGCATACATAGAAAAATAGTATAATATTGGCACGGATGAATTTCTATATAGAGATAACTCTTTAATCAAAATAAATAAATAAATAAATAAATACATGTTACAATCTCACAGTGAATTCAAAACTTTGTCTTTTTACATTCATTATTGATTTACATTTGGGACTGTCAAATGTGAACACAATACTTCAAAGCAGACAATGCGAATACATTGCAGTTTAGATTGAATAACTTCACAAACAGTGCATTTTTATGAGTTAAGCTGCCTGGGTAGAACAAACACACAATTGACCCACCACCACTCCCCCAGACCACGCGCCCAAACAGGCACGCACGCACGCACACACACACACACACACACTCGAGAACACATAAATACACACACAATGGAAAATGAAAATACTCTTCAAAGACAGATGTAAAAGGAGGTTAGTTCATTGCTTTTAAAAGCTGGCATGAGATAAGAGATATAAAATAAGACTGTTTGGCCTTGATCCATGGCACAATCTTGTGACATTGCTGATCTTCTCTGAGGAGAATGTGATAGTTATAGCTTTGCTCTAGAAACAACTTTGCCCTAGAGATTCACAAAGGAGAATGAGAATTCCTGGTTCTGACTGGATGCTCTCCATATTGCAGTGCAGCTATTAGATTTAGGCTTCCTGCTACATAACAGCACCGGCAATTTGCTATCATAAAGCTGACAAGGATATAGCACTTTTCATAGCTGTTAAGTCCCCGGCAATTATGGCATCATACATTAGGTAATACTTTCCCATTTTTCACACAATTTAACTAATTATATTTCAAAGCCACCCAGATCAGTGAATTAGTTACATGCCATTAACTTTAACATTAATATACAAAATGTGGCAATATTAATATGCCACGCCTGGGTAGCTAGTGTGATTTAAATTTAAAAACATGCATTTTCCACTATATTCTTTTGTTAAAAAAAGTTTATTTTAAATATACATCACACAGAAGTAGAATACAAAATGCTCCAGGAAACATTTACATATCCCGTGTAGAACCGTTACACGTGAAAAGCGTGTTTTTTTTAGATCTACCGTTCTCCTTGGTAATTTCTCTGATTATGATATATCTGCATACAAGTCGTCTTAATGTGGTTAATCTCAATTATTTCCGCAAACAGATCATCGCTTTATGAAACAAGACGAGCAAACGAAAAAACAATGCTTTTCCCAGCAGTCATTGGGAAATGATCCATGCTGTCTCACGGTTCAATGATTGCTTACACAGCTTAAGTGCCCTGTGACCGATTGGAAAATTCTAAAGGGAGCGATTTCATTTAAGTCAATCACGGTGACACTTTGCTTACCATGCAGGGTTAGAGCAAACATGAAAGGAGGGATCTAAACAAAAAGAGCACTCTGGGATGTCACCTTTTGTGATTTTTCAAGGACGCAGTGATGGCACAAAACGGTGTGAGCTTTGAGTGTGACCAGAGCATCCGCAGAAACCAAATGAATGAAACAAAATAGTAATTTTTAAAAATCTGTTGGCGTATACCAATTACTTTGAAACAAAGAATCGTGTTTAAAAGTGCACATCTGCATCACATGTATGGTACAATGTTATTAATGAAAATCACAACCTAATCACATCATTCCGCAAAACCCCTTTTGCTTGTAAATTAATACTGAAATATCAGGTCCATAGTCGTTTCAGTAGAATTGTGCAAATGAATATTGACACACAGGAAAGACTAGAACCTAATATACTTTGCCTTTTTACTTTATCTTTTATCTGATGTTTTTATTGTTTAATGCCCGAAAATGGGGGGGACTATGTACAAAAGGTTCTATAATTTCTAAATGGTTCATCCGATATGGATGATAATACCCTCAAATTAAAGCTGACAGTCTGCACTTCAATGTATCATTTCAATCTCAAAGTGCTAGAGTACAGAACCAAAACAACACACAATGTGTCACTGTCCAATGTGCTCACTGTATATACGTACATGTGTATATATATATATATATATATATATATATACAGTGGGGACAGAAAGTATTCATACCCGTTCATTTTTTGCACACTTTATTGTGTTGTAGATTTAATTTTAAATGAATAAAATTGCCATTTTTGCCCATCAATCTACACTAAATAACCCATAAATAAGATATCGAGAGTTTTTTGATGTTTATGGGTCACAGACTTCAGGAAGTAACAGCATGCAAAGGATATGCTACCAAATACGAAATATGATACTTTAAAAATACGTAAAAGCAAAGGGTATGAATACTTATGTAAATGAGAAATTTCAGTTTTAGATTTTTTATAAATTTGCAAAGATTTCTAAAAACTGTGTCATTATGGGTTATTGAGTGTAGATAGATGGTCAAAAATGTCAATTTTATCCATTTAAAATTAAATCTACAACACAATAAAGTGTGCAAAATGTGAAGGGGTATGAATACTTTCTGTCCCCACTGTATATATATACTGTATATAAGCCTTTTTAGAAATGAAAGGCATTTTTGGGTAAATCTTTGAAACGGAAACATATATTCAGCATCTAATATTCAATACAATTATTCACTCATACACACATACTCTACAGCTATAGTTTGCAATATTACAATATACTTGAAGAGTATATATTTGTTTTATATAACTATAAATCTTTTACTGATTTGGCCTGCTTCTGATGATAAGAGTACAAAGTACAGTACATATGCACTATATACGAGGCATACATTTACTTTTGAACATGAATCAATAAAAATAAATGTTTGGATGATATCATTTTTTCCTGGAAAAAAGATTTTTTTTCTCTTCATTTTACAATAAAATATTTTCACAGATTAATTTTTAACCTGTATGACTTAAATCTATGATTTACAAAATGTATAACTCAGATTGATCCAAGCCATCAATCCCGGGCATCTTTTGTATTACCTCTTTCAAGTAAAATTCAACAACTGAACATGATGACTGTTCTAGAGCATTAATATTCTTTAAAAATAATACCTTCGCACGGTTAAACTGTTTCTCCAGCAGTGCCCTTGGTTCCCATTTAGAGATAGGAAAGCTACTTGAAATAGTTCAGTCCTGTGACAAGGAAGAACTTCTCCAGGAAAAGCTCAGAGTCCAGCACGGCGATGTGAGCGGCGCGGCCGATCAGGGTGTTGGCCGTGTTGGGCAGGGCATGGAAAACGTTCTGACGGATGAGTCTGCAGTCCTTTGCATCCACTAAGGGCTGAAGCAGGTTGTTTATCATCTCTGTGTATACTGGGCCTTCAAAGGAGTAGACAAACAATTAGTCATTAATTTCTTCATATTGTGCATCGTAAAACATTACTTTGTTTGTCTTTTTGCGATGCTTGTGTGCACCCAGATGAGTTTGGTCGCTGTGATCCGAGAAAAGGCAAGTGGAATATCTCTCCACCCAAGAATAATGTGTGCTTTTATGTGTGCTGTAGCACTGCCTGTATAGCTCACAAGAAATTACGTGTAGATATTTGTTCTGCATTCAATATCGTTTCAATTCTACTGTTTCAATTCAGTTCTAATGGTGTTGCATCTTGTGAATTATTTAATTTATTTAGCTCCTAACAGTTAGTTGTTTGTAAGACTGTTTCTACCATATTGTAATACTGCAACAGTGTCATCAATGCACTTATAGACATACAGTACATTATGTCATTATGCCACAGCAGTATAGCTAAGGGAGGGTCACCCCCCAAAATAGATGCACTGCATTGCCTTTTTTAAATACAGTGCCCTCCACAATTATTGGCCGTTTGGTGAATTAGCTTAATCTTGTCATGGATCATGCCTTTCTTTCCTTATCTCTTTTTTCTTTTACCTGTAATCTATCGAATTTTTTTGTGTTCCGCTACGGGTTTTGCTTTCGTATCGGTAATTAGTGAGTTCACCTGTCCTGCATTTCCGCTCACTACTTATACCCCGCTTCCTCCTTTTCTCGTCGCTTCCATGTTATTTCACGTAACATTCTAGCCGGTAAAGGTATAGGAAGTTGTGCTGCTATCGACCGCTTTGTTTCTCAACGCGGGACTTGTTAGCAGTACAATTTAGAAAATAAAGTATAGTGCTCTCTTTTGCTCTTTATTTCAGAGCAGAGGTTTTGGTTTCTTTGTTTTCCACTCAAACCTACGAGTGCTCTCACCCTAAGTTTTAGGGGTGTTTTATTTTCCTCCTTCTTTTCTTTTTGTTCACTCCACAACGGGAGATAAGCTTATTTCTTTTGTTTTGCTCGGATATCGAGTTCCTCGTTTTTTATCGCGAGGTTATTTGTGTTTTCCTTATTTTCCCCGTCCACTACGGATTATTGTCCATTTTAGTGGTGTTCATTTGAACACTTTAAGATTTCTTATCTGTCGAATCTGGACAATATTTGGATCGAATATTTCCTCCGTGTCTCTGGCATAGAGATCTCCTACAAATCTCACATTGAAAAAATGAGAAAAATCTAACCTTTAATTGAAGTCAATTTATTCTGTGAAAAAAAATCCCTCATCCAAGAAATTTACATTTTTAATAAAACCACATGTGCCACAATTATTGTTATCCCTGCATTTAATACTTTGTACAACCTCCCTTTGCCAATAAAACAGCACTGAGTCTTCTCCCATAACATCTAATAAGGTTGAAGAATACAGAGCAAGGAATCTGAGACCATTCTTCTTTACAAAATCTCTCCAGATCATCCAGAGTCCTCGGTCCTCTCTTGTACACTCTCCTCTTCAGCTCAGCCCACAGGTTTTCAATGGGGGTAAGGTCAGGGGACTGAGATGGCCATGGCAGAAGCTTGATTTTGTAACAAGGCATCACAGAACCTCCACCATACTTAACAGTGGGGATCAGGTTATTTTCGATATAGCCATCCTTCTTTTTACACGGAACCTCCACCTTAGGGGGGGATCAGGTTATTTTCGGTATAGCCATCCTTCTTTTTACACCAAACCCACCTTGAGTGTTGGTTGGTGTAAAGCTAAATTTTCGTTTCATCTGACCATAGAACACGGTTCCGGTCAAAGTTCCAGTAGCGTTTAGCAAACTCCAGGCGCTTACATTTATGTTGAAATGACAGAAAAGGCTTTTTTCTGGTATGCCTTCCAAATAATTTGTTGGCATGGAGGTGAGGTCTAATGGTAGTTGGAGACTTGATAACCCCAAGATGCTACTTTCCTCTGTAATTCTCCAACAGTGATCCTTGTAGATTGTTTTGCCTCTCGTACCATCCTCCTCACTGTGTGTGGGGACAAAAAACTTGGGTCCTCTTCCAGGAAAGTAACAGTTCCAGTTGCTTTGAACTTTTTAAGTATTGCCCTAATGGTAGATATGGGCATTTCAGGTGAGTAGCTATTTTTTATAGCCATTCCCTGACTTATGAAGCTCAACACACTTTTCCCTTATTTGATTTGTGTGTTCTCTTATCTTTCCCATGTTGATGTATGAATAAGGGAATATGGCCTCTGTGTCACCTCATATTTATACCCCAGTGAAACCGAAAGTCATGGATTATTGCTTGAATGTTCCTAAACACTCTGATCAACTTTAAAAAAGTAAAATATAAATGAAAAAAATGCTTCAGTTGCATTTTGTTCATAAGAATTTCTAAGGGTGCCAATAATTGTGGCACATGTGGTTTTGTTCAAAATAATTATTTCTTGATGAGGGATTTTTTTTTCTCAGAATAAATTTACTTCAATTAAAGGTTGGATATTTCAAATTAAGCTAATTCAAAAGGTGAAGTTTTAATAACCCTTTTTACTCATCTTTACCAGGGGTGCCAATAATTGTGGAGGGCACGGTCCTTCCTGCTGCTAAAGTCTTCACAGAGATAAGTCTTTTAAGGCAGAGTAGAATTAAAGGAAAGTTCAGCTCTCGGGTGATGGAGGATAAGCTCAATGGATTGACTCTTCTATCAGTGCACAGAGACATTAAGGTGACAGTTGAGGAAGTATTGGACATCTTCTGTGCAAAGACAAGACAGCTAGGCTTGCTTTTCTGAGGTTTCCCTTATAATTATTCTTGTTCTGTAGCAAATTACATTTTGAATAATTTAAATGTAATTTAATACCATGGCAAATGGGAGTCCCAACATTTTATGTGTGTTTTGCACCAGGGGGCTAATTATGTTGTGGGGCTCATGTTAAAATGGCCAAAGTAGGATCTCTTCTCAAGTTTTTGTGGTCATATGCAGCCATATCTGGCCACATCATGCTATATCCATGGGCAGAGACACATTTGAGCTAGTGGGGGCAGAAGAACAAAAGTATTTATAGTGTCATAAATACAGTAGCCAATGATAGTGCAGCATGTTGTGTATGGTAATAGAAGACAATATGATCAGCCAAGTTTACCATCAGGCCAAACAACATAGCACAACACAGTACATCCTGAAAAAGTAACACTGCCCAACCTACGCCACCTTGTTCTATACCACACATACACAGGGTATTTTGCAGACACACATTTGCCATCTATCGGCAACCATACCGCAGCATGGTTACATCACATCCCCTAAACCAGAGGTAGGCAACCCTGGTCCTAGAGTGTTGGATTTGCTCCATCCAAACCTAGATAACTACATAACTGGATTAATTTGGATACACTGGATGAGGTTTAATTAATGCAGCTAAACATGTGCTGGAGGCACTCGCCGTTTCACCATTCAGAATATTCAAGCTCAGACTTTTAATCTCCATCAAACTCTTGCGATCATGCTCAGATGGAACAAAAACCCAGAAACGTCACCAGCACTCCAGAACCAGGGTTGCCTGCTGTATTTGACTGATTAATACGGTGGCCACAAAACAATAAAAGACACTTTGAAATAGGTAATGTTAGCATTAGGGTAGGCTAATTCTGTCTCTGTCAGTGCTGTCATTTCCTCACTTCACTTGCACTCAGAGGGGCAGAACCCACTGAGGAGAAGGCGTACGAGGCCAGCAAAGGGAGCGGTAGCAACAAGTAGCAACTGCTATTTAAAAAAACTTCAAATCTCAAAATGTTTTGGGGCCGGATAAAAAGTACTCAGGTCTAAAAGCCACAAAAGCGTATAGGGCCCGGCTAACGATGCCTTTTGTGTGCAGTATGAATGTGAGGGAGTTGCTTTGGGTGGATTATTTTACAAAGCCAGACATAATACCCATTTTATGTATTGATTAGTAATAGATTTACATTAGCTGTGGCCTTAAAAGAAAACAAGTTTATTTGTCCAGAAAATAACCTTTCTTAGAGATATATAGTAACATATTTCAGCCGCAAGGGGGGCCAGCCCCCTAGCCCCGCTCCCCATCCCCTGGTCCTCCTGTTAACTCCGCCCGTGGCTATATCCGGCTTAACCCAACCACAGTCAGTCAAATCCAGTTGTAGCCAGCAAAATCCAGTCAAATCCAATGTGCCTTGTTCTTAGAAAGTCCAATTTCAGGACGGGGAGATTCTATTCCCTGAGAGACCTTCATCACGTTTTACACAATATACGGTATAGCCTCCCTGGTGGCACCAGCTCTCAGTGCAGCGATGCACCCCAAGATGTGCCAGTTAAAACCTAACTGTGCCAGTGCTGATGACTGGCAGTTCTATAGGGCAACACAAAGTCAACTATATCTTCCAGGAAGAGGCACCTCCCAGGGAGACAGTGTTCGAGTTGGCATGCAAAAAAGGAGCTCCTCTGTCAGAGGCTCTCTTGAATTGACTGAGAGTGATGGGTCCAGCTGCTGTGCTGCTAGAGGGTGGACGTAGAAATCTGAGTGGCAATTTCAAAAACTGAGAGAAGTGAAAATAGGGGATAAAATATAGTACGCTATATTATGTACAATACAAGTAAAGACATTTTGGGACAAGTCTTTGGAAATTATGGCTGTAAATATTCCCGGCAGCCTGCTCCTACCCGTGGTTCTGTCTTTGAGAGCGGTCCTGCACATCTCTATTCGGGCGGAGTGGAACGGAACGTAGCGGTCCTGAGGCGACGCCACCAGCACCACGTTCTTAAAGAACTGGAGTCCTGAAAAGGGAACAGACAAAAAGTACTTCTTTTTTTTTCACATCACAGCACATCCTCGCAGTGACAGCTCTGTGATCGATAAGGATTTGCGTCTCCTCCAATTTAGCCTGCTGGTCGAGAACCAAAAATCTTTAGATCCTCCTGCCAGCTCGGCGTTTGACAAAAAAGCACCCGTGTATTTCTGGCTCGTCCTCAAAATAAAAAGCACTTTGTTCACAGACACGATCGGGAAGCAGAGCGTAGAGCTAGCGGAGACTGAACATTAAGGAGCTGACTCGCAAAAAAACGAGAAATAGAAACGGAAAAACAACAATGATAACAAAGCGCGTATAAATATTTGATTAGACCGCAGGAGATTATTATTGGCTTAAATGTCTGCTACATACCTGGTTTCTGGCTTAATAGATAGAGGAATGTTTTCCGGGGGTCTGGGTGATCTCTAAAAGTGAGCTGTAACAGTGATCCAGATTTCTTCAGTTTCTGCATTAGCCACAGACCTGAAAAAAAAAAAAGGAAACTAATATGAAAAATAGAAAAGGATGAAAGACATTACTCTCTTCCCAATAGGCACCTGTCCAACTCTTTTAAATAGTCAAATAAACAGTGGATACACTCTATATTCCACCTTCAATCTAAACACAAACTCTAGGCTATTTACAGAAAAGAATACATTAATTATAATGAATGTAATTCAATGATAATGCATTGTGACAGAAAATTGTGGACAATCAGATTACAATTACCTTTTACAATTTTACAACCAATTTGCTTTGTGCAAAAATCCAAACTAAATGGCTCTGTTTGCTACTAGTGAAAACCAAGCATCACACAATTAAGACAAACCACAGAAAATAGAACAAGCAAGGCTTATCACATTCAAAATTAAGGCATTGTAGAAAAATGTGAGCTAAAAAGAAGTTGGCAGGTGTTAATACTGGGATTTAGAGTCCCTATTAAATGGACCCTGGCCCTACCACACCCAGGGAAAGGAACACAATGTGTATTTCAGTTGCATTTAAAATTGAGTTTTGGGTGTGTTATCGGCTAATCACCACCATAAGATAGGTATATTTCAATTGTCCTTAATAAATACTTAAACTGAACTGCTCAAGTATGTGAGCTCTGTGAATCCCAAGCGATGATTTTTGCAAGTTTACACCCATTTTGTTCAAAATCTTTTTTTTTTTTTCTTGGAGCTGATTATAACCCTTGTTCTTGCCTGTGCTGACAAGGGTACTGTTGTTGTACAATGTGCCCAGGTGGGGGCCAGACAGCGAGAGGAAGGTGTGCAGCTTGCACAGGTAACAGCGGAACCGAGGCCGTGTCAGCACGGAGCGAATGATGACGTTTCCCAGGGAGTGTCCTATGAAACTGAGGACAGAACAGGGACAAAGTCAATAAATGTCATCCTATTTTTTTATGGGTGCCCTGAAAATAGACAGAATTCTTAATTAAACACACTCTTTCAGCTAATTAAATGAAATAATCCCTTAGAAACTCACTGGGAGTTCTATGAACGACTAACATAAACATTGAAAGTGATTACACTTCATCAACAGTTGATAAATGCAACCAAACATAGCGGGAATTACTTTTTATTGTTAATTTACTGAAGCGTATGCAGTTTAAATATGGTGTCCTTTGTGCAAACACATGGTATTTTCACTCTAATTTAGAGACCACAGTGCTAACCATATAGTGCCACGGTTTCTTGTTTAAGCTTCTTACTGTATTTTCAAGGTGAATTATTGATACATTATTATACGTGATACATTATCATTATTAACATTATCGTTATATTTTTCACAATATTGCATTAGAAAATGTCATTTTATAGCTAGCTACTAGCTATAATAAAAACCTAATATTTATCATTCCTATGTATAGACAAATAAGCAGTGCTAGGGTAATGTAGTAAATAGCACTGATGCATCAGTTTAAATTCCAATTTTCATATAATTTTTTGTGAAAATGTTAATCTGCTTATGCTGGACCTGGGACATGTTAAATAATTTTTGCTTCAGGAGACAATTTGATTGATATAAATTGTACTGGTGATTTGTTAGGTATGCATTTTAGTGTATGTCCAACACTCCCACTGAACAAGTTCATACAGAACCAAACGAGTTTATTAGAAATCATTTAATGAGCTATTAATGCTTCAGAGAACAGTTCTTAGGCAGCCTAATATACAGTAGCAACAGTTCTGCATCTTCTTCCCCTACCAGTTAGCAGTCAATAACTTTGAGCCTGAATCTGACTCAGTCGTATTAGGTGCAGATAACAGGTGAATCGACAGTACACCACCTTAGTTTTAGGCTATAGGAACCAAGACTTTGCATTATTATTGAAGCTTTGTCATGTTGTTGTCCTACTCCAGTAACAGATTGTTACATATCTGTGCAATAACCCCCTGAAGTACAATTATTGTCAGTGGAACCTGTACATGTATACTTTTAAAATATTTATTTTGAAAAGCAAATACAAATAGATAATTAAAAGACAAAGGTTATAACACAAAACATGTATCATCACAGCTTGTGCTCACCACAATGCATTATACTCGCAGAGCGCACTTACCATGGTAAGCGCCCGGATAATTAATGTGACAGAAACACAAGGGAGCTTGGAGACCGTCATAATTTACATATGAGAATATTTCTCCTGTCACTGGCAGTTTGTAATAGGTCAATATTAATACTAATGAGCTGGGAACAAATGATGCATAAGTGTTGGTGTCAACGAGCATGATTTTGCTAGGTCAGATAACTTTGTAGAACCAAAGTGTTCTGCAATTCATCACTGCCACCTAGTGTCCATGAAAACGACATTGCTCGACTGAATGATAGTCATTGTGAATAGGACCATGTCACATACTACAACTGTAGATGAGGACCGAATTTTCCTCCAATTCCAAGTAATTGCATAAGAAAGACATTCTCTGACCTTATTCTACCGATGGTCAGGTTGTAGAGCTGGATGTGCTGGATGATTTCGTCAAGCAGTCTGTCAGTCATCGTGTCAAAATCTGCAAAGGTGTCAGTCTGTAGGACATGAGAAAAAAGGCAAGTATGAGAAGGCAAGTATGAGAAGGCAAGTACGATATCTGCGGACCTCAGATAAATGTTTAGCAGGAGAAAGTAGTAGCATAGTATTTAATAGAGGATATTATGCAAAAATCTTATTGTAATGTTCTCCTCGCGTTTTCGCACATCCTAATGTGAGGGATCAAATTCCTATTACTACACGAATACAAATATGATATTACAGAACACAATATTACAGAGGTGTTCATTAGCCAAGAATGTACTTTTCACAAATAAATAAGCTTAACTAGTCACCTTGTTTGGTTCTTGCATTGTTTGTCAGCATACAACATCAAGTGCTCATAACTAGGTACATATTTAGGTGTTGTGCAACTCAGTTGTAAGCATGTAGGAATAACCCCGATTTATCCTACTCAAATGCTGTGTAAATACTCTGTGTGTAAATACAAAGCACTCCATTTCTAAGAATACTTTTCAGCTTTACACATGTGTAAATATGTTCTCCTCTTCTTAACCTTAGAATAAAGTATATGCACACACATACAGTACCATATACACCAATTATGGCCTGAGTTTTTGCTCTTTCTTTTCATAATAAATGAGCTCCTAAAATGCATCTTATTTTTAAATCTCTGTACCCTCTTAGCAGAATTTTCAAAATCCTGTTCCTGCACATAAAAAATGTTTGAGTAAACAAGATCACGTGGAACAAGTGTCTGTTCTTCATCACGGCAACTAAAAAAAAGGTATTTCTGTTGAAAAACTACACTTACTGCTAGAATTGCCTGACAGTCTTAAAACTAACCAAAGCCACTTAACATTCTGAAAGTCATACAGCCTACAGTCTCAAAATGAACACGAACTGACAAGGCTAGTTTAAGCACTTTAAAAACTGTGAAGGAATCGTCTTCAATGCTGGTAGAAACTGAAACTAAAATGTTAAAAGCAAACGTTACAGCATCAATGTATTTTTTTGACACAAATTTCCATTCCGTTCAATCTCCGTTCCATTCATATGCATACTCTCTAAAAATAAAATAAAAATTCTGCTTGTACAACTAAAATAGTACGGGACAGATGCTATCCATACAAGTAAGGCGACACTATAATTGCAGTTATGTGCATTGCTCTCGGACACAAGAGGAACACCCCAATCCTAGAAAAAAACAGCAACTTTCTAATTACTATCGTTCTACAGTCCCTGAGCATTGCACCACAATACAGCCTTTTATCCACATAATGTTGATTGAGTGGCAGTGAGTGCGAGATGAGAGAATATGTCATTTTTCACAATTAACGTGTGAAGCTACACTGTGAATAATTTGAATGCACTGCACCTGATTCCGTTCAGACATGAGAAAGTCCAGCCTCGACCCAGGTAGCCCTAACTCAATGAAGGTTTTCACCAGCCGTAAATCAGCACTGTTCCCTGGTGGAAACCAGAGGACATAGCATTATGAGCAGTCTTTTCAATCTACTAAGATGATAAAATGCATTTTTCTCTATGTAAATCAACTGCTCAAAAACAATTCGCTTGACAGTGTGCAATTGGGTCATCCTTTCAATAGCGTGTTTATACTTCTCAAAAATCGGTACGAAAACAGTACTACAAAATCATCTTTTCCCTGCAAATTTGGCAAACTAGATGTAAACAGGTAATTACATTTCCATTTGATTGGTTTGTGTGTACTGAAATAAATTAATCGGATCCCTTAGTTTGCTGTGTATCAACCTTGATAATACTGTTCACTGAATATTTCAGTGACCTTACAATAAAGAACACTATTAATACATAAAGTACCACATACACCAATTGAAATGGATTTTTTTTTAAAATTAGGACACTATCAACGGCTATTTCATATGTACGTACATTTATATACATTTTAGCAAGACGTGCGGCATAATCTGTAAGACGTCCGAATGTCAAGCCATATTCAAATCCCTTTTCCTGAACAGGGGTTCGATCTCTGTCAGGGCACCTCCTGTGCAATCATTCCCTCTCTATCAGTTACGCTCTTTGCTTTCTCCCTGTCTGAATAAAACAAAACATAAGAAGGGTGCCAGAATGTGCTGTCCTTCTTTTGTGTCTGTCTTCACCTGAATTATTGTGTATATGTACTGTAATATTAGCTGTCTAGGTAAATCTGTCATATATCAAAGGTAGTGTCTCATATTCCTATATGCCTTCTTCCCTTCATGCACGTTTTGTTTTCATTGCATTGTACTGTAAACTTTTTTCTTTTTAAACTGGCTAGTAGGCTCAAGTAAATTCAATTAAATGTTGCATTTTGTGAGGGCTAGCATAGCAGAGCTCTTGTACGCACACTCGAGGGCTGTTCTATGAATGTCACGCTCTCACCGTCAAGGCCATGGACACAGACCACCAGGTGGATCCCATCATCAAACTCCTCCTCGTCCTCCTCGGGCAAGAAGTAGGGCAGGTCGGAGGCCAGCTGTGGAAGACTGCTGTACAGCGTGGCCTGAAAGCTGAGGTGGACCATTAGCACCTCTTTCATCTTGTGGAAACTGGGAATGGGAGCAGCGCGGGGCGACAGTGCATGAAAGACCGACAATGGGAGCGTGCGTTGAGATGACATCGCTACAGGTATGTGCACTGCACTGGGAAGCAACCAAGCCATGGCTAGAACATCGTCTAATGCAAGAGCAAACATCGTTCATTTAATTGGTAATGCTCTACATTAAGTTGCACCTATACTTGTGTAGTTAAATTGTAACTAATTTGGTAACAAGAGGTTATTACTGAGTAACTGCAACGTAGGTAACATGGAACAGCAGTTAGTGGTATTCTTAATTACGCATGTGAAACAAGGCCAGCCCTGTTACATCTCTCCTGCCGAAATGAAATAACTCCATATCATAAAGACACATTGTGACATTAACATGCAAGGTTTATTTGTTGTATATGTGGTCTATGATTGTAAATAAAATACCTTTAAATATTCACATGCGTAATTAAGAATACCGTTAACTGTTGTTCCATGTTACCTACGTTAGAGTCACTCAGTAATAACCTCTTGTTACCAAATTAGTTACAATTTAATTACACAGGTATAAGTGCAACTGAATGTAAAGTGTTACCATTTAATTTATATTAAATAGATAGTATGCAATTATATCATTACACTGTTATAATTGTTGCATTTGGTTATGTGCTGACAGATTGAAAATCTTTGCTTTGATAAAGCAATATTTATAAATCATATACTTTTCTCTCATCTCATATCAGTTCTGATCATGCCTGTCCCCTAGCGCTTGGGTGGGCACTCACTTGAGCATTCTCTCATTGGTCTCATCATCTGAGCAGAAGGATAAAGAGGTGGTAAGCCCAAAGGAACCCAGTGGCTGCCTGGTAATCGGGGAAGTAGCTTGACGGGCAGAGATTCCAGTGACGGAGGGGGATTCCCGGAGAGCAGAGGAGAAAGGCAGGCACGTTGGAGCACATGACACTGACAGGTTCACCACCTCAACTACCTTCTTGTTCACAAAGGCCAGGCCTGAACTGGAGATATTTGTCATTTTATCTTCAGCCTCAAAGAGAGCGTGTTCTTTTCCCTGAGCCGGAGCACCAACCTGGCAACCGCTACCTTCCTGTGCGAAGTCCAGAAGTTGGAGTGGCCGTTGCAGTTGATCCAACAGCCCGTGCTCCTTGTCCTCCAGCTGAATTTGATGGAAACTTTGCTCATCCTCATTCACTGAATCAATCGAAAATTCTCCCATATCTTTATTGAGCTGGCATTTTTTATGCTTGCAGAAAGGAGTTTCACAACCGCAACCTTCCACATCCAGTCCAAATTGCTCTGGACCCAGGTCAAATTGCTCAGGACCTTCCAGTTGCTCCACACTACTATTTTGACTGTCAGACAGACTCCCAACTGTTTTAGAAAAGGCAGAGTCCTCAATACCTTGCTCCTTAACATACTGCTGAAATAGCAATACTTCTGGTACTCTGCTTAAAACTGATTTTGTACCCTCGATGTCCATGGTCTCTGGAATGCCTGGTTTCCCAGGGTCATCTGGAACTTTTGAACTATCATTGCCCTTCATGGAGGGCATAGGTTCTTGCAAGACTGGAGTTCTTCCCCAGTCAAACATGGTACTGTCCGTTGCGTCCTCAGGAGAGTTTATCTCCTCGCAAGGACTAAAGTGCTTGATAGCGTCGCAAGCCTCATCGCGCTCTGAGCCACCGGCCCCCTCGCTCCCTGTGTCTGGGTCTTGGTTAGCGAGCTCCTGGTCTTCTTCTGTGTCCTCTGGGCTGCTGATCTGGGGGGCGGAAACAGACTTGGTAAGCTTGCTGAGCTCCACCTCCTGCTCCTCTTCCTCGTAGGGCAGAGAGCTGATGGAGGTGAGGGAGGCCTGGATCCCGCTGGGCAGACTGGCGTTACTCTCCATCTGAAAGCCCTCCAGGGAGCTTCGGTGGGCCGCGTGCCTCCTTATGAGGTTCTGTAGGATGTCCCGCTCGCTGGAGAAGTCCAGCGGCCGGGCTCGTACCTCGGGCCATGCAGCTGAGCTCGGCTCGCTCTCGATGCCAGAGTCGGAGATGACCGAGGAGGACCTCTTCATGGCTTTGAGGCCACCGCGACCGCTGCTGTGCGTGCGCTCTGCCCGGAGGAAGAGGTCCCCCCGCCGAGAGTTGGCTCCCGTGCGGGGGCTTGTCTGCTGTTCCAGCGAAGAGTAGTCAGAAGTGGACAGACTGGTCAGCAGCATGTCCTCGTTTCTGCAGTCCGTTGGCAGCTCTCTGCATGTAACGCTGTCCTTGCTCATGCCCGTGTCACTCCCATTGTCCTTTATAAAATCCTTGCTCTCTGATTGGTTCTCCTCTAAATCACGAATACAAGGTGAGCTTTCAGCATCAGAGCTGTGAAAATCAGCGTCCAGGTCGCTGTTTGACGACAATATTCGCACAACATCTCCTTGATAAGGGTTTGAGTTGCTGAGCCTGACTTCAATATATTTCACACCCGTGCTACAGCTTTCCTCAGACTCAGCTACGCTGGTCTCTGTGGGGGTTTCTCCCTCCGAATCCTCGCCGTGAGAATCGCTCCTATCTTCAGAGGGGTCAACTTCCACACAGAGATTATTGCTTTTCCCCTGCTCTTCTATTAAAGAGACATAAATAGGCAGGTCTGTACAGTCTTCAGCGAAGGAAAGACCCTGGATTATTGCTGGTGAGTGAGAGTCTAGTGGGTCTTCTACAATGGTATCGTTGGCAGAAGTGGCAGGTGAATCAGAGGTGGGTTTCTCACTGGTAAGGGCAGGGGGAGTTGGCACGTGTGACACACACGATGATATGCTATCTGAATTCTGACCTAGGATTGAAAAAATAAACAATAAATAAGCAATTCAATTCAATAAGGTCAATTCAATTTCTGGGATGTTCGTAAGATATATAGATATATATAATATAATAAATACATATTTAAAATACTGACCCATATAAGGAAACTCAACATATCTGTCTTCAAAGATGATAGGGAGACTACTCCAGTCGCCATCAATATCTAGGCACTCGATGGGCAGGGGTGGCATCCCGGTCAGGCAGTCTGAACTCCGGACCTCCAGAGAGATCTGCCCATGTCTGGTAATCCTGCACAGAAGGGAGTTTCAACAGCAGTCAATCACCTTATTCGCCTTATCCGCATGCCTGCAATGCACCAGAAGGAAGACAAAACATTTCCAACAGCCTTTTGAGGATGTGGCAGTGGTACAACGAAGCTCAGAGATAGTCGAAACCTCATCCACCACTACGATCTTTACCTCCCATCAGCGCCTTTACACAAAAGCGCTAAATAACTCAAATAAATAACAACTCCTAGCTCAGAGATAGTCGAAACCTCATCCACCACTACGATCTTTACCTCCCATCAGCGCCTTTACACAAAAGCGCTAAATAACTCAAATAAATAACAACTCCTAGCTCAGAGATAGTCGAAACCTCATCCACCACTACGATCTTTACCTCCCATCAGTGCCTTTACACAAAAGCGCTAAATAACTCAAATAAATAGCAACTCCTAGCTCGGAGATAGTCGAAACCTCATCCACCACTACAATCTTTTCCTCCCATCAGTGCCTTTACACAAAGGCGCTAAATAAATCAAATAAATAACAAGTCTATGAGGGGGAGACTAAATACTTACAGTTCTTCCTGAAAAGTCAAAGACAAATCTTTGGCGTGTTCTGTGAAAAAGTATGCTTCAGAAAACCGCCTGACCTGCAGCGAAAACACAGAGACTGATTACATTTACAGTGTAAATTTGCCAAAACGTTAAATATTTACTTTATATTCATAATTAGAACACAGAAAAAAAAGTCAGTGGATGCTTCACACACTGTGTTTATGATCCTGAATCTCTTTGTTTTAGCTGACTGCTTGACTGGAAACCAAAGACCTTTGGAGAGCTTGTTATCTTTACTAATTGCATAATGGAATGCAAATGGCAACAGGCAGATTTAATTCAAAGGCAAACTCTCTTGTGAGATGGTCCATTTATTTTTCAGGCGATGCATCACAAAAGCATTCATCTGAGTCCTTGCACAAACCCAAAAACCACAGTAGTCTTAGTGACTTGACTTTAATTTGATGGATTAAATGTGTGACTGCAATTATTAAAAACAAACTTCATTACAATGGAATTAATTAGTCATCTGGTGGGCAGAAGCATACAAATGTATCTACAATAAAATTGGCATCTTTTCGTTTCAATATTCATTTTTCCTGCAGACTGGAATTGTCACTGTTGTAGAGGCATCATCAAGGCAACATCCTCTGCAGTCTACGAGCTACACGGTCATTGCATTAGATACTTAAATAACAGACATCCTTTTGACCAGAGGAGTTACCCTAATGGTGAGTCAGGGGGTACCCTATCAACTGAAACCCTCCCTCCCCAGGTGTTGCTATGGCCAATTATGCACTGCTCTGCAAGGGCTGCTGGCCACAGTCAACATCAGAGGTGGAAATCCAGGGAACATAAAGTAAATGTCCTACCATGTGTTTCTTCCACTCATAGACTCAGCCAGCTGATTTCACTAATTAGTTCTACCTCCTAGCTGAATAATTATGTTAATTAGCAAATCCAGGTGATTGGAGCAAAATACTGGGGAGGACTTTTGCTTTATGTCCACTGGATGTCCACCTCTGGTCAGCATTGGCTCAGTGATTTGATTCAAGATAGCTATACTGGAAACAAGTGTTTTACTTACAGTGGAAGATAACTACTAACTGCCTCATATATAATATAATATAATATAATATAATATATATAGAAGACTTTTAAATTATTTCTGACAAGTGGACATGAATCTTTTAATTAAAAGGGCTTCCTTAGCATTAAACACCATCATTATTGAATGAAAATCGGATGATGTGGGTAGTGTTGTTAACCTCTAAACTGACATCTTAGCCAGAAGCACCACCTACTGTGCATTCTCCATTACAAAACATTGAGCGCACAAACACCAGTCTCATGACATGGGAATCGGTAGCGTGGGGACTTCGCTGGGCTCACCCTTAGGGTGTGGTGCTCCTGAGCCAGATAGGACAGAACCTCGGCTCGTAGCACCACTGCCCCCAAGAACTGGGCCCACAGGGAGGAGAGGTGAGCACACAGCTGGGTTAGGTCTCTGCTGATCTGCTCCGCCACCTTCTCCTGGCCACCGTTTTTCAGCTGCGCGGAAAAGCAGGGAGATTCAGGGTGTTAAACTAAGCAGGGCGATTGTTTTCCATAACATGCACTATGGTTTAGTGCAATGTTTCAATTAGATTCCTAAGCTCTGGAATTACATTTTAAATAGGTAAATAGCTATGATTACGGTGACTGAGACGTACAAATCATCGCAACATTATCAAAGCAGGAATGCAAATCGGAAAACACAAATACATTATGAAAACATAACTACAAAAAATAAACGCAAATACAAAAGTGTGAAGAAAGAGAGTTAATCTCTGAAACACAACTGCAAATGGAAAAACACAACATTACAGAAATGTGCAGCATAGGACCGAAATACAGGTGGCACCAGCCACCATTTTTATCTGCACCACAGAACTGTATAAGAACCAT
The DNA here is from genome assembly GCA_022702515.1 of Ilyophis sp. 1 JC-2022. Lineage (NCBI taxonomy): Eukaryota > Metazoa > Chordata > Actinopteri > Anguilliformes > Synaphobranchidae > Ilyophis > Ilyophis sp. 1 JC-2022. The sequence goes on along the minus strand of CM040395.1, from coordinate 44,028,242 downwards.
CTGATTGACTAGCATTAAGTATGAATCCAAGAACTAAAAAAAGAAGAATAATTCTCCCTTTTTCTTTTCCTCATAATCTGGAATGCCAAATCATATATCCAGGCCTGTCAATTGACAGCTCCCTTTGTTGAGTTGGGAAGATGTATGCTTGGATAAACCTTTGTTCGGAAAGCCTCCGTCACACCTGCACCATTCACATCTGTGAGGATGCTGAACTGAGCAGGAAACACGCCTGCAGGTAATAGGCCACAAAGAGCACCAAGGCAGTGGACTTCTAAGAGCACTCGCAGGTGTATGTAGCTCATAATGGGTATATAGCATTCTCCCAGACCAGGCTACCTCAGACGAGCTGCAAGGTGTTCTTTAAACCACTATAGGTTTTCTGTAGTGCCTACCAGGGTCATCGCCACTGGCATTCAATCTTTTTTTCCCGCCTAAAATTATCAAGCAAAAAAATTGCACACATGTTCGGATTAAATTAAGAGTTTTACAGTATCTTTGTTTGAAAAATGAGTTTGTTTCAAGAGCCCAGGCGCCATTGCTGAAGGCACTCGTGATGCAGAAGGAATTATTTTGCCTTTGACTTCTTGACAAATGATTTAGTAAGTCAGGAAACACTCTGATACCGCTCCCCAATCTCTACATCAGCCTAAACTCTGCAGGCAAAGCCCTGTAGCCTCCATGCCCTGGGCTCTGCCACACTACTACACAAAGACTTCAAAGGCTTCATGGAATACACGTTTTACAAACTTATCCTGGGGGAATTCCAGGAATTTCAGCAAATTATTGTCGAGCAGTTCAGAAATCGACACAGTGAAGAACTGCCATGACCCTCACATTTCTTTTCAGGGTTGTCACACAAACAGTGTATAGGTTTTATTCCTCCTGTTAGCATTCTGTGCTATTTATTTTGTTCTTTACTGTTCTCTCTGAGACAGTTTTTCTTTGTTTGTTTCGTATTGGTTTTACCCAGCCAATGATTTTGAACCAATCGTTTCAGTTTAATAGGTTTTTGCTGACGTTCAATAGTTCTAAAGCAAATGGCAGAATACTGAAAATGACATTAAAAAAATCTATGGGCATTGATGAATGAAACGGCCGAAATGAGAGCACGACCCACATAGATGCACAAAAGGTGAAGCACAAAAGACAAGTCCACAAATGTGAAGCATTGGTCTTCAAAGCTGTTGACGCAGGTTAATAACTGAAGTACGATTTGAAATATGTACTAACCTGTAGCTCAATTGACAGCTGATTTAGCGTCTCCTCAATTGGCAGCTCCTCTGTTGAGAAAATAACTCAAATGTAAGTAGATACGTGACAAAACATTTTTTATAAAAGCAGTAGTTCAGAAAGGAATGTTCAGGGGAGGTATCTCGCCAGAAACTTTGACAGACTGCTGCGATTTGACAGACTATTAACTGTGAATTTCCAAACAACTATGGAATATCCCCCCAGTTTCCCTTATTTTTAGTAAAAATGGAGAAGAGACTGTTGTTCCAACAATATAGTGTAGTTGATCCTTCTCACATTAGACTGGATCCACCCACATGTTTGCAAAATTTTGATTTTCCACCACAGACATAGCGGGGTCCAGCCAGAAGCCTGTTGACACACTGTATACCTAACACATCATGGCTAGACCACCTCATGACTAAAAAGATTTACGGCAAGCCTATTTTTGTTCAGTGACATGTTTATCCACACTGATGCTCATCAACTATACAATAACTCATTTTGTTACTTTTAATGCAACGTTTTACTGTCAAATAAATAAACTGTCACCCAGTTTCAACAAAGCTTCATCAACCTCTTTGAATCAAAACAGGAGTCCTATGAGTGCATATATGTTTATTTTGCTTGTCGGCTTTTTCATATGAACATTTGGAGTAAGCATTACCAGTATTTGTTATAATAATAATTATTAGTATTATTATTATAAATCTTTTTACATAAAATCCATATTAATAATATTAATATTATTTTTAGAAATTACTCAAAAGCTTTGGAGAAATGGGGAATGGACCCAAAAAAAGTGACCCTTACCCATCTCTGCCTGTGTAAACTCTGGGATCTCCTTCATCAGCATCACGTAGTATGTGTGTAGGCCTCTGTGTGCTGCCAGCAGGAGGCGACAGAGTCTCCGGTGCCACATATGCGCTCTCTGCAGGCAGTTCTCAGACGGTACATAGAAGCTACCCTGGAGAGATGAGTGCATAAGATTCAAACCCCTGGCCAGTCCTATTTTACCAAACGTAGCTAGTGTGTGTGTGTGTGTGTGTGTGTGTGTGTGTGTGTGTGTGTGTGTGTGTGTGTGTGTGTGTGTGTGTGTGTGTGTGTGTGTGCACGGGTGTGTGTGCGTGGCCTACTTTTCAACTGCCTGAAGTGGAAGAAATATAACAGCTCAACAGAACATTTCTCTCTCCTTTCACACACTTGTAAAAAAACATGTGAATAGTATTTCCATTTCGAACCATTTCTACGGTACTGCCTGCAGCTACTTCTGTGTGACTTTGTCATTGAAGTCACATATATGAAGGAAGTCACTTCAGGGAGTGAGGAAATAGGAAAGAGAACTGTGTAAAACCTCAGTGAGTAAATTAGGATCACATGGTGGACAGGATTGAATTACCCATTAAGCACAGCTTGTCTTAAGCAGTAAAAAAGAAAAATATAAACTATGCTTCTATATTATTCCTTTTGAGTTGCATTTCATTTTGTGGGGTTTTCCTCTTCGATTTATATGTTCATTTGACAACATTGTGAAAGCACATACATAAATTAATTAATAAAATGCAGCAGATAAGGGGTTCATCTCAATTGTCTGTCCAGCAGATGGCCCTCTAAGCACATATTATTCTACTGCTGTGTCTGAATTGGACACATTGAATTTGCTCAGAAAGATACGCATAATACAGAAACACAGTGACAACTGAACATCCCGTTGTTTGGGTAGTATAGCGTCCTGATTTATCGATACATTACAATACAAGCAGCACACATAGATTAATCAAGAAGAAAGCTTTTTTTTCATTTACAACTCCAAACAGGACGGTATTAGTGGGTCCCCATTGACAGATGCGACACCGGTTACTAGCATGCGCAAGAAAAAATGTTTGTTCATACCTGGAGCAATGTTTTTTCTTCCGGCTATTGAACGTCCCCACGGACCAACATTCTCATGTAATGTTTGTATTTCTGTATGTACTGTAATTTTCCCTGAGGTTGTAAAATCTCTCCCTATCATCAAGTCGATGTGTGCTCTGTAATTGTTGCTTTTCTGTAAGGCCAATCCAGGAAGGAACATCTGTATGTTTACTTTCATTCTTTTTTTCTCCAGTTTATAGAAGGCCACGGTGCTGGTAATGTGAGCGGAGGTTAGGAAATACACATTTTTCCTAAACCTGTTATTATCCGCAAACAGAGGTTCCTTTCAATAATAATGCCTCAATGACGTAAATCATCTGTTTTCATCAAAATTGACGAGGTATTAGTTTAATTCTAAAATGAATAGCATCAAACAATTTATAAAACAAATTCTATATCCTCCACAATTTATTAAAACAATTATAGTTAAAACTTCAAAAAAATGGCACTTACTCCAGTCACCACTATATTGTAAGGATTGCAATATTTTGATTGGGTCTTATAGCAGCCAGAATACCTTAATAAGTGCAACACATGGTAATACACCATAATTGCAGTCAAAACCATGCATAATGTTAGCCAGCATATGGAACATAGATTTTCAGAGGACTTGTGCCTTTTGATTTTATGTCTCTAGAACATAGTGTTATCTTACATTATAATACCATTATAATCACATGCTTCATAACCTAATGTGGCTTGTTATAAGGTGGTCATATTGTTTATGTATGTAAAGGGCAAGAGTTATGGGCATTCCTTAGAGCTCATAAAGGCATTATGAATGCCCACTGTTACCTAATTAACACAAATTTACCTAGAAAAGAACACAACCATGTGCAGCACATTAGCTGTCCTTGTATAAGGATTGCATGCAGTAGCTGGTTATCGTGCAGTAGTGGATTATATACAGTAGCTGTATTGCATGCAATAAACTGAATTTCTTTGGGAATATTGGGTGACTGGTGGATTAATCCCCTTGCAGGCCACTGCAGTGCACCATGGGATATGGCTGCATATCCTGGAGCTCACAACACGTTCCATCTGCCCCCTAAACCGACAGGGTTCGGGGGTAATTCTGCTTCAAAAGCAGCTGTGAAGCAGTATGGAATCCAGTAAAATGCTATAATGGCACGTTTAAAGGGTGATCCTGGTCCTATAATACAGAAGGAGTCGTTCATTCCACATACTCAAGAAAAGTACCATGTTCCAGCATGAATCTGTTTGAGGTGAACACCACAACTGTGCTAGTTTAGCAAGTCTCGTCACCTTTGGACCTTACTCAGACCATTGCAAGCCTGAGAAAAATGTATCTGCTTAAGATGTTTGTTTCCTCGTTCTTTCAAGTGACCCTGGAAGACTTCTGTGCTACTAAAGCATGAAGCAGTAGTCAACCTGAAGAAAGGAACTGAAGGTGTAAATTTCACAGCAAGCGCTTCCCCTCCCAACTTAATTCTATTTTTAAAAATTGCCTGCCTTTTTTTGTTATAATTTGTGCACACAGAGTTGTGCGAGAATTCAGCTGATACTGTTGGAATTAATGCTGTGGTAAAAGCAAGTTTCACAATTAAAGCGGTTTCCTTATAAATAAAATGTAAAAAACCAAAAACGCAGGCCTGTCAAACGATTTGCTATAAAGTGAGAAAGTGCTGAAACTGCTCATGCTCGGGGTCAAGCTCTTAAATAAATAATGGCGGAGGCAGCGGGACTTCGCTGTACAAATTTCACCTGCAGGCACGTGGCGGTAAACCAGAGCTCATTACTGTGATCAAAAGAAGACCCCCTTGCTCTTCTTAACGGGTTACTTATTAAAGGACCCCACGGGGGGTGGGTGTAAAATCACCAAACGGGTGATGGGGGGGGGGGGGTGCAGAAACAGCTCTCATAACAATTTACCGGTCCCAATATCCAACGTCCATGAGGAAAAAAACTGAGGTGTGTCAGAAAAAATGTATACCCAACCAGCAGGTATAAATATATGTTGTTAGTGTTAGGTAGAGGTATTCGTGGATCCCAACAAATATGGGATGCATTTGTGCCATCGCCAATTGTGGCAACAGATTTATGGTGTTTTTTGAAAGATTTTCTATATGCCCATCCAGGTCCATTGTGTAAGTTAGCTGTGACATGAGCAATGAGAAATATATCTCAAGACTACACAGTTTGTCAAAATGTTGATATGGACCGTTGTATATGATCATAAAATAACCTTATAACAGGGCTTAACATGCTAAATACCAAACTTCTCCTTTAACACAAATTCAGTACAACATATTCCAACATATTCCCACATTCTCCTTTTCCTGTCACACAGTATTATTTCAGATTTTACTAAAATGTAGCCACACTGTGAACCTTTACGATTCAAATGGCTTGGTGCTCATTAAAAAGAGCAAAAAGGTTTAAGCCGTGGCAACTTCCTGCAATTAAGGCACGGAATAGTTATTTAATTTGGGACATTAATTTAGTGTTTTCTAAATTTGTCGGCCAATTTGGGTTTTGTAAGCTGTGAATCGATGGAGTGTACCACTAAGCTAACAACTGTAGGGGGCAGCGTAATTTATCGCCTTAGTTACAATGCTGCTGCTCCAGGACCTGAGTGATGACTTCTCTTGTTTCCAGTGACGTACAGCGCCTAACACTGCTCATTCTATTCTTCCCAACTCTCAATCTCCTAAGTCCTCGAGGGTAATGGATCAAGGCTGTAAATTAGATCAATCGACTCCAAGATTTACATGTGTCCAACGGCACTCATAAAAGGCTCCCTACTGGACAATCGCACAGTGGGAAACTGCAGGCTGCAAACTGAACAGTGAACACAGCACGACATAGTAGACACAGTAGATTAACATGTCGATCACCAGAAAGCAATACTATCATTTATTGTTTTGTTCTGAAGGAACACCAGCATCCTGTGTAGTGAGAACAAAGGGGGGAAAGCAAGGGGTTATAATTAGAGGTCAACATCTTTTCCTTTTGTTCCACTGAGAAATGCAAAGTTGCTCACATTCCCCATTCATAAAGGTTCCGGATCGAACACAGGTGAACCGTGATGAGGAAAGCCTGTAATCCAGAAAAACAGGACATCTGGTCTTCAGAAATAAAAACTAGACCCATGGGAAATAGGAAATGCATTCCAGAATCCCAGCAGATTTTATAATGTGAGCCTAAATGGAGGCTATACAACACATAGACATTGAAGTGCTTCTGAGACACATGGTAGCCAGTGACATTCATTTGGCATTCTCAAATGTCAGACGCTCATATCTCAAAGTTTGAGCTTGGGTTTCCTCATTTTAAGAACCCAGTCCTATAAGGACACATATCACTGTAAAAACAGCAATATTCTAATTATTATTAATGAAGGAATCAGGTGAGACAGAGCTTCAGGAACAAAAAAAAAGGTGGCGCTATGATGCGCTAACAGTGACACGGTGACTTCAACCAATCATAACGTTAAGACATATTTGATAAAACCATCTGATTGGGTCAAATGAGTTGTAGGAGTAACTGACAGCACATACTGTAGTTCCAGTTATTACGTGGTTCCTATTGCCACGCTTTCCCACCCAAAGGGGGCTCAGCTCATTTGCAGTGAATGACTTACCTCTGTGAGAACAGGCTTGCAGTATCCACCTCCGAACATAAGATTTTCTATCGACATGGCAGATGGATCGGTTCCGTTCTCTGGGGAACCCTTTCCCAGCCACGAACCCTTCCCTGAACGAGTGAAGCTGTAACAAGTAGAGAACCCTTTTCCCTCAATACAATCAATAGAGCAGGATCAACGTGTAATGTGAGGGTAAACAATTAGGAATAAATCTATTTCAGTTCAATGCAAAACTACAGTATGTTCATTGGCTATTTTTGGAATCTTTATTTATTTATTTACTTATTTATATTACCTGATGTACAATTACCAATACAATGTGTTTCTTAACTCCACCCTAATTTTGTTTAAACATTTCATAAATGGTCTCCAATTAAGCCTTTTAAGAATTTCTTGGTGATGTTACTTACGATTAATTACATCAATATATATGGTATTTATAAGACTGGGATGAACTATGTTACATATTAAATACAGGTAAATATGACGAAAACTGAAATGATAAACGCATGGTAACTCAATCAACATAACTGTCGGCACTGGTACACTACCTGATCAACGGCTGATGTAAGGCGATCAGTGAGGCATGGATGGAGACAGAGATGACAGAGAGGTGAAAGTAGTCAAACATGACGGGGACGTGGTGGTGCAGCCCCCGCCGGGGGTGGAAGTGGAGGCCCAGCGTTCGACTGCTTATCAACGGGACCGTGGTGATCTCGCTCAGCCTGGAGACCACACCACGGAGGGAGATGAATCACTTCAAAGAGCACGCTCAATTTATCCCTTCATTTGAGACCACAGTTCAACAGATAGGTGACAGCCAAGGACCATGCATGTCTCTGGATGTCAGAACTGTGGATCTACAATATCTACAATGCTCTTGTATCTGCAATGTCAGTGCCAATGCAAATCATATATTTTTAACAAACACACACACACACACACACACACACACACACACACACACACACTCACCCATGCACACAAGAATTTGTCCATTAATGCTGATATATCACTTTTTTCTTTGGAATTAGCAACAAAATATTCAGTATTGATAAAAAATGGCAGTATATTACAAAACTAACACAAATTTTTCTGTACACATAAATGTATAAATATGAACTTGATCTTTGATAAATGACTGATTATTTAGACACCCTTAATGCTTCTTCAAGCTCACATCATGTAAATAAAAATGCTCGATTGAGATAAAACAGGTAAATGGGAATATTTATGGGAACTATACTAGTTAAAAATAATTACCATTAACCCTAAACTGAAAAAATACATTCTCCACCATATGTTTCATAGAAAAGGTACAGAAATACAAGAGAGAAGATTCTCCTTACAGTCTACAAATAATTGGATCATATTTAATGAGCTAATTGTAATATAGCTCCAACTGTGAGTTCAAATGGCATGATTAATTTCTCAGCCACACGTTTCAGATATTTTTCATGCACATGGAGAATTGACCCTGCCCAGTGACTACATGACTACTGTCATAGCACTGGGCATAGCTAGCTGTATACATCCCTGTAAGAGACAGCTGAAGGTATGGCTTTGTAATATGCACACAATATTCAACCCTCCCCCGTGTAATAATTCTGCGGGTCTGTCCGCAAGGGGTGGCCGTAACGTGTCGAAACACATCCCCTTCCAAAAGTGATGATTTCATTGGGGTCTGATGGCTGAATGCTTAAGGGAAGGTGCACCTCCACAGAGGTTTCACCACAAGCGTGGAGCCTCCCCACGCTCCCTCTGGCCTGCTGGGCCTCGCTCTATTGCGTGTCCATGGTCCCGTGGCTCGTGACATCATATGTAGCATCACATTGCACTCTGCCTTTGTCACAGTCACAACCAGAAAGTCCAGAAATGTTCTTGGCCGACCCGTTCTCAGGAGAGATCTCTCCTCGCGTTCGTTAACATACAAGCGAGGCAGAGCACACAGACCATTAAAGCACGGGTGAAACGGTGCGGATGTGGACAGGCACATACTGCTGTTCGCTGTCAGTGAAGTGCAGGTCCAGCTTTAACTGAAAATCCACCTCACTCAGGGCTTCTTCAACCTGAAAAAAATTGAACGTTTTAAAAAGTATGGTCATCGACGAGCAAACTGAAAAAATAACAAAACAAACAATATCATGGAAAATATAGAAAATCATTCAAATTGAGCGTGGTTTTCAAGAAAAGTCTAAAAAGTAACACTATAAATTTCTATGAATATATTCAGTGAGGCATCCTAAATGGTGTTCTTATTCTGTCTACCACAAAATACTTCAGGGGTGTTTAATTTTGTAATAGAGTGAGCAATTCACCAAACCTGCATTTTCTTTTGATTGATATCTATTTTAATTGAAAATGAACAACAAAAGCAGTTTTTGATTATGAGGTATTGCACTTCAAAAGCACGTGAAGTCAATAGAGATGGATGTATTCTGTTGAAACAAACATCACTCACCCATGAAACCCGGTGGGTATTTTGAAACTTTATCTCGCATTAAAGAAGATAATCCATCCAAGGTTAATGAAGAGCTTTTTGAGAGGGGTGGGTGACTGTTCAAACCTCATATGCCTTAAAGCTCAAATTCCTCCAAACCTCATATAAATGTGTAATGATTTATAATGACAGGCAATAAAACTATCGCCCTTGATGCTTAAGATTTATGTCCAAATCTATTTCACTTCAGCCACTTATCGTGTTGAAAATTCAATTGACAAATATTTGCTTTCCACGCAATGTTCATTTAGTATTAACAAGGCAGTCTTCAACATGTACTAATAAACAATAACAATGGTAACAAGTACAAAATGGCAAACACAGACAGCATTCAAGCCTTGAGAATTGCTACAGTTTTTTCATAAATATTCAGTATGGATTCTCTATTTGCACTCTACTTGTACTATTATCTGGCCTTGTGTTAGATGTGAAAGCTTTAGAGGTTAAAAACAACTTCCCTGTGGAGGAGTTAAAAGTGACCTTGTGAAGGAGAGAGATTTTAAGCGGATAAATGGATCAGCTGTGGGCCCTGACTCACCTGTACTGTGGCACCATTGCTCTCAATGACGATAAATCTATCTGTGGCAAGTGAAAACATTCAAAATGCATTCTGGGTCCTGTCCAGCTCAGAACTGTTACAGACACCCCCATTGTTGCCAGACTTACAAATTATTTCTGAAATTGAGGAACCATTTGTTCCTCAAGCAGGCAGAACGCACACCGGGAAGCTCAAATTTTCAGTTGTGATTTATTCAGGTTTCCCCTTTATGCATTGAGATGCAACTGCCGTGTTCCAGGACCCCTTTTGACATTCAGACTGTTGTCAGAAAACGCTAGAGGGCCCAACTTACTCTTTCTCCATCTAATAGCAAGTGAACCTTGAAGTTCATTGAGTGGTTCATCGCTATCTCCTCGTTCCGGTACAGGATCTGAAATATCCTGCTGAAAACGCTGCCATCATGGACGCCAGCAGAACTAAAGCTGGATTCACCTATAATGGAAAAAAGAGAAGAACGGTAAAAAAATATTTGGAGGTTTTCAGCATCACCTTAACTTTTCTTGAGAGCAATTTAGTTGAGCAGGGAGGATAGAGTACAAATAAAAAATTAAGAGAACGTCACTTTGTGCTCCTGCCCTGATTTGTGTGGCTTTTATGTGCTGTGCGTCACACGTGGGATGGCAGGTGCGCTTTGAAAAAGAACCCCTCTGATGTTCAGAACCATCAGATACAAAGATACACTGCCAGTTCACAGAGCATCAGGTGACACATCCTTTGAGCCTACTGATTGAAGTATACTGTGTGGATAACCCTTTAACTGTACTTTCAGTGTGATACCTGGAGGTGGAGTGAGATACCATTGAAATGGCACCACCTTCCAATGGCAAATACAGACTCACCTGCACAGATATATTTTGTCGTTTTGGAAGCATGGTGGAGTTAATGTTGCTCTTATAGACTGTCTGGCACCATGCAAAAACTATGATTCAAGGTGATGCTGTTTTTAAAGATCATTGTCAGGCTCCATGTACATGATAACATGTGTATAGTGCATAATCATTATGCACTGTATTAATTATACAGTATATACATATATGGATGGATAACTTGAAGAAACCCATCCATATCTACAGTATTTCTGGTAGCAGAGTAATGGTTTAAGGCTTGTTTGATATGTCAGACCCTTGATGACTTAGCCAACCATGTGTTCCCTACTGTTCCAGTGTAATTTACAGCTAAATCTAGTCCCACCCACCAATTCCCATAGAGAATCCATTCAAATGCAGAGACGTTATAGTATCGCTTGTAAGAGTACCAGAAAATAAGACTTTTGATGTTGTTGGGTCACAGACATCAGGAAGTCATGGCATGCAAAGGATATGCGACCAAATATAAAAAATGATTACTTTATTCTGTATATAAATGCAGGGGTGCCAATAATTGTGGCACACGTGACTTTATTAAAAATAATTATTTCTTGATGAATAATTTTTTTTCTCATAATAAATTTACTTTAATTAAAGGTTGGATTTTTCTAATTTTTTCAGTGTGACATTAAGCTAATTCACCAAACGGTTAATTTTTTATAACCCTTTTTACTCATCTTTACCAGGGGTGCCAATAATAGCGGAGGGCACTGTATATATAAATAATCACTGTTAATTGTATATTTCAACAGAGATTTTCATGCTGGCAACTTATGTACTGTGCTGCTGGAGTTGACTGGTACTTATTTTTCATTGTCCATGCAGAGAATATGTTTTTTCACCAACAGTGAATCTTCGCTTTTCTCACTATTCCCTCATGATAATTTTAATCTTTATGAGCCCCGAGTGGATATTATCTCTCCATAGGTCATCAGCATTTCACCCTGCCTGTTGTCAGAAGTAACATTGGTGTAATTAGTTGCTTGCATTGCTGCGAACAGAATCATTCATCTCGAATGGTAAAGCGGCACCATTTTCACATTTCAACCAGTGTTCAGATGAAAGGGTTGCCTCTTTCCCCATATCGCATTCTTCTTGCAGGCTTTAACTGCCCGGCTTTCACTTCAAATCTAAAGCTGATCAATCCAAATGTTTCTTACACTCATTTTTTATAAATGCATTTTTGCAACGCACTGAATGAAGAACATTTTCCAATTGGAAACCAATTCCAGAAAACCCTGAGCCAACCGGGGTAAAACAACTTTTAAATTGTTGCCTGCCATAGCAGTTGACAAACATGCTATGTCTCCAGAATAGTACAGAATCTCCTGTTTTTGTATCTTTAGCAAACCATCAGAGAATAGTACATTAAATGGCACAAACTTTAGGACTGGAAGGGAAATTGCTCTCTCCCTAACCTGCAATGTGTGGCTGTGAGCTCCCTGATTTGTACTGCAATGGGAAGTGATCTCTCTTGCATGTAGACCTCTCTTCCACCTCTTTATTTGGGTGGCCAGACAGTTGCTTGTCACCCTGTGGCTTGACCAGTGGATGCCCAGATAACTACTCACAAGAGGAGGTCAATGGAAATGTCATAGTCTCCAGTGAAAGTGAATGGACCTCAGCTTTATGCATCTGCAACTCATTTAAGCTTCTTCTGTGCTCCAAGATTTCCACACCTGTATCTGAGAGTGGAATCCATCTGAGAGTGGAAAACAGGGATTTTTCCCACTGCATTGACTTGGTCATCATCAGTGCCTCCTACTACAATAAAAGTGTCGCATCCCTTTGTGGCAGTGAAAGCAGACTAGCTTCAGCACACTGATTCATGTTCCTTCTGCTGCATCAGCTATCAAGCCTACTAAAGAAGGTGTCCCCTTTTTTTGGATGTATTTATTTGTAGCACCTTTTCACAAAAAAACTGTCACAAAGATGTTTTGCAGAGAAAACAGAAAGAGGAAAATAGGGCGAAAACCAGGCCTCAATGTCCAAAAAACAAGTGAGAAAAAACTCCCCAATGGGAAGAAATCTCAAGAGGAACCCAGCTATGCAGGGGGAGCCCAGCCTCTGCACCTAATCCCAGACTAAAAATAATACTGCATAATATTTGTATTTCCAAGTTCACAATACCAAGTAAATAAAAAGTTTCCTATAATAGACTCTATGCATCTTCATTTTTACTCAAGTTCTGTTTTCTAATAATCCTACCTGAATAATAAAGCTAGAAGCAAGTCCCTCATGAACATAAAACAAGTTTAATATCACAAGGTCGCTTTTACCTGGCTATACCTGGCTCAATGTAATAAGGAATGACAAAGAAGCACCGGGGAAGCGGAAGTGAGGAACTTAAATACCCCGCAGGTAGTAGCACAGGTGAAATTAATAATAAGCTAGGTGAAGCAAAACCCCGGAATTGGAAAAAATCCGATAGATTCTCAATCGGAGAGAAAGGACGAGAACCGCAGCGGAAAAAAATTTATAACCCACGAACCATGACAGAAACTTGAAGTGAAGCACACTTTGAAAATTCATATTTCATACTTAGCTGCAGAACCACAGTGTTCTTCTCTGGGAATTGAGGTTTTCTGATCAATGAGTAAACATTAGAAGGGAAAAGGCAAAAATGTCAGGAAAACATTCAGCCACATTTTGTAACACAGTACCACTTGCCTGCAAATGGATACAGAAAGCATGTAAAAAACTCATGACAAAAAAGAGGATCCCTACAGTATATTCAGCTACAATTAGCATATATTGACATTTAAATTTCAGTTCAGAAGGAAGGTGGGGCAGTGGCAAAAGAGGTTTGGTGCCAGAAAACAGGCTCAACTGCTAATTAGTTAGCAAATAATAATTTTAAAATTGCAAATGATTGACAAATACTCTTTTTGCACAATGAGATATATTGCATACCAAAGACTGTTTTTTACACAAGTGACATACGAGCAATAAAGAGGAACAGTCTATTTATGCAGTGGAATAATGAGGTCAGTGGGAGGGGACTATTCATCGTTCTGATTATGTTAGCAGCTTGGACACTTGCTTATAAGTCTCAAAATACAATTTCTCTACTTCAGAGGGTAATCTGCTTACAAATAGATCTAAATCTCCATAGCCTGGGACATGAATGCATTACTGAAAAGAACATAAATGGTCATGAATTGAATTGAATCTGTATCAGATTTTTGAGGGTGCTTGAAGAAATTTGGTAAGATGTCTCATTTGTCTGAAGTGCATGTAATTTAAATATCCGGATAATTAAAGTTATGACATGAATACAGTATGAACCAGTCTAGGCTACCTTTTTGAAATGAGTTAAAAAAACATCCAGTACAGCAAAAATGTTGGTGTAAATGTAACACTGCTGGTGTACATTTAACATCCTAGGGTTGTTATATGAGTCCACAGTCCATATAAACTCCCTAGGATGTTAAATGTACACTGTCATTTTTGCTACGTGACAACAGCAAACCAAATCTGTCAATCTTCAGTGACAACAGTCCATGGATTTGACTTGTTTCCCAACTATAAGTGCCTTTTGTCCAGAAGCACTGAGGGGCATTTATAACTGAGAATAACCTTTTCCCAGAAGCATGTTTACCGGTGGACTGGGGAGCTGTGCCAGACACCCCGTTCTGACACCCAGACATTCCAGAGCGGCAATAAATGCATGGGGAACAGGTGACAGGTATGCTGACGGTGAGACTGTCAGGGTCACGTCTGTACAGACACTTGCACCTCACACAATGGCGCCAGCAAACAGGTTCAGATGGCTCGATTCTGCATCAGCCAGTATGAGGTGGAGTGTCCCAGCATGCAGAATTATGGGGGTATTATTGTCTCAAAAATGAATAATAAAATAAAGAAAATAAATGCAACTGATCCACAAACAAATGCAACTGGTTCAGAAATAAATGCAACTGATCCACAAATAAATGCAACTGGTCCACAAATAACTGCAACTGATCCACAAATAAATGAAACCGATTCCCAAATAAATGAAACTGATGCAACTGAGGATGGTTCTGTGAACTTCCGTAGGGAGTAGCTTAGGCTGTGTCCAAATCAGAGCCGTATCTACTGCATCCTGTGTGCTGCTTACTGCATACCATTTGACATGCAGTATGCAAAACAAATATCCCCGTATTATTTTAAGTGAAAACCCAGAAATAAGTATATCATTTGGGGATTTTAAGTACACTACATTTAGAAGATTTCCCTACTTAACAAAATGATCATCCAGTGTACTCAACTAGCATGAGGATGGCATTGATTCTGACACAGCCATAGTAGACTGTAGCGAGCGACAAGATAGCTGATCAATCGGGAAGAATACTGTAATGGCGCTAGGCCCTGCACAAACACCTGTTTCAAAACATAACTATAGATGGGGCTAGTGTCATTATAGTGCTGAAGGCAACGATAGGTAGTTTGAACCACACCTTGACACAAAGCTGCACCGACAGTTGCACATGTGGTATTATAAGTAGTATCTCTATGACTGACCGCCCATAATAGTAATGTTTAACCATAAAAGAGGCTGCCGCCACTGAATAGGACCTTTTCATTTCCCATTCTCACATCAAGCGTAGAGAATAAAAATGTATTGTTATTATTAATTGTTATGCTATCAAATGACATATCCGCTGAATCCCAAAAGCCTTTTTACAGTCCCTTATGGAAATGTAATGTACTGCAGTATATATTTTTTGGGCCACATTTTGATATACAGTATTTACAATATACTGCAGTATATTCTTCCCTTATTGAGCCACTGATGTTGCAGTTTTGTTTGTATTTATTTTTCTTAGAAGACACCCAGTTGTTGAATGAAGAGTGAAGACACCCAGACCTATACACTGTAGCCGCTTTTAAATGTTGGATTCAATTAGAATCAACCTTGTCTAAATGCCTATGATCAATAAACTCCAGACTGCACTTTAGGTTTCATTGTCAATACAATAATTTATTGATGTGTCAGTGACGGGCAGGCTCGGCCAATGGACCTAAGTAAAAAGTCAATGTCACATTTCAACGTTATGTGCTGACTCAACAAACCATCTCCACTCCGCAAAGAACACAGGACCCTCCTTCACCCCTTCTATTAATTTCATCAGCCTTTTATCTTTTATTAGGCATCAAAAAAACATTGCTGTCGGTATGAGACACACAGCATACCCTTAATGGGACATATATTGCCTTGCTGATACAGTACACTTAAACATTTTAGCATTGATCACAATGTTTTATTGGTCACATAAATGAAAATGCAGCGAGGCTACTGTTGCATAAGTGGTCATGTGACTGTCAGTCTGACAGCGGGAAAACCGAGGCATCAACTTTATTGTCTGCGTTTCGTTTTGCTACAACAACAATTAACTAGGTCTCTCTTGTAAAAGAGATATAATATCTCACGAGACCTTCTGGTTAAATAAAGGCTGAATAAGTAAAAAAACATATTCCTCAGAAAAAGCATAGTAGATATGATAAGGTGTATGTGATCTGAAATGTGAAATGTGATTTAAGTTATTTTGTCTTTTTTTTTTTCTTGTGTGTGATCGCTCTTTCAAATTAATTTGAGATGACAGGTGTTTTCTTCCCCTCCTGTGACTGCCTCACCAAAGACACACCATTTTATTCTGACAACACAATCGGCAGAATATGACGGATGGATTTGCAGTCAAAGAGGCTGAATGACTGACGCGCTGAAAAAACCACTACAACACTGAGCCACATTTAGTCGAAACCCTACCAAGATGCTACTGTAAAAATGGAATGAACCAAAAAAAATGTAACACAGCTAACATGGCTTTGCTACAAAAATATTAGCAAAAACTGTAATTGCATATCTGGGCAAGTCTGGTGCTTCCCCGATGCAAATCCACCAATGGCTTTTTGCAAATGGATGCTGTGTCGATATCAAAATCAAAGGCCCTTGATCAAACACTATATTGAGTTTTAAAATTTTCTGTGCACCACACAGATTTTTTATAGATAAAAGAAGCTGCCTGGAGTATTTTCTGGAATATTTTGTACACATCAGTGGTTCTCAAATGCCCATAGCATCAATGACAGCCATTTTATCAGGACCTGCATTTTGAAAGTGTTACAGAATCTCCTACCCTAACAGGACACTTGAAAAGCTAGAAGTTGGAGTTTCGAAACAACTGGGTTACTTGGTTAGGTTGCCATAAATTACAATGACACCCAATGGTGTGCTGTGACACCTCCAGCCACTATCACACACTTGGCCACCCCATTGTGTAACTGAATTATGACCATTTTTATATTACTTCAGCCCCATGATGAGTACACCGTGCCTAACTCAGTCTCACCTTTCCATGTACAACTGCATTTAACACACACTTTAGCATTTTAGGCCACATAAAACCTCTAGTTAAATCTATAATAGTATCCCTGTTTTACATTTCCTCAACAGTGTAAGAACATACAGTATATAATATAGAGAATACGATGAGCAAGCAGTCCAAAAAAAATGCAGTCCGAACTCCACAGATCATGTAAAACCCTGACCTAGCAGCTTAATCTTTCAGGCAGAAAATCCCAGCGCACCTGTTACAGCTCAGAAAACGAGTTCCCACGGCACAAAAAAAGAACTGTCCAGAAACGATCGTTGCTTTTGACATAAAACCCTGCCTTTTGTGTGTCATTGTCACCATAAACCATGGGAATCTGCACAGTCCCCACATTGCAAATAGTGCACATTTCCCTACAATGCAGATCTACAATGCAGTGGTGAGGAGGGGATGGGTGAGCAGTGGCAGAGAAATGTGTGAATTGGTTTTTCCTGCCAATGCTCATAATCATCCCCTCCTTACCTTATATTTAATTTCCCAGGCTATTATGCAGTGGTGCTTATAAGGTGAGGAGGGGATGGGTGAGCAGTGGCAGAGAAATGTGTGAATTGGTTTTCCCTGCCAATGCTCATAATCACCCGCCCCCCACCTCTCTCTCCTTCTGAATATGCGTAATAATAAATACATTAATACATTATTTATGAGTGTCACAATTTAAAGTCTACTCTATGGCCATCTGCGCTGCTCAGCGTAGCCAATGTAATCTTTTAGAAATCATCTTTTTGGGGGCTATTGTTCTTGCCGGTTAGTGTTATTAATGTGTTTTTATTAATTATGTCCTAATTAAGCAAGAATCGGGAGGTAGAATCGGACCTGCGGCAGCTAGCTAGTAGCCGAAGGTCGGAAATATATAGTAGCCTTCTAAATAGCTTCCTAGCCTATGAGGATTTATCCATCAAACATATTCTAGGCTATTAATATAATTGGGCAACTATGTCAAACATGCTTGCACTATACCTGGGTGGGCAACTCCAGGCCACATGGGCCAGTGTGTATGCAAGTTTTTACTGCCACCAGTTACCCTGGCTCAATCACCAAATAAACCATATAGACCAACACCGATTCACTTGTAAATTAAACAACAATAAAACGCTACAATACATGCACACGGGCACAAGAACATTCATCAGCTGCTGTTCATATTGTCAAATGGAGCTAAAACATATAAAAAATTATTGGAATAATTCAATAATTGGTAACTAACTGGTGGCAGCAAAAACCTGCATAAACACTGGCCCGTGAGACCTGGAGTTGCCCATCCCTGCTCTGGACTATGAGGAAATGAAAGAGGTACTAAGCTACTTGCATTTTGCATTAATTTAACGGAGAATAGGGAGCAGAAGCTTAATCGCTCCTCGTAATTTTTCTTGCGAACTTGTTTCTTGTTAAAGTTTACCATAGCCAAATTAGGGATAGCCACATCTAAATGTTATATACCTAAATATAGTGTATGGTAAAGATTATTCCTGCACTTTATAGGCTAACTTTAGCAAACGATTCTCATAGATGCCTCGCAAACCAACAAGTCCTGCATATTCAGGTAAAGTTGAGTGTATGCACACATGTTGTATGCGCATATGCGCATGCACAACTTTGAAAAATGTTCCTTATTCACAACTAGGAACAAAAATTTCCCATAGGCTATATATAAAAAGTTCCTATATCCTACATAGCCAGATTCAATATTTGACGATATCTTAAAAAACATATATTTTTTCATCTTGACATTATATGACTTTTTCTAATTTGTTGGGATTAAATAGTAAACATGCAATACACATAATTGTATTGTACACATAACTGTATTGTAGTATTTCTGTACTAACTTTGTGTTGTGTGGGGTCATTTGTAGGGTAGCTGTATTAAATGCAAGAAAATATACAAACTTTTTTATTTTTTATCTCTGATTTCTTGTGGGTTAATCTGGTGGCACTTTTCCATACGGGTTTTACGGGTTTTACACTTCACAAACTTTCACTTAGCTCAGGCTTTAAAATGAGATTCATCAAATTTCAGATTTTTTTAATTTAGGGATAAAAAGCTAGCCATATTGGTGAAATACAAAAAGTGAAATTTTTGTTTTATATTACAATAGTTTTGTGTCAAACTTTTTCTTTATCATAAGATGTCAAGATAATATGAGGGTTAAGCATACGATTAGATGCTCATTTATACATACATGTACGTACTATGGCCTGGATTGAATCAACATTTGTCCTTAACTTTGACTAACAATTAAGTTACATTACATTACATTACATTATAGGCATTTAGCAGACGCTCTTATCCAGAGCGACTTACACAGCATTTCTTTTTTGCATTTATACATAGTATCCATTAATACAGCTGGATATGTACTGAAGCAATGCAGGGTTAAATGTCAAATGAAATTGTGGGTTTAAGAAATCGATTGAGGAAGGAGATGATACAGGAAAGCTGCAAATAATGTCACTATGATCTGGCTCTTGAGGCCAGGTAACATGGGAATGAGAACATGATTTATTACATGGGCACAGCCTGACATTTTAAAAAGCTAATTTTACCTCACCAAAAAGAGCCAGGGGAACATAGGGCAAAGTATGGATTGTCACGGTACAAAAAAAAATTTATTCTCAGAAGAAATAAAAACCAGTTTAATTTCCATTTACCACCACAAAATGACGGTTCAGTCACACAGAGTTCTTGAAAATGAACAATTTGTATACGAAAGCTCTGTAAATCATAACTAAAACTCCGTTGGCCCTCACAAAAGGCTCTGTCAGCCCTCCATTACATCTTATCAAGTCCTGAAGGTAGTGCGCATCATTTAAATCACTCCTACCTGTATTTCCTGCTATCGTTGCAATCAATCTGTGTGGCACACGAGAGGAGACCTTCAATCCAGCGCGGACCTGATAGAACCTGTGGAAAACACAAATTATTCACCCTTTTAATGCTTGCTTTGAGAGGAAGAAAAACACTCTTATGCTGAAATTTAACCAAAATAAAGCAAGAAAAAATGGCAATACAGTAATTGAAGATTTCCTCTTCAAGAAAAGCCTACAGCCTGTGAACAATGAGCAATGCTGTTTACTGCTGAAACACTCACTGTCAGCATTGATGCAAATGTTTAAGTTTCCACAATAACACCAACTGTCAGCATTGATGCAAATGTTTAAGTTTCCACAATTTTTTCCAAGTTTTGGAATGGAAAAAAAAGTCCTTGCTTGATGTAAAAAGCACCACAGCTAAAGTCTCCAAAGAGAAACGGCAAGCCAGTCACTGTTTTAAATGATACAAACCACATCATATTACAGTAGAGCAATGTATTCTATAGTCAGTTGAGAAAATTAATTAACTTTGTTTTATACGCATATATATTGGGATGAGGCCAACTGTGTCCCTCCATTCCAGCCAATAATACAAACCTCAATTCCAAAAAAGTTGGGACAGTATGTAAAAGGCACATAAAAGCAGAAAGCAGTGATTTGTAAATTCTCTTTTACATATATTTAATTGAAAACAGTACAAAGAAAAAATATTTAATAATGTTCAAGTGATCCATCCATATCTACTGCATATCTGACAGCAGAGTGATGGTTTGAGGCTTGTTTGATATGTTAAATATATTTTCTTTGTACTGTTTTCAATTAAATATATAAAATAATGACAGTTCAGATGCAAATCTGCAATGCCTCAGTAACAGGGCCTTATATAAAAGTTAAAAAAACATATAATGGCCATTCCACAATACAAAATATTTTAAATGAATATGGGAAGAACGTGTTGGATGTGTTGAACCACTTTAAGTTACTGAACATAATTTGTCAGTTTAGTGTTTGTGGAGCTTAAAAGAAACCAATGATTTACCCCGATAAGCAGCACTTATGTAGTTATGGCCCCAGCCGGTTGCACTGTAATGGCCAGACTGCTATGGGCCAGAAAGATTACGGGAATCACAGACATCAGGGAGAGTATTGGCACTCTGGTATACTTCATCAATATAATTTGCTTTAAAAATCTCTTC
Source organism: Ilyophis sp. 1 JC-2022 (assembly GCA_022702515.1). NCBI lineage: Eukaryota > Metazoa > Chordata > Actinopteri > Anguilliformes > Synaphobranchidae > Ilyophis > Ilyophis sp. 1 JC-2022. The sequence goes on along the minus strand of CM040395.1, from coordinate 44,007,180 downwards.
AGGAAATCGTATTCAATATATATCAAGTTTACATAGAGCTGTATCTGATTCCACATCCATTAAGGTGTGCAATGTGCTTATCACCATCTCCCATTTAAAAAGCAAATGTAGGCTTAGCCCCAAGTATATATGCAGAGATGGTGAAGAGGTTTGGTTGTTGTAGAATGGGGAAGATGTGTGATCGAAGCGGTTTTGGCCATGGTTTGATTGCTTGTGCCAGACCTGGTGGTTCCAACACCTCAGAAACAGCTGCCTTCCTCAGATTTTCACACACAATAGTCCCTAGACTTTACAGAGAATGCGCTAAACTAAAAATAGCGTGGGAAAACATCTTGTTAATGAGAGAAGTCAGAGAAGAATCACAAAGAGAAGTCACAAATGCTCAAATAACCGCTGTTTATAACAGTGGCGTGCAGAAGGGCATCACTGAATGGGGCCTCATTCATGACGCATGCGCAGCGCAACAAATCTGTGTGTAAATTGTCCGTACTAGTTATTTTGTTCATATTTTGGCATTCAATCGTACGTACAAACAAACTTTACACCTGCTCAGTACCACGTGTTCCACGTGTAAATTCTAAAGGCTGCTAAATGTAGATTCAATTTGAACATTAACTTCTTTTTATTTTCTGTTAAATTCACAAGACTAAATGTAGCCTTTGAAGTGCACAATGTAAACATAATCATTACGATTGTAAAAAGTAAGCATTTTAGATTAGGCCTAGTAATCAATTGTAGGCTACAAACTTATTTAATTAGACCCATAACTTAATGAATGCTCCCAGAAGGCAATTTTTTCGAACTGATTAAATTTAAATGTTATATGGTGTTAAATATGTTAATTAAAACACACATTTAACCAATGAACGAAATTAGGAATAAAATGGTTTACAGGTCTGTAGCCAGCATTACAATGGCTGATCATGTGCCATTGGAGGAGTTGGTGCACAGTGTCCTTTGGAGAGAACGCGTCTTTAGAATTGTGCATATTTGTTGGCGGAGAGTGATGAATGGCTGGTCAGTCGTTTTCGGGTTTTTATGAAATTGCCAACCTGCCCAATGTTATGGGTGCCATAGACTGTACTGCACACATGTAGCCTCAAGGCTCCTTCCGAAGATACATTTGCATATTAAAATAATCGCTTTTTACTTTTTACCACTGAAATCAACATATTGTAAAATCTAACAAGCAAAGGCTTTCTTTGTAGATATGAAAGCCTGAGGTGGCAAATCGGAGTAACATGCATTGCGGCTACCACACAAAAAAACAAATAGATGTGCTTCGCCATCCAATGATAGGAGACTGCAACTGCTTCGAACGATACCATCACAGAGTGAAAGATATACAGTAGCTAACTGAGTTTTGAAAACGTGGCTCTACATTCTACATTCACTGTTACCTATTTGCAGTACACTTACACATGTTATTAATATCCATTTACAGTACACTTACACATGTTATTAATATCTATTTACAGTACACTTACACATGTTATTAATATCTATTTACAGTACACTTACACATGTTATTAATATCTATTTACAGTACACTTACACATGTTATTAATATATATTTACAGTACACTTACACATGTTATTAATATCTATTTACAGTACTTATACAGTAGAATGGAGTGAAAATGGAGAAGAACATGGACACCAGAGTGGGAATTTCAGATGCGATTTGCTCCATCATCACGGCATCCACAAAAACACAAGACCTGTACCTGGACTCCCAGGTTATGCCGCAGTGTACAGGTCATCTGGTGCTGTCACATTGGTGTCAGCCTCTGAGCTCAGACGACAGCAAAGTGCAGCAAATGTATTGCTCAACGTCCTGGCACGGTGGCCTGGTGGGACCTACGACAGCTTCATTCTGCAGGCAGTTCAGTCGGCACTCGTTTGGAGAATGTTGCTGTGAGAAACGGCTGGCTTATTGGTAAGAATATATCTGTCAAATTGCTGTTCACTGTCAGAGCATACAGGTTTATTCATTTCCAGGCTGCAAGAAAGACCGTAGTGCTTAGCAGACGGAGACAATAGTCTTGTCCGATGCAGAAAGGATTGAACTGTAACAGTTTGTGTGACAGGAGATTCTGCATTGACAGCATGCATTATCTCCTGCCAGGCCTTTTTACTTTACCAGGTCCCATGACATTGGAATGAACAATACTAAACAAAATTTTTTTCCTTGACTGAACATCTGTAAATCAAACTTAGATTTTCTGTGTCAGAATAATTATTTTTTTTTCTTTCTGGACCATTTTGACTTTGTAGGAAAATGGATTTTGCAACTTTCATATATGGCAATTAACGCACGGAATACGAACAAATCTGCCTTTCCTAACATGGTTTTATGAATCTGGCATAAATCTTCATACTAACTTTTTTCATGCGTAAATGTACGCACATTTAGGAATGTGTCAAACCTTGAAGTTAATGTACTATAATAGAATGCATTGCATTTCCTGCTTTCATTGTGGTTCTTTCTTGGACCTTCCTTACCTTCAGACCAAAGGTGCCGGATGCAATAAGGCGATTTTCACTGCCGCATAGGCTACTACTACTCATATAATTTGTATTGACATAAAAAATGTTCCACTGGCTTTACTTTGATTCATGAGCTATTACATCACTTCCTCTGTTGCTGTATCAGGCACATTGTGTTGGGCACATTCAATCAACGACAAGCAGCGCTGGAATAACAATAGACTGTTCCTCCTCGTCTTGAGACTCTATCACTCACCCTTTGACTTCGAAACTAGAACATGTGAGCTGGAATGCTTTTTATTTTATGCCGATATTCTCATGTTCAATTAGGAAACATTTTCAAGACAGGATCACTGTTTGGTCACTTTTATTCAGAATGAATTAAGTTCAACACTCAATTAGAATTCTATACGTCAGTAGAGCCCAACTTAAACGTAAACACAACAATGGGTTGAAAAAATGACATGAATATATGAATAATAGAAACAATAATTAATATAACATGAGGAATATATTCTATGACTTAATCTAAATCAGAGGAAATGATAATTAGGTGACGGCTAAATATAGAAGCTAACAGTCCTACCATTAACAAAGGTTAGTTTGTGTTATGGGTTAATGACACGCTAAACTATATTTTGTGGTTAGCTAGTTTTATCAGTCTCATACATATAAAGTTTTAACAGTGTAAAACTATATAAGGTCAAGGGAATTTGCTATTCCTGACCGACTTGCATGCAAAAAAAAAAAAAAAACAGTAGAAAAACCAAATAAAAAAACCTTCAACTGGTATTATTAGGTTTTTTATTCTAGCCCATCAATTGATGTCAGTGCTAAATAAAATGTGTTTTAATACTTAACGGTAACAAAGAGAAGGCCAGTCCTGATTCCGTAAGTGATGTCAGCTCGTCAGCTGGTCCAAGGTCCCGGCAGGTGCGTGGACTCCTGGAGACTTCTTCACCGAAGTTGGGTCATGACTGGTTTCCAGTCAGGTTGACGTGGACGTGCACAGATCTCCACTTGGGTCCGGCCGCAAGGGAGACAGTAGAGGAACAGTTTGAAGAAACGTGTCCTCAAAACAGCTGTTTAAAATAAACCAGCTTGGTTTATTTTGTGGACGGCAGGCCAACTCTGTCTCTGTGATCAGGCGGTGATCAAGTCCATCAGGGTTTCACTGGTGCATCTGGTAGGTGTAAGACAGCGTCTTTACCATCAGAGCAACATTGGTAAAGTTCCATGGTTTTTTATGGTCAAAATCCCTTTGATCCCAATTAGCAGATGGCTTTAAGGCACCCATACAATAGATTGGCTCATTCCCTTAGAACAAACAATGAACCATAGATGGACCAGCTATTTGCAATCACCTCAGGGTGTGTATGTGTTAAATTGGGATCTCCCTTCTCTTTCTCAAATGAGGGGGGGTGTTCCTGCCCAAACTGGCACCTGATCGATCACGCAGTCTATGTTCATCTCAGAGTCACATGAAGAAGGGTACAGACACTCCATTGTGCCTCAGTCTGATCAGGAGTGTTAATTGTGAATGGCTCCGCAGGGAGCTCAGTCTCATGATCAGAAAGCCAGAGTCCCAAAATAATCATTACACTGTGTTGCCTTCTAAAGTGTCCAACAATGTCACACCTTTGTGTGCATATAGTATTCACCCTGTTCTCTGTCATGCGCTATTTATTCTCGTGTTGATGATCTCTGGGAAATTATGCACACACAAATTCGGGCACGGTTTTGACAAAACTTGATTTCGTTTTTTATCATGATCCACACAGCAAGCCCTGAAGTTTTAGTTCAATCTGAAATGTGAACTGTCTAATACTGAAGTGCACATACATTGATTTAATGTTTTCTTTGAGGATCGATCCTCTAGAGGAGGTGGAATTGGCATCTATGTTAAAGACCATTTGCGATGCTCTGTTATTGTATCCATGGCAAAGCAATTTGATTTCCTACTTCCTACAGTTGTTGGCTGTTATAGATCTCCTGCTGCTCCTGCCTGCACTCGTATTGCATTAAGTGAACTCATGGTCCCCCATAACTCCACTGAATTTGTCCTCCTTGGAGACTTGGACCTGGATATGCTCAATCCTCTTGACTAAGTTTTACAACAGTTTGCTGTCCTTTATCTCTTTCAAATAGTCTCTGCTGAGTCTGCTCTCACCAGGTATAACTCCAGGTCCCCTGACTCTGCTACTCTGCTTGATGAGATCCGTAATAATTCCCCTACCAAATATCAATCTGCTGTTTTCTCGCAACATCTTAGTGACCACTGCCCTAGGTTGTATTCGTATAACCCTCCATTATTGCCTATAAGTGCATTATGATACACTTCACTGAACAGCTGTATCTCCACAATCTAGCTTACCAAACTGCTGGGTATTGGAACCAAATTTAGCTGATACCTCACATGGAAGGTATGGTCCTTTTTCAAATAATCTCTGAAAACATTCATAAACAAACATGCCCCTATAATAAGATCCGGACCAAGAACAGATACAGCCCCTGGTTCTCCCATGACCTTGCCTTGATCCTTTCTCAGACAAATTGAGCCTGGAACTCTGCACTGTCATCCAAACCTCCATCTGATTAGCTGGTCTTTTGTCAAATCAGTAATACATACATGTATATACTGGCCATTAGAAGTGCTAAAAGAGAATACTATAACTACAGATTCACTAACTCTGCATCCACCCACAAAACAATTCTGGTAAACGGTGAAATCTATGGAGAATAAGATCTTCTCACCAAGCTACTAACTGCTCTTAAAGTGGACAAACTGCTTGTTACTGACAAATCACATATGGCTGAACTCTTTAATCATATATTTGATTCTGCAGCTCCCAGCCTCAGGCTGTAACATCCCCCATCCCATTCCTAGTGCCTCCACTTTCTTTACTAACATTACCAATCTCAGAAAATGATGTACAGGCTTCTTACCCAGGATCCCAACAAGACAGCCGGGGCAGATGACCTTGCTTTTTTTAAAGACTGCTGCCCACATACTTGCCGCTCAAAATACTCACCTGCTTAATTTATCTATATCTACATAGAGTTTCCCCAAGATTGGAAATCTGCTATAGTGCTTCCGCTCTTTTAGGGAGTGGATAAAAGTAATTACGACAGGATAATCTCACTCCTGCCCTGTCTGTCTAAAGTAATTGAAAAAATGGTCAATAAACAACTCGTACACTACTTGGACACTCACACTATCATGTCTGCTTTGCAGACCAACCTAAGCATGGGTGCCCCACAGAAATTATGAAGGTGTTGAATGACATCATTGCTGTCCTTGACTCCAGAGAGGTTTGTGTGGCTTCTTTCTTTGATCTGGTTAAAGCCTTTGATTCTGTGGATCATCTCACTCATCTCACATCTCACTGCAAAAGCTATGTAACTCTGATTTTTCCCAACAAACATTACCATGGTTTCCCAGCTATTTTCATTGTCGCATGCAGTGCCTATCACTATAGGTGTGCACCAGGGCTCACATTAGGACCATCACTCCATCTATATAAACAACTTTGCACAATCTATTGGCAACACCCAAATACATGTTTATGCTCATGACACTATACTGTATTGTTCTCAACACTCACTATTCACATCCTTCACCAACCTTCAGTCATCCTCCTTTGCTATACAGAACGCATTCACTGATCTAAGAATTATCATCAGAAAGAAACACATTTTTGCCAAAATCTCTAAAATCTCCACTCTGGATGGCTCAACTCTGGAATTTGTCTCATCATATAGATATCTCAGATTTTGGCTGGATTCTTCCCTCACATTTCATACTCACATCAGCACCCTACAAGACAACGTTAAGGCCAAACTTGGATTACTTTACCCTAACAAAGTCTATTCCATACCAAGAATATACAGAATCACATTTTACATATAATCGTAAAATATAATTTTGATACTTATCTCAAATATCACACACTGCATGAAACAGAGTTTCTGGAAGATATCCAACCTGGTAAATTTCAGGAATATTTGTCATATGTCGGTAGTTTCTTCTGCACACTCCTGGGCCACGTCTTTGATCTGGAATTTCTGGCCTTGGATATTCCTGATTAGTAGAACTGGATGGCCATGTCTGGTAATTTATGGCAAATTTCTGGACAGGAACACCTCCGTACATGTGATTATGTCCATTTCCAATGGCAGATATACATACGCAAAAGGCCAGATACAGGATTCGTGCACTATAGTGTCCGACACGTAAACGCAGCATTGACAGGCTTTGGAATTGTGAAGAACATTAACACACTTATCTAAAATAACGTTAGAGTTCCGGAAGCTCATATCAAGAACAAAGTTTCTGCTTAAAAACACTTAGGGCCTGATTTAGTAAGATCTTTCCTAATACTAATAACACAACCAATGATTGGTGCAAAACAAATACCAGGACCAATCATTGGTTTTGCGTGTGCTAAAAGATTTTGCACAGGCTAAAGGTCTTAGTAAATCAGGCCCTTAAAGCTCTACTGGGGCACAAGCCCTCAGCATTCATATCCCTGAATCAAGTTTAAATCTATTGCCAAGTATAACAGTGACAGCATATGTATTGGGGATGTCATTACTTGTAGAGGGAACTATACAGCCTATCAGAGGTAGAAAAATGTCATGAAAACATATTCAGGTGCAACCCACATTGCCAAAGTAAGCTTATCAACACGGCCCTCAGTCATTCAATTTAGGTCCACAATCGTTGTCCCCCTGTGAGCGATCGCAAACTCCACTTATATTTCCTTGCCGTTTTTATATATGATCGTTTCACTTATTATACTAGCCTACATATTACGCCTATTAGCCTATGCAAATGATATTGAAATATATTTGAGCTCATACCAATTTTAGACGCTTAAATTTGAACTAAATTTTATGTCAATAGGCCTATTGACAACCCTATCTAGGCTAAACAGAGCATAGTACTACAGTTTAATTATAACGAGCACATTAAAGATAGGTTAAGGGGAAACTAATTTTGAGAGACAGGAAACCAAGTTTGCACGCCTCACAGCTCTGTGCTTGCGGGACTGCATTTTTGGAGCTAAATAAATGCCATACAGCCCTAAAACTGCAACATGCAAATCAGACTGCATCTTTGTGCATTATGGCCGCATGGTGTATGGGTCTGTGTAAATGGTTTCCAAAGTCTGAAATATAGTTAAGTAACTTTAAAAAGTGCTAAATGTTTTGCAGAGCTTCCAAGCCACCTAGTAAACCCAGTAATAGTGAGCAGATGCCCAGAAAATTCTGCAGGAAAATTAAATGTTATTCCTATAAAATGAATGGACAGTGAAAATCTGATCAGCTGTTTGTCTTTAATTATTTGCAAAATCTATATTACTTGATTATATTAAAATCATTAGGCATGTTATCAATTAGGGCTGAGTTAAACAAAAGGTTTTCATTACCGTAACACAGGTCACTACCATAACATCTGATATTCTTTATGTAATCAAATAAAAATCTAATATTATATGCAAGTAAGTGTATATGTGAAGTATGAAAATTAAATTTTTTTTACCTGTATATTTAATTTTTCATTTTCTATTCTGTATTTTTCTATAACAATATTGTGTATATATACACTATAGCCAAAAGTATGTGGACACATTTTGGTCTGGGGCTGTTTTTCATTGTTCAGGCTAGGCTACTTAGTTCCAGTGAAGGCAAATCTTAACACTACAGCATACGGTGACATTCTAGACCATTCTTGGTTTCCAACTTTGTGGCAACAGTTTGGGGAAGGCCCTTTCCTGTTTCAGAATGACAGTGCCCCCAGGCCTAATACCTCCACATCAGTGCCCGACCTCACTAATGCTCTTCTGATTGAATGGAAACAAATCCACGCAGCAATGTACCAACATCTAGTGGAAAGCCTTTCCAGGAGAGTGAAGGCTGTTATAGCAGCAAATGGGGATAAACTCCATATTAATGCCCATGATTTTGGAATGAGATGTTGGATGAGCAGGTGTCCACATACTTTTAGCCATGTAGTGTATATTGTGTACGATGGCTTTCTCTCCCCAAAAGCAGAATCAATGTCTGCGAGCAAAACAAATATTTTAGTGCACTCACCAGTGGGGATTACTTAGTGAACAAAGGTTTAGTCCCCCCGTTTAAAAAAATCTAATCTCAGTAAAGCTTGCATTTCATAGAGCCAAAAGCCAGATGCCGTTTTTAATCGTTTTCTTCCAGCAGATATATTATATGGCATAAAAAATTACCTTTGCTCCAGATAATTAATAGTGTTTTTTATCATTGCTACTAAAATGGTTTGAGCACTGCTGGTGGTTCTTTGAAGATATATAATTACAGTACAGCACTGACGGAGCCAAATAAAATTTTTTTCCTGTCCTCCTTTAGTAATGGACACAAGTGTGCACTCAGCCAACCTGCTATCAGCTAATACATGAGATGCCTGTTATGCCCACAGACTGGGGTTTGCAGGACAGTCACAAGAGCACTTTGTGATTAGGGGAATTGCTTTCTGTTTTATCGACACATGGAATATGGCATGTTTGCAAGGCACTTTTGACCGTTTTACATTAGTTGAGTTATGGAATAAACCACATACAGTTGCTTCCTCTAGTGTTGTCCGGTTTATCATTGAGCAATCGCGACATGCCCACAGCATGCAGATAGGTGCCTATTCACTTGAAATGTAGCAGACATAATTTAATAATCTCTGGCAACCCTTGATACTGACATCACCTGAAACAAGAGTGGCTTCGCTTTTAACAGAAATCATTTGCAGAAACATGTTTGGCTTTCAGCTCGCCTCAGAGGATACTCCCCCGGCTCTCAGGCAGATTGCCATAAAGCTGCCCATCTGATTTCTCTCCACAGGTGTTACATCCTCTGCTTTGATGAACCGGTTAATCAACTGTCAATCTCCGGCACGGCAGACAGGGCAACACCGAAGAAGATATTTTCTCTTCCTATGCCTCTGCACACACTGGACAGAGTATGCGTGACCATTCGGAAGAACATCGGACATCAGTACACTGAATCCCAGGGTGGTTCCTCTCACCAGAACCCAAGGAATCCCAGCAGGAAAGAAGGCAGCTTACCCTCGCTGGAAGAGATCGACATTGTGGAACTTGTGAAACTCCACAGAAAATTCCACAGTCCCCTGTACCTCAGACATGATCCCTTCCAGGTCATCACCTGAAAACGGAAAGACAAAAAACAGCATTGAATTTTTCAAATTTGCAACTGCTTGCACAGACATTTTTGTGTGTCAAATTATAATGCTGTGACACAATCTTTCTAAAAAAAAAAAAGATTCGGTTCAACAGAAGCAGCCCTCAGAACCGTCAGCAGTGGAGGCAGCGGAGTTCAGGCCCGGATCTCTGTGGAAAGCTGCTTTGTGACAATGCCCTTTGTAAAACACAAATACAATTTAACTGAATTCACTTCAAGATTTTACAAAATGCTGGGTTTTTAAAAAAAAAAAATGGATCACTGCAGCTGCAGAACTTCTCCACTCAATGACATGGAGTGTAATTGCTGACTCCACAGAATTTATTTTACTGGCTGCAATATGACATTACAAGCAAAAATTGGTTTAAATGTTATAACTATTATACAGACAGCACCTGTATTACATCCAAGTACAGAAATGCACCGATTTAAAACTACCTCACGGCCCAGTAATTATACTTTCATTCAGAGACAGATTGAAACACATTCTCAAAAATAGGATGAATTGCACCCAATCCCCAGGCTGAAGCTTGTTGACCTTCTATACCCTGTCTGCCAACAGCACAACAGCCATGAATTGTAAAGCTAATCACCAATGTGAGCTATGCTCATGAATAAACATCAAAGCTCTACGTTGTCTTCGTACAAAACAAACAAATACATGAATCAATAAGGCCAGGCATAACAACCAGGCCAGAATTATCTGTGAGTAATGTAGAATGTCAAGGAGACTGTAATTTATTTATTTATTTATTTATATATATTTATTTTTTGGGAATCTGCAGCTTTTCAATTAACTAAATGTGCTTGGCAGCCATTAAAAATCTCTGGATGGATATTCAAAGGCTTAATGGCCAGACTGGGGACACCCAGTAAGCACTCAACGGCATTCTGGATTAGCATAAACCTAGACTAAAGTGTTTTTGTCGATGAAAAACACGTGCATTATTTTTTCTCCAACAGAATAAAACCTGCTGAGTAATTAATTTACGAGATATTTAATGTGAGACTCACATCCCTATTGCTGTCTGAAATAAATCTGCGATGTGAGATCCGATTTACAGTCATACAGTCAGTCATGCTTGTGTGCTGTTGAAGTTTTTCTGATAGATAATAAAGTAATCTGTCTAAATTGATCGCCCTCCTGACACAGTGATGCTATGACTCTCAACATGAATAATAATTGTATTTCATACCACAGTATAAGTACAGATCACTACTGCAGTTTGTTTTCTGTGACATATTCCTGACTTGAAAAGTGTGCAATACAACGTCTAAATTGATAACATCCTAAATGATAACCTCTTTCCCCAAGAATGAGATTGGCAAGCGCAGGGAATGGGCCTTGTGACTAATTACTTCTGGGTCATTAAAGTTAAGTGCTTGCAAGTACTGCAAACTGTGCAAGTCTTAACTGCTGTGCCAATCAAACAAATAGTTCTTCCGACATTCATCGCACATTTCTCATTCTGACTCAGAAATCCCAAAAAAACATGTGGCTGTATTTGTATAGTTCTAACAATTAACCATTAACCATCCACCATACCATTCTCATTCCAATCAGAAGCACATCTTACTCTTGTGAACGCAAATGCTGATTGTAATCAAAAATGTTTCGATTGCTTCTTCGTATACTCTACAGTCAAGTATAATCAATAATAACTCCTCTGACTAGCATAACAATGCTGTGTATTGCTGTGTCCATTTCTGCTCATATGCACATTTCTCTGAAAATGTTGTACAGACAAAAAAAGACTAATAATCAGATAAATACCTGCACATTACTCTATTTTTCCAGGTCTCCACATCAAATGCAGGGCACAGATAAGTGAAAATCCCCATCTCCTAATCTGGAATATTCTTCAGCAAATTAGAGGAGCTACTCTGCTACTGTTATTTACATTGGAATGCATATGAAGAAGCAAGCCACTCTATGTAGTGAATCAGGTAGTTCACATTAACAAGTGTATTCCCGGGGGAAGATAAGATCAAAATTGCACACCAAAAATTGTTTTTTTAATTGTTTTTTTGGGAACAACTGGCAAATGACAATGCTCTGCACATTCATATATTATATACAATGCATATTTATGCATTCAGAATTGCTGCGAAACATTGCCAGGTCAGGAAGTGATATTTTCCAGGTGAGAAACAGCATCTGTGCCTACAGCTACAGCACTGCGCAGTGAAGACGACCATTTCTGCCCCTCAGAACTCAATGTTGTGTTCGTTACGCCTCCACTGGCTGTTTACGAAAAGGTACACTGTGTATCCTCGTTTGGTATGCCACGAGCCAAGAACCCAAACTAATTTTATGCTTGAAACACTCATTAAGAGCAGTATCGCAGCAATACAGGTAGTTGTGACATTTAAAACACTGTCACGCAATAAAATGCCTTTAATTCACTGATTTATTATGCTGAAAAGAAAAGGAAATTAAATTATCACATGACCAGCGGTAGGGGTCGACCGATATGGTTTTTCCAGGGCCTATACCGATACCGATTATTAGTAATAAAGACCGATAACCGATATTTGGGGCCGATATACATTTGTAAAAAATATTTAAAAAATTTGTGTCAAAATTTACAGTAACACAAACTCCAACACAAAACATATGTTTAATTGAATACTAGAAAACTGAACATTTTCAACAAATTCAAAAAATAAAGTGCATGGAGCTCCCAGTAGTATTTATTTTAAACTGAACTGGAATTTTAAATAGATTTTTTTTTAAACGAAATAGCTCCCCAAAACAAACAATATCTCTATGTGGTGGGTAAGACCCCCTGCAGGTGAGTTACATTTAACCAGCAGTCTTGCCCACAGCCTACAGTTCGCTAGGGGAACCTGTAATGGCTCGCTCAGATGGTTCTCTCAGCCTAGCGCAATAAGCATGTTATAGATTCAGTCTGTGTTCTGTCATAGTTGAGGGGCGGGGCCAGCGAGGGGGAAAATAATGCCGCGTCTGTCACTGTTCTGAGTAGGGACACATCGTAGATCAAGCTAACTATCGTTATTTTATTATAATGTCAGAAAATTACATTGACACACAAGTTGTTTCCTAAAGATATTTTGCCAAAATAAACCAAACACAGGTTACTCGAGTGCTGTCCTTATGCGGTTAGTGGACAAATGATAGGCTAACTCAGTTGCCTCCGGTATCATTCCCTGACATCATCTTCTGTCTTCTTGAATCCCCCGGTAAGGAACCATGTCAACTACATTATGATCCAGTGGGGTACCGTCAATTTTAAAATAGGCCTTCTGTAACCCTACATTTATACGGATATTAATGTCAACTTGCCATGTTTCTATTTATAGTTCTTAATTATCAAGCAAGCAATTAACTGAATAACAAATATCAATTCATGTTTTTCTGTGCTAGCATTTTTCTTCGTGTCATAAAATGTGTAGCACCTGACTTATGTATTGATAGCTGGTGCGCTGGAAAAAGCGGGGTAGGCATCAGCATCAGACTTGTTTCCGTTTATTTGGCTGGAGTAGCCTATCTAATCAAACAATTTGCTGAATAGCCTAATCAAGACCAATATATTATGTAGCCTATAATGATTAAGAAATGACAACGACAAAGATAACTAACTTGAGATTGTTTAACAAGGATCAGGCAATAGGCTAATCTGAATGCGTTAAAGAATGTAGCCTAATTAATTTTAAGACGGCACTCAAATTACTCAAAGTGAGTTAAACATTAGAAAGCATATTTAAAGAGGACAGCTCTTAAGTGTCTCGAACCGTTGAGCGCAACACATAATTAAAAAGTAACTACACCCATTGTTTCAGCATGTCTCCGCCTACTAAACCATTTAGAAAAATACTTTGTGAGGTGAGCGAGGGAGAGTGGTGGGGGCGGAGGAGCTGTGTCCATCGTGATTTGCATAAATTAATGTACATTGTACAAATTATTTTATATAACTTGTACCAAACTGTCATACTAGACATTGCACATCAAATATAAATCAAGATTCTGCAACTGCATGGCCTATTGCTCACCTGAAATATTTTCAGAAACGTATTTTAATGGACTATTTAGGTGGAATAAGATAATTGAACAGGACGCCGGTTTAAAAACGTGGAGCCGAAACGAAAGTAACTTAGTGGGCGACCGTTGTGGGCGACAAAAATTATCGGGGCGGGGGCAGTGTGGGGAGCAGAAAATACATTTCAACCATTAGGGGCAGCACAAAAACACTTTTCTACCAGTTTCTTATGATATACAATATTATTTCAGAATTGTTGAAATAACGGAATGCATGAATAAGTTTCATGATAAGGTAGACATACAAACTCGTTCACAGCGGGGGGAAAACGTGATCTAGGGTGTAGTTACCCTTTAAGGCTTGAAAATGAATTGACAATATTGAACATTTAAACATGGAGAATTTAAAAGTCTAAATCTTCGCATAATAACATCATCATAAATGTGGATATAAAAAAATGCAACAAGTTTATGATGCACAGAACAATAATGCCATCTCAAAATAAATTGGTAGCCTAATAATTTACTTTGGTTTTGGTTATTAAGCGAATCAATTGTCTTAGACTTGTCGCATCTTAACGTAATTCTTAAAAATGAGTGAACTATATCCTGCTAATGTCAAGCCCTGAAAATAATTTACCGACATAGAATGTAGCCTGGTTTACTGAGCTTCTAGCTAATGTGCCGGTGTGAAAGCAACACATTGGCTTGCTTACCATTCATGTAGCCTAACAAACACAAGGCAGCTTGCTAACTGGGTGGAAATATCCAAATAACGTATCCTAATATTATTTCCAATATAGGTCAACTACTGATATCATCCATACATATCGCATTCAAGTAATGCTAGCTAATCAGCTATGAGACTCAACATTAGCTATTGGTGTTGAATAACAGTCACGTTTGTGTAGCTTGCTAGCTAGCCCGTTTAGTAAACAAAATATAATGTAAGGCAACAAACTAACATAAAAACACCAACTCATACAGACAAATAATCGGTAGTAGCCTAACTGAGTGTTACCATACTATGAAGACAACATTAGCTATCTAGTTGCATTAGCACTGCACAAAAATATCACTGCACAAAACTTTCAAAAGAAACTCAATGAACATTAGCTAACATTAGCTATCTTTTACTGCAACAGTGCCTTATACGCGGGTACTCAGTGCGGAATAAATAATTGACTGATTTTAAAGCCATTTTTTTTTCTCAGTTGAATGAAATCCCTTTGAAATCCCTTCGCCCCCTGAAGACGCTTGAAGGCGGAGTTCATAAGTGGAAGGGGGTACCTGTTCTTCACCGTGATGTCGTTTAGGACCTGTGATCGATACAGGGTCTGAGACCTCAGTCTTTTTTTTTACAAAAAAAAAAACCCGCCCCTGCAGGCAAGGTGGAAGGTCTAATAAACCCATTCGCCAAAGCCTCCTCAATGTATTCACGCATAGCTGCGCTCTTGGGGATAGACAAGGAATAAAGAGACCCTCTAGAGGGAATAGTGCCCGGGAATAGCTCTATGGCACAGTCATATGGTCTGTGAGGTGGTAGTGAGGTGGAACGTAGCTTACTAAATGTCTCCGTGAGATCAGCATATTGTTTGGGGACATTAGCCGGCAGCTGGAATTCGAGCGCCCCTCCCACTTCAGCACCCTCAGTGTCTGAGACAGAGTGAATCTCCCAATCAATCTCTGAATCGGACGTCAACTCCTGTCACGCAGGAGGTTGTTCAGCAGAGTGATCCCAGTCTAGACTCTCCTCTCCATTCTCGGAGGGAACATGAGAGGACTCCTGTTTAACGGAGCAATTCTCCTCATCACTCTCTAAATCAGACTCGGCATAATCCTCACCCCTTCTTCCCAACAGAAAAGGACTGGCGAAATAACAGTGACGTTTGCATTTTGGACCCCATTGACGAATAACGGAACCAGCCCCCCCCCCCCCCAATTAATGTGTGGGTTATGGCGGGTAAGCCAGAAATGACACAAAACCAGCGGATAAGCTGGGGACTCCACTAAAAAAAACGGAATATCCTCCGTATGATCCTGATACGGAACGCGCATGCGTAATGGCGGAGGTAACCCGGGAGATGGTGCCTGTGCCTAACGGGCGGCCGTCCAGAGCCGTAACCAGGCGAGGAAGAGGAAGAGGGTGGGTGGGGATCTTGTGGGATTTAGCCCAATCGGAATCGACGAGGCACTCAACTGACCCGGAGTCAATAAACACATTGCAGTGGAGCTGGCAGTCATTCCAGCGTAAATAAACCGGCAGAAGGGTACGAGGGTAAATTAAATCTAGTCCCGCTAGGCGACTCGGTTCCCCTAGCGAGACCCCTCTTTTCCCGAAGGTTTGGGACATTGGTCCTTTAAATGACCCCGTCTCTTGCAGTAACTGCACCACCATTCACGAGACCCTGTTTCGCACATGGAGGACCCATCGACCTGCATGGGCTCCTCCTGCTCAATAGGAGCTAAAAACGGAATGTGAAACGGCGCTGGCGCGGGGGAAGAAGAGTAACAAGCTGGGCGATGTCTAAAACCCTTATAAGCTCTCTCCTTCTCTCTCTCTCTAAACCGGTTGTCTAACCGAATGGCAGTAGATACCAGAGCACCGAATGTAGCGGGTGGTTCGATACCCGCAATGGCGTCTTTTATGGGTTCCGATAGGGCATTCAGAAATAGTGCACAAAGAGGCTCATCGGCCCATCCTGTCAACCCCGCAAGAGCACGAAAGGTAATCGCAAAGGCAGCCACGGTGTCGGTGCCCTGACGAAGACGGGTCAAACGCATGGCAGCTTCCTTGCCAGAAACGTCTTGATCGAAAACTGACACTATCTCCGTCATAAGCCTCTCTGTGTTACTCATGATGGGCGAATTAGCCCTGATAAGTGGGTCGGTCCATGCGAGAGCATTCCCGGTTAGGAGAGAGAGAATGAATCCTACTCGGGATTCTTGTATCGAGAAACGTGAGGGCTGTATCTTCAAAAAAATTAAGCACTGTGTTAAAAACCCCTGACACTTTCCCAACTCCCCGCTATACCGCAGTGGGAGCTGACGTTTAGGTTCCCTAGTGTCAGTTGGAAGTGGCGGGGGAGTGGACTGTGTAGGTGCTTGTGCAACTGGAGGTGGATCTGCCCTGAGAGAGAGAGTTTGGATATTCTCCGACAGATCTCGCAGAGCGACTGCCTGAAGGTGCATTTGCTCATGCAATGCTTCCTGCGAAATCTGAAGAGCACGAATACTCTCTCTCTGGTCCGCCAGGGCTGCCTCCTAAGTGGCTATGACCACTTTAATACTTGGATCTATCGCTGGTACCCCCCCTGTGGCTTCCATGTTCTGTTGGGGATCTCTATGCCAGAGACACGGAGGAAATATTGGTGGACCAGATGCGATAGATGCGGAATCTTAAAGTGTTCCAATGAACACCACTGAAACGGACAATAATCCGTAGGGGAATGGGAAAAGATAAAGAGAACACAAATAACCTCGCGATAAAAATGAGGAACTCAATATCCGAGCAAAACAAAAGAAATAAGCAGTCACGCTTATCTAACTCCCGTTTGTGGAGCGAACAAAAGAAAGAAAAGAGAAAAACTCAAAAGACCCCTAAGACTTAGGGTGAGAGCACTCGTAGGTATGAGTGGAAACAAAGAAACGAAAAACCTCTGCTCTGAAATAAGAGCGAAAAGATCACTTTGCTTTTTCTAAATTGTACTGCTAACAAGTCCCGCATTGAGAAGCAAAGCGGTCGATAGCAGCACAACTTCCTATACCTTTTTACCGGCTCGAATGTTACGTGAAATAACATGGAAGCAACGAGAAAGGAAGGAAGCGGGGTATAAGTAGTGAGCGGAAATAAATGACAGGTGAACTCACTAATCACCGAGGCGAAAGCAAAACCCGTAGCGGAACACAGGAAAATCTGATAGATTACCAGTAAAAGACAAAAAGAATAAAAGACGCGGAGATAAGAGAAGGAAGGCATGATCCATGACAATATTGGAGGGATTCAGTCGGCGAGGATAGTCACTGACTCCAGGGCTGCAGATTTTCTTATTCTATTAAAGAGCTGAGAACTCATTCACCTTTTTTCTTGACTCCCACATAACTCTGGCCACACTTTAGATCTCATTACCCCCTAATGTATTAATATCATTCCATTATTGATGTTTCATGCTCATCTAGAGATTACTACTAGAAATATTTGAGATTATATTAATAAAAAACGTTATATTGATACTACAGTAGTACATTTTTCTGGTAAGCTCTTCACCTTTGCCTAGCTCCAAATTGTCAGTTCATGATCTTCTGAACAATTTCAATGAAAAACTAAGAAGTGCTCTAGATTCTGTAAAGATTAGATAATATTTTTGCAGCCGTGTTACACCCTGGAAACATGGCATCGCCTCCTAGTTGAAAAGGCACTGCCCCCACTATGACTATGGTGCAAAATTAAACTCCAAGTCCAGCTTGATATTTTTAACGAGTGTGTTGCTGCATATAATAAGGCTATGCGAACAGAGAGACAAGCTCTCTTCTCTAAGATAATTTCCCAGAAGACAACCTCTTTTCTCAACTATTGAGGGACTATTTGGGGACTTTCATTTTCTTTGTGTACGCTTCCTCTAGGTAACACCATGCATCATCACAATGTAAACCTCCATTGCGGTGATAACGCATCGCTATACAGCTGTGATAGCAGCATGTCTATCTGACGTTAATATTTGAATGTGTAACAACTCTTTTTTAACCTCAGTGAGAATAAGACAGAGGTACTCCTAATCGGTCCCCAGTCAAAAAGAGACAAGTGAACAAGACTGAGCAGTCTGGCTCAATAGACATAATCTAAAAGGTAGGGGTCATTTTAGATGCCGACCTCAGTGTTAAACCACACGTTGACAAGGTAACCAAAACTGCATTTTTTCACATTAGAACCATAGCCAAAGTAAGACCACTTTGAACTCGGCAAGATCCTTGAAAATTGATTCAAGCTTTTATTTCAAGCCGGTTGGATTTCTGCAATGTACTTTTTACTGGCCTGCCCGAGACGTCAATTGACAAACTACATGTTACTTAGAACGCTGCTGCTAGAATTCTAACGAAAAACAGGAACAGAAAACATATTACACCTGTCCTTGCTGCTTGGCACTGGGTCTCTCTTTCTTTTAGAATTGATTTTAAAGAATTACTACTTTATAAAGCACTAAATGGTCTAGAACCTTCTTGCATCCAAGATTGCATTTCTTTTTATGTACCAGCCACAGCTGGCTTAATCAATGTACCTGTTGTAAGGCATAAAAACAGTGGTGAGAGTGCTTTCTGCTTTTACGCTCCTAAACTATAGTACTCTCCCACAACATTATCAGATTAGCTGACTCATTTGGTCATTTTGAAAAGCAGTTCAAAACGATTATTTTATTCTGCTTTGTGTTTTTTGCTGTGAATCTTATTTTAACTCTTAGTTTATTTTAGTTATTTATTATTATTTTTTAATAATATTATCAATATATATATTATCAATATCTATGTATGCTTGTATGTGTATATGCATGTATTGGTTTTTGTTCTTTCTGTGAAGCACTTTGAGCTGCATTTCTGTGTGAAAGTTGCTATATAAATAAAGTTATTATTATTATTATTATTATTATTATTATTATTATTATTATTATCCTTAGTATTATTATTGTTGTTGTTGTCAGGCCTCCAGCTCTCCTATTTGAAACTGACATGCTGTACATCAACATGACATTTCATTATTTTCATGTTTATCAATTTGGAAAAAGTGCGTGTACCTTTACATCTTGTGGCTTAATGAACACTTTATATGCAAGAAGAAACTGATTACACAGGAATTTCAGCACCTCATTTTCCCATGTCAGGTGTCAGGAGGTGTCGCATGCTGTGTAACCGAACGCATATGCGTTTTCACCGAAGGAAAACGTGAACTTTGTGTGCGAAGCAGGTTTACGGGCCAAGACTTGGCGTGACTCAGCCCCCTCTCTGCCGGATTCCCAGCGGAAGGCATTTTCCGTCTGTTAAATGTCACGTCTGGCTCAGACACTGTCCCTCTCGCTTGTTTACTGCGCTGAAATTTCAAAGCAACTCATGAGTCAGAGATTTTCTCCCCCTCAAGGTTTGTAAGTCATTTTTAGATTAAAACATTGAATTGTTTGCTTAAAAGCATTGCACATGTATTACTGGGGGATTTATTTATGCAGATCAACTACTGTACAAGCTTGAACATGACTGACTCAAGCAAAAAATAATAAAAAAGTGTGAAAGAAGTGTCAAGATAATATGTAAAAATTTTAAGAAGTACAAAAGTAATTCATTACTTATTATTATGTCGTGCATGCAATTTGAGGAAGTGCAATGTTATGAAAAGAATAGTCCAGCCCATTAATCCTTGGTAGCAGGCGGGCTCTGCTCTAATAACCCCGCACGCTCCTCTTTCAATCCTGAGATTTTCTGTGTACTGATTTTCCATTCTGACCTTCAAGTCCACAGAATGGCAATCTTCAACTTTGCACTGACATTTAAGAGGTTATCATCAGCTTAAACAAGTGCAAAGTTTGACAACAGACTGTGTTCCCCTTACAAAAGAAGAGCAAAACATGTGTTGTTGTGGGACTGCCCCTGCCAATCTTCAAAATTGTGAGTGGACTGAATGATTTAAAAACAGAAGATGACGGGCTCTTAGTTTATTGCATTAAGAGAAAATATCAGTGCCTTCCAGATGTGCCCTATGACCTGCCATGGTTCCTCATTAAGAGGACCATATGTTTTAGTAATCTGTTGAACCCTGGACACCCTGCCTCTTGCAGGACAAGCCCAATTGTGTTGAACAACTGTGGACTGCCAGACAGGGTTGGTGATGACATTGCTAAGGCTTATGCTGCGTTCGTTATGAACTCGACAACTCGTAGCTCCGACGTGGAGGCTCGGGGTCACAAGCTCGGAGCATTCCAGTGGAAACTTCATAGCACTTGTAGGCAAGAAGCTGTCGCTAGCTCTAATACTTTCTGAGCTCCAAAAGCTTCAGAGCTACTTTGTAACATTGAGGAAGAGAAAAAAAACACATAAGGCAATCCAGTGTTGAATAGCCAAAATATATTTCTATATAATAGGCCTATTTTAAAAATGCATTTCCATATTTTACTCATGAAAACTGTTTATAACCCCATAGCTTGTCTATATTTCCCAATTATGTTTTCAAGTGAAGGATGTGGGCACGGTGACACATAAACCACTAAATTAAATTGTGTTTCAAACTCTTGTTAAGAATTTCCCATAAAAATGCAAATTCATCCATTTTGAACAGAGGTGGATGAAGTACACAAATTTCTTAAAAGTTCAAAAATCGCTACTAGGATGTAATTTGCGGGAATTATGTCACTCTGCGACTTTCCTTTTTATGCATAGTTAAATGTGTTCATGCATACAGTCAAGCCGGAAAGTCTGAACACCCCTTTCACCTTCTCCACGTTTTATTACATTACAGACATATTCTACAATAGATTGTGTTCATTTCTTGTCTCAAAATTTTACACAAAATAGCCCATAATGACAAAGTGAAAACATGTTTTTAGAAATTTTTGCAAATGTATTAAAAATCGAAAACTGAAATCTCTCATTTACATAAGTATTCATACCCTTTGCTTTAACATATTTTTAAAGTATCATATTTAATATTTGGTCGCATATCCTTTGCATGCTGTTACTTCCTGAAGTCTGTGACCCATCAACATCAAAAGACTCTCGATATCTTATTTCCAGGTACTGTTACAAGCGATACTATAAGCTCTCTGCATTTGAATGGATCTCTATGGGAATTTGGGGGTGAGACTAGATTCAGCTGTAAATTACACTGGTACAGTATGGAACACATGGCTGGCTAAATGGCTGTAAGTCATCAAGGGTCTGAGCGATCGAACAAGCCCCAAACCATCACTCTGTTGCCAGATATGGAGTAGATGTGGATGGATCACTGCAAGGGTTATTTCTCCTGACTCATTTTTCTATAGAACTCTATAAAGATCATCTTAAGCTATATTGTTTTTACTTTCATTGTTACTTTCATTGTTCACCTGTCTTGATTTCCTGGTTTTCCGTTTCTATGTGTATTCCGTTCTGTGATTTCCCTCTCTCCCTCCATTTTGTGTCTCCACTTCCCCGCACCTGAATTGTTTCCTCATAGTTTCGACGCCAGCCCTGCCTTACTTTGCTCAACCCTGTTTCCTGCCTGCCTGCCGCCCTGAGCGGGTATTCTTGTAAATAAAGTCTCCTGTGGAGGTCAAACAGCCGTCTGTCTCTGAGTCTTGCATTTCGGTCCAATCCAGCACACTGCCATAACAGTTTGTTTTTCGTCATTTCTTTTTGGTCTTTCTCCCTCAATTTTTATTATCGGTTTATAATGTCAGTAAATTTGAATAATAAAATTAATAAAGCACAAACACAAAACACTCCAAGATGATCTTAACTCTAAGATGCTTTTGGAAAACAGGGCCCTGGTTGTTGCCCTGGTTGTCCCAAAAAGATCTTAACATTAGATTCACAATCAGCAATCATTATGGCTTACTGGAGGGCTACACCAGAGCGTATGGGCGTAACGCGTGCGCAGCTCGTGAAAATGATCTTGCCCGTTCTCCGCGGCTGCTACACCAGAATTGAGAGCGTAAATATATACGTATTTGTTTGTTGTCTTGAGAGGGTATGGGTAAGAAGTTGTATTTTATATAATTCTAGCCTATAGCCTACAGTTGTTAATCAGAAAATTATGATCTGAAGCAGAAACGCTAAATGTTTCAGCTGGCGAAGTCAACTAGTATTGTCAGTATTGTCAACTACATGTGAATTTGTCATCTCCAGAATCTGTTTAGGGAACTACAATGCAAACTGAAACCCTATTGATGCTAGAACTGAAGGGCTGCTGTGTGCCCAATCAGTGCCTGCATGGTTGTCTATTTATTCCCTGAATTTAAAAAGTGCCATTTTTGAATGCGTAAGTGCGCAGAAATAGACTCCAATCCTAATTTAGAGCCATCGTGTGCAAGGCTCTCACATCTGCGCTCATACTTGCGTGACTGGTGTAGCAGGTACCAATGAACACGACTTGATCTTTCCAGACACGTGTTGCTCGTGTAGTAAATTTTACGCACGTAGTGAAATTTACGCGCTCAGTATAGCCCTGGGGTTAGGCTCTTCAAATACAATTATATCACGTGTTCCTCACTAATCTAACGCCATAGTCACACAGTGAGCGACTCGGTCCACTATGCTGAGGGTGGGGTAAGAGCTTCCCGTTGTGTTCTCTAAGTCAACTCGTGCAACTACATTTTTTTATGAAGAAAAAAATGGCACTACACAATATATAAACAACGTATTTGCCAAATATAGCCTATTTATTATAGTTATGTCATGACACTGTTAATTATTATTTGTTCTATCTAGCTAGCCAGCTAGCGATCTCTATCTCTCTCACTAGATAGATAGCCATATCTCTAGTACTGTATAAAACTATAAAACATGTTTTTTAGAGTTGAACAGGACAGGGTAGGCTTGGACCATAATTTTGGGTTTGGACCATTGATTTTCCATTGCTGCAATTAGTGAAGCAGGGCGGAACAATTATTCACAAAATGGTATCATATCGGTTGGAGAAATAGGAAGCGTGGAACACTGATTGGCTGTTACGGGTGATGACCGTGAACAAATGAACTGCGGCCGATTTTTGTCGCTCAGTTTCCCAGTTGCTCAGGTCGCTGACTGTCGCTGGGCGGCACTTCCGGCACCTGTGCGACCAAATCGCTCACTGTGTGAACAGGGGGTAAGACAACCTAGACAAAATGTTCATGAGAAATATATAGTCTGAATATAATTAATGTATTATTCCAAAGGCCTGCATAGTCTGTCTACAGCTTAATTAGTTATATTTATGCCTTCTCTCTTTGTATTAATCACACCGTGAGAACTGTTGCCGAAATAATTGTAATACATGATTTCTCATGGATATATTTTACAAAAGGTTTTTTGTGTATTGTGTCATTGACATGCATGTAAAGTTCAATAACGGGCAACCAACAAGGAGGTCAGAGTTCAGCCGATTGCAGACAAAAATCCATATAACTGCTGACTTGAACAGAAAATTGTTTCAGCACACTGACGTAGGTCCCAAAAGGTTGCTTTTCATTACTGCATAGTGCAGAACAAGCAGACAAGCACACGGTTTCAGCCTTCTCAGCCTTACTTTTTTTCCAGTAGCAGGCAGATTTATTTATGTGTGTTGTGCCTACATTTTGTGCCAACATTTCCACGTAAGGATATTATCCTAATTTTCACACCACTTTTAATCTTTTTTCAATAAATACATCTCTATTTTGTGTATCAATGATTACAATGAGGTTGTGGCACAGCATTTCACAATGGCACCTTTCCACTGTGTGACAACAGCTTTCCCCCTTTTCAGTAAAACATTACATCTGACAATCTGGTTCCATGCTTTCCACCATCTCTGAAAACTTCAAATAAAAAATATCTCTTGCAGTTGTGTTCACAGACACCAGGAAACCCTAAGCTACTAAAACCAGCTTTGGAAAACCATTTGCAGGTTGGTCACAGCATGGCATTTAACCAAGAAATTGTCTTCAAATGCTGAAATATTCTTTCTAGGTCAAGATGTACTTACTGATTAAATGTCTCTGAACTGGACATTATTTATAGTTTTTTTCACAATGGGCTTTCTTGTTCAAAAAATGGTCCAGAACATTTAGTCTAAACGATTTTTGTTTGCAGCCAGATTCTTTCCTTATAATTAACATTCTATGCTGTATACAACACCAATCTGCCTCTTTCACAAACTGTTCCACTTTTGCATTCAATTAGAATGTCAGGCGCCAAAAATTACCTACAGAAAAACATTTAATTAATGAGGCAGACACCCATAAGCCAGTGAAGTAGAACTACAGATCTTGTTTTATTTATTAAGCAATCATAATAAAAAAACACTTGCTTGGTTTCACACACTGTGGTGAATGTGTGTTTTCTGTTGAAGATAAATTTATATGAATATGAAAATGAACTCTCTGCACAACACTTTGCCTATTATTTAAAAAGGAGATCAGAAAGTTATTCCTTATAAGAGATAACCACAAAGGTTATCCGCGAGGTAGATACAAAAAATGAAAGATCGGAAGAAAACTCCTGACTACGCCAAAACGAATCAACCCTAGAACAGAGGGCGAAAACTCAAAGACTCGAGATAACAAAACAATAAAACAGAAAGCGAAATAATTGCTTCAGACTCTCAGCAAGAGAGAACCCAAACGAGAAGCAACAACGCAAAATAAGAAACAAAAAAACTGTCTCCGAGAAAACAGTAAAAACCAATGCGGAAAAAACAAAGTGCAAATGAGAAAACTAATTCCAATAAAAGGAATAACGAACACTCTTGGCAAGTCCCACGTATCTTCTAAATAAGAAAAGAAGTGGTCGCCTTTGTGCCTAAGACCTATACTGGCTTCCAGTCAAACTATGAATGACAAGGTAAAAGCACCGGAAGATGGAAACCCTGAGCTATAAATAGCCGACAGGAAACCTAACACAGGTGCGAGAAATAATGACAAAGCGAGACCAAAACACCAAAACAGAGGATAGAAAATCCGATAGAGTGACCTGCAACCGCCAACAAATGCAAAGCCCGCAGAAAACGAACTGGGCTGCCAAAAACCGTGACACTTTCTCCAAAAATTAGTTCACCTTTTGAGAAGGAATGAGCCTGGTGATTCAATGGTGAATAACAAAATCTCCAAAATGGTATTTATACCTTACAAAACTGTAATTATTTTATGCATTGCTCATAATGTGTGCTTCAGTGTCAATGGGCTGGCATAAAAGGAAATTACTCATGTAACTTACTGCTGTCGGGAATTACTTAGACGTCCGATAGCACGGTGCAAAATTGTGTCGCATTATCATAAAAGTTCAGTAAAAATTAGAGGTTGACAAAACATTTTTCCGAATACATTGTATTTTATCACCCCTTCTGACTGTAAACATTGCAGGTACCTATTATTATAAAAATGAATAGTAGTAAACTTAAAAGTACAAAATAAAGCGCACGGCTCTTAAAGGGAATGAAAATAGGTAATTTTCTTGGCTATGATTGATATGATTGAATCCAGCTGCAACACACCCACTGATAATATACTCAGTCTAAGGGCCTCGACGTGATCCATGCATCTGTCCGCGCACCAACCCTTTTGCGGATATGGGCACGACTTCCGCAACAATCATACATATATATTTCTTGCATTCTCACGCTTTTATGACGAGTTGTCATAATACTCCACAACAATTCAAATGGTGCTGTGCTCAAAGCCCTGATATCCCAGCCCAGCTTACCGCATTTAATCTTTTAATTTAATTATTTTCAGCTGGAAAATGTTACACAAGCACTCATAAACTTTCCAATGATACGTTAATTTTTCATATTATTGACAGTATACCGGTATTTGGTTTTTCAATAGCCTACAAATTACATGAGAAGTAAACTGAAATATACTGTAACTGTAGAAAAGTAAAGCTCAAGCTAAATGCAGTAATAATCAATCAAATTTCATAATTTTTTTATCAGGAACATGAATACTGAACCGTGTGAAATATTTAATAATGTTCAAAAATTGGATAGTACTCCTGCACTGGTGTAGCGCAGTTTCGATAATGAGTACTCACAACCCTGACAGTCTGTCTTGAGACATGATGCTTCCAAGGTAGTTCTGGATTGGTTTCAGTTTGAAAAATGATCTCTCTGCAGAATCCACAGTCACAGAAATAGTTAAAAAGAGCTTAAATGCCGTGGAAAACGGGGAAACGGGGAAACGGGGCAGAAGGGAGTGGTTCTGTAAATACATCAGTTCAGTAAGATCGCTGATTGAGCCCGTCTTATTCTCCTTCATTTCCGGCCTCACTGTGTTACAGGAGGAGAGTAACTGTATAAAAAAACTGTATAGAGGACAGCAGAGGTACTAAGTACCTGTTATTGCGTTTCGTCAGTCGATGTGGAAGCTTCGCTGCCTCTTACTCGTCAGAATAATTATGTTATTTTTGGTATTTTAGCTTTAGCTTGCAGAGATAATGCTTTTGCAGCATTGCTGGAGTCCAATGAGTTTTTTTTACCTGTCAACATTGGTGTAAAATCCATGTTCAGAAGGTCCTCCCCAGTATTTTGTTGCAATGATCCAGATTTGCTAATTAGCACAATTCTTCAGCCAGGAGGTAAAACTAATAAGATAAATCAGCTGGCTGAGTTCAAGGCTGGAGGAAGCACATGGAAAGATCCACCTCTGCTCGTCATCTTGAGAAATAAACCTACTCACTCTCCAACTTAATTTAGCAGTAACCAGAGTGATGATATTTTCAGTACCTTTTAGTTGTCTTATTTGAGCACCGCTCAGATATTCAAGCAAAGATCCAAGCTCCTAGGTTTGGAATTAAATAGGCTGACCAGTTGTCCTCTTTTTCCCGTACATTTCTTCTCTTTGTGACTGAAAATATGCATCCAGGCGGGATGTCCACTTATGTTTTGCTCGTTCCATCATATATAAACAAACAAATAGCCTAGTATTATGTTCAATAACACACACCTGCCCCTGTCTCTCTAAATTAAATGAAAAGAATTTCCGCCATTTGGCATATCGACTTTCTTTCATCTTTTCTTTTCTTTAATCATACTTGATGCCGTAGTAAACATCCAAACTTCAGAGACCATGTGAAATGCTTCTGGGGAAAAAATAAACAATACTGCTCTTATCTGTTAGGTGTTGATATGACGTTGCCATTTCCAAGTTAACACAGCACATGATCACAGAAAAGAAAGCAAGATGACTGTTTTGACGCTTTATTACAAAAACATTTGATAATCGTTGACATGGTTTGTCATCCAGCCCTACTTCTAGGTATTCCTATATATAATTTAAATATATAATTTATATATAATTTAAAAGTTCAACCAGATGCAGCAGAGGCTCAGAGGTTTCACCACTGGTTTCACTTTATTTTATAAACAAAACGGCATTCCAAAAATATCCCACTCTCTATTTCTTCACAAATCACACGCTGTATAGGCTATAGCCTACGTACATTCATTTTAAATGCACTGTGCTGGAGTGCTGCTAAAAAGATCCTTGCTTGCCACAAGAGGAGTTGGCTAGCACACACGGAGAACCAATCTCTGAAAATGTTTCACTGGCACCTGGCACGTCCACGTTCACAGTGTTTAAAATTTTGACAGGCACAGAAAAAGGCTGTGCGGACAGAATTACTTCATTGTGCATACTTCCACAAGAAGTAATCCACAAATGTGACCCGCTCTACAAAAATAAGTCTGATGTGAAAAACCTTTTTTCTTTTTTTTCCCACATCAAACTCATTTTCGTAGAGCGGGTCACGCAGCCCATTTTCTATCTACGCCGCACACTGTGAGCTGTGTGCTCCTTGCCGCTGGTCACAGAAATACTAAGAGTCAGTACAGCCATGCGTTCTGCCATTGACTGCGCCCAACGCGCCATGCGACCAACGCGCCATGCGACCATTGATCCCGGAAAATAGAGCCCCATATGGCACTGAAGAATTCTCTCAACCTGTAAAATTTCAGGCACTTGCAGAACCATTTACAGTACTGCTAATTCCCTGAAAAACATGCAGGCTTGAGCCCTGTAAGAGGGGATGTATTACATTGAACAGACCTACTGTAGGATTCACTGAAATTGACAGCGCTGAGATCATAGTGTATGCGTGTGATTCTCAGCCAAGTTCCATGAAAGATATTAAGGAAATGAGTTCAGACTAGACCAGATGCCACTGTGGAGATGAGAGTGGCATTATGGACTTGCCAGAGCACAGTTAGTGTACACCCAGCTGACTGAGAGGCCTCTCGTGTTATAATGCAGGTGCCATTAACTGTTTCACCGACAGTCCTTTCTATGCATTAGACCATGATCTTGTTCTACTGCATTTGCTATGTGCCACTGTATCTCAGCTATGCAATCTAAACGTTGTTCCATGACAATTGTTGTGCAAACTTTTAGTGGTTGATCATTTATCCTGTGAATATGTTTAAAGTAACAGTTCTATGTTTAAAATAACAGTTTATTTTTGTTCACAAATATTATTTATTTATTGTTTTACATTCTTAAATAAATAATATTATTTTACTTATTTGGATAAACTTTGTCTGACCCCCAAACATACAGTAGGCAACATTAATGGGGCAAACATATGTCTGGATAGGATTGTAAGACTTAATATCTATTTAGTAGGTAAATATTTGTCATTTTTATCTGTATTTAACCCCCCACCCCCCCCCCCCCCTCTCTAGTGTAAATGATTGTATGTTTCTTGGTATAAATGTCTGTTTGTAAACAAATCTTTCAATCTATCTATCTATCTACAAAGTTGCAATTTAAAACTCATCCATTGTGTACTTATTTATGTACTTTTGTACTTTGTACCTATCCTTTCTGGAGTGTCATTTTTCCTCAGCTGTTTGCAACATTCACTTAAATTATGTCTTCTTCCATGAGCCAATGTGGGTTATTTGATACTTTGATGTGACACATAAAATTTGAATGACAACATTTTCTTCAGATCGTAAGATGAGAAAACACAGGTTACCTGAAATTATTTAGATAACATTGGGTAGCATTGCTTTGGAATAGAGCTTGTTTAATTTGTGTGAGTTAAGACAGCCAATATTGTTTGTTTTAACTTGGCCTCATTTTGATATCAATACTTGAAATGGTGGGCCTAGATTTAGCTAGTTTTATTAAAGACAGTGATTTGTATGCATGAGCATTTTTGTATGTTTTTGTTGAGATATAATACATTTTTTAATTGTGGTTGTTATGAGTAACCGATAATGCATATAAATTTATGAACCAGTGGCGGCTGCTGACCTGAAAATTGAGGAGGTTGAAAACTTCCCCTTAAACCGATTATTGGTCTCAATCATTTCCCTTGATTAACAATAGGTTACAGCGTTTAATTCACTAATTACTCAATGCCATCAGATGTAACCAGTTCTCTTCAATTAGGCTATTAGGCAAGTAATTAATTTTTTCATTTGCGTCGCAAAATTGTGTACATTTTAATCAACATTATAATAGTGGATACATCTGCTCTTGTTTTCTCCGCACTCAAATTCGGAGAATATTCATGGATATTAAACAATCTTAAAGCTCAGCTTTTGTTAGATTATTTTTATTGCAGGTTGTGCATTTCTATTAACGTGTACTTTTCCGTTTAATCTCCCTGTCATGATGTGAAGAAAGACGCTGTGTCCTCACCTGCAAATTATTGTTCAGATTGTTGGCACACTTGTTAATCAATTGGAAAATGATTGGAAAATGATTGAGACCAATAATCAGTTTAAACGGAAGTTTTCTGCCTCCTCAATTTTCAGCTCAGCAGCCGCCACTGTTATGAACCATAAGATAATTAAATCTAGACAAAGAGATGCATATACACACAAACATTTTATCAGACTACTTTGATCAGACGTTGTCATTGGTAGATCAGATGGAGTTATCCAATGAGGAGAAATATTACTTGAGGGCATGGAACATTTTTGATGACAAGATCGATTGGCAGAAAAAATAAGAACTAGAAGAACAAGAAGAAGATTGCAAAAACCCAGGTTTATGGCTTTATAGAGTTGTATCTGGATTTTGTGTCGTTACATGAGGTCAGAAAGCACAGAAGTTCATGTTTTTAAGGGCCGAGAGCCTGTGGTCATTGTGGTTATTTCTGTAGATAACCCTGAAAACTGGCAAACTCTCTGCGCTGTATAGGTATGAGCATGCCCCAACACAGCCTTAACTTAGCAGATGGCATACTGTCAGGGTTGTGTATAAACACCTTTAGATTTAAAAATATGGTATACGTTTTGATTTACAAAAAAAATATTATCACAATGACATCACAACGCCAAGAAGCCCCAGTGATTATGATTAAAATCTTACTGTCACAGATTGGTTGCCTGGTACAGGCCCACAGTACAATTCTGTGTTAATTCCACTCTTAACAGTGGTGTACTATATAAGAGTAAATGTTATAGTGTAATCAGTTGATATAATGCTCAACATTTAGCTGTGAGACTATTTTCTTCACCCAGCACTTCATACGCTCTCCCAATGTTTGACTGCACTTTTCAACTGATAAATGGTCTCTTACGGAAGCCGACGGGTACAAAACACAACTACAAATCAGAAAACGCACCAACAAGTTATAAAACACACCGACAAATAAGAAAACAACCGCAAATCAGCCGACTGGTGCAAAATACAACGACAAATCGGAAAACACAACAACAAGTTACAAAAAACACATCGACAATTCAGAGAACAACTGCAAATCAGAAAACACAACGACAATTCAGAAAACAACTGCAAGGGAGATTGTAGCCTCCTTTTGATTGGATACGCAGTATGTCAAATGAGAGTCTGACAGTGCAAGTGACCAACCAACAACAGTTTTATGTTATCTAATGTGACATTCAAGACAAGCCTATGGAGTTTATTTAGTTCCATAAATAGCGCGCATGGAATTGCGAAATGAGCACATAAAACAGTATTTTTCACTGTTTTCAGCTTGTGAATGGCATAAAAAGCTGAGTTTTTATGAACTCAAAAACTGTGAAAAACACTGCATTTTATTTCCAAAAAAAGTGGCTAATTAATTTTTCCCCCAAACCCATGTGGTTAAGTTCTTCCATCACTTTCCCTTAAACTTATTAACACAATGCAGGTTTGGCTCGTTGTCATTTGCTTTGTCTTTGAATTCTTTATCGACTAATGATTATTCTTAGTTTCCATGTGTACCACAATACCAAACCCTATTGATTCACCTCAACCTTTATTTTGATCAGTTAAAAAATGTAGTTACCTCAAATCAATAGGCTAGCTAGTAAAATCAATAGGCTTGTGATTGGTGATAGTGTGGACACATACGCCAATAAAACTAGCCATTGGTAGATAATGAAGTATTCAAAAATAAAGCAAATGGCAACGATCTAAACCTGCATTGTGTTAATTAGTTTAAGGGGGAAATGATGAAAGTTTTTAATTTGATCAGTTTTAAGTTGATACTTTTTAAAAAATGACCTTTTTGCAATAGGCCTATAGCACAATAAGCAAAATGTGAACATGGGGGTTTTATTCTTCATTGCATGCATATTTCTGACATAATGTAGCTTAAGAGGGTAAATTATCCCTCTTAAGATGAAAAGCACATAATTAAAAGAAATTAACAGCTTGTTAGAATTCTGGGATTTCAGAAAACAAACAGGGATACCCCATGTTGTTTGGGAACAACTCTAGCACAATTATAGGCTTCCATAGGCAAGCTAATTATTGAAACCTCATTCACAATTGCTCTATTTCATTGGCGCAGCTTAGTTTAGCTCTATGCATCAAGACCAATTCTGCTCATAATAAGTTTTCAATTCATTAACAGATTATGGACTGCATCGTAAGTCAGGTGTAACAAGTTGGTTGTAGAGGACAGGTGCTACTAGGTGATAAAGATTGAATGGAATACGAAGAGGAGGGGGGAGGAATGGACATTAGGCAAGTTTCCTAGTTCACAAGTTCCCCTGAGTTTCAGTGACTAACCTTGAAAGAATAGCACTGCCAATGGAGCCTTTACTGACAATTTCAACCAAAGTGATTTGCTGGCCTATCAGCTGCGTTGTCTTGGCCAGTATTCTACTGGTTCAATTAAATCAGTGCTTACTATATTCAGCATGGGGATAATGTTAAAGCATTTTATGATTATGCTGATTAAAAGTATTTTATATTTTAAATAAGAACAAAAATGCATCTGTATATGTGTAATGAACTGGTTTATTCAAACATAAGCACTAACACAGCATAGGCTACACACTACCACTGAAAGGTGTCTGAATGCCACCGAGTGGAAATGTGTTGAAACATAATAGCATTAATTCTATTCAGCAAGGCAGAGGAACTGGTTAATTGAAAGTTGTGGAACAAAACACCCACACCCAGAACCAATTTAAAATGCAATAAAACAATATATTTAGAATTGAAAACTTATTATGAGTAGAATCGACCCTGGTGCATAAAGCTAAGCACTGTGCCACTGAAATGGAGCAATTGTAAAGGAGGTTGTAGTATCGTAATTTGCCTATGGTAGCTCTAGCCTAATTCTGCTGGAGGAAAAGTTAACGTCCCTGGAACGTCCACTGTTTACTGGGCTACTGCGTGACAGGGAGAAAGCACTCAGCAATCTTAATATCAGTAAATTAGCTTTTACATTACGTAGATTAACACAACATTACCTAAACAAATAACGCAGAGATACATAATTTAATAGGCACAATCGTTCAGCAGCATGTAAGATCTGTGGTGAACAGGTCTGGTCTGACCTCGATCATCATTGATTGGGTGGAGGAGCAGCCAGGTGGAGCTCATTGGACTGTTCTTTCATCATTTCCCCCTTAAACTCATTAACACAATGCTGGTTTAGATTGTTGAGAAAGGCTGAGGTGAATCAATAGGCTCCTAATTGGTACTGTGGACACATGGCCACTAAAATTAAGCATTAGTTGACGACGAGCCAAACCTGCATTGTGTTAACAAGTTTATGGGGAAGTGATGGAAGAACGTAACCACATTGGCTCAGGAGAAAATGAATTAGCTGCTTTTTTGGGAAAGAAAACGCAGTGTTTTTTGCCATTTTAGAGTTCATAAAAACACTATTTTTTAATGCCATTTTAACAAGCTCAAAATGGTGAAAAATACTGTTGTGTGCGCTCATTTCACAATTCCACGCGCGCTATTTATGGAACTACATAAACTCCATAGACTTGCCTTGAATGCCACGTTAGATAACGGAAACTGTTGTTGGTTGGTCACTCGCGCTGTCAGTCTCTCATTTGACATACAGCTTGTCCAATCAGAAGAAGGCTACAATCTCCCTTCATGTAGGCCTAGTACCTACCCTTTCCGTAAAGTGATTTGTAAATGTGTTTCGGGTTTTGTCGTTGTGTTTTCTGACTTGCAGTTGCTTTCTGAATTGTTGTGTTTTCTGAATTGTTGTGTTTTATGATTTGCAGTTGTTTTCTGAATTGTCGTGTTTTCTGATTTGCAGTTGTTCTCTGAATTGTCAATGTCTTTTCTGACTTGCTGTTATTCTCTAAACTAGTTGTTATGTTTTCTGATTTGCACCAGTCGGCTGATTTGCGGTTGTTTTCTTATTTGTGTTTTATAACTTTTTGGTGCGTTTTACGATTTGTCGTTGTATTTTGTACCCGTCGGTTTCTGTATTTCTGTAGACTCTACATACCATTCCATTGATCATAACACCTGCACAGAAAGGTGCCTCACATCCCACATCCTTGCATGCCTCCTGCATATGAGAAAAATAATCACCAAGGGCACACTCATAATATTTAAGTGCAATTTCATTGTAGCAATGTTTTACTTTTTATTGATTTTCAGTTTTAATTATTACCTCTGCCAAAAAGTTTATGTAATCACGGTCGTCTGTCTATCCGTCTGTCCTTCTGTTTCTGACTGTTATGAGTATCTGTCTGTCTGTTCTGTATTTTTATTTTCATTATCATTCATTATTTTCCACGTATCATTGCATTCCCCTCTGTTCGTGGGTTGTCCGAGTCTCATCTGTGTGTTTGTTTACCCAGTCTCGTGCATGCATTATTCAGGTGACTTTGGGATTTTCCGTGGGTTAATGCTGTATTTCCGTAGTCTCGTTTTCTGCTACTTCCTTCTTTTGTTCCCGTGTATAATTGTATATATTACTAACTTGCACTAACAATCACTCGGGTGCTTCATTAGTTATGTGCACGTTACTAAACTCATGAACATAAATGTGTATTAACGAACTTATTGTCTGTCTTGTAGTTAGATACTAACATTTAACCAGCTTCCCCGTTTTATCTTTTCTACCTGCATTTCTAAGCTGTCTTTGAGCTACGTGTTAACTAGTTTCAGCTGTTTATCCTTAGAGACCACACCTCCCCTTATTACTGTGCACACTCCGCTCCTACTCGAGCCCGTTGTCTGTCATGCATATTTTCCCCTTCCATGTATTCGTTCTTTCCTCGTTGAATTGAATTATTGTTTCTCTAACGTTTTAACCTCACATTGTTTGTTACCCCTCCCCTTCCTCTGTGTATTTAAGACCCACATTTCCTCTGCCTAGTTGTCAGAATCCGTTTGCCAGTGCCTATGCCTTACTAATCCTGAGGAGTAAATCCTGAGTAAATCCTGAGTAAATCCTGAGGAGTAAATCCTGAGTAAATCGACACCCTTTGTTTGACTTTGATTTAGCCTAGCCCCTTTTGTACCTTAGCCTTTTGATTTCTGGTTTTTGACTTTACTTTGTGTATTTACCGACATTGATTTAGCCTAGCGATTTTGTACCTTTGCATTTCTGATTTCTTGGTTTTGACTTTTGCTTGTTTATTGGTTTTTGATTTTTGGATTTTGATCCTGGTCTGCACTTCGGTTTTCTGTGTCCAGACGTTTCACTGACAGACATATCTTGTAAAGGAATGGCTGGATTACCATGACATTTGCTGTGCACATCCTCAAGTGGAAGAAACCTATTGATTTTGGTGACCCCATGACCTTTAATCTTGCTAGCGTCACCATCAGGTCAAATATATAATTGTAGGACCCCCTCGAAAATGAGATGTGCCATCTCAAGGGGCTTATCCTGCCAATGAATAACTAAATAAATTTCAATACATCTTGAAAAGTAATAACTGGTTGTTGGTGCTATTTCACCAATTTTTATATTATTTGCTGTGCACATTCATGTTTCCAAGATGAAGAAACCTATTGATTTTGGTGACCCCATGACCTTTCCTCGGCGGCACGGTGGTGCAGTGGTTAGCACTGTCACCTTACAGCAAGAAGGTACCGAGTTCGAATCCCGGCCGAGGGCCTTTCTGTGTGGAGTTTGCATGTTGTCCCCGTGTCAGCGTGGGTTTCTCCGGGTACTCCGGTTTCCTCCCACAGTCCAAAAACATGCAGGTTAGGCTAATTGGAGACTCTAAATTGCCCATAGGTATGAATGAGTGAGTGAATGGTGTGAGTGCTCTGTGATGGATTGGCGGCCTGTCCAGGGTGTATTCCTGCCTCTTGCCCAATGCATGCTGGGATAGGCTCCAGCACCCCCTGTGACCCTGAATAGGAATAAGCGGGTTGATGGATGATGATGATGATGATGACCTTTCCTCTAGTGCCACTATCAGGCCAAACTTTCAACTTGTGATCAACATATCTCCAAAAGTAATGGCCGGATTGCCATGAAATTTGCTGTACCCATTCATGTTCCTAAGAAGAAGAAACCTATCAATATTGGTGACCCCATGGCCTTTCCTCTAGTGCCACTGTCAGGCCAAGCATATCTCAAGAAGTAATAACCAGATCGCTAAGACATTTGCTGTGCACATTCATGCGTTGGCAGACTCCCAGATAAACTCAGACCCAAACTCATGTCTTTGGCTTTCATTAATGGATTTTTTGTGCCCTTTGGAATTTTTATGAAATAAACATTTACCAGAAAAACTGTAATCCTTTTGTTCCAAAAATTCTAAAAAGAAAAAATATAGAATGAATTCAATGCAATTGGTGGTTGGGGGTGGTGGTGTGGAGAAGTACGTAGAAACCTTCCAGTTTGTGCAGTCATTATTCTCAATCTGTTTCCATTTACTTTCATTGTTCAACCACCAAGCTGAATAGTCAATACCAGTTAATTATTCCCAATTATATTTTGTGGTAGCATCATTTTCTATACGTTACAACCATGTGTGGTATTTATCCTTCATGTATTTTAACTTGGATAAATGCCATTTTATTATCAGTGCCTGATTTCTAGGAACACTGGCTGATGATGTAAAGATATATAAAATTGATCTGTACCCATTTTCTGATGTTTGTTTGCTAGTCTTTATTCTGCACTGTACTCAGTGTTGATGTGATAAAATAAATAAATAATTTAGTAATTCAAGCAATTTAAATAAACTATGATAAGTAATATTTAAAAGAGATAAAGCATAAGATAAATATTTGGAATTACTTGCCATGAGATTCAGATATTAGACACACATTTTTTGCAAAATGGTGGCGCCCAGTTTAGGCTTCATGCGCCAGTGTACACGAGCCATAGGACATTAATGGGTGACATCGTCCTCCCTTGGTCCATATTTTTCTATGGTATATGGGTCAGAAGCAGCAATGACTTCAACTGCCTTGGAGTGGTGCACATGCTTTTCTGCACTCTCCAGGTTCAATATCAGAGATTGAAGCAATGAGCCCAAATAATACAGTTGGGCATTCCAAATTGGTGTGAAAAAAAATTAAATAGATAAGATTCTGTCCTTCCGGTTTTCAGCTCATCAGCCACCATTTTAAAAGTATTCAGAAAGTAGCATTAGTGGACCCAGTAGCCTCATTACAGTGGTTTAAGACAGGATCTCAGGACATTAACAGTTTGAGATAGAACTGACACTGGAACATTTGAAACTGTTAATGCACAACACTACACCAAGGTCACTTTTAAGATAATACTAATTACTCAGCGAATATTGCCTCCATGAAAATGCATTCTCATACATTAAAAATATAAACTACACTGCTCAAAGAAATGAACGGAACACTTAATCAACACAGTATAACACCAAGTAAATTAAACTTCTGGGATATCGATCTGTCCAGTTAGGAAGCGTAAACGATTGTGAATCAATTTCACCTGCATTGGTGCAAATGAAAGGACAACAGATGGACAGGAGAGGACCATTTCTCTCTCCTTATCCTTCCTGACTGATTTTTCTCTAGTTTTGCATTTTGCTAGTGCCCTTGTCACTACTGGTAGCATGAGGCGGTACCTGGAGCCCATTCAGGTTGCACAGGTAGTCCAGCTCCTCCAGGTTGGCACATCCATACGTGCCGTTGCAAGAAGGTTTGCTGTGTCTCCCAGCACAGTCTCAAGAGCGTGGAGAAGATACCGGGAGATGGGCCATTACATGAGGAGAGCTGGACAGGGCCGTACAAGGGCAACAACCCAGTGGCAGGACCGGTATCTGCTCCTTTGTGCGAGGAGGAACAGGAGGAGCACTGCCAGAGCCATACAAAATTACCTCCAGTGGGCTACTCGTGTGCATGTTTCTGACCATACAGACTCTGTGAGGTTGGCATGAGGGCCCAACGTCCTGTAGTGGGACCTGTGCTCACAGCCCAGCACCGTGCAGCTCATTTGGCATTTGCCAGAGAACACCAGAATTGGCAGGTTCGCCAATGGCGCCCCGTTCTCTTCACAGATGAGAGCAGGTTCACACTGAGCACATGTGACAGAGGTGAAAGAGTCTGGAGACGCCGTGGCGAATGTTATGCTGCCTGCAACATCATCCAGCATGACCGGTTTGGTTTAATTGACTTGGTGTTATACTGTGATGATTACGTGTTCCCTTCATTTTTTTGAGCAGTGTATATCGGTTCAATCACAATGAGGTAATACAAACCCCAATTCCAAAAAAGTTGGGACAGTACGTAAAATGCACATAAAAGCAGAAAGCAGTGATTTGTAAATTCTCTTTTACATATATTTAATTGAAAACAGTACAAAGAAAGATATTTTATGTTTTACCTTATGAACTTTATTGATTTTTGTAAATATATGCTAATTCAGAATTTGATGCCTGCAACAAGTTCCAAAAAAGTTGGGACAGTTGCAAAAAAAAAAGACTGGGAAGATAAAAAAACATCTGTTTGGAACATTCCACAGGTAAACAGGCCATGCTATCATGACTGGGCATAATATCAAAAAACCCTTGGGCCCAGATCTACTATGAGAAGCGCACATTAGCGTGAGGTTGCAGACAAATAGCGCTGATGGGGTGGCCGATGTTGCGGATTACTACTAAGAAAGGGCAGGTTAATTAACACAGGCGCAGCTTGTTCATTTAAATATGACAGACGCGATATAAGCACCCGTTTTGCGCATGTGTTCCTCATTCAGGAAACAGCACGGCAACGCAAAAAAAACAAAGAAAAAAAAAAAAAGTTTGTTGTAGAATTTGAGGTTTTTTTTTAGTAAAAAAACAAATGTATAGAAATTCTACAAAATCGCAAAGTGTTGCATGCGTGTAAAAAGGCGTTACGGAACAGGGTGAACGCGGTGGGAGGATGATCGCAAAAAAAGATGGAATGACCTGAAAAGACGCACGAAAAAAAAAGCTTGCTTTTAACGAAAAGTCTGCGACGTGGACAGGGGCGGGGGTCCTGCTGAGGAAATGCCATTAACGCCATTGAAAGAAACTGCACATCTGTGGAGAAATGCAGTTCAAGTTGCGGGGGGTCGACGGTATCGATTAGCCAGACTCCGTGGTCGAGGACAATTGTCATTCTTTGCAAGGTAATTGACTACAATGTGCAAATGACAAAGTACATTTAAAAAGCTCGGCATCAATGTAATGTATATGAACTAATAATAAATGTGTTTTCAGCAGTGGGACCCTCGTGCGCTGTCCATGGTGCTGAACCGGGGCCTCTGATTACGCTGACCCTGGAGCCAGCCGAGCCCACGATTGTTCTGCGCAGCTCAACTGATGGGCTACCAACCGCGCGCTCTGGAGCAAATGACCCAGAAGCCCCCATTGATATCGACTGGTAATTACTCCATGAACACCACACTCAGACCACTTCTTTAAAAGAAGCATTGCCAAACCTGGCCAGTGGGCTTGGTCTCCTGTCTGCGTCTGTGATGGACATTAGAGGTGACACACAGGCACTCGTGGCAAGTATTCAACAACTGGTTGGAGCCGTATCAGGTTTGGCAATGTCCATGGGTGCTCTGGTACGAGCCCAGCAGGACTCCAACGAGGCTCTGGTGCGTATCCTCGATCGAATAACCCAAGATGTCGTAAAGAAACCCACTGACGCATGAAGCTCCTCTACTCCAAATGTGCGAAGCTGAGAGTTGGGTTGCGGTTTCTTTTTTTCCATAGAGTTCAATAAGAAAATGAGTCCGAAAAAACAGCCCCCCCCCCATTCCCATAGAGATCCATTCAAATGCAGAGAGGTTATATTATCGCTTATAAGAGTACCTGAAAATAAGATATGAAGAGTATTTTGATATCCTTTCAAACCCAGTCATGATAGCATCATCTGTTTACCTGTGGAATGTTCCAAGCAGGTTCCCAGTTTTTTTTTGCCCCTTTTTTGGAATGCTTTGTAGGCATCAAATTCGGAATTAGTGTATATATATTATGTATATACAAAAATCAATAAAGTTAAATATATTTTCTTTGTATTGTTTTCAATTAAATATATGTAAAAGAGAATTTACAAATCACTGCTTTCTGCTTTTATGTGCATTTTACATATTGTCACAATTTTTTGGGAATTGGGGTTTGTACAATCTCTAGGCATATTTTTGCAAGTATGGTGCATTAAATGGTTTCTTACGTTGTAGATGTGAACAGTACAATGTAGTTATAATGCAGAAAAATCTTCAAATATCACATTCATTATCAGTGTCTAGTAACATACTATTGAGACATCATACCGAATTGCATATTTCCAGCAGCTCTAAGGCCACGTAACTGAATGAACTGAACACTGTGGTGGGCTTAGATATTTTCCTTCGACAGTCAGGCAATTTCTGAACCTGTAACACTTTGAACTTGTCTTCCTTATATGGACGTCTTATCCATCCAAAACACAAGGTCCATATTCTGCACTGTGATGAGGGATGTCACAAAGAAAAGAAAGGAATACTTGACTAGAGTGTATGCACTTATAGAATACGCTGTATGATTCTCTTTACTGTTAATAACAAGGGATGCATACAAATATTGGGGTCATATCAGCCGGCAATAGCTAGAAACAACCCTCTCAGCATTGGCCCGATGCTAAGATTGTGGCTGATATAATGGGCTGATATGGTGACGCAATATACCTGCCCCAGCTGATGCTACAAATTAATTTCACTTGTCATATTCGCTTGTTTGGTACATTTTTTACCTCAGAAGTTGATGTCTGTACTTATTCAATGAATGTGAAAGGTGTTGCAGTTTGACTTTGTGCTATAATGTAAAACAGGGTATATCTGAATGAACATCATCCTAAGCACCAGCCAAATGTCCGATATTGGTATCAGCCTCAGAATTCCCATGTTGTGAACCCCTATTAATAACTTATTGCTACAGCATATTGGCTTCTTTGATATTTTCATAATGCAGTGTATAAAATAACCAACTGATCACACCATCTAAATTACAATTAAAGTAAGTTACAATACATACAATACGTAGGCCTACTTAAGATTTCCATCTTAAAAACACATACATATCAGATCATAAAACGCATACATATCAGATCATAAAACGCATACATATCAGATCATAAAACGCATACATCATGTATGCGAATAGAATAAAGTTATTATAAAAAGGCATAATGCCATCCAGACCCACCAAGAACACAGTGACAAGACTCAATCTGTCTGAGACTGGTCTCTACGGTTTATTGTGCAGACCAAGAATTTTGAATATGACGACAAAACAGATTTCCACTTTAGTGAAGGTCCAGTTACTACGGCCTTCTTTTTCAGCTCCTGTCTCTACT
This sequence comes from Ilyophis sp. 1 JC-2022, assembly GCA_022702515.1. Classification (NCBI taxonomy): domain Eukaryota; kingdom Metazoa; phylum Chordata; class Actinopteri; order Anguilliformes; family Synaphobranchidae; genus Ilyophis; species Ilyophis sp. 1 JC-2022. The sequence continues at coordinate 43,965,798 of CM040395.1, read as the reverse complement.
GACACCTTTCTGCTTTCTTTGCTCATTTCCAGCTTGGTCCACCAGGAAGACCCTGTGAAGATCTGTTTTTATGTCTTTATTCTTCTCTAAGTATTTATTTATGTATATGTATTTATTTATTGTGCACATTTGAGCATGTCACTGTATAACAAGCAGGGTAGCCTACTTTAAAATTGGGTGCTGCAGATAAACTCTGCACCGATTTCTGTTATAAAGAAAGACCGGAATAAAATCATATACGCAAATGGAACCAAAGATAGTAGATAGTAGCAGATGTTGAAGAAACAGCTCTAATGAGATGCTGATTACTACTGATTTACTTTTTGGTTATAAATAAGGTTAAACGAAGGTGTGTCGTTACAAAATGAGAGTCGCCTATTTAAAAATAAGGGAAGAGTAATGTAAGTAATAGTTCTAATTAAGGATTCAATTTCTTTAAATTGGCATGAGTTACCATAGAAACATTTCCGTTCCAAACAACTTTCATTCCCTTCATTTCAAAGTCTTAGAGGTTCTGCTGTACATACATATGTTTACTGAACAAATGCATTGCTTAGACATTTCTTAGATGTGCAGGGGCAGCACCTCTCTCAACATCCATCCTCTCTCATTGTGTAGTTGCTGATGTGTGTGCATGTGTGTGCGTGCGTACATGCGTGTGTGAAAACACCATTGCATTTAAAAGGAATTAAATTCTAGAAGGAGCCTAAGATATACTTTTTAAATAGTTGTATGTATTTTCTTTCATTTAGGCTACAGTAATACTAACATGAGTACATTTATTGGATTAATTTGGAAAACAATATGTTGTGAAATACACTGGCATAAACTATAAGAATTTAACATTAAAATATCTTGTTTGTATACAACACACCAATGTACAGTTTGCAGACTTCCAGAATGATGTCCTACTAGGGTGAAGTAGTCATTTTAATTGTTTCATTATGCAAACTTTTCTCTGCTTCCCTAACGAACAAAAATAATAAATAAGAAAACTGAATTTCCAGCTGCTCTCTGCACTTCTGCAGAAAAATGATAATTTCTGATAAGCGAGTGAAAACATAATAAAAAGCTGAAGTGCATGAGTGGAACAGGATAGGCTCCATAGTGTTGCGCATTTGTGTAGAGGGAATTTTCAAACTCCTGCCACAATTTTTATTTTCACATTTCTTCAAACAAAACCAGTGACTCGTATAGCATTCATAAGCTGTACTGATGCAGCTAATCTTTTTGTTCGCAATTTTCTTTCTCCTCAACATCCTCCTTGTAATTAGTGTCATCTTCTAATTGCCGTTGAAGGAAATGCTATTCTCAAAAAATTAAACGTGACCATCTTCATATTTTACAAAAGGTACATGAATAGTCTATACGATAAAGAAGATAAAAGCAAACTGGGAAAACTTTGCATAATTTGCTTCCTATGAGAAGAGAAGGATGAGATGAAAGCTCCCTAAATGTAAAGATCTTGTAGCCAACATAGTCTACACTGCTGCCATTGAGTGACGCAGGAGAGAGATGCGGATGCTTAACATGCTAACCAATATGTCTGTGCTTATTACACACACACATTCATTCATATTTCATCAATACGTGTTCCTTGCAACATACCTGTATCTTTTGTTGTAAAACACTCAAATATGAATTCTTACATTGAGGACATAATGTTCTCCAAATCAATTTCTTAATGCAAACTTGTGTTCTTCACATTGGGGAGGTCTATGTGCGCCTCGTGGCTTGAAAGCTGACAGTTCCCCGATGAGATTTAGAATAGAGGACATCTGATTGCATTTCCAACCTTGGATTCAAATCTTGCCAGAGGAGGCTGAGATGCCTCTGCATTTATCTAACTGGAACACGACCTATGAGTCCATAATTGTGTCAAAGCCACGTCACGGATATAACATTCTTCCAAACAGCAAATGAAGTTACAGCAGCCTTTGTCATAGAAGAGTACATGCTGAACCTGTTCCTCACCTGTGTACGCTTGTCACTGATGTCCTGACGTTAATGTGTATTCAACTCCTAGAGTAGCCTGCCAACACAATGTTTATAATCTGAGAGGAAAAAAACAAAAGTCCAACTGCATCTAAACACGTCATACTACATTTTAGGCCACGCTATCAATTTGTCTTCATTTAATTCATTGTCATTCGGTGGGTAGTATAGGATACACTACGTTTTGTTGCCCACTCCATTAAAGTGCTGCATTGTTCACTCCACGTGATAATGGTAACCGAATTGTAGTTCTGTATTAATGGGGAGCAAAACGTTGAGACCTTGGCTTTACTGACAATGCATACTGACTGCAAAGCGAAAACAAAGCTTTGCTAATGGCTGGGTTCGCCCAATTGTTTCCTAACTACCATTGCAAAGTCGACAGATCACAAGGACGCAAGGAGGCATTCTAAAGTAGGCTACAGATGATACATTATACACTAGTTTTCTAAAATATTAGTAAAATTATAAAACGTAGCCTACTTAAATAGACATGTGCGATCATATTACTTGAAAACGTAGCTTCGATAGAAAAATATATTTACTTCTACAAGACAATAACGTAAATTGGAAGCGCACACTGGTGCGGATTTATTATGGGCTAATTGGCTGATCAACGTTCTCTGACTAAGGTTACCCTGGAGCGTGTGGGCTTTTTAAGTTGCCAACGCTTATATATATATCCCATTGGTCCATCATCACTGCCAGACTTTGTCCATGCGTATTTTGCGCGAACATTCATAATAATGGATTTAGGTTGTTGTGAATTAGGCTACAGTAGCCGAGGCGATCTTGCTAACGCGCTAGCCATAACACTGTGCATTGAAAGAATGCGCATCCAAAATATTCATAGACGTGGCTTATAATAAAGCATCGATTCCAATGTTTTCTATAGACTTAGGCCGGATCAGACCCTTCACATTATTCAATCAGACCGTCCTTACGCTTGTCTGGAGTGCAGTACAATGTCAGAATCATGTTATTTTTTATCTATTAACTATCAAGAGCTAGAAGCTCTGAAATAATACCCAGACGATTTGTCCTAATCGTTAATACGCTTCCATGTTTTACAATACAGCAAACAGCGCGCCCGCTATTTCGTCGCACTAGCAATTATAACATTAATATGACAATTACAGTGCCCTTACCTTCAACACTGATGCGTTGCGACCCCCCCACTCAATATTCTCCACTTTGTCGGTCACTTACTGTCCTTTGGTAAATGCTTTACCTGCAAGTAGCCTACGTTACGATGGGTCTGCGGATGCACAGTGCTCCAGCTCAGTGCTATAAGCAGCTCACCGCTTCTACTGCTGCTGCTGTTGCCATGGTTATTCATTCAGCCTGTGTAAGTTCTATACTGCGAAGCACTACGGCTGCCTGCTTTCAGTATCCCATCACCGACAAATTCATTTTTTGCTGCGCGCTACTGCAGACTCGTGGTTTTGTTTATCCCATGCTTGTCATTTTATTAATGCAGCGTGCGATATGCTTTCACATAAAAGCAAGTTAACCGTTAGTTCTACCCAAAGTGTTTGCTTTCGTCGCGTAGGCTACTGTGCGTAGGCTACTACTGGCAGGTCTACTCTACGTCATGGCAGCCTTAGAAATAAAACTAGACTGCACTCTGAAGTCCACAGACTGATAAGTTTAGCAAACAGTGGAAAATGACGATTTAATAGAACTTCTCATGGCTTCCGAAAAACAAATAGCAATTGCTGAAGTGTAAGGGTAAATAAAGCCCAGTTTGACGGTAATATAAGAGGCTACTACGTGCGTGAGGGTTTTGCAGTTTGATGTTAAACATTGGGAAAAGGGTGGTGTTTACAATAACCATTCATTTTTAATGAGGCGTCCAGGTTCAGAAACAGTTCAGAAGCGATGTATAATGTTATGATCGGTGTAACAGGAACCCAATAGCAGGCAGGAATGCAGCAAAAACAAGGTTTAATTCAAAATCACAGTCCAGGGGGAAGTCAAGACAGGCAGGGGTCATACACGGAAGACACGGCAGAGGTACAAAATCGTAATCCAAAAGAATAGTCGCGAGAACACGTTCAGGGGTCAAAGCCAGAAATCCGTCAAAAACAAATAACACCAGAACAGACTGCAAAAACTAACAAACTCGGAAAACACTAAACAACAAAACACTCGGAAACAGATAAAAACTCAGCACGGACTCGGAAACAGATATAGCACGGACTCGGAAACAGATATATTACTTGACAACTCACGTGAAAAAAGAATGACGAACTCGCGACGAGGAACAAAGACAGCAGGTATATATGCAGGTGTAGACAGGTGCAGACAATTAGTATGAGAGCAGCAGGAAATGGAAAACAGCAAGAGAGCTAAGACATTTAACAAGGCAATTAGTAATTCGTTAGTAATTATCCTATCCTAGCCCTGTCGTTAGTGAATTAGTTAACAAGACAATGACTGGATACGTAAGGAAACACTAAACAGCTGTGGAAACGTGATGAGAATTAAATTTGTTAGTTTGTGTTAGTAATAATTCTATTAAAACCTTACATTAGTAGATTAGTTAACCACCCCGTGTTTAGCCAGTTAGTAATAATAAGTCCTATATAAATGTTAGTAGTGCAGGGTAATACAAACGAAGTGTACAGAAACGAAAGTAAAACTCCGTGAGAGGGAGCGAGAGATTCAGCACAGAACGCAAGGCTGCGGAAAACATTGAAAAGTGTATGCTAACGAAACTGACAATACTATACATGACAGAATAACAAAAACAAACTCAGAACATAACATAACCCCCCCCCCAAGGGACGGCTTCCAGACGTCCCCAACATCTCAAAACACTAAGCAGGGTGGGAGGTGGGGGACCGGAGGAGGGATAATGGGCAACGATGCAATAGTTCAGGGGGGTTGAAAAGTTTGTAATGTCCAGCATCACACAAAGCAGGGTGGGAGGTGGGGGACAGGAGGAGGGGTAATGTCCCGAATGCTGAGCAGGGTGGGTGGAGGGGGTCCGGAGGAGGGAAACTCGAAAGGCAGGTAATAGTTCGGGAGGGTGAACAGGACTCGGGGTGAAATGTCCGGGATGCTGAGCAGGGTGGGTGGAGGGGGTCCGGAGGAGGGAAAAACTGACAGGACAGCGGCGCAGGAGTGCCGCTCAGGTAAATAAAAAGTGATGGCTGCACCGCTCAGGAGGGCGGCGGCGGCAACGGTGATGGCTGCACCGCTCAGGACGGCGGCGGCAGCACCGCTCAGGAGGACGGCGGCGGAGACAGTGCCGCTCAGGCGGACGGCGGCGATGGTGATGGCTGCACCGCTCAGGAGGGCGGCGGCGGCAACGGTGATGGCTGCACCGCTCAGGACGGCGGCGGCAGCACCGCTCAGGAGGACGGCGAAGGCTGCACCGACCAGGAGGACGGCGGCGGCGAAGGTTGCACCGCTCAGGAGGATGGTGGCGGTGTGGAAGGCTGCACCGCTCAGGAGGAAGGCTGCGACGGCTGCATCGCTCAGGAGGCCGGCGGCGAAGGTTGCACCGCTCAGGAGGATGGCGGCGGTGTGGAAGGCTGCACCGCTCAGGAGGAAGGCGGCGGCGTTGAAGGCTGCACCGCTCAGGAGGACGGCGGTGGCGAAGGCTGCACCGCTCAGGAGGACGGCAGCGGTGTGGAAGGATGCACCGCTCAGGATGACGGCGGCGGCGAAGGCTGCACCGCTCAGGAGGACGGCGGCGGCGAAGGTTGCACCGCTCAGGAGGACGGCGGCGGTGTGGAAGGCTGCACCGCTCAGGAGGACGGCGGCGGTGTGGAAGGCTGCACCGCTCAGGAGGAAAGCGGCGACGGCTGCATCGCTCAGGAGGCCGGCGGCGACGGCTGCATCGCTCAGGAGGCCGGCGGCGACGGCTGCATCGCTCAGGAGGCCGGCGGCGACGGCTGCATCGCTCAGGAGGCCGGCGGCGACGGCTGCATCGCTCAGGAGGCCGGCGGCGACGGCTGCATCGCTCAGGAGGCCGGCGGCGACGGCTGCATCGCTCAGGAGGCCGGCGGCGACGGCTGCATCGCTCAGGAGGCCGGCGGCGACGGCTGCATCGCTCAGGAGGCCGGCGGCGACGGCTGCATCGCTCAGGAGGCCGGCGGCGACGGCTGCATCGCTCAGGAGACCGGCGGCGACGGCTGCATCGCTCAGGAGGCCGGCGGCGACGGCTGCATCGCACAGGAGGCCGGCGGCGACGGCTGCATCGCTCAGGAGGCCGGCGGCGACGGATGCATCGCTCAGGAGGCCGGCGGCGACGGATGCATCGCTCAGGAGGCCGGCGGCGACGGATGCATCGCTCAGGAGGCCGGCGGCGACGGATGCATCGCTCAGGAGAGGAGACTAGCGGACTGGGCCGCTCAGGAGAGAAGACTAGCGGACTGGGCCGCTCAGGCGAGGAGACTAGCGGACTGGGCCGCTCTGGAGAGGAGACTAGCGGACTGGGCCGCTCAGGAGAGGAGACTAGCGGACTGGGCCGCTCAGGCGAGGAGACTAGCGGACTGGGCCGCTCAGGCGAGGAGCTTAGCGGACTGGGCCGCTCAGGCGAGGAGACTAGCGGACTGGGCCGCTCAGGCGAGGAGACTAGCGGACTGGGCCGCTCAGGCGAGGAGACTAGCGGACTGGGCCGCTCAGGCGAGGAGACTAGCGGACTGGGCCGCTCAGGCGAGTAGACTAGCGGACTGGGCCGCTCAGGCGAGGAGACTAGCGGACTGGGCCGCTCCGGCGAGGAGACTAGCGGACTGGGCCGCTCAGGCGAGGAGACTAGCGGACTGGGCCGCTCAGGAGAGGAGACTAGCTGGCTCGGCAACTTGAGAGGAGGCAGGGAGCAGGACGGGACTGTTGGCGTGGAACGAAACGGGCCCGGAGGCCCGGGACCGGACGGGACCATAGGCATGGACCGGGGAGTGACAGGAGGCATGGACCGGGGAGTGACAGGAGGCATGGACCGGGGAGTGACAGGAGTCATGGACCGGGGAGGGACAGGAGGCATGGACCGGGGAGGGACAGGAGGCATGGACCGGGGAGGGACAGGAGGCATGGACCGGGGAGGGACAGGAGGCATGGACCGGGGAGGGACAGGAGGCATGGACCGGGGAGGGACAGGAGGCATGGACCGGGGAGGGACAGGAGGCATGGACCGGGGAGTGACAGTAGCCATGGACCGGGGAGTGACAGTAGCCATGGACCGGGGAGTGACAGGAGGCATGGACCGGGGAGTGACAGGAGGCATGGACCGGGGAGTGACAGGAGGCATGGACCGGGGAGTGACAGGAGGCATGGACCGGGGAGTGACAGGAGGCATGGACCGGGGAGTGACAGGAGGCATGGACAGGGGAGAGACAGGAGGCATGGACCGGGGAGAGACAGGAGGCATGGACCGGGGAGGGACAGTAGGCATGGACCGGGGAGGGACAGGAGGCATGGACCGGGGAGGGACAGGAGGCATGGACCGGGGAGGGACAGGAGGCATGGACCGGGGAGGGACAGGAGGCATGGACCGGGGAGGGACAGGAGGCATGGACCGGGGAGGGACAGGAGGCATGGACCGGGGAGTGACAGGAGGCATGGACCGGGGAGTGACAGGAGGCATGGACAGGGGAGTGACAGGAGGCATGGACAGGGGAGAGACAGGAGGCATGGACCGGGGAGAGACAGGAGGCATGGACCGGGGAGGGACAGTAGGCATGGACCGGGGAGGGACAGGAGGCATGGACCGGGGAGGGACAGGAGGCATGGACCGGGGAGGGACAGGAGGCATGGACCGGGGAGGGACAGGAGGCATGGACCGGGGAGGGACAGGAGGCATGGACCGGGGCGGAACCAGAGAGCTGGGACGGAACGGGACAGGGGAGCTGGGATAGACCGGAACAGGGGAGCTAGGACGGAACGGAACAGGGGGGCTGGGACAGAACGAAACAGGGGGGCTGGGACGGAACGGAACCGGAGTTCTGGGATAGACCGGGACAGGGGAGCTGAGACGGAACGGGACAGGGGAGCTGGGACGGGACGGAACAGGAGATCTGGGACGGGACGGGACAGGAGAGCTTGGACGGAACGGAACAGGGGAGCAGGGAAAGGACGGAACAGGAGAGCTGGGACGGGACGATGAGATGATGGATCCTCCGTCAATGGATGGCCGAGCCCGTTGACGGAGCCGGGAACCATGACCCCACTGCTTACTCCTGGGGCCATAGCCCCGTGGGCAGCGGGCAAGGCGGGTACCATCAAAGGTAGCAGGTGGTGGGTTGTAGCTAGGCTCGGAGTCGTGCTGATCGAGGGAAATAACTCCGAGCCTAATGGAGTGGGAGCTGGGTAGAGGAGTCCGGGGTGATGGGTAGTGGTCGGCATGTCGGCGGGCGAACTCAGGGTTTTGGCCCCAGATCCCCATGAGGTATTCCTCATAGGAATCTGAGCCGAAGGGGTCAATCTCCATGGGAAAGGGGAGGCCTGCTGGGTCCCAGATGGCGAGTTCGTACTGTTATGATCGGTGTAACAGGAACCCAATAGCAGGCAGGAATGCAGCAAAAACAAGGTTTAATTCAAAATCACAGTCCAGGGGGAAGTCAAGACAGGCAGGGGTCATACACGGAAGACACGGCAGAGGTACAAAATCGTAATCCAAAAGAATAGTCGCGAGAACACGTTCAGGGGTCAAAGCCAGAAATCCGTCAAAAACAAATAACACCAGAACAGACTGCAAAAACTAACAAACTCGGAAAACACTAAACAACAAAACACTCGGAAACAGATAAAAACTCAGCACGGACTCGGAAACAGATATAGCACGGACTCGGAAACAGATATATTACTTGACAACTCACGTGAAAAAAGAATGACGAACTCGCGACGAGGAACAAAGACAGCAGGTATATATGCAGGTGTAGACAGGTGCAGACAATTAGTATGAGAGCAGCAGGAAATGGAAAACAGCAAGAGAGCTAAGACATTTAACAAGGCAATTAGTAATTCGTTAGTAATTATCCTATCCTAGCCCTGTCGTTAGTGAATTAGTTAACAAGACAATGACTGGATACGTAAGGAAACACTAAACAGCTGTGGAAACGTGATGAGAATTAAATTTGTTAGTTTGTGTTAGTAATAATTCTATTAAAACCTTACATTAGTAGATTAGTTAACCACCCCGTGTTTAGCCAGTTAGTAATAATAAGTCCTATATAAATGTTAGTAGTGCAGGGTAATACAAACGAAGTGTACAGAAACGAAAGTAAAACTCCGTGAGAGGGAGCGAGAGATTCAGCACAGAACGCAAGGCTGCGGAAAACATTGAAAAGTGTATGCTAACGAAACTGACAATACTATACATGACAGAATAACAAAAACAAACTCAGAACATAACATATAATATATTGCACAGTATCCCCATTTGCTATGATAGTCACAAAAAATAAAATACAAAACTTATACCAACCAACAATAATCACGTTATTATTGTTTCACCGACAATGTTCTGTAATCTTATTTTCAATTTGTTTGCAGATGCGATCCTACTACTGTCCCACATTAAGAGCCAAGTTGGCATTTGAGACTGTTCCTGACGCACCTTGAATATTATTTGTTCTTATTCAAGTGCAATGAAAGTGCATGTTAATTGACATGATTCCTTTGCTCTATTTAAAATTTTCGGTTGGGTATACATTGTCTGGAAATTAGATACAATTTTAGGTAAAACCAGGGTCGGATCATGGTCCCGGGAGCCCCCTCCTCCTCGCAAAATCATCCACTAGATTGTTAAAATCTAGCTGTCTGACAAAGTCTGACTCTATTTACATAAGTGACAATGAGCTGAGACGTGTTTGCCACATGCTACTCCGCAGCTAATTTTTTATTCTGACTAAAAGGAAAAATGTCCGCTCGCCCTGGCAGTTTGTCACTGGCAAAGTTAGAAAAATCCAAAGTGCCACGAAAACAGATTAAGTGCCTGCAACTTCTCAAGCAATTTAGTTGGGCACTTCTCACCCTCAGAATCAGACATGAAAGACTTGAATTGGATGAGTTTGTTGGCAAAGTTCATGTCCAGGTCTGATGGATATGCAGCGGAGAGTACATTTACCTTTTCCACTATGACATCACTGTTAGACACCTGACCTGACATAAACAGACCTCCAAAGAGACTGGTCAAACGCTTGTAGACATGCCACTATCTTATCAATGACCACATAAAATGTTTTTATTTTGAACTTCTCGCTCCCCTCAAGTGTCACACCTGGCTCTGAGCTCTCATCTGCAAATGTTTTGCGTTTCCTATTTTGCTGAAGATCGTGCTTATATAACTGAGAGACACCTGTCACATTTAAGGCTGCCCTTTCAAAAGCCTCAAACTGGTCTCGCTGTCCCGCCACAAAATCCCTCAACGAAGACAAAAGCTGTGCTGCTACAGAGATGTCAATGTTACTTTTCTGTAGGTTCATGCTTGTAACGTGGAACCAGTCGGGTATGACGTCCTAGAAATGTGCCATGAACACCATCTCTAAGGTGTCCAATATAGCACATAGTCCAGCGGCCTCAATTCGAGTATCTCTTTTCTCATTATCGTCATTGCACTAACCATGTGTTCCATACTGTTCCAGCATAATTTACAGCTAAATCTAGTCCCATCCCCCAATTTCCATAGAGATCCACTCAAATGCAGAGAGGTTATAGTATCACTTGTAAAAGTACCAGAAAATAAGATATCAAGAGCCGTTTGATGTTGTTGGGTCACAGACATCAGGAACAAATGACACCTAACTAACTAGTTAAGTTGTGTGCCACCTAACTAGTTAGACAGCTGAGTTTTACGCCGATAGCTAGTTAACTAGCTGGCTTTTTAGTGCAGCTAATTTGGTTATAAGGGCAGCTAGCTGGCAAAAATGGCAGCTAGCTAACTAAATTCTGTTAACAAGCTGAATCATATGGGCAGCTAGCTAGGGAAAATGGGCAGCTAGCTAAAATAAAGGGATAGCTAGTTACGGTAAGTCAAATAAAGAACGGCTTGCGGCTTGCCATAATATGACGCCCTTCACACTGTCCTGTTATGCAGAATTAACTGACTTTTTGGTGAATATTGTATCATGTCACAGCATATTATAGCGTGCCAACCAGTGGCTCAGTTGTACAGAAGCACTGTACTTTCCAAGAGGTTCTTGTTGCACCGAGGGGCCTGGGGGCCCTAGTGGTCAGCTCATGCTTAAAGCACCAAGGGGCCTCACATTTTAAGTGCTGCGGGGCCCGGGGGCCCTCGTGGTCAGCTCATGTTTTAAGCGTGGAGGGGCCCAGGGACCCTCACACTGTAGGTTCCGAGAGGCCTAGGGGCCCTAGTGGTCAGCTCACTCTTTAAACGCCAAGGGGCCTGGGGTCCCTCACACTGTAAGCGCTGAGGGGCCCAGGGGCCCTCACACTGTAAGCGCTGAGAAGCCCAGGGGCCCTAGTAGTCAGCTTACGTTTTAAATACCATGGGGTCTGGAGGCCCTCACATTGTTAGCGCCGAGGGGTCTGGGGGGTAGTAGTGGTAAGCTCATGTTTTAAACACCAAGGGGTCTGGGGGCCCTCACATTGTAAGCACTGGGGGTAGTAGTGGTAAGCTCATGTTTTAAACACCAAGGGGTCTGGGGACCCTCACATTGTAAACACTGAGGGGACTGGGGGGCCCTAGTGGTGAGCTCACATTTTCAACACCAAGGGGCCCGGGGGCCCTCACATTGTAAGCGCTGAGGAATCTGGAGGGCCCTAGTGGTTAGCTCACATTATATGCACCCAGGGGCCTAGTGGTCAGCTTGCGCTGTGCGCACTGAGGGCCCTGGCGTTCAACTTCCTTCGGAGTCTTGGGCCACACACCGCGCACGGCCTGAGGCTTGGAGGCCCCCAGGCAGTCCGAGCCCCCGGGGCACTGGCCCCACTGGCTCGGTCCATAATCCAGGTATGGGTAAGGCAGCCATGTCTTGCTCTTTGGTACTGAATAATATCAGAACGGATCAACATCCTTCATTCTGCTGGTTTCAAATACATTTTTTTACTGGGGATTATTAGTATTTATTATAATCTAATTACAAGACCACTCAATTCATGAGGTTACTTGCTATGAGCTTTGAATGTTAGCTTTTGGCGTGAACTAAATTTGGAGTTAGCTATGGAAAAACATTTTCTCCCATTGCTTTTATTATATTATCAGTCATTTACATGTTATATGGTATCATGTAAAACCAAAATATGGTGATATTGACGTTTGCCAAGACAAATACCCAATAATATGTCCCATTTCTAAATTACCTAATTAAGTCTTACAAATGAAGTAGAGTTGGCCATAGTTATGCCATAATCTTTTTATTCAAGTCACCTCATTCATTCAGTTCTTGATGAATATTTATAAGAATATAAGGATATTATCCATTAAAATGTGCTTGGCGATTTGTAGCGGTCATTGCCTATGTAGCAACAAGGGCTTACTGTACATGTAAGATGCCAGGTGACATGTAACGATTGAGGATCTTCCTACTTTTGGTACATCACAACAATGTACAGACATAGCCTGCAGTACAGATAATACAGTACACTAGTTTAGTCAAATATCTGTATAATTATGACATGTACTTCCTTAAATAGACCGGTGCTAAAGTATTTGAAAATCTTCACTTCTACAGAGAAATTAAATCAATTCTGCAAGACAACAATATAACTTGAGCACACTAATGCCTATTTATTATGGGTTAATTGGCTGATCTAATTAATTGTCTCTAACTATGGTTAACCTGCAGCACGTGGGCTTTTAAGTTGCCAAAGCTAATCTATATCCCTTTGGCCCATAGCACTGGTCCCTCATCACTGCTGATGAAATTAAAATACCTTTGTCTCTTGTAATATGACTACTGGAAGGAAAACATTTGCATAACTGATACGGCTTTTGCAGGTGCACTGAAAAAATACCAATGATAAAATCACTTACTGGCCTAGAACATCAACACTTGCGTTTCACACTCTGAGAAAGGTCGCTAGACTGAAACAGTTTTTAAAAAATTGAATAGGTGCCTTTCCTCCATGTAATGCCTCTGCATGTGCAGATTTTTTAAAATATTGTGTCGTTTGGACAGTGTATTAACCTTTGTTCAGGACCAATCAGAGGGACAGGTTGAGTCCTCTTCGGCTCCACGGAGCAGATGCAGTTTGTACAAACCGACGGCGAAAAAGACTTCCGGAGCCTCAATTCAGTTTTTATGAGGCCGTGGGAATGGGTGACGTCACAGTGACTTTATCCATATTTTTATACAGTCTATGCCCTCGACTAACAGACAGATAAGTTAGGCTAACATAAAAATAGATAGATACTAAAACTTACTCGAGTACAAAACCAAAGATTTAAAGATGAAATAAGCATGTCTGCGCTGCTGATAATGACGCCGTGTTCGTTCCCGTTTTATAGTAGTTTTTTAAAGTTTTTGACTGCTGTGGGATTTTGGCTACAAGTGAAAGAAATCGCTTGGGCACACAAGCGTGTCTGTTTCGCTATCATATAAGCAATCCGCCAAGGTGGAAAACCAGGCTTTTAAAAGGAATGGGATATGACATTTTGATTGGTTTATTGCATCATACGCCCAAGACACACCTATAATTAATGAAGAGACTAGGTTCAGCCCATTAGCACCTTGCGCCTTACTTAGCACTCAAATAACGTGCCGTCTAACAAGCAAAAGTGGACTTGGACACGCCTTAAATGCACTTGCGCCTAGCGGTTTAAACAATGCGCTAAGATAGTCAAGATAGAGCCCTAAGTCTCTTTGGATTCTCGTTATCATGCTTGTCTTGTTTCATGTTTACTTATACCTCCAACGCCCTTGTCCTTTGTTTCATGTCTCTGGGATATTTTAGTAATTACATTTTGTAATCGTTCCTTTTGTGTTTGAAATGATTTGTGTTGCGGCCCTTTGAGCCAGGGTCATAACATTACTTGCAATCATTTACGATGCAGAAACCAAAAATCACTTTATTGTCTGGAAAAATTGTATTTTATATAGTATTAAATAGTATTTTGACCACATTGCTGCCATTGACTTACATGATGAAAGACCTATACTGGAGCCAACACCAGTGGCGCTAGTGAGCAACGGCACAATTGCCTCTCCCAGCCCAACCAGAAAGTGAGCTTCAAAACGAAAGCCCATAGGGACGTAACAGTATGAAAGAGGTCCAGTTGTGATGCTCCATTTGTTTCAGTAAAATGTGTCTTGTCCTCACATTTTAGTCAGAATTACTGAAAAAGTATTTTTTTATTGCCAGGCAGAATATTACCTGAAAAGAGCCACATATGCACATTGGTCATTAGATCTGGCCATGGTCAGGTGGCCTACATATGTGTATTCCAAAGCAAAAGTTCCACAGCAGTTTTAACAATGTGCCTGATGGGAGGTGGAGTCCATAACAATGGGTATTAAAATGTGTCTGCCAACTTCTAGACTGTATTTCCAATCAGCCCCCTTTGAGAAATCTTCTATGGTGCTTTGCCAATGTCCAGTGAGAGATTTCTCCGATGGTGATAAAAGTAAATGTGAAAGAAACTTTATATTATGGTAAGGATGGGGAGAAGCACAATGGTGGATGTTGGGTAATGTGCTGTTTTAGTGTGGTAATGCTCCACATCTGATATCAATCCATTACTGTGTCACCACCAACTGTAGTTGGTAGACCTGTAGGGAGGTGCATAATTAACAGTATGTAATGCCTGACTCTAATGTAACAGTAGTGTTTGCCTGGGAGTACAGGTTGCAGTTAACAGGATTCCCCTTGTCTCATCTCCCAGTAGTGACTCTTTTGGTGAATTTGGCATAGTCTGCCAGTGCCAGCAATGCACATGCAGTTTGGCTGGGGGACTGCAGAATTATAAAGAAGCGATGGATGGTGGATCACTCTTCTCATGCTCGTCCTGATTTGATAGAGGGCATTACAGTGACAAGAGAGGCTTACTCATTCAACTGGACATTGCAAAGTATTTTATGAAGAAAATTGTCAATAAAAATGGTTATTTAATAGCACAGTTTTCTATGTTTAATGCACGGCCCACAGATATCTCATACACTCCAATGTCCCATGGTTTGTCCTCCAGTAAAATGTGTTTTTCCTCTGCTCTTTAAATTGTTTTCATCTAGTGTAAAACACTGACCTTGAACATTAAAGTCCAGTAATATTTTAGGATATTACTGCCTTTGGTGTTTTTTTTTCTAGAAGATTATGTGTGCCTATAAATAATCATGAACTCTCTGCATCCCCTTTCTTACAATATTGGAAATATCCAAATTTGAAAATAAATTTCCAAATAAAATATTGTCATGAAATAAAAATAGTAGGCCTGGCTATAACATTAAACATCTTTCAGATGATTTAAGTCTGAATAAAATATCAAAGCTAGTTTACGAACTTCATTTGCTACCAGGTAGACTCTGCTGCCTGAAACAGCTTCCAATTCCAGCTCGCGCCACAGAGAGAAAAACAGCAGATGGGAGTTTTGCTTATTGAAACATTCCCTAAGGGCAGGAAATATCATGATTGGTTCAATCAGGCAACCAATCAAATCAGAGTGGAGGCAGGCAACAAATTTGAAAGCGCTCATGTGGGAGGAGTTCAGGCAAAGCAGATGCTTCTGTGGAGAAGAGTGAATAGCTAAAGAGGTCATTTAACTGTATTTATGTATTTTATTAACACTTAAAAGCAATTTTCTTGTGAAATAAAATAAACAAGTAGTCAGCTGCAACAGCAGGCTACCTTACTGAGCAGATAGTGTTAAGTACATTAGTTACTAGCTAGCTAGCTAGTATGGTCATGGCTAGCATGTGCTAGCTAGCATGTGAAGCAAGACACACAAAAAGTACATTATTTTGGTTTTAGTCTTGTCACGAATGTCTAAGGCTAAAAACATAGTAATGCTTGTTGTAGGGACAGTTTCACTTTCTCTCCTGGTCACAGGGCTGAAGTAACTTACTAACAATAATGATTGCTCTAAGCGAAGTTTCGGTTTCTTTCCTGGTCTCAGAGCTGAAGTAATCTAACTCATACTCGGTCTGAGGGCAGTTTCAGTCTCTCTCCTGGTCTCAGGGGCCAGGGCTGAAGTAGCTGAATTGGCCACCACTAGTCAGAAGGTTGTGGTTGATTTCCCGTTCCCTGATGGAACTCCTAGTTGGAAGGGTATTTTATAAAATTAATCCCTAGTCGGATATCGGGACTTCTAGTTGGAAATGAATAAACAACTGCAGCATAATATGTTAGGCTGCGTATTGTTTTTACTGTTTCTGTAATAAAATATAAATGTTACTATTTATATATTCTACTACTATATTTACTTTAACAATAACCATTGTTTTACAGGCAATACAGAACCCACAGTTATTCTCAAACTGTGTTTGTTATATTGGGATTCAATATAAGGCAATTTGTAGGCTGTTTGGCACGTGCTTCAATAGCTTGTAGCCTCATTCAGTTCATGGCAAAAAAGGTAGTTATTGTATTGCTTTTTTATTTTTGTTTTTATAATATGGTAGCATATAATGTTATTTAATTTTAATTTTAAAATGTATTTTTTTAAATCATAATTATTTATTGTTTGAATTGATTGCATTGTCATCAAAATATAAGAAAACTTTTTCAGTTCTCTGAGAATATTTCTGCCAGGCTGACATTTTTATACATGATAAAACAATGGTATTGACATTGCTCTATGATGTGGTTACTCCATACGATCTATTCTCACAATGATATACCTCAATGGTATTGTTGGCTGTTCACTCAAGTGAACAAATTTTTTCTAGTAAGCGAAAAATATTGTTTCTCATATAATAGGACCTATCAACTAATCTATATATCCAGGCCTATGCTTGACATTTCCTGATAGAGACAGTCTTGTGAAGAAAATGAGGGGTAATCTATTTCATTAACCTGTTTAATTTGTAAAAAAATAAATAAAAAAAACATCAAAATCACCTTAGGTTTCTAAGGGTTAGTGGGAGATTTTAGACAAGTTGCTGAAAAGCACTGTGCCACCAGCACAGAGGGCGTCCGCTGTGAAAAAAATGATTGATTTTCTTGTTGCACGGCCTTTTCTGGCCTAGACATCTGTGCTCTTAAGCCAGCAAATGGGAGTTTTCCATCAAAGCCAACTGCAGACATGATAGGAGCCACAAACATCAACTTGCATATGAGGTGGGGTTTGCTGTTGCCTGCCTTGGCCTATCTATTTTGGTGATTTATACTGTGGACTATAGCCCCTAGGGACCCATACAGTGTGAAATATGAAACAGAAAACACCTGCTTGTATTATATTTCTCGTAGTTTTGCAGACACGTCATGAATTGATTAGTCTTTGTAATTCAAAGACAGTTGGGCTACCGTAGAAACGTTGGCAGCCACAACCACTTTCACTGTGACAGAAAATAAACAATTGCTTCTCTGTGGCATATTTCAATATTTACTCTGTTTTTTTCTGGCAGCTCTGTTACTGAGATCTTGCTGATAAAACAAAAACATACATTTATCAAATAAATTTATTTTTTGAATGTCAAGACACAGAAGAGCATCTGAAACTGTATTTCTATAAACAATCTTCAAATTATTTCAAAATTTAAGATCTCTCAGATGCATGGAAATCATAGCCAAGGCAGCTGTCATTTATTGTCTGGGAATGAGATTTGAGTTGCTATTATGGTCTGTATAAATCTCGAAGAGAGGCACTCAAGACTGGCAGAGAGCACAAGAATTTAACTTTTTTAATGTAATATGCGCAAACAATCTGGGTCTGTGAGCCATAATACTAGAATATGTAAAAAATCACAAGTTGTTTTCTCTTTCTCTTCTCTTACCTTCATTGGAAGCATGGGCTCTCCGTTTCATCTGTTCTGTTATGTCACATGATCACATTTATCATTGATCTTATGTAACTACCTGTATACTGTGGCGCCCTACAATGGTAGGTCTATGATTCCTTAACCTTGTCAGCTTGCATTGGATGAGATGGCTTAAGGCACATCAGGAAGGTGCACAAACAGTTCGTTTCGAAGTACATTTCCCTGAATTTTCCCTGAATTTGCTCTTTCACTTTATTACGATCTACTTGAGCTCTTTCTAAAGCCCTTCTTAAAGCCTTCTGTTTTTTCAAAGACATTCTGACTTTGGCAGCATGAGTCTGATCAGTAATACATGTCAGTTATAACTGAGATGAGTGTTATGAAGGAGGATCCCCTGGTATCAATTTCAACAGATCCACAGTGATGGTTTACTAGATGCCTCCTCGAGTCAATGTTCACACTACGTTGGACATACCTGCAGAGAGTTGAAACGCTGGCCGTGAATGCTTGGCCACTGAGAGTATCTCTCTTGTCTGTAACCAGACGTAGTAATAGCTACGCTTCGAGCAAATTGTATTGCTGTTTTATGGTCGTAAAAAGCAATGAGTAATGACCTGACCTTGCTGATGTCAAGATAAATCAAAGGTAAATATTTAAACCTAAGAGCAGACTGTTGGGTTCTCAATGGATCACTGTTCTTTATGTATGTTTAAAACGATAGAAAATATCAATGTCATTATTGCAATGTAAATGGTTTAATATGCACAACTACATGCACATGCTACAATATCCCACAATGCACATCTCACTGAAGAGAGTCGGGCACACATTTCAGATCCATATCTGTTTACTGATGGGAAGAGTAACAACGAGCTGTTTCATGTATTACTTATTGTTTATGCTGTGTCTTACAATCTCACCTGGATTGGCTAAGCTCTGCAGTGTAGGTTTAAACGGTTTCTGATTGTACAATAGCTCAAATGAAATATGAAATCTATATTGCTTTATCTTAAGGGAAGTATGTCATTCTTTTTACTGTACATATTTGAAACCTTTGGTACATTAAATTTCAGTTGTGAGCGATATAACTTCTGTGTTTTCAGTGAGCTTACAATCAAAAACTTCATTTCTCAGGTTTTTTGTTCAATGAAAATGAAAACGGTGAGCTTAAATTGTTTTGATAATATATGCAACCTGGAGGCACACCCGAACCTGCCCCTCCCCCTAAATGGAATATAAAAATACCACCTTGAGGAAAAATTGACAGGAAAGGTAAGATCTGATACAAAACTGACTGGAATAAAATTTATGGTCAGGCACATTATGGTGAGCTAAACGGCACATTCCAATACTGTTAGCATTCATAACACAAAATACCAGGGACATGTGAAATGGATACATTTCAACGAATGACAAAATATTTGTATAATACACAATTTCATGACACTGCGTATAACCTCCCAAATTGTTATCATGTCTTCAGCATACAAAGTATATTCTGTATTTATCTGCAATTATGTTCTTGCAATGGGGAATATATTGGCAAACATCATAATGTCACAACAGTAGACATAACGGCATACTGCCGAGTGGTTATATTCAAGCTCTTGAGCTCTCACAAGTACAAATATATGTGCCAGTGTTACCAGCAGAGGTGTGAAATCCAGGTTTAGAAAGTAAAAGTCCTCCTCAGTATTATGTTCCAATCACCTGGATTTACTAATGCACATGGTTCCTCAGTCAGGAGGTAGAGCCAATTAGTGAAATCAGCTGGCTGAGTTCATGGGTGGAAGAAACACATGTCAGGCCTTTAACTTTCTGACCCCTGGATTTTACGTTGTTTATTTACACAAATTTCACATGAGAGGCGATTGAGTCCAAATTCAGATGGGGCATTGGGTGCAATGTGGACTTTCTAAAGCTTATTTCCTTCACACAGTATGTATGTGCAGTTTGGCAATAATTTTTACATCTGTAACAGAATTATATAAGCAGTGTGATGGTAATTTAATTTAGAATGATTAAACCTCGGAACAAAAAATTCAATCACTTGAAAACAAAAAGGATTAAAAGCTTACTGTTTGTTAGTGTTAAAAAAATAAATATAATGTAACTGTAAGTCCATTAGATTGTTAAAGTGTGTTAAAGTAATGTATGTGTTACGATCCGCTCCGCTCCCCGTCCCTTCCTTGGTGTTTTCCTCTGTTTTCCCTGAACCTGATTGTGTCATGTCTGCGTTCATTGCCTGATTGTGTCTACATTGCACATTATTACTTGCACCACATCTTAATGACACAATTCACACCTAATTGCTTTCACCGCATTCCTCACGTGGTTTTCTAATTGTCAATCAATTCGCTGATCTCGCACGCATTTCCCGCAAGCTGCAGTTTATCAGCTCTAATGACACTAGTTATATTAACCGTGCTGTTCCTGTGATTCCTTGTCAAAGTATTACGGTTTGTCAGAGTATATGGTCCTTGTCGCGTTTGTACTTGTTTCCCGATTGTCTAGTTTAACTAGACTCGAGCTCTACGACCCAGGTCTGGATGCCACACGCCCTGATTTCCCTGTGTGGATCCTGACTCTGCCACCGCCTGATCCTGCGCTGCACCTGGCTACAGATCGCACACCTGCTTCCCAGTGTGGATCCTGACTCTGCCACCGCCTGATCCTTCCCATCGAACCTGGCTCAATATCGCTCCTTGCGACTTCACCTGTTCCTGCTCACCAGTTCACTGTGGGTTCCACAGTGGACATCGTCCTGGTAACCACAGAAAATAGACACCTTATTTTCTAAATTCCTGTCTCGTTGTGCATTTGGGTCCTTCCCTGCCGGTCTGTCACAGTATGTGCCTATATATAAGCAATAGAGACGTATACATTTTATGATCGATGTACATTAAAATGTTTTATTAGTGCAATGTTTTTTGCAGAAGACCAAAGATCACATTTATAGCATAGCGGGCTCTGCCATCTGTACTGAAAAATATGTCTCAGGAATACGTGCAAAAATCTATAATTATGGTGAGGAAAAAAATCTTTCCTGTGAAAAACCAGATGTGTGATAAGTCTTGTTTAAAAACTTTTTTATTTTCTGAAGAATAAAGCCATATATGAATCATATTGCACCTTATACCCCTTGTAATGTGACTCCTTGGGCAAACTTACATCCATATTAAATAGGTCCTTTGAGACCACACAGGTAAGATGCAATGGTCTGTCTGGGATTGTGGACATGCATACCACTTAAATGTCCTTTTTGTTATTGGGAAAGAAATTATTCTAGCCTACAAATCATACTGCTGACACAACTTAAGAACATGCTTGATGACAGACGAGCCGGGCCTGCATAATACATCCAACGTCACATTAAAGTACTGACAAAATATACATTTTATGCTCGACATTTCACTTCTCGAAGTGATGCCTGTGTCTCGACTGAAGATGCAGAATAATGTTTTCTTAAATATACAATTTGAAGTGACTGGGCACCTCCCTGTTACGAAGCTAATTATTAACAGGATTACACACAGTGCATGGGTGTTATTAGGAGGCACTTAAAACAGTGCAAAAGGCCTGCAGGCTTCGGCGTCTTAAGTACCGGTAATAAAACTCAGCCACAGCCTCCTCAAAAACTTTTGGCCAATGAGGGCCGGTGAACAAGCGAGCCTCTGGGCTGACAAAAACTTTATGTGGCCTCCGAAAAGGTTTCGGTATCTCCTGTTGCCGGCTCTTTCCGTTGCCTACTGTACCACCATGAGAGCTCCGTAAGGACTGGGGGGATTTGCTGCACTCTGCGCCTCCTGTTCCTGCTTTCCAGCACTTTTCCCGGGTTAAGCCAAACCATCTTTTCTACATCTCCAGGGAGTAAAAATGGCAGCCAACAATTTAGTCATGTTAAGGTAAGCTTACGATTCCGCTTTCATCACAATAATTGACTTTTCTAAAGTTAATCTGTATTGTGTGGTCCTATGCTTCTCACTGCCGTGCCATAAATGTATGCGGAATTGAGATAGACATTAGACAAGGTTGCATTTTCCAGTTGTCCCCCTGTTTTTGTAAAGTAGAAACCAGAGTAAAGCAGAAACCACTGTTTAAAATGAACCATATGTATATGTACCACAAGGTAAAATCTTTAGTGTTAAATTGATTCTTACAGTGTACAGTGGTCCCTATTGGACTCATAACTGTTAGAGTTAAATTACCAATGGACACTTTACAGTACATGTCCCATTCATGGAACCACTGATTTAACAGCCATCAGTCGTGACTCATTAAGACTGATAACTCTGGCTTGGATTCAATTCATGTTTTTCCTTAGTTCAGACTCACAATTAAATGTAATTGTTTTTTTGTTTTTTTCATAAGCTTAGTTTGGTATTTATCTTGTCGTGTCTTTGTGAAGAAAAAAAACCCAAAAAAACAAAGTTATGTAATTTTTAAGGGGAAATGTTGATTGCATCCTGGGACCTGTCTGACCATCCAAGCCCAGATAAAATAAATAAACTTTAATATGTGATCACGTTTGTATTCCTTGTACAAGCTAAAGGCAAGCATGTTCACTCACCGAGATGGAGCACAAAGACCCATGTTCAAGGCTTGTGAAGTCTGTCTTCATGGAAACGTTTTTTACTTTCATATTCATTCCAATGGTATCTGTACCTGACAAGCATGCTCATTCAATTACAGTAACAGTTTGATTGAACCAATGGTTGGAATGGTTTATAGGGCAATCTAACACTCCACAAAACACTCTCTTGTTAACACAATGGAACCGAATATAGCAGCCTATGTGTCAAGTTAAGAGCCTGTTATTTTTGAACAATGAATTTAGAAAGAATTTCGACACATGCTGGGAATGAATTCATCCACAGTTTGTGGATGGGTACTCCTTCATTTTTATTTATCTTAGTTTTATCTTAGTTTTATTTTTTTCCGAAAGACTGAATTTCATGCTTGGATTTGCTTCCCATCCAACTGAACTAGTGAAATTGTAACTGCTCTATAATATTTAGCTGTGCATGGATTATAGCTCCAGGCTGCAAGCCGAGATTTGGATAAGAGCTGCGTTGTCTCCCTCGCACAGGTACAACAGAGACAAAAAAGGAAGGAAGGAGAAATGCTACAATGTGTCAGTCTCTGGCCCCTTATCACTCACTCTATCAATGGGATGCAAGATTGGAATTTTGAAAGGAATATATTACAACCGGTTCCTGTAGTCCATGCTTGCACTTATGCCACACCTTTATATAGAGAAAAAATGCTGTTTCAGATCATTAGTCAATATCACATTGGTCCGTTGAGACCGGGCGTGGCACCCTTGACTTTCCTGATTGGCGCGCTCGCGGACGGCCTTGACGAAACAGCCCCGGCTGCGGGTGCACTTAGCTTGCCCCCCATGCGCACAGCACCGCCAAGGGCCAATTTGCCATGTTAAAATATTAAAGTATTAATTCACGTGACTGACATGTTTAATTTGTAAGCGTGGGTAAAGTGCGCCGAACGGGCATCCAGTTTGTGTAATTAAGACAAATGACTCCACAGAAGTCAAGCCAGGCTCTCTGGCTCAGACTCCCAGCCGACGCTCTGAGGGGATACAGCCATCTGTGTGACAGAAACAGTCACACAAGAGGCAGAAACTGCCGGAAGAAAGCCATTTGGAACATGATATTTTTAGACTGCAAATGTGCACCAAAGAGGTGAAAATGAGCTTTTTCATTTTTACTGATAACTATGATAACTTAATTTCTGAAGCAGAAGGGATGTTTGCCATTTCTGGTTTCTCACCAGCTTAACATTTTGGGGTGTTGGCCCCTAACCTGAAATCCATCTTTTTACATCTGTCAATGTGCCATATAGCATTGAAGAGGACAAGTGAAGAAATTCTGGTTTCTTCAGGAACATTTCCACATTTCCCATACGTCTCCACCTGAGACAGCTCTTGTCGGGTTTAAGTTATGCGTCTAAACAAGATTTGGAAAACCAAATAGTGCAGCGTGTTTTATGAAGGCTGTTCAATTGAGAAACCAATTAGAAAAAAAACCATGCGACATTTCTGTTCGCTGAGCCCTGACAATGAAATCAAGATGACCACTCATGCGCTCTCCTACATTGAAATTTTTTGCAAGGCATAAGCTCATGGTGCTTGCTTATGTTGCAGTTTGTAATGTGCAGAGTAAGAAACAAAGTGTCATTCCTTTATCTAAAGGGCCCTCTGCTGCATTAGCAAGGTATGTGGACAGATCTGAGTGGCTCCGAGGGCTGATTCAAATGCACTAAATGCATTTCTCATTTAATTTAAGGACATAATGGTGGAGAATGAATACCAATTAATGCAATGCAAGCAATGTTCGCTCTCTCTCTCTCTCTCTCTCTCTCTCTCTCGCTCTCTCTTTCTCTGTATCTCTCTTTCACACATACACACACACACACACACACACATATGACACGTCCATCCACTTGCGATTAGGGGAAACCTATTAGACAGACCCCTGCTCTAGATCGTGACTTAAAAAGCTGACCTAGCCAGTTTACCTGCATGGGGGAAGTACCAATGGTCTTTTGTCTAGCCCTGACTTTCAAATTTACCAGCATCAGCACAGTGATAGGGGATTTGCCCTGGCCTAACTGACAGGTGCAGCACCTGATGGATTGGCCGGCAAAGACGAATGGCAAAACTCGACAACGGAGGGATGGTTTCCTCTGTTGAAGGGCAAACGTAAGTAGCCGTAAGCTCCCTAGGAGAGGGCAGGCTGAGAGAGGAACTCTGTCATTACTCTGACAGTTACTACACCCCCCCCCCCCCCCACCACCACCACCAACAACATCCCCGCCCTCCAACCCCCATCTCTACTACCAGCATTTGCTACAAATGCAGGCCTCTAAGCGCTGATGAAAGGTGAAGGTGAGGGAGCAGACCAACTCAGCCAGCCGCACACGCGCAAAAGGGGAGCGAGAGGGGAGCCGAGGTGACAGCAAATTATTGCGGCAGCATTATACAGCGCTGGCCCGAGGCCAGCCAGGGAGATGCTGCCGCTTCCCGGCTGTACCAAATTAGATCCCGCCGTATTATTCTCCAGCGCACTGGGGAGAGCGGAGGAAAGCAGAGCAGTTTTTTTTCCGCCAGACGTCCGCGCTTCCTGTTTTCGCCGTTACGTCGTCATCGTTGCCATGGCAGCAATGAGCACGGGCGCAAGCTTTAAGTGGATGCTCAGCCAGAGTGTGTCAGTAACACCTGTGTTTTGAAGTCATTGTGTTTGCATTCGCCTTTTATATTTTAAAAAAATGGATAAATTAATTAGCCCTAATCTTATCTTTGTTGCTTTTCTTGTTGCGTTATGTTAATTAAAGCAGATGCAATCAGCCCCTTAAAATAACAAAAAGCTTTATTTGTGACATAAAGTTCACCTTACCTGAACCTGAGACAGAAAACACAGACCTCTAAATGTTACTAGAAAATCACCCCCCCCAGTGGTGTAAGTGTAAAAAAAACATGAGCGTAGGCTGGTACCCATTGCCTGTAGGCCAGGGCTGTCCAATCTCAGCGTGCGTGTAGGCTTTTCTTCCAGCCTGCCACTCGAACACTTGATTTTAACAATCAAGATACCGATTCAAGACCATGATTATATGAATTTAGTTTAATTGATAGGCTTGTAAAAACTTTGCACCCACACAGACCCCTGGGCACAGTCAGTCCATGTCGTGAGCCAACAATGTTGAGAAGAAGTAGTGAAGTGTTAAAACGGAGAACTTAAAAATAACTACATCTGAACCGCATACTGTATTTAAGCCAAGGGAGCATAATATTAAATAACAGATATGCATTATATTATTATAGATTTGATCATTATCAACACACTACACAAGCTAATTACATTGGGATGCTTATTAAAGAAAAATGCTTTCGCATTTTAACTCCAGTTGTTAAATCTTTTTACACTGGCCGTCTACCCTATAGCAAAATGAGTGTGAGAGCCAATATAACAACTTGGAAAGACTTGGAGTGATTTTCATTATTTGCAAGGAAATGTATAGCCTGACTTTAAAAATAGGACATATAGTCTTTTAAATAGGCTATGGAATAGGCTTTTAGAAACATGACACCGCAGACTTTAAAGCATTTTGCAATGGTTAGTCTCGGATAGTGGGTGCCGCCAGCTTCAGCACCATCAACAGATGCAGGTGGAATAGGTGTGACTTGAGAGGTGTAATTATTTAGTCCAAATTATGACAAAAATATGATGTGCTTTTATAAACAATATTGATGCATCTAAAGCTTAAAATGTTTCTGATTCTTGAAATCTGAATGTATCTGAATATCCTGGGATAAGAAGCACCCGAAGCATTTACTTTCAAATTACGTTTGTATTACGCCCTTTCTAAAACACCTCTCAAGGTTCCTGAATTATTCATTTGAATGTTTTATCCTTTGAACAGAGCTCTGAATTTAAACGGTATAAGCATGTACATAAACCTGGACACTGGAAAATAAACTCAAAAGAAAGTTTTAGTTGTAAAAAAACATGTTTTTTTATATATCTCAAAAGACGAGGCCTGGATTGAAATGAATAAATGGGCTTGATTAAAAATACAGCATGGTTCAACAATCACTGAAAATTCACTCAGAAAAAAATGTACAGTGGAAGTACATTTATCTTTTTTTAAAGATTTCCCAAATGTACCCTGGAAGTACAATAATTCTCTATTAATTTTCCAGCAAAAAAAGCTAGAAATGAATTATGTATTGCTGGCTAGGCATACAATTTTATGTATCTATAGGGTACCACCCCAGTGATGAGCGTTTATACCTTTTTAGGTACTTTTCATACGTTTTTTTTCTCAGCGTACTCAGCAAATTCTTTGAACGGGAAAATATACTTTGCATTTATATGCAAGTCAAAATAACAACCAGGACAAATTGAGTGAATGCCATCACCAAAGCTGCAAAATGCTTGTATAAATCCAACAAAACCATTTCTCTTTATTGTAAAAGTTCATCCTGCTCTAGGTGACCCATGTATCAAAGGTGTGTGACCATTGTTGTATTTTATGTCCAATTCTGCAGGCAAAGACCACAGTGCCCTTTCAGGCTCCTGTTCCTACAAGCTTCCATGGCTCTTCTATTCTTACTTGGCTGTCCAGCTTCGGGGCGTAAGTACATGCCAGTCTTCCTTTTTATGTTATCCATTTTCACATTCTTTAGTCTTGAATTGAACCATAATTTTTCAACAACAAGAAAAAAAATCCCACAATCCTTCTGTCGTATTTTATGTTCAATTACTGACCTCTCCTGTAAGAAAGAGCTGTGACAGAAATATGATGACAAGATAGGTGCCAGGAGGGCTTAATAAACAAAAACACACAAAAGAATGGCCTAATTTCCGACTTAACAAATGCACGTTTGGCGTATACGAGCAAGAATGTGTTGAGGTTCACCACTTTGTGAGAAACTACGTGAGCGAATAGTCCGACAGTTTAAGAACAGCGTTTCTCAATGCACGATTGCAAGGAATTTAAGGATTTCACCACCTACAGTCCATGATATTATTAAAAAATTCAGAAAATCTGGAGAAATCTCTGTGTGTAAAGGGCAAGGCCAAAAACAAATATTGAATGCCAGTGACCTTCAATCCTTCAGACGGCATTGCATTAAAACCGACGTGCTTCTGTAATAAATATAACCACATGGGCTTGGGAATACTTCGGAAAACCATTGTCAGTAAACACAGTTAAGACTCTTCTATGCGAAACGTAAGCCATATATCCATATATGTCTGACGAGTCCACCTAGACTGGCCTGCCTGCAGTACAGACCTCTCTTTCATTCTAAACGTGTGGCACATTATGAAGCGCACAATATGACAACGGAGACCCCAGACTGTTGAGCAGCTGAAGTCTTATATCAAGCAAGGATGGGAAAAAATTCCACTTTAAAAACTACAACAATTAGTGTCCTCAGTTCCCAAATGATTACTGAGTGTTGTTAAAAGGAAAGGTGATGTAACACAGTGGTAAACATGCCCCTGTCCCAACTGTTTTGGAATGTGTTGCATGCATAAAACTCAGAATGAGCGTTTTTGTTTGTTTTTTAAACAATAAAGTTGATTAGTTAAAACATTAAATATCTTGTCTTTGCACTATTTTGAATTGAATGCAGGTAAAAAATAATTTGTAAATAATTGCTTTCTGTTTTTATTTACATTTTATACAATGTCCCAACTTTTTTGGAATTGGGGTTTGTACATGCATACCCTGTCTACAGTAAAACGTGATTAACATTTTAGCTATTTTACTTTTTTAATTCAATCTGGAATTAAGCTCATCCCTTGAATGAAGAGGATATACCCTAGCATGTATGTCTTCCAAGGTGCATAGTATAAGTTATAAATGATAATGTTTTTATTTTTTTACAGCATAATTTTGCTTTGTCAAAAGCACAGTACACAGTAAATGTTTTACCTACTAATGCACACATTGCATGTTGTTTGCAGCATTACTCTGGCTGGTACATTTAATGAACATGCATTTTTGGTGGGGGTGGGGTGGGGGGGAAGTATTGTACAAAGGTGTGCATTCTGTATCAATATTTGTATTTGTTGATGCAGATAATGTTAGCAAACTGTGAGGAATGCTGTGGCTATACCTGCACTAATGCAATCCACTGTTGGTGGCCATATGACTTGAAGCAGAAGGGCCATGTGCTTGCACTTACACCCAACCCACGATTTATACACAAACCACCAATCTCATTCCTCATTAGCTGACTCAGGCACAGTAATAAACTCCAAACCCCCATTGGATCATTATGGTCGCCCCAAATTTATGCACTCAGTCATTAACTGCCACCGCTAGTTTTTTGCTTTCAGTCAGGTATTCCACAGCCGCACCAAAACAAGACCAGCCTGATCTTAAAATGATAATATCACAATTATATTTGTTTCTGTATTGATTCACCTTGGTAGATATTGTATTATTACAATGAATAATGATATGAATTACAATATTTGATGTGAATTAGAAGAGCTGTTATTTGCACAAATATATAAGGTAACACAAAACATTTAAATAAAATTGGAAACAATTTTGGTTAGATTCTCATTCTGTTCCTTTTCGTTAAAATCCAAAGAAGCGTTGGAGCTGCTTGCAACCATTGGGCTCCGGCCATTCCTGGACCGCCCTTACTTTTTGTGTAGGCTGGCTGAATTCACACTTCTCTATGTCTCGGAGCACATCATTAATCGTAAACCTGGAAAACAGCGGGGGCGTCAGCGAGCCCGAACGGTATGACCAGGTACTCATAGTGACTGAGTATTGAAGGTCGTCTTCCGCTCGTCCCCCTCTCGGATTCGCACCAAGTGATAGGCGTTACGGAGGTCCAGCTTTGTGAACACATTACAGCCTTGTAGGGTGGAGAAGGCAGACGAGATCAGTGGTAAGGGGTAGCGGTCCTTGACAGTAATGTCATTCAGCCCACGGTAATCAATGCAGGGGCGTAGCGAGCCGTCCTTCTTGCCCACGAAAAATAATCTGAATCCAGCTGGAGACGATGAGGGGTGAATGATTCCTGAAGCCAGGGACTCTGTCATGTACTTCTCCATGGCCTCTATCTCAGAAACGGAGAGGGCATACAGGCAGCCTCTAGAGGGCAAAGTTCCCGGTAGCAGATCAATGGGGCAGTCGGAGCGGTGAGGAGGCAGAGAGCAGGCTCAGGAGCAACTGAAAGCCTGGCGGTGGTCGTGATATTCACTGGGCACTTTGGAGAGGTGAAGAGGGGGTTGAGACCCCATGGAACTGGCAGCAAAACTGAGGCAGGTGAGGTGACACTTGGGGCTTCAGCTGGTAATAATTTCCCGGGACCAGTCAATTTGAAGATTGTGCTCGGCTCGCCGAGCACAACAGGAACAGAAGACGATTCCAAAACATTAAAAAAATCTCCTCCCGATGATTGCCAGAAACCAGTATCTCCACAGGGTTAGTCACTTCTTGGATCACTGCCAGAGGTGCCCCAGTAAGAGTGCTAGTGTGAAGCACTGTCTTCACAGGGGCGGTATGAATTCCCATCTGCCGTACCAGGGCAGGGCAGGGCAGATAAAATTAGCATCCGCTCCAGAATCAATGAGAACTTGTACAGGAAGCTGGATGCCATTCCAGGTGAGCAGAGCATGATGAGTGGGTCGGGACGTGGAAGAGGTCAAGGAAGGAACTGTCAGGACCTCCTCTCTAACTTGACTGGCATTGCCTTTAACTGGGCAGTTTTGGATGAAGTGGCCCGGGCCCCCACACTACAGGCACAGATTATATTCTTGGGGCACGAGCTGGGCACAATCCACTTGCATCAGTTCAGGTGGGGTGGATGGTTCAGGAGAAACTGGAGGACTGATTCGGTGAGAAAACTGGTCGATAGGGGTGACACAACCCGTCCTTTCCCTCTGGTGCTCCCACAACCGATTGTCCACTTTAATGGATAGGGAGATCAGGTCATCAAGAGAGTTGGCGTCATCCCTTGCATTTTTCAGGACCGCCCTCATACCATTACGGAATGCCCCCCTGGAGTGATGCGTCATTCCAGCCAGACTCCGCAGCCAAGGTCCGCAACTCCACCGCAAACTCAGCAGCACTGCGGGGCTCCTGACGGAGATGGAGGAGGCATTCAGCGGCTTCCCTTCGGCACACAAGGTGGTCGAACACCTTTCTCATCTCTGAATCGAACGTTGGTTAATGGAATGGAAACAAGCAAGGAGCTGGCTGTCCAAAACCGCGGTGGCCCAGTCCTGCGCACCTCCCCCGAGGCCATGATGAAGGCGATCTTCGTTCTGTCAGTGTGGTAGGAACCGGGTTGCAAGCCGAAACCAAGATCACACTGCATCAGGAAACCCCTGCATCTCGCCAAATCGCCGTTGTAGCATTCCGGATGGAGAATGCGGGATTATCTGGTCTGGAGTAGCTGCACAGACGCGGGAGAACTGGGTGGTGCCGAAGGAACTGGAGGAGGCAGGCTGGTGGTCAACTGTGAGACCTGGGACCCCATCTGACCCACTTGGATGGAGATGGACTTCAGGGTCTGCATAACATCCCGGAGTAGTTGGTAGTGCTGACTAATACCTGCCTCCTGGCAGGCGATGGCATGGTGGCTCTGCTCCAGTGTTAATTGTGTCAACCCGAAAAAAATATAAACATTTTAGTCAATGGATTTTTTTTCATGACTACGACAAAATTGTACATGAGGAAATGGATTTTAGAAAATAAAATCTGTGACTAAACCCCTTCCTAATATTGTTGACAAAAAAAGATATGACGACAACGGATAATTAGAATATACAAACTAAATCTGTGACTAAATCTTTTTTTTTTTATCATTGTTGACGATAAAGAACAAGATTAAAACATATATTTCAAAATAAAAACGTGACTAAATCTGTTTATGTTACCGTTTAAGTAAAAATGGATGAAAATGTATATTTATAAATAAAAGCAATAACGAAATCTAATATTTATTAGACCTCAAAAGAGAAAGGTGACGCCAAATGACGAGAATACATTTTCGTCGTTGATTGGATGCCGTCTTCATTTAAACTCCTTTTTCTGCCTACCTGGGCAATATCCAGTTTTTCGCGCGAACTGCAAAAAAGGAAAGCAACTAACGTGAGGGGTGACAGATAATACTAGCATAGGCCTACACTAGAATGTCAAAAGTTGGAAGAAAGAAAAGGATGGATATATGGACTCACTTCATATACGATGAGAGCGAACGGAAAACCTGTTGTGTACTGTTGTTGAAGCAGGAGAAGAAATATTCGGTCATAAACTAGGTGGGAAAAACCACAAATCTGAAGAGGCACCTAAAGTTACATCACGCAGATATTTATGCCAAGGTAATTTTTCAAAAAGCTTGCAAACTACAAAATAAATTTAAAAAACGTACTATTAGGCAACTGTCAAAATATTCTGCACCATTCAGGGGGTCGGAAGAGATCTATTTATATTAGGGGGGCTATATTTATTTCTCTTTGTGCGCGACGTTGTCGGAATATCTGCCGGCCATGCAATATTTTAATGTTTTATGTTTATATAGTGACGCCAGCTTTAGACTAGCGTAGCGCAAATGATTGGATTCACATCTGAATCAGGAATATAGGGGTCTATAATACCAACGTTTGGTTTAGTTAGATATGATCTGATATGCCATGGTAAAGTTCCCTGACGTTAAGTTGAGTCTGGATGGGGCAATGCCCCCCCAAATGCTCCGCCTGCCCCCCCCAAAGCCAAATCCAGAAAAAATAAAATCCAACAATATAAAGTCGGCGCTACAGTAGGCTATTAGAGCTACAGACGATTCGGCCAATCATAAAAATGCCACATCGAAATAATATAATATCTCTAATATACTCGGAGACGCAGCGAGAGAGAGAGATACGTTTTTTGATCAATCTATGCTGTCTCTTCTTGATAACTACACATTTCTTAGGAAGGATATAATATTCGCTAGCCTAACTTACTCAGTGAGTTGAGGATAGTGGCGAGAGTCTCCGTCTGGGAGATTCGATTTGAAATATATTTATTACATGTTGCATCTAACCTAGTTGCTATAGCTGCGATTCTGCGAAACATCTGCTACATTGCATTAGCTGGCTGCACGTGTGTGTGCGCGCCCGTGTGTGTGTGTGTGTCGTAGCCTACTGCGTGTTGGCTAGTCAGCCCTACTTTCCTCGAACCTTGGAATACTTCACATATATTAAAATACACTATCATATCTGTCTCTCTCACGTTTTCTATCACACTCATGGCGAAACGGCAGCCGTCAAACAGCAAGCCCCCTGGCGTCTCAGGCATAAAATAGTCTATACTTAATAGTCTATACTTTAGCTTTATATGAAAGCATCTCAAATCTCATCTAGGGCTTTGAAAAAAAATAACAAATCTTCAAAATGTTCATAAATTCAACATTTTATCTTAGAAAATGCCCTGGGTGAGGTAGTGTAGAAATGCAGGAAATTAGTTTTAAAAGGCTCAAAATTGTCTGGGGGTCGACCCCCACACCCCCCGCTATTTCGCCCCCAGTCCCCCCCCCCCTGTGCCCGACCAACATCTGTTCATGCTTGATTTGATTGGTATGGAAGACCAAATTTGACAAAATTAAAACAATGAAATAAACAAATAAGCAATTAAATAAATATATATATTTTGTTATATACGCCCTTCTAACTATTATAGCATACAGGAGTTTCGTTTTAAATTAATTTCTGATTTCAGGGAAATAGGATCTACTATAATTGGGACGACAAATACAACCACTAGGGGGCCACCGTGGATAGGGCAAGCGTAATTGACAAGGAGTAAATGAACGCAAACCCATAGTTTTTCTTATTCCATTTCCAGGACATCGGATTCTGTAGAAATATAGCCCAGCTATAATTACAAAATGAGCTGGAATTCTTATAGCAAAACTTAGTTATTCTTAGTGCAAAACTTAATATAGCCTATGGTTCAAATCCCAGCTCAGGCATTATGATTTCTCTAAAATCAGCTGATTGTTGTAGCCAATGTTATCTCACTGTGAATGGTATACATGTATTTCCATGAGGGTGTCACATAAGCCTATTCTTCTTACTTTCAAGGGATGGTGTGGGAAGAAATGTGAAAGGAGGCGGAGATTCGCTGCACAGAACATATCTAAGAAATATTATAAAGATAATCTATTAAACTAAGAAGAAGAAAACACATTTTGAATTACTTGGATGGCTAGACAGTGGGTTAGGGACACATGTGTAATGTGACAAAATAAATAAATAAGCAATGATAATGAAATAAATAAATAAGCAATTAAATAAATATCTATTGATTGTTTTACATCTCTTATTTATTTTACGTCTTATTTATGTCCACTCGTATTTATTTAAAGGCGTATTTCAAATCATATTTATTTCAAGGCGTATTTATTTCAAAACGACTCGGCCTGTCAGTCAACAAGGGGCAGAGTCTGCTATGATCATTAGTTGCACCGCAATAGATATGAAAACCTAGATACAGATTTCTGCGCGGCCGCCATAGGCTACAGGCGGTCAAGATCAGTGTATTTTGCTAGTGTAGGCTGACAGATGCATGCTTCCTCTGATAAAATATACTATAACTAGCTTAATTCTCAACTAATTTAAGTAAAATTTTACTTGTGTTATGCAGACATTTCTCACGTTTATAACAAGTTACGTTATTTCCAAATTTCCCATTAACTATTATATCCCACAGGAGTTGTTAAAATGTTTTTAGTTTTTATTGTAGTAAATTAATTTATAATTTCAGAGAAATATGAATAGGCTACTACTATTGGGACGTCAACAACTACCACTAGGGGGCAACCGTGGATAGTGTAAGCATACTTGTAAAGGCCCAATAATGAACCCAAACCCATTGTTTTCTTATCCCAGGACATGGCATTCTGCAGAAATATAGCCCAGCTATAATTTTAAAATGTGTGAGCACTGGGTGTTCATTGATTAATTGATTTATGTTTCATGTTTTTTTAAACATTATTATTATTATGATTATTATTTAATATTATTATTATTTTGATGTATGGCACTTTTGATGGATTGAATAAATCAATACAAATATTACAAAGAAATCTTGTTAAATGTCTTAACTTATTACTTATTAATAATTAAACAGGTCCTGCATCAGCCAGCCACTCAGCATTACAACTTAAAGGGGGCTATCACTAAATTTATAACATCACAAATATAGTGGTGGACAGTTGAATAAATATTTCTGCATATGTATTACATTATCCCTCAAGCCAGAAACAAGAGAAAATAGTTACACCTATCCCTTAGTCTGTAATGGTGTGAACTTTCTAAAAATTAGCAGTGTAAGAAATAAAGTTAATTTGGGTTTAAATGCGTGGACAAATATTATAGGAGAATATAATATATAATATACTGTCCAGTTTGTAATATAATATTTACCATTTGGTGGGCACATGGGGCAGGGCTAACTATTTGCTATATGGAGAAAGTAGCAAACACTCTGAAATTTTAACTCTCCGTGGTGATATAAGTTTTTAAAATGAGTGGTATCCCCCTTCACTGAAAAAATAGTGTACCTGATCACACAACCTACCTTCAACCTTCTACAATTTTGTGTTCAATTTGAACAGCCTGCTTTTACATCTGATGAAAATTAGACTTGTGTTTTTGTCAACAAAAATGTTACATATTTTTAGACTAAAATGTTCAGATTTAGTGTTGTCCAAAACTAAACTAAAATGCCCATAGTTTTTGTTGACTAAAATTAGAACAACATGTCCATATTTGTTGCTGACTAAAACTAGACTAAAATGTCCTCAGAATTTATGTGGACTAGACTAAAACTAGACCCTATGTCCATAGCTATTGATGACTAAAAGGAGATGAAAATGTCCAGATAGTTTTTTGTCAACTAAAATAAACTAAAACTATGAAAGATAAAATGGACTAAATGTGATTAAAACTCATTTACACTTTCGTTACATGACTAAAACAAAAAAGTCAGTTTAAAACACTGCCAAAATTAACACTGCTCTGCTCTGTGCCCACTGGGTCCATATTAGCCAGATCGTTCTGTTATGCGAACGGATCAGAACAAATCGCAGACACCAGATAGGAATAGGCTTTATTCGAGGTCGACAGAACAGGGTCAAAGTCCAGCAAACTTTGAAATAAAGGCAAGGCAGATTCGTAGTCAGTTCCAGGTAGGGGTCAGTGTGCAGCAAACAGGGCAATGCAGAATGAGCAAAAGCAAAGTCTAGGAACAGGCAGGGGTCACAACCAGGGAACCCGTCAGAGCTGGGGAACAGGAGGGCGAAGGGCAGGAGTAGGGCTAGGGTGGGGAAGGACTGGTGGGCAGGAGGGCTGGTGCAGGGCTGGAAAGGAACAGGCAGGACAGGCAGGAGAACAGGAACTGGACGGGCAACACAGGAACGAAGACAAGAACTCGGAACAGGCAAGAAGCAGGCAGGAATAAATGCTGGAAAGACTGAGACAAGCACGAATGCAAGGCACAATACGATCTGGCACAGAACACAGAAACAGAGGAGACTAAAAACCAAACTAATGAAGAAACAATGAGGAACAGGTGAGACGAAACAAACGAGAAAACACAATTCAGGTGCGGGGAAGTGGAGACACAAAATGGAGGGAGAGAGGGAAAACACGGAACGGACTACCAGATAGAAAATACATATAAAACTGAAAAACCAGAACAAGACTAGGACGTGGAGGCATGAAACGTGCCATTAAACACAGAAAAACACTGTCTGCATTTTGCTTAAAAATTTACTGGTAACATCCTTGAATGGCTATCATTCATTCATGTATAAAATGTCATGGAGGACATGTTTCAATGACATTTAAATAATGTTCTTAATGTAGGTGATGAAATGCCAGATTTATTGAACTTTGATAACTTTTTGTTTGAATGACTATCCAAATAATTTTGTAATTGGAATAATATGCATTAACACACCCAGATCATATATTCAAAACTTGTGTGTTTATTTTTATGATGTCAAATATTGTATATAACTACATAAAAACCAAAAGATTCATTGTCATTCAGACAAAACGCTTATGTGCTAGCGTCCTTCGAGCACAGAATATATGGCCATAGTAGTATAGTAACCTTGGGGGGAAAATATGTTCTTCAAGAAACACTGACGAAAATTTAAGACAGACATCAAAGAAAGTAAATTTTCCAGGTAAATCAGCCATGTAATGAGAGCGATGTGGGTGAAAGGAAAAGTGGCATGAAATGAGCAATTGCCCTAAAAAATTGTTTGTAAATGAGAGGAAAGCTCCAATACATCATAGGAAGATTAATATATAGGAAAGAGGCTGGCTGGCTGACATGACCTTCTGAAATGTTACGTGGGCGTGAAGAAAATACTGCACAGCCGGATCTTAGTTTTCGTACAAGGTGTCACTTGCAAAAACGTTGCCACATTCATCAACATTTTTTCCACTCTGCCATAAATCTTCAAAGCACAGGACCATAATTGAAAAGAATTGACGTGCTCTTTGATCAAAAGTGTCCATATTAAACGGATTACATGTTGCTCTGGGAATCACTACTATCAAAGAGGCAATGAGCAGGTAAGTATAGCCACAAGGTTGGTCACAAATGTTTTACATTCAGAAAAATGCTACGAAAACATGTAGCTAGGCGTTTTGACCTTGGAAATACCCTGTGCAGTGCAACAGTAGAAGGTCATTTGGAGTATGTGGGCACTCAGTCAAACCCAGAGATCTTTCGGATTCTCAATGGATGTTTATTCTGTGCATAAACAGTCTCCTGTACAGCAGGTTTGCCCATTTTGAGTCAGTTGCAGGGTATAATTGACACTCCCTGTTATTGTCTTTCTGTTTGTGTGCAGCAGGAGAATACTGTGAAGGTATAGTCCCTGCATTTTTATTTCTTTCCTCTAGAGCTGGATCTCAACCGACTGGATGGGGACACAGTATGCCCCACCATGAGAAATGGACAAGATGACCTTCCAGGTAAAAAATTGGTAATATGTTTTCTTTCTGTTTTGTCTTGTTTAAGAATGACTGCGGTGCAGTTTAATTCTGTGGATGCCTAACTAACATGAAGTCAAAGCAACCGTTATAATAATTCACACCATGTTACATGTGCTGTATTGGGGCCATGCACGTTTCACTTTTGGTTGTATTCATTTATTGTGGCCAAGTGAGCCTGATAAATACAATTAATCTCAAATTGAGTCTCAGATTATATTATTGTAAATGGTTTAACAACAATATTTTTAGTTGTACCCAGAAGGCCAATGTGATGTCAAAGTCCTTTCTTTCTACTTCAGCTACATGTCTATTAGAAAAGAAGGCACAAATTATTTTAATCTATAAAACAATCGCTTTTCATCAATTGCCTTCATCAGGATTTCATCAGACAAACAAAATAGACAATAATTATAAAGAAGTTAACTAATTTAAATCCTCCAATAGAAAATAAAGAAGAGGTATGTTAAAACCAATGACCAATGGCATTATGCACGAATCCATTCAAAAATGACCATTCAGGATGCAGGTTAGGTTAAGTCGGGTCATAATTGTCAGGCTATTGCTGAAACATGTTTGGTTTTAACAATAATAAAAATAACTTCAAGTATTGCTTGAGTTTTTCTTTGCTGTAACAGTTTTCCATTGCATACACCTTGATAGTTCACCGAATAGCATCAAAGTCACTTATTATTCTTGGGGTACAGACGTGCTATAGGCTAAGTATATATAAGTCACTCTGACTGAAGGTATTGCAATGCTATGGGAACTCCAGGTGTAACGGATTTAGTTTATTAGGAATAAAGAAAACTGGTTTACTAGTGGCACTTTTTAAATGTTGCCATTCTTGACATCCTGGCCTTTCTTTTTTAGATATCCACCCATTCATGGTCATGAAACCATAATCGGACTGAAGTTAGCATATCATTTACCATTTAAAATTGAATCTGATTGTATTAATTCAGTATATCCAAGCTTTCTGGCAAAGGCAATGAAGTTTCATTGTAAACAAGTACATTTATTTTATGGTACAGATAATTTCTCTGTCCATAATTAAGACTGTTTTTACGAGCTATTTAATTATTTAAACATAAGTTTGATTTACACACACCCCATAACACAAGTGCATTCATCAGGAACAACTCTGATTCAGCTCATAAAAAGCTTAAGCATTTTTTTAATGATTTCCCAGGGCTCATTACAACCTCAGACTTTAAAATCTAAAATACAGCAAATAAAAACATTCCACTTGTGGCTGACATGTTGTAAGCAGCAAAGAACTCCTCTGACTCAGCAAAACCTTGGTTAATTGTGCACAGGTTCCCACATAAGAAAGGTCCCATTTCATTTCCCCACCCACAAATCCATCTCACATGTTCTATTCTAAGTAATTCTCAGGACTCAAGCAGATTTCACCTCATAAAACATATTGCTGTGATGCGATGACTAAATTTCCAGGCCCTCCTGTTTGTGGGACCATTATAGTCTGTTAGTAGACCATAATCCTCATACTCAAACTCCTAGCTGGTAGGTGATGAACATAAAAAAATTGATTTATGAAAAAAATCCACAAAGAGTGCTTGAGGCAAAAGTTCCTACCCTATAATATGCTTGGTTATACCAGAGGTGAAGTACATACTGGGTGCTATAATTGGTGGTCATGGAAGTTAGCTTCCCCCTACACTGTCAAATGTGCTATATAAAGACATTCCAGTATAATTATTATTACTGTAACACATGCACAGTATGAGGCAACCATGAGGGGTGTCAAAGGCCTTTTTTGTTGTTTTCGTTCGAAGGTTTTGATCTGATCACGCAGTTCCAGCTGGATGTTATTCCTCTGAAAGGAGTGCGGAAGGTGGACGGTTCCACGCCGCTTCAAGTGGCGTACCGGCTCGATAGGGAAGCTAATTTTCAAATTCCGACGAGGTAAGCAGAAAGTACGCAAGAGGCCGTCCTCCACAGCTGTTGCATTATTACAGGTCCAGGGCAGGTGTTGTTCCATGGGCAGCCTGTTATTGGAAGAGAAAACGTGCCCAAACCCATTTCAGTTGGAGGCAAGAGCACGGACCCCCCCCCCCCCCCCTTAGAATTTTTTTATTACAGTTTTTTAGAACATGACCAGACGTTTGCATCGCACATTCTTCGATGTTATTCTTGGATGGAAACGACAGGTGATGACAACTCCAATAGCCTTTCTCGCTCAGAGAACGAGAAACCTTGTCACAACCTGTGTGCACTGCATGCGTACAGCATTTATGGATCCACATATATTATGTGCTATGTGGATCCATAAACACTTCTGGCCCTTGGTCAATCACTTGTCCAATGAATGGTTTTATCATTGGCTATGGCTAGGTTGGCTAATGGCTTGTTTTCCTCTGTCACTGTAATTAATTAATTCTTTAATTCTTCAAATTTCATAACTCATAAAGTTGATTTATATAATATAATTAGAAAATTATATAATTAGCATGCACGACTGACCAAATCTCAAGATATGGCCGAGATATGGCTGTTCTGTATGAAGAACAGGTACGATGTTGGCCAGATTTCAATCAGAATGTCTCATTGACTTTCACTCTCAGTTAAATGTTAGCTTTCTTCTGTTAGCACAGTTTGCCTCATATTTTAGGAATCACCTAAATTAATTAAAAACTGGCAGTAATGGGAAAAAAAAGCTTCCAACTGTTTGAAGTTTAAGACAAATGATGTCATTTTTTTCATATTTTTTAAAATGAGCAAAGTTCTGTGAGACTGCTTGTGTAAGGCTAATTTAGGAAATAAAAGGAAGTATTTCAACTGTCTGTTTTCCTCAAAACCCCATGAAAGCAACTTAGACTCATGAATAAACAATTTTCTCAAGTATTCAAGACTAGAAAAAATACCAGAACATGCTGTTCTTTAATGTCACAATCCCATGTCCTGCTTGTGCCTTGAACGGCACGGTGAACCGCTGTAATCTCAGTGTGTCTTTGTAAAAAGAGAGCTGCGACGGCCCCCGCACGCAATACAAATAAAAACTGCTGAGCGAAGTGATCGCGTTCTTTCAGTGGGATCATAGGATGCTGGAGAGTGGCCTTCATTTATTTTATTGCGTTGCAGGAAACTCCTGTGTTTTATTGCCTCGCCTTGATCCATTTACAAGATGGTAAAAGTAGGCTGCGGTATCCAGCTATAAATACACCACCCATCGAGACCTTTGCTTGTTAACAAACAGCAAGCAGTAGACGAGAGAGGAACCCACGCTGTCAGGCTGGTTTAAGTGATTTGTTCTGCTGAATGCTGAGGTGCTACATGCTGCTCCTGATTTATAACCTAATGGGGAAGAGTAGCTCCACTGTTCTTCTGAAATAATGATAAATATCATGTATGCATGTATGCCTGGCAAATGGGTAAAAGCTTTGAACTGTAAAGCATTTTTTTCAATTAATGTTTCATTCATGATTGTGTTACGGGTTGGGCCTCCAGGACATGAGGTAACCTATTGAGGCTTCTGAGGCTTTGCGTTCAGGGCACTAGCTACACCTCTCTCTCTCTCTCTCTATCTCTCTCTCTCTCTCTCTCTCTCTCTCTCTCTCTCTATCTCTCTCTCTGTTTTTTGAAGCAATTGCGTACATGTGGGAGAGAGAGAAAGATGCCGGTGTCGGCTTTGTTTTACTGTGAGCCAAAGATAAGCTTCCTGCTGAGACACCTCCAGAACAGAGTACAACTGTATACCCTGCTGACTTCATTAACTGCAGATAAGAGTAGTGCCTGGGAGT
Source organism: Ilyophis sp. 1 JC-2022 (assembly GCA_022702515.1). NCBI lineage: Eukaryota > Metazoa > Chordata > Actinopteri > Anguilliformes > Synaphobranchidae > Ilyophis > Ilyophis sp. 1 JC-2022. The sequence continues at coordinate 43,924,668 of CM040395.1, read as the reverse complement.
CAGGAATCAAAATGTAGGTTTTTTTGGGCACAAGAATTAAACAGTCACAGACAGGGATTATCCACTGAGACCTTTTGTTCTCAGTCTAATTGGCCATTCTTTCACCTAATTTACACAACATGAACACAGCGCTTTCCACCCTCATTTTGTGTGGTGGGGTTTGAATCTTTGAGCAAGCTTATCCCGAGCCGACAGCGGAACACGGATTACAAAGGCGGAGTGACCGAAGACAGACCGCTGTTTACCCTTGTCCTCCCCTAGGCTGAACTTTCCCCGTGGGTTTCCAGAAGAGTACTCCTTCATGGCCACGTTCCGCATGATCAAGAACACGGTCAACAAGGTGTGGAACGTGTGGCAGGTGGTGGACGAGGACGGTCAAAAGCAGGCGGGGCTGAGGCTGAATGGCGACCAGCAGGCCCTGGAGTTCTTCCTAATCGGGATGGACGGCGAACTGCAGACGGTCACTTTCCCCGGCCTGTCCATTCTCTTCAACGCCAAGTGGCACAAGGTGATGGTAGGCGTGGAGAGGGACCAGGTCACCCTTTATGTGGACTGCCAGCCTGTCAACAGCAAGCCCATTAAGGGCAAAGGCTCGGTCAACACCGAGGGGGACACCCTCATCGGGAGGCTGGATGCCGACCCCAGCACTTCTGTGGTGGTGAGTTCCTCAGTTCTGAACCTATGACACATATAATGGGCATATGGCTGTTCTATAGTTAAGACTATTATTATAATTCCTATTGTTGTTTATATATATAGGATGTACTGTACATATATATATTCTCATGAGACTGCAATTATTTTTGTCCCCTGGGGACATAAGTCTCTGGTTTTAATCAGAGGACACATATATTCTACTATGCTGAAACCTACACTACAAGGAACATTCAGTAAAAATGAAATAATATTTTTGAAACATTACTTCACTGTAACATGTCATCCAAGACACAAGTATTTTGTCAAAAAAAAAATTCTGGCAGGTTTCAGGAGGAATTAGAAATATTTTGAAATATTGTTTTGCCCTTTTTTCTTTTTGGCATTGGGTTGTAACCTCCTGCAACCACTCAATGAACTTTGTCGTTGAAGCATATGCGCTCATCTGATGCACTTGCCAGTAACTGTTGTCTGCTTGACAGACCACACAGAATCCCAAGAGAGACAGCAATAGACAGGGATATTTCTCACTGATGATAAATAGTGTCCTCTGGGTGCTTGTGTAGTGGAGTGTGCTTGTTTTGTGTTTGTGTAGAGTGACCAGATTCCCTGGAGGACTGTGTACTTAATGCAATGAAAACTTACAATAATGGCAATTTCAGTCTGAAAACTTTTTGTACGACTGAAATACGGGTACGACTGAAATACGGGACACGTGAAAAAGGGGCTGAAATATGGGGCTGTCCCGGGAAAAACGGGATGTCCGATCACCACCACTTTTTATAATCTGCCATTTGTGAGGGTGAATTTTCTCGAAAGTAGAAGTCCAGCTTTTAATACATTTATATAAAGCATGTACATTGGCCACAATAGTTTTTTTTATTCAGCGGTTTCATGACATTTCTAAAGGCAACAGGCATGAATTTCAGCAATCTGATATATGCAGCTAAATATCCAACATAAGAAAACACAAAAGCAGTATGGATCATTTCCGTTGCATGCAATTATGGAAAAATGGAAGGGTGAAAAAAATGTTATCTTCTTTTTTCAGTTTGAACTCCAGTGGATGTTGATTCACTGTGACCATAAGAGGGCCCAGAGAGAGAGCTGTTCTGAACTGCCCCAAACTGAGGTAAACCCCACGTCTATCAGTGCTTGCCACTGACCCTCTTCATTTCATTAGTAAGGGAACAAGGTCACAAGCACCTACCTATACTCTCCTGAAAAAAATACAGACATATACATGCATACACATGCATGTGCTCACTCATGCACATCCAGACACATGCTCACACAAACGTACATACAGTCAAGCCGGAAAGTCTGAACACCCCTTTCACCTTCTCCACGTTTCATTACATTACAGACATATTCTACAATAGATTGAGTTCATTTTTTGTCTCAAAATTCTACACAAAATAGCCCATAATGACAAAGTGAAAACATGTTTTTAGAAATTTTTGCAAATGTATTAAAAATCGAAAACTGAAATTTTTCATTTACATAAGTATTCATACCCTTTGCTTTAACATATTTTTAAAGTATCATATTTAATATTTGGCTGCATATCCTTTGCATGCTGTTACTTCCTGAAGTCTGTGACCAATCAACATCAAAAGACTCTCGATATCTTATTTCCAGGTACTGTTACAAGCGATACTATAAGCTCTCTGCATTTGAATGGATCTCTATGGGAATTGGGGGGTGAGACTAGATTCAGCTGTAAATTACACTGGTACAGTATGGAACACATGGCTGGCTAAATGGCTGTAAGTCATCAAGGGTCTGAGCTATCGAACGAGCCCCAAACCAACACTCTGTTGCCAGATATGGAGTAGATGTGGATGGATCACTGCAAGGGTTATTTTTCCTGACTCATTTTCCTATAGAACTCTATGGGGAAAAAAGTCAGGAGAAACAACCCTTAAAGGGAGCCATCCACATCTACTCCATATCTGGCCGCAGAGTGATGGTTTGGGGCTCGTTTGATACCTTAGACCCTTGATGACATACAGCCATTTTGCCAGTCATGTGTTCCATACTGTGCCAGCGTAATTTACAGCTGAATCTAGTCTCACCCCCAGATTCTCATAGAGATCAGTTCAAATGCAGAGAGGTTATAGTATCGCTTGTAACAGTACCTGAAAATAAGATATCGAGAGTCTTTTGATGTTGATTGGTCACAGACTTCAGGAAGTAACAGCATGCAAAGGATATGTGACCAAATATTAAATATGATACTTTAAAAATACGTTAAAGCAAAGGGTATGAATACTTATGTAAATGAAAAATTTCAGTTTTCGATTTTTAATACATTTGCAAAAATTTCAAAAAACATGTTTTCACTTTGTCATTATGGGCTATTTTGTGTAGAATTTTGAGACAAAAAATTAAATCAATCTATTGTAGAATATGTCTGTAATGTAATAAAATGTGGAGAAGGTGAAAGGGGTGGGCAGACTTTCCGGCTTGACTGTAAGTCCATACATGTGCACACCCACAAACAGGCTCATGTATGTGTATGTAGGCACAAACACATAAAATAAGTCATTTATTTCTCATTACTTTAAGAATGTATCGGAATAGAACTGAAAACCTAGTCTATGCAATTTTGGAGTCTCTGTACATTACAATAATTTAATCTAATTTACTAAATACATTTATTGAAGTTTTCCTACTCATGCAAAACATCTGATATCAAACTGTCTTGCTTGAGAATAGTCATTGATGCTGTCTTGTGGCTGCTCTTATCAATGATATCTTCTGAGATACGATCAAATCACTGTGCATCTATTCATTAAATCTATAGGGATATAAATCACTGTGCATCTATTCACTAAATCTATAGGTATACAAGTCACTGTGCGTCTATTCACTAAATCTATAGGTATCCAAATCACTGTGCATCTATTCACTAAATCTGTAGGTATACAAATCACTGTGAGTCTATTCACTAATGAGATAGGCATGACGTCACTGTGAGTCTATAAACTAATGGCATAAGTACACATCACTGTGAACCTATGAACTACTGGATGGGTACACATCACTGTGAGTGTATTTACTAATGCATAGGTACACATCACTGTGAGTGTATTTACTAATGCATAGGTACACATCACTGTGAGTGTATAAATGAATGGCATGGGTACACATCACTGTGAGTGTATTTACTAATGCATAGGTACACACCACTGTGAGTCTATTAACTCGTGCATAGGTACACATCACTGTGAGTCCCTACCTAATGGGTACATATGACTGTAAGCCTGTTTACTTCATGGATAGATACACTGTGATACATGACTGTGACACCTGTGTTATCTGTTCCCTGTGAATTTATTGTATCACTATCTGAGGAAACATGTGAAGAAACACATTTGGTGCTCGTTTGCCACTGCATGAGCGCATGATTCATCTTGCCACCTGTTTTTTCTGTCGCTTTTATTTTTATGTATAATAAATAATCAGTTCCTGGCCTGTGTTTTAATACACCAGTTCAAAAGAAGAACTCTACAAAAAAACAAAAAAAAAGAATTTTTCAACATGAAACAACACTGTTTAATCTAAACACAGTATTTTTTATCTTTTGGCATCAACTTTAAAAAGACATTCAAAGCAGTAGGCTACTTCTTTTGTTAACAATGTTTATCTGAGCATCCATAGAGCAATGTTGTCTAAGTTAAATGAACTCTTGCTTACATTGAGAGTTAAGGACAAAGCGCATTGAAGCCAAAGTGCATGGACAGTGGGTGTGTACATAAAGGGTCGGATTCAATCAAAACTTGGTTTAATGGCATATGCAATTCAATCAAAGCCTTATTTCACCTTATCTCAATATGTCAAGCAAAAATAGGAGGTTCGTACCGGCGAAGATTTATTTTCTGTAGCTATTTACATTTATGGTAAGGATTGGATTAGTCCAATCATTCTTTAAAATACCTGACTTTTTATTCAAAAAGCAGTTTTGGTCATGCATTTGCATGCTTAATTCAGATCAGTATGTTCCATCATGCAGAATGATCACAAACCATCAATAAACCATTGAGACTTGTAGGTGACTTATGTTGTCCTGGAAAGGTAATAATAGAAGAATGAGTCCATTAGTTTTGTTTTATTGGTTTCATTTGACTGCAAAGTCAAAGTCAGCTCTGCATGTGTTCATTACAAATGTAGCCAAATGTTTTAATTCTATGACAGTATTTGTATTTAGATTTCATTTTAGATTGTGTTCCTGCAATGTCTTTAACAAAGTGCTCTTTTATAATCAGTTTAGTTTATTTCTGGCAATCCACCAAATACCTGAGTTAAAAAAATATATAATTTATGGAATACTGTAAGGCAATAACATTTTATTGGTTTAAACAAACTTTCAAAACTATTTGACTTACCAATACTTCTTCAATGTTACAAATAAAAACAATTTTATACATATCATATGCCCAAATTATTAAATTATGTTGCATAGATTTAGTGTCATGATATGTATCTATTCACTATATTTTTATAATTTCTTTGATTGTATTTTGTTATTCCATTCTTTGCATTGAAATAGTGAGGACCTTGAGGTTCGAGAGATGCAAATGTACTTTTCATTTTCCTTGAAAATGCCAAGTTCACTTGTTCAGGCCGCATCCTGTTTCTTGGATTTTTCCCAGTTTTAACTTTAAGGTTCAATTGATTGAATCTCACACAACTTAAGTCTGGTTTGTTTGATTAGCATATGCCCTTTAACTGACGTGGGATTGAAGCTAGGTGTGTGTGCGTGCGTGCGTGCGTGCGTGCGTGTGTGCAAGCGTGTGTGCGTGTGTGCGTGCGTGCGTGCGTGCGCGCGTGTGTGCGTGCATGCGTGATATAAGATAATCCAAATAATTTAAATATCAATTAATCTGTTATATTCCATATTCAGATTGTTTTATATTGTGGCAGATTCATTGTTTCCACTCCTGGACACAAATAATTAGTAGTAAGTAGTAAGACAATTGTTTCAGATTTTATGGTAGAGTTCTTCACGACGATCAGATACAACTATATTATATTTCTGGTAATTACATGCATGTGTATGTTTTTATGATTTATTTTTTTGCTGAACTAATTTTGCTCCACCAATAATGCATTGTTGTAATGCAGAACACAGCAATACATGATGACAATTAGCTTATGTCAAAGGATAGGTTGGTGCTATGATACTACACTTCCCCCTCAATAACTTGTGCATGAGTGTATATGGAGAAATGTGAAAAAATTTGAAGATTGTGAAACAGTGAGTTTTTGATGGGTGCCCGTTTCTGAGGGCAAAGAGTAATAAAACAACTACGCTACTACGTGTGTATAACACATATGTTTACTGCAGTGTTTCACACATTAATGCTACTACGTGTGTATAACACATATGTTTACTGCGGTGTTTCACACATTAATGCTATTAAATGTCTAACACACATGTTTACTGCCGTGTTTCACACATTAATGCTACTACGTGTGTATAACACATATGTTTACTGCAGTGTTTCACACATTAATGCTACTACGTGTGTATAACACATATGTTTACTGCAGTGTTTCACACATTAATGCTACTACGTGTGTATAACACATATGTTTACTGCAGTGTTTCACACATTAATGCTACTACGTGTGTATAACACATGTTTACTGCGGTGTTTCACACATTAATGCTACTACGTGTGTATAACACATATGTTTACTGCAGTGTTTCACACATTAATGCTACTACGTGTGTATAACACATATGTTTACTGCAGTGTTTCACACATTAATGCTACTACGTGTGTATAACACATATGTTTACTGCAGTGTTTCACACATTAATGCTACTACGTGTGTATAACACATATGTTTACTGCAGTGTTTCACACATTAATGCTACTACGTGTGTATAACACATATGTTTACTGCAGTGTTTCACACATTAATGCTACTACGTGTGTATAACACATATGTTTACTGCGGTGTTTCACACATTAATGCTACTACGTGTGTATAACACATATGTTTACTGCAGTGTTTCACACATTAATGCTACTACGTGTGTATAACACATATGTTTACTGCGGTGTTTCACACATTAATGCTACTACGTGTGTATAACACATATGTTTACTGCAGTGTTTCACACATTAATGCTACTACGTGTGTATAACACATATGTTTACTGCAGTGTTTCACACATTAATGCTACTACGTGTGTATAACACATATGTTTACTGCAGTGTTTCACACATTAATGCTACTACGTGTGTATAACACATGTTTACTGCAGTGTTTCACACATTAATGCTACTACGTGTGTATAACACATATGTTTACTGCGGTGTTTCACACATTAATGCTACTACGTGTGTATAACACATATGTTTACTGCAGTGTTTCACACATTAATGCTACTACGTGTGTATAACACATATGTTTACTGCAGTGTTTCACACATTAATGCTACTACGTGTGTATAACACATATGTTTACTGCAGTGTTTCACACATTAATGCTACTACGTGTGTATAACACATATGTTTACTGCAGTGTTTCACACATTAATGCTACTACGTGTGTATAACACATATGTTTACTGCAGTGTTTCACACATTAATGCTACTACGTGTGTATAACACATATGTTTACTGCAGTGTTTCACACATTAATGCTACTACGTGTGTATAACACATATGTTTACTGCGGTGTTTCACACATTAATGCTACTACGTGTGTATAACACATATGTTTACTGCAGTGTTTCACACATTAATGCTACTACGTGTGTATAACACATATGTTTACTGCAGTGTTTCACACATTAATGCTACTACGTGTGTATAACACATATGTTTACTGCAGTGTTTCACACATTAATGCTACTACGTGTGTATAACACATATGTTTACTGCGGTGTTTCACACATTAATGCTACTACGTGTGTATAACACATATGTTTACTGCAGTGTTTCACACATTAATGCTACTACGTGTGTATAACACATATGTTTACTGCAGTGTGTATTTTGTCATTAACAGTACTAGAATCCATTCAGCTGACCGCTGCTCCCCTTTTAAAACTCGTTCCTTACCGACAAAGCAAGAACCATCTTTCGCTACTTTTTAAATATTTTGTTGCAGTTGTCAACTACAGGCCCAGGTCGTGAAATTCCTGAAGAGCAAGTTATCCAAATCCATAACATATCAGGGGCAAAGTTATTGAGAGAGAGGTGTACATTCATGTGTGTTTTACTATTACAGGTGACATAGGCATTGCTGTCACTTAGCGAGCACACTGTGAAACATGAGTTGTGCCAAGTGCAGCAGGATTGAGAGTAAAAGTTAAATTTACTGACTCAGTTTGTCATTCTTGGTTATGACAGATATCATGCTTATGAGAACGCTGTATGGCCTTTATGATAGAGGGTGCAATCACAGGGCCGCCATCCTTTCTGCTTATCTTACCGAGGGCGTTGTTTTTTTGTTTTACTAAAAAAATTTAAAAAACATGTTGCCCTCACAACTTTTGTTTTGAACAGGTGTGCTTTTTCTGACTATCCTGGTGGGGGGTGGTTACTAACTCTGCCTTTATTTTATTTCTTTCCTGCTTCTTCAGAGGTTTCCCAATACTGAGGTATTTATTACTTTATTTACGACTGCATCTTTTTCCGGTGTTTTCTTTTGAATGTCTTTTAAGCAAATAATCCTAATAAAACTCCTTGCTTTGTTCTAGGCTTCACACATTTATTAGTCAGAAGGAATGAATATGAACTGTGTGACTAATGTTGTGCACAGTGTACTGCTCTGGCATAACGTCACACATTGTTGCTTTGAACTGTTGTCTTCAGTACACAGGCTGAAAATGCAAATGATTCTGGGGGTGTTAATTAGTTATAGAAATACACAAATAGATCACACGCATTATTCTTGGTGGAGGATGCTGAGCGGCTCATCCTGCTAAGACGCTCGGTTGCAGCGTGTCGGCTTCCCCCACAGTCTGGAACTGAATACTGAATCCTGACCAGTGCCAACTGAGCCCACCAGCCCTACAGGGCAGCTTCACAGCTGGCTGTAGTGTCACTAAAGAAAGGAGTCAACAGTACTGCCTCAACACGTTGCGTAAGCATGACACCTCTGGTCAATCATGTGTCTGCATTTTCTCTTAGTCAACTGTAAATGGTGAAGTCAAAGTACAAGGTGATGCATTGTGGGTATTGCAGCCATGAGACCTAAGAATATAATTTATCCATTTAATATTTGGGATTCCCAATTCTTGGTATTTAAGGGAAAATACTTCTGTTGATGCAGTGTGTTGTCATAACTCAATATTTATGCTGGGTTTGACCTCACGGGGTACACAGGGTAGCATAGTTTTAATTGTGTTTTTTTTGCAATTCATCTACTTTTCATCCATGTTATTATGTATTGTGCATACGTATGTGACCATATGGCAGGGTATTTTATTGAAATCCAGCCATTTTTTTAAAGCAACAGGATTCTGTTCACTACACTACACTACATGAACTAATGAAATATGAGCAATGCATAGACGTTTCGAAAAACCCACACTTGTAGGTCATTCAGAAGCAATGACACCCACTACATATCAATCTTTTCTCACACAATATATGTTTACATATTATACAACCCTATCACTGTTGACTGTAAATAGTGTAACAATATGCCATCAAGCTTCATATCACATGCAGAATAAATTGTTTAGCGATTGCATTGACCTCCATTGACTTTGTATTGAAGCAGATATATTTTTTCCCACAGGAAGCCTTTGACAATGTCTGATAATATAACTGATAACTTTGAGTTAGGTGATATAACTGGGGGGAAAAATGTGTTTTTATGGAACAGAAAAGAAAAACAGAAAAGTAACCAAGTTACATTGCTAGAGGTTACATGGCCGAAATGCTACATGGCAAATAACCTCAGAGATGATTGTGTTCCAGTGAATGCCCTTTTTATTTTCTGGAACTTGACTCTTTCATTGTTGATCCATTGTCATGTAATATCCTGTATGCCTGACAAATAGCAGTACCTTTAATGGAGTTACACATACTGCACCTGAATTAAATGCCCCTCTGTTACTTCCTGGCTGAAATTAGTTTTGCTTTGATTGATTTGTTTGTGTTTCCTTTTCCTAGCCTGATCCTAAACCAGTCCCAGGCCCTCCTGGTCCCGTGGGCCCTGATGGGCCACGCGGGCCCCAAGGAGAAAGTGGCAGAGACGGGCGAGACGTAAGTAGAAAAACAGTATTCACTCATTTCCATAACCTAATCTAATCCATCATGAAGCAAGTAGTTCTCAGAGCAGAATTCTGGTTTGGGTAAATGGCTGGCTGTAACTTTAAGCAGTAAGTATCGTCTCAAAGAAAACCAAGGTTTTATGTCATAGAAGAGCTGGGAGTTGCACCACTGAATAAAAAGGACCAGGAGGGAGTGCTTGGCTGCCCTCGCAATAAAATATTTCTGGAATTATTTAATTGATGTACATCTACACTAAGCTTCATAATCTGTGGTTGGGGCTTATCGACAAGTCATAAAGTTGTCCATTTTGTGTTTTTGCAGGGACTCCCTGGCCAGCCTGGCACTCCTGGTGCTACTGTAAGTATGGTCTATCCAAAGGGCTGTTTGGTGGTCAGAATGTTTAATGCCATAGCTCAAACTCATCTCACTATACCCAGAAACAAGATCATTTGAAAGGTAAACTAATTGCTTATGACCACAGTTATTTGCCCCTTGATGAATGGGCCAGGCCTTTCTTCTTCCTTATGTGTTGTCTGATGAGGGTTATAACAGGCCTCTGCAAATGGCATGGTTTTAATTGATGATGCATTCACCGGGTGATGCGCCACCGTAGCTTAGCAACAGTGACAGGCAATGCACGCTCGTGGTAAACTTGTCTTGGTCTGTGTCTCACGCAGGGCAGCAAAGGGGAACAGGGTGAGATTGGACTGCCTGGACAGAGGGGACTTCCAGGGCTCTCAGCGGCGGCAGTAAGCATCGCATGGCTGAAATAAATAAAAACATAAAATGTTTCTCTTCCCAGGCAACTGCTGGGCTGGGCACTGCTAAACTAGATTAGTATGAATGATTATAGCACTAAGATGTTTGTTATGTAGATGTTTGTGTCTGTGTGCATGCATGTGCATATGTGTTAATTCATGTGTTTGTGTGCGTGCATATTCCTGCAAGCTTAATACCCAGCTGTGTAAATGGATCGTATGTAAAATAAACTGTGGAAGTAAGCTGTGGAAGTCTCTGTGGACGAGAGTGTCCGCTAAATGATTAAATGCTTAAATGTGCTGTAATGTAATGTGATACATTGTGAATAACATTTTCTCCTTCTTTACTAAGGGAGGAAGTGGGCCAATGGGGCCTAGGGGACCTGTTGGTGAAAGAGTGAGTTGCTTGTATATATTTTGAGTCCATTTATTTGCTTTGTTAGATGTGGTCAGTAACCTATTCCATTTTAGATCTTAGTCCAACGCTGTTGAAAGGAATTCCACATTTTTAAGTACTGTGCTTTTTCAGTCATTAATTAACCCTCATATTATCTTGACATTTTATGACACCTTTTATTACTCGAGGTCAAATTGATTTATTTTGTATGTTTACTATTTAATCCCAATTAATGGTTTTTAAGAGATGGTCAAACACTGAATCGGGTCAAATTGACCCCAAAGCGGGGGTTAGGGTTAGGGTTAGGGTTAGTGTGGAATAATAATTATCCCAACAAAGGCAAAAGGCTATGATTGTAAGGTGTTGGGTGCAGTAAAACATTAGTAAAGGATGACTGGACTTTTTCCTGTTGAAAAATTCTATAAATTAACTTCACATCCAACGATATTTGTGGTGTTTGACGTTGATAATACATGCTTAACGTAAAGGCAAAATGCTGCATGATAGCTAGCTTTAGTAATATATCAGTTTCCATCAAAAATGGGTTGTTCCTTTTTATTTGTCCAACCACAGGGACTTCCTGGCTTTCCTGGCCCACCAGGTCCTCCAGTAAGTTTCAGTTCCATCATATTATAGCTTTCCTGATCACAGTGCGATTTCCACAAATACGTGGAAGAACAGCCTCAGAACAATGACCTACTAATCACAGTCTCATTAATATCTGTATAGATAGCTGCATAGCTTAGCATTTGCTTCATTTTATCCTAACACTGCATTCCCTCTGCTCCATCTGAGACAGGTGAAAACAGCTACAAATAATCAGATAGTTACCTATAGAGTGATTATCAGTGCACGTGTAACTTCTACTGAAAAGCCTGACAACATCCATTGCTTTTCTTTTTCTTCAGAAGTTGTTTTGTCTGGAATTTATAACTTTAGAACATAGCACCCACAAAATATATATATATTTTCCTTGCTTGGGAATTGCACTTAATTTCTTATCCTGCATTTATGCTTTTTGTTTTGCAGGGACCTGAGTCCGCTGGACCGCCTGTACGTTCTATTAAATTTACACTTCCTGTTTGTGTACCGTGGTTCAAAAAGCTGAGCTTCTGTGTTTGAGTCCAGCAAATGCTCAGGATATGCACACTGTCTAAGTGCAGAGTCTTTCTAATGGCTTTCAAGGAGCATGTGTCAACATTGTTTTTCTTTACACAGTTTAGTCAGACCTCAAAAAAAAGTTATGTTAATGCTTGGAATTTGTTTAAGAATCTATTCCTAAAAATCTTTACCTCCTGGTTACTGTTCTAAAGTCCATTTTTCAGTGATGATGTCTGTTAAGTGGTAGTTCTGGGTGTTAAGTGAGTGTCTAATAATTTAATTCAGCTGTATTGCTATTCATAATGGTGAATAGTGTTTATTATTATGTCACATCCAGGGACTGCCAGGGAAACCAGGTGAACATGGAGACTCTGGGAACATAGGACCTGAGGTTAGTGCCATACACAAAGTAAAATAAATCATCATCAAGTTAAAAAAATAAACAAAGATGAATTGAATTTGCATAACATTACTATTTAAAAAAGTGTATGAAATCCATGTCTTTGCATTTTGGCAGGGTCTCCCTGGACCAAGTGGTGACTTAGGACCACCGGGTCTACCTGGATCACCAGGACCCCCAGGACCTGTGGTAATTGTCTTCGTTAACCCTATTCCCTTTAATATTCATCTGAATTTTAATCTCCATATTTCAATAGACCTTTAAGGGTTGTTTCACCTGGCTTATTTTTTCATAAGTTCAATAAGAAAATGTGTAAAAATGGCTACAATTGCTAAAATAGAAATAGAATGAAATATAAATACTAGTTTGTAACATTATCAATGTATGGACTATATTTTTTAATCAATGTAATGCTACCTTGATGAATAAAACTATCAATTTCTTTCAAAAACATAAAAACGTCTCAGTGATTCCAAACTTTTGAACGGTATTGTATATTAAGTGGTTTGGATACTCAGGTTTAGTGCAACAACTGTGTGCATACAAATTATTACATAGCAATTCTGAAATGGCATTCCAAATCTGCTCACTTGCTCTGCACACTGATGTCTTACATTCTCTGCTATTGAATAAATAGAATGTTTTCTATTTTTTCAGGGCCCGCCCGGGCCCCCCAGCCCAGAGGGAAGTGGTGAATTGGTGAGTCTCGTGGCCTTCAGGGAACTAGGACTTGAAAATTGCTATAACGGTGGCAGCGACATGTTTCATCTAGCTATCAGATTCGAAATGCCTCAACACTGATTACCTGCCATAAAACAATGGCTCTTTTGATTTGCAACAGTGCCAAGCTGCATGTCCCGCCGGACCTCAAGGAAATCCAGGGATGCCGGGAATCAAGGTGATGAATCGCAAACAATTATCTACTATTGTTATAATACTGCAACACTATAATACTTTTTGATAGTTGGATAATCAATTAGGAAGAATTATGATACAATGCAAGTAAATGGCGTCCAGTATAAGGCAGGAATGCCTCATACATCCAACCAAGCTGTGGTGATGGGTGTGACCTTTCTAAGAAGAACCCCTGCTACCTTTTGACTGAGTGAATAATGAAGAAACCTCTCAAACCTGTAAACAGTGACCATTATTCTATTGATTATATTGATGTATCTGCCATCTTAAATTAATTGGCAAACCAAATTTTCAGGGTCACAAAGGAATCCAAGGAGAGTCAGGGGAACCAGGGAAATCTGGACAAAAGGTAAAATAAACTGTTAAACGCACACGAGTATCTAATTCAGCATGATTTACAAAATATGTGATGTATATTTGTACTATTTTTTCCACACACACAACTTGGTGCAACTAAAATGACTAATAACAAATGTGCAATTCACAAACTGCTCAAGGGTACAACAACACACTTGAGCCTTCTGGCGCACGAGTCTAATTGATACACCACGAGTCAGTGCCATTACAGAAGAGACTGGGTTTTAGGAGGAATTCATCGACTGCAGAAGCTCTAGATATTCTCAGTGCCACCTGCAATGAGTAAAATTCAACTAAATGCATTGTGTCCCCTCAGAAAACCAAAATAGGAGAAAATGTGATTAAAAGTGTATGTACCCTAAATGCCTAAAAGGACTTTTACAGCCAGTAGTAGACTGTCCTTGTTTTCACCAAAGGGAGAACCAGGACCTTCTGGTGTGCAGGGCCTGTCAGGACGAACAGGAAGTGAGGTCAGTGTTCAATAGTTTGAGTGTCCAGTAGGCTTGCTAATATGAAATTAATACAAATGAAATTATTAAGTGCTACTTTTGTGAAAATGAGAAATTAACAGATTGAAATAAACTCAATAGGATATCAGTGATAAAACATCATAAAACATACTTGTATCAATTACATTTTTTTTATTTTCTATCAGGGGTCAAGGGGACCAGTAGGACATCCTGGTTCCTCTGGAGACAAAGGAGATATGGTAAGCTTGAATATCTGTAAACCGGCCTTGAGTGATCATTAATTTAGAAATGAGCCCATGAAGAGTTGAGGGGCCATCTATCTTACAGTTTTTACAGTTTTTACTCTCCAGCCAATTATGACATGTCAGAGGCCGATTATATTTTCACAACCTCAAGCAAGATGGATTATGAATAAAAATGTTTTTTATTAGCCCCCATGAACCTTCAGATATGCTAATCCTGGGTTTAACCAAAAGAGAGGGAAAGAGCCATCTTGCCTTTCATGATGTTTCACAAAGAAACGTTTCATATCTTTAAAAGAGCAGAACATTAAATATCTCATGTTTATGTTCCCTCATCTACTTAGGGCCCCCCTGGGTTCAATGGTATTCCTGGACCTACAGGCCCACCTGGCTCTCCTGTAAGCATTATTTTATTTTTTTGGAAAACGCATGAGGCTATGGAATGCTGACAATCCAGAAGGTTCTGGCTGGTAGAATCACCTGAGTCGCAGAAGTCCTCTGCGTGGCACATGTGCTGGCAGGAAATGAAATGTTTTAATTCTTCTTCTGAATTTATGGCTTGGGACATCTGCACAGGTGTATACTACCACCAACAGGATGGAGGGAAATATGCATTGCTAATTGTGTTACACAAAAACGATGTGAATAAATAATTTAACTGAACTGCAGTTTTGATAGCAGGCCTTCAATGATCATTAAGCAATGAGTTTTGCCTGCATATTTTAATGACATGAATGATGTGAATGAAGTGTTACTGTATGAACTTCAGAAGGATTAGCATAGTAGTGACATGATTAAATAGGCTACGTGATTATACTATGAAAGTCTAAATTGCCTAATCTCTTAGTGAGATGATCATCATATTGTCAAATCTGTAAATTAGTTGTAATAGTGGCATATTTAACCTACCAAATAACATGAATGAACTTGAGAAGGAAAGATAACAGGGGTGCAATGTCCCAAAGGTATTGGCTGATGGTATGCCTACAAAAGTAAATAAATATTCTATACATGAGAAATTTGTTATTTATATACATCACTGGTGATCAGTTATGAAATATGTGTGCCTTCTACAGAAAAACACATTGCTTTTCTCTGACATAGTGATATATACTGTACATACAGGTTAAATACATACAAATTTCAATGGTTTTTGTATGATACACAGTATCACTGAGACAGCGTACCATACCCACAATAACAACATCAAAAGTTATCTTTTTTTTGTTTCTCTAAAGACCTTAAATTAGGAAATTGTGGAGAAGAGACAGTCTTTGCAGTTATGTTAAACATTTGTTACTGATAATGTTCAATAGCCAACCATCAACTCACTAGCAAGATTAATGTTCATGTATTTGGCTAATTATTAAAGCTAATGGAGTGTGTCAATCAAGTGACGATGTATTCAAATAAATTTAATTAAATTAAAATAATGAATGCAACCTTTTTTGTACAGCAGTTAAATCATGTAGACTTATTCTTAAAGAGTGATGATTGTATGTAAATGAATAGGGGCGGTATTGCATACATTTGATGTATAGTATGATATTGTTGCCATACACGTAATGTGAACAGTCACGATTTCAGAATAAAGAGTAGAAAACAAGTAATTTCCTGCTTTCAGCAGACTACTGCCACTCGGCTGACGCTTCAGGCAGCCATGTTTGGGAAAATGGCGGTAAACCTAAGTCAAGGACAATATTGACAAGATTAGTGCGCGTGGCATTTTTAATTACGTCTTGCTCGTACTCCGTACCGTACGGCATTGTAACTTCCTGCCATGTGCTGTGTTGTGGACGGTTCACATCAGGGCATAGAAGGCGTTCGAGGACGTGAGGGTCCGGAAGGTCCCAAAGGCGATGAGGTTAGTGAGTCCGCTCTCTTCCTGTCGTCCGGCTCTGGAGTCCATCTCATTTACTGACATGCAGATTTACCGCGTGGAGTCGCCATCAAGGCTCCAGCAAGACTCCAGACTTACTCCAAATTACACCAGCTCAAGAGAGTTCCAGTAATGGTCAATCACTGTCATGGATATTCACGAGCGAGGTCCTTGGGTTATTGTGTAATTATTCAGTAAATAAAAAGTTTAAAGCACAATTACAACTAAAGAATGAATAGTCTTGCTGTTTGAGGATATTCATGTGATGTGCACCATCCTTTCCTTAAATGTATATATATAGTGACACTGGGGCAGAAATCTCAATGTAAAACAAAAACACAACATTTCAGTTGATACAGACAGAATCTGTCAGTACTCTTGTGCTCGTTTCAGGGTGCAGTTGGCCCTCAAGGAGAACAGGGGCCTCCTGGCCAGAATGGTGACACAGTAAGTAATTATCCATTTATATTTTAATCTTTCAACAGACAAAACTGAAATGCTATTAAGTCGTTTCCATTATCAAAAAACTGGCTCGCCTTATTTCTTGCAACTTGTTCTTATTGCCTGCACGTGTGCTGTAGGTGACATACGTGAACATTTGCCTATTTTTCTTGTGTTCGGGACAGCTGCAGTAGACAGCAAGTGGAGACCTATTTTTAATATAGGGCTGTATTTACAGGGAGAACCAGGGAAATATGGTGTGGATGGTACACCTGGAGTAAATGGTGCCAAGGTTGGTTGGTCTACATATCTGCATTTCTTTGTATGTGCATGTAGTGCTGTATTCAGGGCCAGGATTGTTTTGAAACAGGGTTTTCTTTATGTTAATTAGACTAAACAATGGTTAAATATGTAATTATATAAAAATATACATGGATGTACAGTATACACTACCAATCATAAGTAGGGCTGTCAACAATTAACGATTTCTAATGATTAACGTGTTGAACATTTTTAACACAATTAATTGCCTTTTTGGCTGTGGAGGTCCCAATAAGTGCAGATCTATGACCAGATTTCCACAATCTCTTGAACCATTGTAAGGTAGGCTCACCTGATCCTGACAGTTACTGCGCTAGCTAAAGCAGTAGAGCAGTAGGCCAATGGAGACAAGAAATAAAATTGGGTTTTTGAAAGACTCCTTTCATTATAAAAAGTTTCCGAACGGCTCGCTTGACAAAACTAAAGTAGCCTAATATGTAATATGTAGGCTACACTGATATGGATGTTCTGGAAATAGCATATGCCGACCGACATACACTACCCTCGTGAGGTACAGTTGTTTCACATAGCCTATACATGATATGTATGAAAACGAAAAAGCCGCTAAATTGAAACTCCTTAAACTTGCGAAGGCTGTTGCATTATTGCGGCTTATTGCAGTGATAAACACACAGGTGCCTACGAAGGCTTGGCAGATCTTACACAGAAATATTTGGAAATACCTGCAACAACAGTGCCTTGTGAAAGACTATTCTCACTCTCTGATCATATTTTACTAAAGAAGAGAGCTGTATTATTCACTGATAATGTTAACAGACTAATTCGTCTCAGCAACTGGGTTAAAAAAAAGAAATAGGAAGTGACCTGACATTGTGGCTCTTGCAAAGGACAATGCAGAACCTCAGTTCACTTTAATAAAGTGATTTTTAAAAATATATAATTTTCATTGTGTATTACCACCGTGTTTTGTACAGTGCAGTATCTTGATATAGCAGACCATGATTATGTCCATTGTGTTCCACAGTTCTTTAGTATTTACACGAATAATAAGACTCAATTTAAAGTGTAAGACCAGATTAATTTAATTAAAAGCTGCCAATTAAATTTTGTGATTGATTACTTGAAAATTGTTGTTGTACTAAAACTTGACCGACAGTGTTTGTGTATACATATATTTTTATTTGTGTGTGTGTGTGTGTGTGTGTGTGTGTGTGTGTGTGTGTGTGTGTGTGTGTGTGTGCGTGCGTGCGTGCGTGTGTTGGTGCGAATGTGGTTCTTGGTGCTTACAGATGTGCTTTTGCCTCTTTAAATCATAACATTGTTATTATCTGAGGAAGTCAACTGTCAACTTTCACAATGTGAAATGACTGACTGTGTAATCTACCGTCTACCTTACAAATATCTCCTTTCATATACCACACTTCTTACAGGGAGAGCCTGGTTTGCCTGGGGCACTGGGTATCAGGGGCATTGTTGGAATTCCGGTGAGCCCATTCATTACTTTCAATAGCTTCCATACAGTATACGTGAATCAGTTTCAATGAATTGTGTTCTGCAAATAGCCGAGGGATACTTTTGAGTATAGAACACTGTGAGAAATGTTTTTCAGACATGCCAAGACTTTATAAATCCAATCTTGACTTGTTGAAGTGCTTTGTTCCTGGGTGCGTTAAAATGTGTGTTCACTTTTGCGGATAATTTAAAACAACAAAAAAAAAAGAATGTTCCTATTGGGTGTACAATGTACATGCCAAATTAGAATTATAAGGAAAACTAGAAAATTATTTTCAAAGAATGCTCCTAGATACTCAGCAACCACCTTATGGAAGCTTGTGCAGATGTACTGTGCAAAATCAATACAAATCGTGTCACTCCTGAAGAAAGAATAAACAGATATGTTTTTCCCTGGGTTTCAAACGTCACTGGCATCCAAGATTTGCATGATATATGAGTTTGTGCATCTGTTTCGATGGGCAGAGTTTCCAACTGTGGAAGAAATGAGAGCAATGAGTTGTGTGTATAATACATAGAGAGAGAGGCCCCATCATCAGTCTGTTATATGCCTTTCTCACAGCAGTAACCACCTGCTACTCAAGCAAATGAATAATGAAAAATATTATAGAAAATCTCATGTGCGCTGAAAACTTAATATATATGAAATATCAACAGTGGTATGGGGGGCATTTATTTTCAAGCTGCACATCCATGGATGTGCCTGCATGCAATTAGGTCCACAGAGTCTGCACAATAGTTTTAATCACAAATATAATTTAGAAATGACCAATAAAACAAACAAATAAAACTTAACACAAAAATTCATAACCACACCCTTTCCTCGTAGCCCTCACCCATTCTCACCCAATGACCAATGAGAAGGTCCTTTAATCTGTTTATTTAATCCAGTTCAATGAGTACATAATAACATAACAAGCCAATAAGAACATAATGGCTCACCATCTACCTCCACAACCATCTGTTAAAATTGATCCTGATTGATAGCAGTATAGATAGGATAATGGGTAAATATATTTATAGCCTAAATATAATTTTGTATAATATATCATGCATGCAACATATAGCTCCACTGTACCCTTAATTAAGCTCCTGTTCATTAAACATCATTATTGAAATAAAAAAATAATAAAAATAATGAGCTGACTGACATAACCTGGTGCTCTCACTGGTTTTCTAACCAAATGCGAATTCTTTCTTACAGGGATTACCGGGAAAACAAGGACCAAGGGGCCCTCTGGGTGAAAAGGTAACATGAACCGCCTTCCGATAAAATACGCGGCCACGGCGATAAACAGTAGAGACAGGCAGACAGATATTCCGCGACCACAGCTAAGGACAAAACGAGGAAAAATAGATTGCTTGTACACGTGCAATATCTGTTGCATAGCAGACAGGAGGGATGCATGGTTAAACGGTAAGAGGGTACGATTCCTAGCAGGATAGGTTGAATTATTGACCCGATTATTGACCTGTAGATATGCATAAGTGCGTGGTGGGAGGTATCATGATACGTCTTGTTGTATGTAGGGCGAGACGGGGGCTGAGGGATTGCCAGGCCCAATCGGCACGACTGGCAAACCTGTGAGTATGAAAGGCTTCTAGAGCAGTCTCACTTCCTCATGAATAATCCGCAGGCCAGAACTCATTCGAAGTGAACCCGCGACTCAAGAGTTTGTTTCGTTCAGGGGGCGGACGGCGCAGAAGGAGAAGATGGATTACCAGGTGCAAACGGATCCACTGTACGTATTAATCTGCCGACAAATTAAAGGTCTGGAAATATCATTACCCACCCGCACGTAGAAATGCATTTTGTTTTAACCTAGCATGGCATGAGTAAGTGCTCTGAAGTGGAGTTTGTTGTCGTGTGTCACTAAGGGGGAACCTGGAAAACAAGGACCGGTGGGCGGCACGGGGCTTCCAGGACCCCAGGTGAAATGCATATTTAATACGACCAGGATTATGAATTATGAACCATACTGAATTAACGCTGCGCATGAAATAAGTTCTGAAACATCTCCCGTATTCTGTGCACTGTCTACAGGGCGACAAAGGAGACAGCGGGGAAATCGGTCCCCGTGGCATCAAAGGCCACACAGGACACCAGGGGCCACAGGTACAGTAACCCTGGGTGTTTCATTCTCAAAACATATTGGGAGTTTATTCAGATATAATAAATAACTGCTCTGTCAAATGGGAAAACTCTAATGTGTAAAGTAAAAAAGTTACCTATCTCACTTGAAATGCTTATCTGAATTGTTAAAGCAATAGATTCTCACTGTTTTTTGCATGAAAGGAGCAGGTGATTTTTTTTAAAGACGGTTCAGGCTTTGTGGATGGGGTCTGCTTTGCCTGTGTTTTCAAGATAAACACAAAGTATTAGAGATAAATGTATTTCGGTGCACATAGTAAGACTTGTATGTATCAGACTTTTTGTGATTTGCTCTGTTTGTTCTTGATCTTAGGGCCCAGTTGGTCCCGTTGGTCCAAAAGGAAATGAGGTACAATAATTTAATCCATGTTCATATCCATGTTTTCCATTGGTATGGTGTGTGTGCATTTTTTTTAAAGCTGGGCTTGTTTGTGCTAAGTACTAAAATGCATATATTTTGTCCACGGTAACATTGATAATTACAATTACATATGCATTTAACAGCAGTGTTGGACACGTTACTCAAAAAAAGTATTGTAATACTCGTTACTGTTTGGCACAGAGATGCAATACAAAATACTCCTCTCCAGTATTTTGCTTCAATCACCTGGATTTGCTAATTAACATACTCAAAGAGGTAGCACTAATTAGTGAAATCAGCTGGTTGAGTCTATGGGTGGAAGAAACACATGGTAGGACTTTTACTTTATGTCCCCTGGATTTCCGCCTCTGCTTTACAGACAAGGTAATGCCATACACTAGTTTTGTGTTACCACCCAAACGTTCTGCGATTGAGCCATCATAATATGGCATAGGAATAGGCAACCCCATATGCAAAAGGTCTATATAAATCACATATGCCATAAACAACTAGCATATACATTTCATACTAAAATTAAATCGTTCACTAACATACATGGTACTTCATATAAATAAAACATTGAGAGATTGTATAAGAATTGTATACAAATATATAATATAATACTAATCAACATATATAAATTTTTATAAAACTTTGCGAGTATGATCATATGTGATTTTTACAGACCTTTTGCATGCGGGACTAACGGACCTAAATGAAATGACAGCAACATAACAACATTTAATAGCCTAGATAATACATAGAAATAGTCATAGTAAGCACATAATATTAATATCAGATAGAATTGGAAACTTAAAAGTTGGAAAGCCTATAGACGCGCAGGGATATGTGCGGCATGCGCCTTGGCAAAGCAAACCTTGATTGACTGGCTGTACAGTTCGTACTGCACGTACTCCGCTTCCTTGATTTCACAAAGTTCGACCCAGGTCTGATCCAAGCTGCTTGACACAATTTCCTCCAAGTTTGGCTTTTTAAAATTTATTTTAAGTGATTGATAGGCTATTTAGTATTTAGCCATGTTAGCTAATCCAACTAGCTGGCAGCTACCTTACTTGCAATATCAACTGCTGCCATTTTCTGTGTGGGATACATAAGCATTAGCGGATGTAGGGGGCGACAAAAACCTATGCGACAAAAAAGTAAGTACACAGTATGCTAGTACACAGTAGGCTACACAGGATCTCGTATAGGGCTCTGATTCGGGCACAGCCTCTCCTTCTCTGTGAGCTCGGTCAAGGTCATATTCTTCAAAAGATCTGATCACTAAGAAATATAACAAGTGGCCTCCACTATACACAGGGAAGGCCACTATATATTATATGTTTTATGTTTTTGTATAGGGTGCTGCAGGAGCTGTAGGAGCTATTGGAATTAAAGGTGATATGGTAGGTAATTCTGACATTCATTGGTTGATATGCATGAAATAATAATATACACTTACAGTAAGTAATCCTTAGAACTACACAGTAACTACTGTCCCTAACATTTGCCCTTTGTGGACATTTCAGAGTATATACAGTGAATGTATCACCAAGTGTTGTTCCGTATTACCCAATAACATTAACAGTGACTCTTTTTAACAGGGTCCCCCAGGTGTCCCTGGAATTAAAGGAGAGGTACATGTAACATTCAAATCACGTTGTCTGTGCATTAGAATGAATAACCACGTTAACATGTTGTAACTTGTGCCAATGCCACCCTCCAGCCAGGATATAAAGGAGAGAGGGGCAACAAGGGACCAGACGGGATGCCAGGTCAACCAGGCCACGAGGGACTGACAGGACCAATTGGGGCCCGGGGGCTGGAGGGAGAGACGGGCATGCCTGGGTCTCCTGGACCCCGTGGCCTGCCTGTATGTACCATATGACACATCTCAGTCACACATGCGCATCTTTGACAAGAGATTATCTTTCGACAGGCTTTTCTACAGTGTTTGGACCATAGATATAGAACCATAGATTAGATACGTGTTAATGGCACAATTTTTGAGACCATACCCAGGTAAGATGGTGGCCAGTAACCATGGTTTTATATCTATGAGCGAATCATCAGCTATTGGGTTTGTGAGACCTGATTATGACATCACAGTTGGTTAGAAAGTACATGACACTTTTGCCATATAGGTTCCTATTATAGCTGTACCTAGGTAAGATGGCTGCCAAATTGTTTCATTTCAGAATTCCAAATTACTATTACATTACATGATATGTCACATCTGTGGTTCTATATTTATGGTTTGGACAATGTTTACAAAGTTTTTTTAATTTGTATTTTTTTTTTCTTTTCCCCTCGATTGTTAAAGGGTCCCAAAGCAAATGAAAATAAAATCCGTGAGATCTGCAGCAGCATCATTGAAGGTGCGAACTTCATAACTGCACTTCATCGTTCTTTACTTTGCTTTGATCCATTTTCTTCATTCATTAAAATAGGAATAAAGTATGGACACATCTTCAAGTGTAAAATAAGATAATGGCACTTCTGAAACGCTGTTAAACGGTCGCATTGCATAATCTAGATCACAGTTTCCTCCAGGGCGTTTTCATGTAAAACTACTTCTGTTTTCATTCTACCCAGAGCACTTAGCTGAGTTTAAAAAAGAAGCCCGGAAAATCCCAGCAGCTTTAGGAGCTCCTGGAACTCCGGGGCCAGTAGGTCCCCCTGGTCTGCCAGGGCCCGCCGGCACAGCAGGGACTCCCGGACTCCGGGGTCTGATAGGCCTCAGGGGGCCACCGGGATTCCATGGAATTCCAGGACAGAAAGGTAAAGGTTCAGAATATCATGTATGCACAAAATATTGTGACTCATCGCTAAACAGATTAGGTTCTGGATGACCTTAACTAGATGTCCTTTACACCCCTCATTTTACATGCACTGTCTTTCAAGAATGAGGGCAAGGATAAAACAAATCCCATTACACTAATTAATTGAATTAATTAATTTATGGCACACCAGGGGGCTTTACAGTCTACCAGGATTAGAAATGTGTTGGCAGTTCCTTTTGCAGATTAGCACTTATATCTCAGAATTAATTTGGGATTAATGACCTGTTTTAAATGAAAATGCTCCCTACTGCACCTCCACGCTGGTGTGAAACAAGATTTTTTTTTAAAAGCCTTACATTTTCTGTGAAAGGAATGCATTATGAATATGGTAGAGAGTTTGTAGCTTTTCTTAGAAAAACTGAAGTACAGACAAGACAGGCTCTGTTGGTGTTTAAATCATATTTTGGATATGATTAAGGCCTGGATTCAATGTGACTTGCAAAGTAGTTTTTTTTAAAATAATAAATGCATTCCATTTTTTTCATTGCTCACACATAGCCCTGAACTTGGCAGTTTCCAGAATGAAAAGAAATGTGTGAAAAATAACAAAAGTATCATTGCTTAATTTAGTTCATCACTGTAATATCAAGTCAATCAAATCCGTTTGAAAGGAACTTGTAGGAATAGCTATATTGTGTTATTTCTGAGAACCTATGATACAGACGTTTTGCCATCATTCTTCAAGATTTAACCATAAGATGTATCAGGTTTACCAGTAAGTCACAAGAACAACACCCAAACACACAAAGCTTGTCCTTGTTATTTTATCTTTGGACCATTCCATTTGTTTTTCAATTTCTCTTTGTGCCATATGAAACCTTTATATAAAAATACATTATTGTTTCCATATTTGTCACAAAAAACATTGATTCCCGACTCAAAAAGTTGCTTTTAGCAATCCACATGAGACGTATACCATTATGATGTTTCAGGATTGCATTGAAAGTCATTGCACAATGGATAGTGTTGAAGGAAATTTCCTTGAACAGATGTTCAGCCAAGTGAATATGGAGCTTAATTACAAATTACAAACATGTGAAAACATATTTCTATGTATCATTAATATACATTAACAACTACAGATGACACATGGGGCCTTGATAAACAACCATTATTTCTAAAGAATATCCACCTCCAATGGACGGAATCTCAGCTTCTGTTCAAGAGAACCACAAACACTTACATACTTACAGACATCCTTTGTTTCAGGAGAAACTGCAGACCTATCCGTTTGTGTGTATTGTGCAGAATACATGTGTTTCTACTGCAGGTGAGACAGGAGCTATTGGGGAGAAAGGAGAAAATGGTGAGAATGGAGTGGGAATTCGAGGAAGTCAAGGAGAGCCAGGTCCACCAGGTATTTCTTTAGGTTCAACACTCACTGGACTGTTTTGTTGTTTGGGCCTAGCCACCATGAATATCTATCTCAACAACAAGAAAGGAAATCACATATAGTAGTTGTTGATTTTGAGGAAGGTGGTTACCATAGTGTGTGTTAAACCCTGAGATGTGTGCTGTATTATTTCCAGGGTAAGAACATACAATAGTCCTGAGTGCTCCTATCGATCTCTGAATCCTGTACTGTATGAAAGGTGCCATCTGTGCCACACATTCCCTACCAAGAATGGTATTAACCTAATCGAGGGAAATGTAGGGAACTGTAACTGTAGCAAATTTAAGTAGCAAAAACTATAATTTGACTTTTTACTAGTGCTTTTGATCCTAATAAAACAGTGTTGAGCTCTTTGATGTATGTTGCTATATGAGGATGTAAAATATATCAGTTGTACTACATACAGTGATATGCAAATGTCTGGGCACCCCTGGTAAAATAGCATGTTTTGTGATAAGAAGTTAACACAACCTTTGCAGGGTACGAACTGAAACATGACCTATTTCTGCAAATTATGCACATTTATTATTTATTTGCAGAGTTTGAGAAAAATAGAACAGTAAATGTGGCATGTGAAAAAGTTTAGGCACCCTTCCAGTTGATCCAATAATACTTTGTTTTTAAGGTCTCGACTTATTAGGCTTTAAATTAAGCCAGATGAAGACAATTCCAGAGCTTAATACAGTGAGCACCATAATTCATTGGACAGTGACACATTTTTTGTTATTTTGGTTCTGTACTTTAGCACTTTGAGTTTGAAAGAATAAAATGAGGTTGAAATGCAGACTGTCAGCTTTAATTTGAGGGTATTTTCATCCATATCGGATGAACCATTTAGAAATTATAGAACATTTTGTACATAGCCCCCCCTCCCCCATTTTCGGGCATCAGAATATATTGGACAGTTTAACATAATGTAGAATAAAGTAATCATTTTTAATATTTGGTCGCATATCCTTTGCAAGCCACGACTTCCTGATGTCTGATCCAGCAATATCAAAAGACACTTGATATCTTATTTTCTGGTACTCCTACAAGCGATACTAACCTCTCTACATTTGAATGGATCTCTATGAGAATTGGGGGGTGGGACTAAATATAGCTGTAAATTACACTGGAACAGTATGGAACACATGGTTGACTAAATGGCTCTAAGTCATCAAGGGTCTGACGTATCAAACAAGCCTTAAACCATCACTCTGCTGCCATATATGTAGTATTTTTGATGGATAAATTGAAGGGTTTCTTCTCCTGACTTATTTTTCTACAGAGTTCAATAAGAAAATGTTTCAGGAGAAACAACTGAACCAAAATAACAAAAAATGTGTCGCTGTCTAATGAATTATGGTGCTCACTGTATACTCTCACTCTTCTAAGCTGTCAGGATGTTGTACTCTCAACAACCATGGGCTCCTCTATGTAGCTGACTGGGGACTCTGAAACAAAGATAATTGACTCTTACAAAGCAAGGAAAGGTACAAAATAAGATATCTATACACTTCCAGCTTGGAATTTCCACTGTCAGAAACATAACATAACAAGAAAGTTAAAGGGAACTGTTGACGTCCATGCAAGTTCTGGAATACTGAGAAAAAACCCATATATCACTGCAAAGGACCTGCATAAATGTTTAGCTGGCACTCGAGTAGTTGTGCACCGGCCCACTGTACAGTGTTGCTTACACAAAAATGATCTGCATGGAAGAGTCATCAGAAGGGAACCTTTCCTGCGATCTCATCACAGAAGTCAATATCTGAATTATGCAACTCTACTCTTAAATGTGCTTTATAAATAAATTTACTTGACTTGACTTGACTTTTTGGAACAAAGTCACAGACTGACAAAACAGAAATTTAACTCTTTGGCCACAACCACCAAAAATACATTTAGAAAAAACAGGGGAAACATTTGAAGAACGGAACACCTTGTCAACCGTGAAGAATTTGTTGGATCTATTATGCTTTTGGGTGAAAGAAAGAATGGATTCAAATAAATATCCACAAATGCTAGAAAACTCTAATGTCCTAGACTTCAATTGAAGCTTCTAAGAGTTTGGATTTTTCAGCAAGGTAATGATCCAAAACCTCAAAATAAACAATAAACTATATAAATGAATGAAAGATTAAGGTTTTGAAATGGCCTTCACACTCACAAGACATCAATGTTATTGAAAATCTGTGGGGAGATTTCAAACATGTAGTGCAGCACCAAATAATATTTCTGAACTAGAAGGATTCTGTAAGGATGCCACCTTTATGCCACTTTTTTCTCAACCTGTTGATTTCAGTAAATAATGTAATTGTGCATTATAAGACTAATTATTATAATTATTATTATCACATTATTAGACTAATATTTAAGTTTGTTCCTGAACTTCTTTTTTCACTTAGAAATTCAAAACATGCAATTTGACCAGGGCTGCCCAGACTTCTGCATATCGCTGTAAGGCTGCTGTTGTTCATGCCTCATGGCTTTGTGTTTTAGGTGCATATGGGGCACCGGGAATTGGGAAGGATGGCAGGGATGGAGCCCGTGGACGTACTGGAGCTCCAGGGAACCCGGGCACTCCAGGTTCCAGGGGGCTCACAGGAGCGCCCGGGCTGTGTGACCCATCGGACTGTTACGGGAGACCCCCGCCCATGTTCATGCACATGAGCGGGAAGAAATCCTCCAGCATGAAGGGCCCGTGAGGACATGGCATCGTTTAACAAAGGGGAAATGAACCGTTTTGCTCGAGCAGAATCTACAACTTAAAGACTTCAAACGTCTCCCTTTTCCGTGCAACCAAGGGACATGTCAGCTACAGCATTTAGGTTTCTGAGCTTCCACTTTTTAAACTGACGAGTGAAGATTTGACAGAGCTTGCTGCTTGAGTGTTCTTAAGACACTCGTAATCCAAAAGCAGCAAAATCACAGAATAATGTTATTCATTTAGCTTTATGATGACAAAGTGCCAGGTGCCCCACTGCTGAATGTCAACATGTAAAAAAATCACTGAGATCAAACCTATGACATGACGTTGAAATATGAGTTTATTTTGTTTTTTATCAGACAGAGATAGTTGTTGACCTAATACATTTTACCAACCGTGTGGTTGGTTAAACAGGAATACAAGTCAGTCATAGAATATTACAAGTAAACATCTCAACCTTTTACACTACGTGTGTTTGAACTGTCAGACCTACACCAAGGTTACAAATTACAAACCCAATGCTTACCATTTTAAACATTGAAGGTAGATTATGTTTTGATCCAAAACTAGAGAGAATAATAAACTGACTTAGTTAAGAACATAATTACTGACAATACCATTGTATTAGGAAAGTCAGTAGAGTTTGAATTGACATGTAATATTGGACATTAGGGATTGCTAACGTTTATTTGGTCAATTTCAAAGTTATTTTGTCACTTATTCCCCCACATGTTTTCTGAAAAGATAATAAACTTGAAAACATATGTCTTGTGTACGTTATATTTACTTGATTTGATTTATTCCCACCAGAATACACAATTATGCATGGTAATTTATGTGGCTCTTCCAAATTCAAATTAACAACTAATTTGGGCAGCTCAGTGCAGCAAAATGCATTTGGCCCACAATCCTATCTGCTGACTCTCCATGGGGTTTGCGTCAAAGCTCTGGGAGGTCCCACAAAACTCTGGGAGCCTCTTCCTCACTGTATATTATGCATCATAGATTTGCCACACTACCCGGAAACCTCTGTTATCAGTTATTTTAGGACTAATTATCATTTGTTTGGATTTGGTCTTTAGCTTTTCAGTAGCTACACTAACCTTAAAGTGTTGAAACAAATGTATCTCGACAAACAATCATGCAAAATAATCTTTAATTGCATTGATTTGTTTTTAATTCACCCCCACTCACTTATTTTAGGTAAAATCTTTAGGCTAACAGAATGGCTATTTTCCCTTTCTGCACTGTTGCGTTTCTGCCAACTGGTATGGACCCAAACGCAGGACTCGGAGACAGACTCACAATAAGCTCCAGCGGGGCGCTTTATTTAAGGCAAGAAAACAACAATGAAAAGGGAGAGCAAGGTGAGGGTTTGGATACAGGGTTGGTGATAACCAGGGGCAGATGATGATCAAGGAAAATGGGAAAAGATCTTGGCGAATGGCAGACAACCGGTGACAGACTGGAAGCAGGGTTGGCGAGTGCAATGGCAGAGCAGGGAATGCAGGCTGGCGGGTAAACTAGAAACGGCAGACTTGACATGTTAGCAAAACACAGATAATGGCCGCGCAACAAACATGACTTGATGTAACGAACGGGCAAAGAGATGAACAGAGAAAGGAACATTAATGGGGAGATATAATGAGTAAAGCATGCGGAATGTACGCGAGAATGAGTGAGCTAATGAGAGTGAGTGTGGAATGCGAACAGGGAAGGCGAGTGATTGGCTGGGAGATTAATAGAGGGGAATGAGGAAACGAGGCGGAAAACTATGCCCAGCCTGCACAACATGAAAGACAGACAGGGTAAAAATAAAAACATGACATGAAATGAGAAGAATTGGGAACACAGGGAGAACAATAGGAAAGTGGACTGGAAGGGAGAGGCGGACGCAACATGCACCTTAATAAAAAAATGACTTGAACTGCTTCCCTACAAAATGGAATGAACATATGACATCTGTTTAGTCTTTTATTTATTTTACTTGACAATTTTATATTTGGAATCACAGGCATACCGGCACGAGAACATTCATCAGCTACTGTTCATATCGCGGATATGTAGATTAAAATATCAGATCATGTAAACGAATCAAATAATTGTTAACTGGTAGCAGCAAAAACCTGCATACACACCGGCCCACGAGGCCTGGAGTTGCCCACCCCTGCTTTAGGATGACTTGATGGTTTCATATTAAAACAAGAAATGTCATTTTATTGATTAGTACTTTGCTTACGATGACTTGGAGGTTTTGATTGAATCTGGGCGGATGGCTTTAGCAATACAGGCTGATGTTTACAAGATGTTTCATTTTTTTCCATTTGACCCACGGCAGAACAGAAGCCTTTGTGGGGTATCCAGATTGTTGCCTAGTTACCATGGGGAAAGTAAACATAACAACCATTGCTCTCTCTGATTCATTTCCTGTGTAAACATGACCTTTATTGGCTGTTGTGGGATTGAGAAATTGAACACGTTTATCCTCTCAAGGGCTCCTCTTGTTGTACTATGCATGCTTTTGAATCTTTCTTGCTGCAGATCGATTTTAATCATTATTTCATAGATATTGTCGTGTATTTTCTCTTGAATCCCAGTTCAGGGTACAAAGGTACAGGGTACTCAATCTGGGGTAAAAGGTGGTGAGGAATTGCTAAATATTTGGTATGGATTTAAACCCATTACAATCGTACCTTGGACAATCATTTTGTTGCAAGTAATGATGAGCAGAACAGGTTTGGTTCACATTGCAGGTTACTATACTTTCCTATGTGACATATGCACACTGCCCAGCAAATAAATTAATGTATTGATTGCAGTCAGATCACTTCACGGAGGGAGTAGCCTAAATTAAAGTTTGTTCTGACTCATTGTAAGCAATCAGATGCATTCTTTAATAGGGGACAAATAATTCAATTATCAAATTGAATCCCATTTTTCCTTGCTCCTTGACTATTTCTATTTTCATTTAGGAGCATTATCAGCCAAATTATGTATTATTACAGTATGCTAAGTGGGTACAAGGCACATGTGTATGAATTCATATTCATGAAAGAAAGGCTTGTTCTATAAAATTGACCTGTTCCAGTCTTTATTACACCATAAATGCCTTTTCAGTTATTCGATTTAATACCAATTAGAAATTTAGCACCATTCTATCATTATACACAAGTACAGATTGCATCACGCAAGCCAACATCTTTAAAATAGCAGGTTGCTTCTTAAAATAATTTAACAAAAGAAATTCCATATTCAAAACAACCAGCTAAACATATGAATAGAAATGTATACAGGTTAAGTGAAAATTAATAAAGCCAAACATATTTAAAAAATATAGCACCTTTGATTTTTTTCTACAAGTAGAGCTGTGAAAGTAAAATTGATTTCATGGGTATTCTTATTAGATTTTTGCCATTTATGAAATTTGTATGCTGCTCCATGCCTTTACAGAATGAAGCTTTCAGTTTGTCAAAGTCACTAAATCTCCTTCTCACTAATGGACAGCCCATAAAAAAGAATAAAATAAATCAAACAACTCCGATATCTTGGAGGACACACTCAAACAAACAAACTAGAAGCCAGCAAACCTTTTAAATAATGTGCGCTATTTGTGAAACATAATTGAATTTAGTGTGGGGATTTAATCTTAAAATTTAAAGCTTGCGTACTGTTTGGCTGGAAGCCAATCAGATTCAAACGCACTCAAATAGCTAACCTGATGCTATCCCAAGGCAAATAAATCATAATATAAAGACAGAATAGAAATAACATTTAATTGCAGTGGCTGAACAGTGACACTTTGGCACAGGGAGGAAATCAATCAACAATGGTAAACAATAAGTAAAGAATATTAGTAAGCCCCTCCCCCTCAAAAAAAAAAGCCAATTGAAAGCATGAAAATAGTGAGCAGAGATTACCCTGAACCTGTGGTCAGTTCAGTCATGGGATTACAGGGGATGTGTGGGGGCCATATGAGATTACGGGAGATATTCCCATATCAGTTTGTATTGAATACAATGGTAACGACTGTCTGTCTGTCAGAAGAGGGTGAAAGTCTGTGTTCATATTCTGCGATATCATACCAGGCCTTGTTTGCTGTTCTTTTGACTTTGGGTCTCTGTGTAACAGTCCGCAATGTAAAACTGTTCTGGGTGACCTTGAAAAGAACTACCCGCATTACAGATGGCAAATGGGCTTTTTGGCCCAGCAGGAGTGTCCGTGTGTTTGAGAGATCCGCGTTGGTGTCCTGGCTCAGGACCAGAGATGAGCTTAGCCTCCCCAACGACACAGATTTACCAGCCAGCTGAAATAAGATATAAAGCATTCTGGTTTTATCAAAGGTTCCTAACCTTTTTAGGAATTTTAATAACAGAACTACAATGCTTATTCTTTCTTTTGATTCATTTTTTCCCAAAAGAATATGCATGACCCCCTCGCAGGCAGTAGGTACATTTCTTGCAGACTTGCGCATTTCCTCCAAGTTTTTGAGCAGGCTCTAATTGGTCCACCGGGGACAGAACAGATCCTTCAAACTCACTTCCTTGGTGGCAGCCCAAATAAGGAGGATCAGAATGCTGTGTACATTCTGCAATGTGTAATGCAGTGAGCAATTAGGAAGACAACATCTTCAATTCAAGCGGCCTGGAGCCAGACCTTCCCTACTGTGTCTCCCAAGGGGATGTTAATAAACTATACAGGCCAGGATGGAAATGATGCTTTTGAAAAGTCTTTTTAAGCATTTTAGTGTCTCTCTCTCTCTCTAAGCAAGGGAGGACATTTTGACATGCCCTCAGCTTTATAATGGGGTTTTATCAGGACAAACAATAGAGGGCCTGGAAGGCTGTAGGCCAGGAGTGAATTGATCCAGACAGCTTGCGTGTATGCCAGACGTCTGGGACAATTATGGGGGAATTTTGATGGGGTTAAAGTTGATGTCTTCTATTTCTCATTCAATGTCCTCTGTGTTTATGAGCTGCATGCATTCATTGATTTGTCTCGCCCCCCCCACCCCACTGTTCCCATTTCTGCTACACTTTTCAGGGCAACGTAAAGCTTGCTCATGGTGTTCCCACTAAACCCACTTGCAACAAATGGATGGAAGATGCAAGCGTAAACAAACCTATTATTATTGCAAAAGAAACGCACAGATGGCCATTATAGTAGGAAGTGTGGAATTTACGTACATCTACCTGGGCCACAATGTTAATTTTATATACTGCAACTGCATTACCCATAGCTTAAATTTAAAAGAAAAAAATTAACTGCTCAGCGTAAATAGTTTACCACAAATTGCAAGATCATTCACAATCTTGAGTGAAAATCACAAATTATATTTTAAAGTTCATGCTCTTATTTTCCCCAAAGCTACTCATCTCACCCACCAGTGATGATAAACTATGTATGTCCCTTCACTGGATAATTATTGGCCAAAACCCCTCTAACCATCACTTGGTTTTGAATCAAAGATAATCTATTTCTGGGTGAAAACTGAGGTAACAAAAGAAGAAGAGTGAAATCATTTGGAAACAGTAAAGAGCTTTTTTTAAAGAACAATACTGCTGCTGTTCAAGATCTCAGTTGGACAAAACATTGATTATTCCTGACAATGAAGTTAAAAATCAGAACCCCACACCCCAAACGAATTCTGACCGGCAGCAAAACCCCCAAAAAAAGGTTACTGTGATTTTTTTCCTCTCAAAAAGAACAGTTCATAGTTTGCTGAAAATCCAAGTTCATAAATAGCCACGCTCCAAGGTCTCTGTGCTTTAAGTTCCCTTGACGTTGACGGGCCTTGAGGCCAGGCTGGCGTAGTAAGCGCACTGAGAGGGGTCACACTGTCCCGTGGGTCC
Organism: Ilyophis sp. 1 JC-2022; assembly: GCA_022702515.1. Lineage (NCBI taxonomy): Eukaryota > Metazoa > Chordata > Actinopteri > Anguilliformes > Synaphobranchidae > Ilyophis > Ilyophis sp. 1 JC-2022. The sequence continues at coordinate 43,890,719 of CM040395.1, read as the reverse complement.
CGAAGGACCATTAGACCCCGGCGGGCCTGGGTTTCCTGGCTCTCCCTGAACGCCCGGCGTCCCAGGCATGCCGTCCTTCCCGTAACCGGGTGTCCCTGAAGCGCCTAAACAACAAAAAATAAGTGTAAGAAAAGAGGCCACGTAAAACAACTTGGTTTCCCCTTCCAAGAAAATGGGCCCTATCGTGCACCAGTACCTGTCGGACCGGGTGGACCGATCTCTCCTCTCTGTCCCACACCAATTTCACCTCTTTCGCCCTTAGATCCTCTTTCACCTGGCAGTCAGAACCACACAGACATAGTCACTACATGGCTGAAACCCTCGCATATCTGGATTGAACTTTTAGAAACAGATCAAAAGAATCTCCGTAAATTTGAATATCTGTACTGAACACCAGTAAAGATTAAGCTAAAGATTAAAACCTGTTTGTTCCCTGCCTTCATCAGATAGATAATTGTTATATTTATAAACCCCAATTCCAAAAAAGTTGGGACAGTATGTAAAATGCACATAACAGCAGAAAGCAGTGATTTGTAAATTCTGTTTTACATATATTTAATTGAAAACAATAAGGAAAAGATTTATTATTGATTTTTGTAAATATACTCTAATTCCTAATTTGATTCGTTCTGCTTTTATGTACATTTTACATAACTTTTTTGGAATTGGGGTTTGTATTTTTTTGGGATTTATCTTGACAGTTTACAATTGACTGAGGGTACATACCTTTTTGGCCCATTGGCCCTCTAATCCCATCTCCCCCTGGCTGGCCTGGCATACCCGACTCCCCAGGGGGGCCTGGCCGTCCGTGAGGTCCATCTTTGCCTGAAGGGCCAGGGGGTCCTGGGCGACCTACTGTGTTTTTGACGTGGGCTGGCTGGATCTGGGCCATGAGGTATGCAATTTTGACTGTAAAAACAACATAACACATGAAATGAGATCCACAGAGTCATTGGATTGTCAGATAATGAGTGCAGGCTGGGTCTTATAGTCACAGTGAGCCTTAGCTGTGGCCTTAGCTGACTACAACAGAGGTTCCTTCAGTAACAACTGCATCAGGTACAACAAACCAATGGAGGCTACAATTCCTAACAAAGTAACCACAGACTAACCTCCCAGGATTCAATGAACGATACGCCTCTGATCAACACAAATGCAGCTGCCATACTGTGCAGGCTATAGGGTTCAAAAACGTGATTCGAGAGTTGCATCAGGTCATTCCATGCTAAGGGTAAAGAAGTGATTCAGATGCAGTAAACTCCTACCGTCTAATTGTTTTGATAGCTCCTCTTGAATAAGCCTTCTCAAGTGTTCCAGTGATGTTGACTCTCCCTAAAGTTCAAATTAAAATCATGTCAAAATTAAGTCAGTTTATAATGACATATTTAAGTACAAATAACTGCTCAGTCCGGGTTAGATTGTGGTATTAAAACAGGGCTACAGCTTTCCAGATACATATGCCAAACAGTTTAATAATTTCCATATGAAATGTTTTGCAACTTTAGTTTGTAAATACTATGCAAGATATAGATACATTACATGTTAAAAGTAAACTAAACCGTTTTGACAATACAATCACAGTTAGGTTGCCACGTTAAATTTAGCAAAACTGAATTTTGGCAGCGGGCAGTTAGTGCATTAGTCTATGCATTTGGAGTTATTTTTGAAGTCTATGTTGCTGGTGAGGTTGCTGTAAGGCCAGCTGACAAAGGTGTAGCGCATATTGGTGGTGGGAGACCCACCCGCTGGCCTGGGTTGCCTGGCGGTCCTTGTGCTCCGGGAGACCCAGATTGACCTGGTTCTCCAGGAGGCCCTGACATTCCCATCATGCCTGTGTGTCCTTTTCGACCAGGAACACCGGATGTTCCTGGGATTCCAGAGTCTCCAGTAGGCCCTTTATCTCCCTTGATGCCTCCATCACCCTGAAATATTTAGGGACAATATATATGATTTATTTTAGTTGGATTAAGTAATTAGAAGCACACAATCCTATCAACATTGACATGATGACTTTTCATGTTTTAATTTATTTATAACAATTTTGCTGTGATTAAAAATAATGTATTAAGGTCTGGGCTTACCCTTTCTCCTTTGGAACCTCGTTCCCCTTGTTTCCCTGGAATACCCTGAAAAATAAGAATAGATTAATTGTGTTATTTAATTATTCAATAAATCTTTCATTTTAAACAGAGAAATACTCTTTGAACCGTCACTTACCTGCTTTCCTTCTGGACCAATTGGACCAGATGGTCCCTGAACAAGAAAAGAGCCAATTAATGAAAGGCCTATGCTGTTTTTAACTACTAACCGCAAATCAAAACAAACATGAAAATAAAAACCAGCTTATGTAAAATTAATGAATATGGATGAAGTCATATTTAGATAAATGCACATAAGACATGGTCATGACATGAGAGAAGTGATCGAAAAAATAAACAAATCAACACTTACAGCTGGTCCCTTTGGACCTGAGAATCCTGGTAATCCAGGGTTTCCACCATCTCCTTTGTTCCCCTTTACGCCCTGTGTTACACAGTGGAAAACACTTCTGTTTGTCATGTGACTCACAGACCACCTTGACCTTGTTTGTAGGGCCTCTGTAAGATTAATGCTACTTAAGTGAGGTTGACACAAACATCATTTTAATCTCATAAAACTTTGCTGGAGGAAAGGCTATGTGCAGCAAATTGATATTAATATTTACAAGTTACAATATTTAAAATGCTTACAAGGTATACAATGCGAAGAAACCTGTTTTGCTGAAATAAAACATGCGCTAAAACACGAGCTCTCTTTCTCTCCCTCCCTCTCCATGTAGAGAGACAGACACACAAACAGACAGACAGACAGACAGATAGATAGATAGATAGATAGATAGATAGATAGATAGATAGATAGACAGATAGATAGATAGCAATTATTCCGCTTCTTCAACTTACCGGATTACCAGGGGATCCTTGCTTTCCTGATGGGCCAGGCTCACCTGATGTGCCCTAGGGAACATAAAGTCACAGTCACAAAGCCTACTTTGGATATTTTAATAAAATATATAATAATTTAATTTGATCTTTTTATTACAAATGCTTTTGGATTACAAAAATCTATTACTAATGTGCAGCTTTGAACAACTCTGGATTCAATTTTGTTTTATTTTATTGTTTAAAAATAGACACTGGTTAACAGTAATAAAATGCTATTATGCTACAGTGAAAATACATTTTACTGCATTATATTTCAGTTCTTCTCTCTAGAGAGTCCATGCAACTCATGATTTTCTTTATAACAATGGTTTGCATTTGGCTAAATAATTTATCTTGTGTGTCAAATAAGTTAATTAGTATATAACTTGAAAGAGTTTCCACAAGTAAACCAGCTGGAGAGTCTGTTTTAAAAAGCTGTTATCCAACCAAAGTCTAAAAATACACAAGAATTTAAATGATTGCCAGACAAATACACTTGCATTGCTGGCATTTCCAGTTTTCTGTGGTATTACTAAATACAAAGTATGTTTATTCTTGTTTTCACACTTTATACCAGTTTATTTAACAGATAATTTCATGCACTTTTGACATTTTTATTACTTAAGCGATAGTTAGTGTTTTATTTCTATATTTATAAGAATATCTTAAAAAACACATCATTTTCACAGTAATTTATGTGACTATTTACTAGCTGTTTACCCTTGACTATCAGAGTATTTAGGTTTGTGATACTTGATAATGGCAAAAATTTATCTCACCGGTTCCCCTCTTGGGCCCCTGAGGCCCTCTGGTCCTGAGGGCCCAGGATTACCCTGAAAGAATTAGAAAAAAATCTTTAAAGCTCTGGGACTACACTACACACTATACATTAGTAAGCACTAAATTCAAAACACAAAATTAAATTTCTCCATTTGTTGTATATGCAAATAAAAACCACAATAGGCATATGAATGTATAAATATTTCTTCCTGAGAAACTCACATCTTTTCCTAGCTTCCCCACTCGTCCAGGGGGGCCATGCTTGCCCTCTTCACCCTGAGTGGAACAGAGATTGAGCACACAGCCAAAACCATCAGCACATCCACCATATTTTTCAATATGCAAATCATAGAAATCTTAATTTTCTTAATAGCAACAGGTCCATGCTCTGGTTATAGTGCCACATGTTGCCAGTTCAGTGTTAAATCCACTCTGACGAGACTCTATTTTACCCCTCTATGGACCCACATGAATTCTATTTTAGAGTGAAGTTAATATCAAATATTTCACTGTTTACAGTACCCTTCTCATAAATTAGAACTGATGAACTCAATGCTGACGAAATGCACTATAAACAGACAGGACCATTGAAATAGATCAATTCCACAGAGCTGTCTCACTAGCTCCTGTTTTAGACAGGAACAGCATTTTCTGGATGGCACACTGTGTTCAGACATCCTGTGCAGGTGAGACCTATTTCTGATAAGATCACTGCCCTTGTACGGTTGTGCCATGGATTGTGGTGGGGGAAAATTGGAGAGCGTTAAATCTGAGTAGAGTTCTGCTGAAGCTGCCTGCCTCAACAAATCTTTAAAACGCATCAAATAAAGCTGAAGAGAAACTTCTCCACTCCTGAAAATAACATTTTGAAGAGAAAAATTCAGAGAAGAAGCATTTTGTTTAGTAATGAGTTGAACTCCTAATAAAAAATGTAGACTTGAAAAACAACACTTTAACCCCTTCCCGCAGATGTCAAATTTGGTCAATTTTCCCCTATGTAGGGGATGTTCTATTTAAGGCTTTATAACTCCAGGGGCCACACGAATACAACTCGTAAAAGGACGCACAGGGTCGGAAATGTGCTTAAAAAAAGTTTCGCATTTTCTATCTCTGCCTTTCTGTCACAGTGTCGCCATATCACACGGACTCCAGTCATTGCGTACGTATGGTGTCCATCATGTGCAGAGGTATGCAGATTCTCATAGCACGTGTTATATTATACATCTGAATTTCTGCATGGAAACTCACTTACGCGGCTTTCTGAGGGCATTTTTCTGCTCAGCACTGTTTATACATGTGGCCCCAGGTGTGAGCAGGTAAATGACTTAAATGAAACAAGACAGATAGACCATTTGCACTACTAACTTATTAGTTTATTTTCATAATTTAGGTCAAAATAAAGTGCCACAAATGCAAATTTTTTTCTTTAGTTTGAAATGAAATACTGACAGCAAAATATGGAAAACAGGTAAAACTATACATTTTCTGGATCATAGACTCAATGTCCACAAGTGTAAAAAATCTGAGGGTGATATGCAGAACTACTAAATATCTATGACATAAAATGTAGGCAATGTATCCTGTTGTCCTTAGTGTCTCCAAATCTATCCAAAATGGCTAAATTGTGCACTGCTGTAAATCAACATCATATATTTATCATATTTATACATTATATATATCATACATATCTACAAATCAACTGTTTTGGCACATAAAACTAACTTTTACTATATTTTAATCATATAGGGGGTATTAGGTATCGATGGGTTCAAAAACCTATCCAAAATCTGTCATAAAATGAATAAAATATTTTTGTCCATTATAAAGCATATACACATTCATAAACACTCCAAGGAAAATTTTATATTCATGTAGCACATACATGCATAGTAAAGTGGAATGAGTATTGCCCATGCCCTAAGTGATAAGTATAGCCCAGGGATATACTAATATGCCATAGTCTATATTATGCATGATAAGATTACAATAAAATAACATTCCACCATCAGGAAAATGCTGGCAAATGTACTAGCTTCAGGGCAAATCGAACATAAAACATGACTGAACCACCTATGAACGCTTACACTACAGTATGTAGGCGGAGTGGAAAAACTAACGTACATATTTGAAATATCACAACCATACTTGTAATACATACTGCACAAGTAATACTTACATATTGAAGAGGACAATCTCCCTCATGTTTGTAGGCATATTCACCGATAGAATCAATGGTAGTATATCTATAGTATCCTGGTAACTATGGTATCTTCTTCTACTGACCCCACCCAAAATCCATGTAGCCATGCTGACGAGTTCTTAAATGAATAAAAACTTGTGCAAATAGCTGGAAAACCACAATTATGCCTCGGCGAGCAAATGTACATTCTAAGTTGTTTGTGTCAAACTAAACTAATAAAACCAGAAATGCTGTTACGCCTGGCTGTAATTTATTGTTCAAAGCATCCAATTAGACATTGCAAACACCGTTGTAAAGGCTATAATGTGCTATATTGGATAAAAGAGTTGATGTGCAGGCTATAGCTACTAGGCGTGCTATGTAGTTTATACTGTATGTCCTTTAAATCTAATTTCATATATTGTCATGTTGTTTATGTTTTATCTGATGGCTGCATGATGCAAGGAGAATTACATAAGGGACTAATAAAGGTATCTATCTATCAATCTAATGAAACCAGAATGAACTGGAAAGACAGCATGCGGGGTTTCACGCATGGGGGTTTCAGAAGGTGTACTAGCATTATAAAGAGGTGTGTATTTCTCAAACGAATTGTCCAATACAATAAATTACCACTGAATCTTGAATTGGACATCTCTATGCATTAAACCAATGGTAGGATTATATATTTATTTAATATTTAGTAGTAGATATTGACAGTAGAATGGCATGGTATAATTACACAAGAATTTCACTTGTTTATTTTGCATTTGAGTGAGCAGGGCTTTTCACATCTTTTTTGGCAGACAATAACTTAATGGGTTATTGTTGGCTTTATCTTGTTGCTATTACGGAATACAGATTTTTTGGCGTGAAAAAATATTTTTATGAAATGACAGATAGACGCTATTGTCTACTGTGTCGCACATGGGTAGGTATAGTTGCAGGTGAGACTGGGTGAGGGCTTGCTTGTTAAATGGACTAGCTAGTAGCTACGGGACAATAGTGACACTTTGTATTTGGCAGAGTTATCACAAAAACAAAGTTCATTGTTTCCACTCATAGTTTGGTTGCAGGAGCAATGAATGTCTGAGTTGAGCAAAATCTTGGCGCTGGCGCTATAGCCACTAGGGGGTCTGCGCGAAGGGGTTGAATGACGTTAAATTAAGTAGATTAATGTATTCTCTCTCAATCACTGCAGTGGACAATTTGTACATTCTGGGTGTGCTAATTTTCCTTGCTGGTACAAAATTATTTTAGCCCTCGTTCAGCTACAGAGATCACAAAAAATATATCTGGCCAAAAACTGCACTACAAAAATGCTTTCGCTCTTGTGGGCCAATCATATCTAAGAAGGTCCAGTTTGGCTGTAGGCTTTTGTTCCAGTCCAACACTAACTGATTCAAATGATAAAAGCCATGATTGAAGACCGTGACCATTGACTAGCTGGATCAGGTGTTTTAGTTCTTGGCTAAAAGCCTGCAGCCACACTGGCTCTTCTCAGATAACTGGTGACCCCTGGTGTATTCCCTCGTCTTGTCATCCTTCCATAACTAAATGTAATCATCACTATACTGAGCCAATCATTTAAAAACATGTTTGGACCACTTAAAAGTATCTCTGGACAGCTCTAAGTGCACTTCACAGTACAAGTACAGGAATTTTGTCATCTCAGATATTCTTTGTAGACACTGTATGAGACACAAAACCCTGAAATTCTTAGGTTGAACTTTTAAGTCTTCCCTCAGAAAAATCTACCTTTCAAAGATCCTTGAACACTTGTACTGGAGTAGTTTTTTTAAATGAATATAGATTTTTTACCAAGCAATGTCCTAGATTCAGATACATGTACATGTTAGATAAGAAGTAAAAGGTAAATAGAGAACATCTGGTAGTAAATATATTGTAATGAATACATATCTGAATAGCTTACCTTAGATCCTGGTGATCCAGGTTCTCCTCTGTGGCCTTTAAAGCCCTGTATTATAAACATGACAGAGGTTAGATTGGACAGCTACCTCATAGACTGGATTAAGGGTAATTTTAAAGGTGCTACTGACAGTGCTCAAGGTGTTAAACAGTAGAGATTGTCTCTTTAATTCTTCACAAAGCTACTTACGGGAAGTCCTCTGAGTCCATCTCTGCCTGGGGGCCCTGTCTCACCCTGTTTACCCTGAGAATAGATACACACATCAAGTATTATAACTAGGTGCTGCAGATTAAGATTGATTTGCTTTTCTGTGGTGAATGAGTGCGTATGTGTGTGTGTGTGTGTGTGTGTGTGTGTGTGTGTGTGTGTGTGTGTACTGCTGTGCATATACTTGTGCTTTTAGATACCAATTAGTTTCATCCTGTACCAGTTTAAGATTATACACATTTAAAAGCAGCAACGGGTTCAGCAGCATCACTACTTTGGATTGCAGAGGATCAAAGAGGATATAGCTTTCCTGAGGAACTTATGGCTTTAATGGGCCATGAAAGGCTCTTACCGGCTCCCCCGACTCTCCTGGTTGACCATCTTTCCCCATCTTTCCAGACATCCCCTTTAAAAGAATAACGTGACAATTATCAACACTGATTTTATGGAGCTCAGCACCAGCAAGCAACTAAATATTTCACTTTCTGAGAGGGCTTCTAGTCAACAGAGTCAATTTTGCTTTTCATTTTGTGCATAAAGCTAAGTTTTTTCACAATAGACAATACAAATGTAAATAAATCACACATTAACCTGTGGCAAGAATTATAACTGTCCGTTTGGGGCTGCTGAACAAGGTCAGCACTGGCACAGTGAGGATACCAGACTACAGCGCATCAACTACACTAAAACCAGTCTACTAACAAGCCACCTAGCAGCACCCCTAAGTGGACTTTACATGAATAACAACAGTACATATACTGATCTGCCCATTATCAGTGAGAAAACCATACAGTTCCAGCTCCCTGTTGAAAAACAAAAGACCATGCACTGCTTACCATTAAACCGGGTAAACCTTGTGGTCCCTGGATCCCTTTCATACCCTCCTTGCCCTGTTCAAAATAATTGCGTTGTTCTATTACCACTTTGTCGATGACTATGAATCCAAAAAAAACCCACTGATATCAAAGGTCAATCTATCTTGTAGGAATCGTCTGTATGTACAGTGGTTACGCTGAGCCACCTGTTCTTCTCTCCTTCTCTCACATTTCCTGGGAAATGTAACGATAGATATGGCACATTATAGAACTGACAGCATTCTTACCTTCTCCCCATGGGGCCCTGGAGAGCCCATCTGTCCTGGTTGACCATCTGTACCCTGCAAAGGGGGAAAAAATCACCTGAAGGACAGACTCAAAGCAGTTTTAACTGTCTTCAATGTAGGTTGTTCACAAATTTTCAGTGTCCATTTTCAGGAATGACTAATTATACAGAACACATTTAACAGCCCCAATACAAACATGCTTATACAAGAGGACTAAAATGCTGTTGTGAATTAAGCTGTGGGTTTTACTGATGTTTGAGAATTCAAGTGTATTTAATGCCTGTGCACAAAAAGACAATCAGAACTTAAATTAAATAAGAACTTCGGATATGACCTACAATCAAGTGATTACCCCATTTTCACCTATTTATTTATTGTAGTTCAATAAAACATGAAAACAACAGCCAACCAGCCGACTAACAAGTACACAAATTAATTTAATGGGTAATTGATCTTTCTTCCAGGGAATGACAGTAGTAAAGACAGTGGCTTATGTATCATGTGAGTGATTGAGTCATCTGTATTGCACGTCCTTTCAACATTGCAGTTGAGGGAGGCTCAGAGTATAAAACTGCAGATGGTACTATACTCACAGGTTGACCCATAATGCCTGCAGCTCCTGGGTATCCAGGAGCTCCTGGTGGTCCCTATAAAATAGATAACAGATGTTATAGACAAAAAATTTAATTACACAAAAATATATCATTATATGCCTGGATTCAATCAAAATGTGTCCTTAACTTTAAACTTTTGAATTAAAAATTAGTATGGTTTTTCTTCACAGACACAACTTAGGGGTTGATTTACTAAGATCCCAAATAAGAGCTGTTATTTTGCATTTGAAAAATTAATGAAGAGGCTAAGTTCAGCCCATTTGCACCTTGCGCCTTACTTAGCGCTCAAATATTCTAACTAGCAAAAATGGAGTTGGACATAGCACTTAGCTTTTACACCTAGCGTTTTAGACCATGAGCCAAGATCGTCAAGATAGAGCCCTAGGTGTACTGTGCTGTGTATATATCTAATGAAACCAGGATGAACTGAAAAGCATGAGACAGCATCCGGGGTTTCACGCACAGGGATGTACTAGCATTATAAAGGGTATATATAATTATAAAGGTGTCCAATACAATAAATGACCACTGAATCTTGAAACAGACATCTCTATGCATAAAAACAGGATTATATATTATATATTATATATTTATATTTAGTAGTAGATATTGACAGTAGGATGACATGGTATAATTACACAAGAATTTCACTTGTTTATAAGAATTTCACTTGCATGTATGTGCTACATAAATATAAAATTTCCCTTTTGGCCCCCATTGTTGCGCAATCATTCAGAACGTTCAGTTATGGATATTTCAAACACACCCATAGGCTACTGTGTCTTGCTGCAATGACAGTCGCCATTTTATCGATTCCGTGTCGTTTAATACCTGCTTTCCATTTGTACTAAAATGCACCCGCAAATACCTTTATCAAACTTCTTTTCGGGTTTATTAAATCACTTTACACTAAAGTGATAAAGTTATCTAGTTGCATGACCACCTCCCACTATTTTGCGAAGAAACATAGGGATGCCCATTTTTACATATTCGTTCAGGCTAATTAATTTACGCAAAAATGAGAAATGAACTTATCTTTCAATTATAGCCCACGCAATCCTCGTTACACGTCGTTAGTTGATCACTTCGGACAATTTTTTGCGGGTGCTAACAGTTTTACACGTGTTTTTGTTACACATGTTACACACAAACATTTAGTAAATTGACCCCTTAGTGGGTTAATTCTGAAAATTGCTGACCATGTCAACTTGTCAAGAAAAAAATTGCATTTAATTGCAAGTCAAAGTTATGAACAATTATTGATTTAATCCAAGCCATAGAACCATAAAATGCTTCCAAGGTCAATTACATTTTTCATAAACAAAATTACAAAATGGTATTGAATGATTATATATAATGTCCTTTTCTGTATAAGTAAAAACAACAGATCATGAACAATTAGATTTTGATACATACTTAAAATCATAGATAAGATCAAACACACCAGAAACTGTATGCAATTGTTATTGTGGATATTGTAGAGTGCTTGAATATTTCCCATTATTTATTTCACCTTTTCACCTTTGTCCCCAGAAGTACCAGAAGGTCCTCGTTCACCTTTTATTCCCTGTGGGTAAATAAACAGCATAATAAGAGAAGTATTGTATGTAAACAACACTGCATTTCTAATTTCTTAAAGAAATGTGCAGAAACGGTCAAGGCAGTTTGACAACTGAATGAATTTAGCAATTTCCAACCAATTCCCCTGGCTAATCCAAGTGAACCATGCATTTACCAAAATGATTCCCAAAAAATTATCCTTGGTGAAATTATTAAATAATATAGTGCTTTTCACACGTAGTTTAGCAATCATTAATGCTAGAGACAACTTTTTAATTGTATTTATTTAACCTTTATTTAACCAGGTAGTCTCATTGAGATTAAATTAATTCATCTCTTTTACAAGAGAGGCCTGGGCAAGAGGGCAGCATAAAACCAATAAACATTAATAAACATTCATACAAATACAAAACATTTAACACAAATTCTCCAGTTAAATGTCAGTATCAGGATGACATAATGTCACGGTTAAGCACAAAGGCAATGTCCAATACTTACATTGTGCTTAACCGTGACATTATGTAATCCTGATACTGACTTTTAACTCTCTACCTTAGTAGGAGGGTGCATTCTTCCTTTCATAATAGAACCTGCATGTCACTGTGACCTAAGTATAGAAAACTATGAGATATGTATGCAACTTGTGTTGGGAATAATGTCAATACATATATTGGATATGCCTTTTTAGTTCATGTTCTGGAGATAAGGTAGCAGTGTATAATGACAGCTAATCTACAGGCAAAATACTTTTGAGATCTTAGGTAATATACAGTATACATAGCAAAATTCCAAGTGTTAAAACACCTCTAAAATATGAGTCATACTGCAACCAAATGTACTGTAGCACAGTTTATTTTACCATTTTGCTGTGTGCATATGGATTGTAATAATAATAATAATAATCAACATCTCCACATGATAGCTGAAATGGACGATGATGTGTCTGATGCTGAATGCCCATGCTTTTCAGACAGGGGCGTTGATGAACCTACCTTTCCTCCGTCGGCTCCAGGTGGACCAGCCGGACCCGTCGGCCCTGTTGGCCCCTGCAGTCACACAAACAATTAATTCACTCGTCTCCATACAACTGCGACAGGCAGGAATCGCATATAATCCTGGCATGAACAAGTATAAATGACTAATTCACAAGATCAGCTAGCATAATATTAATGCTTACGTAAAACACTACCACAGAGCATCGAAAGGTAAAAGACTTCCTGATCTACAAGGACGCCTGCAACCCAATTGGTGAAATGCAGTCTATATGTACACACACATATTTTTTGTACATACTATGTAGTGGTAGGTTATATCTTATATGTATTCATACCTGGAAGCCATCTTGGCCATCTTTTCCTGGGGTTCCGGTAATCCCTTTGTCACCTTGAATCCCCGGCATGCCAGGGGATCCGGGAGGGCCTGCTGGACAGTCTGAGCACACATCCTAAAATGCCACAGGACAGGAGATCCAGAACAATCCTCACACTAGTCACCCAGTAATGTCATTTCATTCACAGTCACACAGAAGCACGCATCAATGTAGAGTCAACCCACATGCAAATGTTTGAAACTGTGAGGTCCTCATTTATTTCCCTATTTAAAACCAGGAACACAAATTAAATGTTTATTTTTACCTGAAAATTGAACGAATTAATGTACTTGTAGTTTTGTCGGTAATGCAATATATTTTCCCTTTAAATATACTTATTAAAATAAATTAATTACAAAGAATTGTGAGGATGCAAACGACTTTATCGTCCTTGAAAAGAATATAATAAGGATGTTTCCACACTTCATCTAAATGTCATAATACCCAGAGAGAGCTTTAAGTGGGTTTACAATACTGACATAAATAACGTGACAATAACCATGTACAATAATAGATTTAATAAGAATGTGAGGCCATGTTGTTAAAATGAAACTACTCTTGAAAAACCTCAGATTCAAAACATAACCATTGTGTTGACCTCACAGATGCAATGCCATCCTTGTATTAACAGATAGTGCTTTACGTGCTGTGTAAGCCACCATCATTTAAATGCTTAACATTCCTCACCTTCAGATCTAACTGTGACAGATCAGCGGCTTTTCCCTGGAAAAGAAATGGCATAGCGTCAAGAGTTTTTTTTCATAAATATTACATTATCTTTATAGTGTCGGTGAAATTGAGATAAAACACACTGGCTTTCTGTGCTGTTGCCCAGCTGATGTTGTTGCTCATGCTTGTACCACCTGTAAGCCATGCCCAAATGAAAAAGACAATACATACCTGCTCTCCCTGAGATCCCTTCTCTCCAGGCCTTCCTGGTAAACCCTGCCAAATAGGGAACAAGTCATAATGTCAGTTACCACTGAGTCATCAACAGATATAATTCATAACATAAAAAAGAAACAATAAAAGATAACACAATAACATGGATTATAATAGCAATGCTCGCAAATGACTTAATAAACAAAACTATCAAAATAAATGTTAAATGTCAACAAATGGCAATTAAGCTTTGAAAGTGATGCATAATGGCATAAGAAAAATACTAGTACTTGAAAAAATAATACGTGCAAGTTCATATATTTACATTTCACGTGATTACTATGGATAAGATTGCATGACATTTCTGAAGGCAATATTTTTGGCTGTTTGAGAGAATGTTTGAACCCTCAACAACCCACTCTGCTGACCTTCCAAATAGTCAGCACTTTCTGAAATTCATGTACGGTAGAGTGTCATCTCAAGAATCTGTGTGTGTTTTACCAATTTTGAGAAAATCTACATCTTTGTTTATCTTTAATTTGTGTTTTTGAATGAACATATACTTATACTTAAATCCCAAAGAATAATAGTGCAAAAGTAAAACTGCAAATATGTAACCATTTATCAGAAAAATTATACCCACCTTGAAAACTATCAAAAGTTATCAAAACGGGACCTAGTGGACTTTGGAAAAACACTAGTTCTTTTGTGGAGTAATACTGTTATCACATATATTACTGTAGATCAAACATATGGTTGCCTCCACATTACTAGCATTGAAAGTACCGTTTCCCTTTCATTAAAGCCTAAACATCCACATTTTGAACCTGATCATAAACTAACAGAGCAGGGAAAATTTGTGTTACTAGTAAAATCTTCCTGTCATTAAGAGAAACAGCACATGGAATGTGAGTCCACTATCTTTTTAGTCTGTAATAATAGCTTTCCTATGACTTCTACTCCATTAGACCCAGAAGCAGAAGTTCCTTGTGTCCAGTTATAATATAAGTCAGTGATCTACTGGACTAAATAGAGAGAGAGAGAGAGAGAGAGAGAGAGAGAGAGAGAGAGAGAGAGAGAGAGAGAGAGAGAGAGAGAGAGAGAGAGAGCGAGAGAGAGAGAGAGAGAGAGAGAGAGAGAGAGAGAGAGAGAGATCTAAAAGTAATCAAAGTGAAGCATTGCAGTGGAATAGATTGCTTGAAAGTAGCAAGATGCAGGGGACAGTGATTTTATGAGAAGGGGTGAAAAATAAGGAAACCATTTTGAAAAGGTTATATAAACTTTTTTAGAGTTGCATTTTAAAAAATGTTTTTTGTTGGCTGAAAAATGTCCTTAAAATGTTTTCTGCAGACATAAAGAACTTTATATTATTGGAGGTGGTTAATACAATTACTCTCACATTATACACAATTTTGACGATATTTTATGCTTTCTGGGATCCAAGTCATACTCTTGTGCCCTAAGAAGCATACTGCATATAACACGTTATCATACTTTATCATCTGCATATAACACGTTATCATACTTTATCATTTGAGCTCATTACTGTGACATAAGGCCTATGTGAGTACTGGATTTTTGCAAGTACTCCTACTTGCTGCATTTTTGTTTGATACAGATAACAGATTTCTGAATTGTATGAATGTTTCTGTTGTGCGTTTATTGTACTTACATTGTGTCCAGTGGGGCCCTGAGGGCCAGCTACACCAGGTAGACCTCTAGGACCCTGAAATTCACACATAAAATATGAATACAAATTAAAAGACAACACCAGTAATTATTATTATACATGCTCCATTCTAAAAGACCATACTGACACACTACGCAAGTATACATTCAGCATTTTAAATATAACTAAAAGTCTTTAAGAAAAAGAGAAACCATTTTTTCATAAAAATTAAAAGAAATGGATTGTAGGGACAACATTCAGATTCAAGCTTGTATGTGGAGCATCAATATTCTGTGCAGCAATTCTTGGATCTGTACACAACATTTTTGCATTCAACTTAAAAGCTAAATGAGTTCAGCTGAAAATAAATATAAGCTTATTGTATTGAATTCCCATAATTGGACAGCAAGTAAATTAGCTCTTGACACACATTCAAACTTTATTTAATTACAATAATGCAATGCAGTAATAAATAAAACATGTCACCAGTTATTCATCGTCTATAGAAGGCTAAAGGAATGGCTTCCCTGTCAATATTGCTTTACTTAAATTTTACTCTAGTGCAGAATGGAAGAATTGAACATTTCTATTCTTACCATAGAACCTGGTTCACCGTTTTCTCCTGGAGGACCCTAAAACAAACATGTTTTGGGGTTTTAGTTATTTTAACTCAGTTCATTGGGTCAGTAAAAATATAATTTCACACAATGAACTAGCATAGGACAACAACTGTAATATGAAAGACTAATGGGTTCAGTTTTTTATCCATACACAAAATATTTAGTTCATTCCTACTACCAACTTGAGATGATGAGCACTGGCATGGTTTCTCTGCCCATGTGTTTTAATGGTGTTTTTTGGCACCACTGAGAGACTCTCCGACATTAGCAGTGTAGCCGATAGGGGCTCCCTGCTTGCCTATGAACACCACAATCAAATATCGCCTTGATCACTCAAATTTAAAAAATGAAAAACCCATCACGGGGGCTGCGTGGGTCATGCTATGCTAGTAATGATGATGATGATGTGTAAGTACTGGGGGAAAAAAACAACATAATTAATTTATCACTAAATAAATAAAGAACCAGTAGTGGTAGAGGTTAGATTGAATTTAAGTGAGTGATATCTACGTACGTCTCTATTAGTAGTTATTTCCCACAGAAACAGGACTGCAGTATACAGCATGGACTCATTTAGTTTCTGTCTAAGTACACGTGTGAAAGCACATTCTTATTTCTCCCAATTCCCAGTTACGTTGGCTTGGCTTATAGCTAAAACGCCAGCAGAAGAGTATAAACGTCTTCAAAATGCGCTCTGCAGTTTGCAGTCAATTTTCACTGCAGTCCAGCATCTCGTCCAGCATAGTCACTGTGCTGAGGAACTGAACATCATACACAGCTCGCCAAGAGAAACTGCAAGCGCCCAACTGAGCATCGGTCGTTCTTGCGTGATGACACAGGGAAAACGCTGCCAACAAACGCCCTCCATTCCTGGGTGTTGCTACAGTCAAGTGTGTTGCACAGTCAGCATTATAGAGATGTTATACCACTGAGTATATTGCTGCTTTACACCACAAAGCAAAAAAAAAAAAACTCTTTCTATTTTCCATTTACAAATGAGCATCATAGTTTTATCTTTTGAGGTTTGAAACTGACATAGAGCCAGATGAGATTTTTCAATGTGACAAAATGTTTTTTGCATGATGCCGATGATGTGTGTGTGTGTGTGTGTGTGTGTGTGTGTGTGTGCGCTAACAGGCATGCGCGGAAGACGCGGTTACCGAGGGTCCGGTGGAGCCTTCTCCCGAGGGACCCCTGTCTCCTGGAAGTCCAAGCAATCCCGGTGCTCCAGAGGGGCCCTGTATATACAAAATCAGAACTGAGGACAACAATCCATCCCCATCTGTACTGTACGGTACATCCTTTACCATCCGATGTGTGAAGGCGCTGTCAGCTCTGAATTATTAGCCTCTTTTAATGGACCACGGGAACACGTGTGCATTTCATTTAAGCTTATTTCCATTTGCTATTCAATCCGTCATGAAGCGCTACGTGTGCATTAGCTTTTTGTTACAGGGCTACATTTTCCCAGGACATTGTGTATCCGCGCACACGCGTTAACAAGGTTGTGGCATAAGACAAAAAGCAGGGCTATCTTTATGCAAGCATATCATTCGCCGTCTCAGTTTAGCCTCTGGGATTCACTGATTAATTACTTGATGGTATTATTGAATCAATAAACCAACATAATCTCCCAACGAGCCAGATTTATCAAATTGCATCTAGTAAGCTTTCTGATTACATAGCCCTCTAAATATTTCTCCCACAGCTTTATGAAATTACTTTATTGACTGGAGCGCAGCCACAGGCCTGCCGAGCGGAACCAAACTGTGTGCACTGCCTGCCTCGCCATAAATGCGTTATCTGACATTATCTATATCAATAGGCTACCCTTAATATGTGTCACCACACGTCAGTGATTTTTGGCCCTATGTAGTCGGACATTAAACAGTGATATGCTGAATGAGGGGTATGCCCATCCATGCGGCCTCCTGGCAGTAAACTCTTTCAGTGACTGGGCCTCCATGTTCTGTCAGGTTATATAGGAAGCCAAACACTGGGACGTCTTTCAAGAGATCTAATCGTTTGTATCATTTACAGAAGGGATAAAAAATGGCAGTATCACTGCAAAGATAGCTTCTGTAGAAAAAAAGGGAAATATGCGAGATGGATATACAAACCTCCTTAACAACCCCTACAGAACTGGATAGTTTGCTGCAAACTTGCAGCTAATATGTAGCGCATTTGCCGCAAACTAAATTGTTTTCCACAAAATGTTGCCAGAGGTTTGTCAGAGCTAGGTCTCACAAAGCTAATTTGCATGTTAAAATATGAGCTTGCCGCAAACCTGTGGCAACAATGCTAAAAGTTTGCTGCAAATTTGCTTGAAGGCCAATATCTTTGTAAGGGAATCACAGGGTTTTTGTTCCGATTTTAAATTGGGATTTTTGAACATGTCATTAAACTAGCTAATTGTATGACCAAATGTGAATTCAAAAAGATGTTTTAATGGATTATGAGAACACATGTTATTATGCACTGTAAGAAAGCATCTATTTAATTTCGATTAGCATTACATGCCACGCATCGTCATTTTAGGAGGAGTAGCCCAGCGAGTACTGCCTTCCCAGCAGTTTTTAATCACGTTACCTTGGGGCCCTGGGGTCCTGGCAATCCCTGTGATCCAGGTGGTCCCTGGAATTCCAAAATGAATCAGAAACTGAATTAGGTTCTTCTCAGCACAAGTTCCACCAGAGTCCCGCACCACCTTTACTTGTTTTTCCAGGACGAAAAACAGTTAAGAACCAATGTTCGTGCTAACGTGCTTCGCCTTTGAGTTGCGCGGGTGAGGTATTTGTCTGTTGCTAACAGAGCTGTAAACTGGTACTGCTATGAATAGCAACACCTGTAAATTGAAATTTCACGGCCCTCATTAATTCAATGCACCGGGATTAAATTGCGGTCGTGCTGTTTTCCGGCCACAGTCAGCACATTCACAAAAACTGTTAACAGGCTTTCCACACAGAGCTAAGTGAATAAACTTGCAAGCATGGATCACATTTTGGTGAAAATTGCTCTGACATAAGTTTTTTTTTTTTTTACAAAATACAGCATTATGTCAATACATAATGAAACAGTATGTATTCATTGTAGCTCTAAATTAGGAGATGTCAGATGTCAGAGCATTATGTTGTTTTTGGATAGGCACCAAAATAAAGAAAAAGAACATTTCTTGTTCAATGACTCAGTAAAAAAAAAGCACCCGGAACACAGGTGTTACTAAAAAAATGCAGGTGTTTTTGTCTTACAGGCTGTCCGTCCTTCCCTTTCCCCGGTAACCCAGGGATTCCAGCCACGCCCATCTCTCCACGGGATCCTGGGGGACCAGAACTTCCTTCTTTGCCTGTTTCTCCCTGGAAAAGAAGAATAGGAGAAGTACTGAGTATGTACTGTTAGAAGTGTAAAGTCCAGGGGTCAGAAAGTAAAAGTGCTTCCACCCATGAACTCAGCCAGCTGATTTCACTAATTGGTTCTACCACCTGGCTGAATAATTGTGCTAATTAGCAAATCCAGGTGATTGGAACAAAACACTGGGGGGACTTTTACTTTCTGAACCAAGAAAGAACCAATCCCTGGCTCACTGTTGCCCTCAGCAGAAGACAGGCCACCAAAGAGTGGTTTGATACGACTTAAGTTCTTATAGTATCATCAATCAGCAATTCTACATAGTAAAATGATGACTTGCTCAATAACCATTATTTAAAATACTGCTTCAAACAAATGCTTAATAATAAACTACTTTAATGTAGACTACTGTAGGTTTCTGTTACTGTAGGTTTCTATTAAATCAACCCTATTACACCACTGTTATGCAACATATAACATTTCACATTCATGTACATATATATGTTTTTTAAAAGATCACCTAAGGAAACAATTACTGCATTTTTCATTTTCTTATTTAAACATTTTAGGGGCTGGATTTTCTATGTTATTACAATACAAAATCTATATATTGTATAAGAAGGACAACAACACTTCCACAAAGTGCACATATGCCTCTCTAAAGTAACTCGTATTCATAGTCTTAGAACTGGACGTTATTATCTTGAATGTGCGGCTGATTGACACAATGCCAAGGAAAACATGCCTCCCACTGTTTCCGGCCTGTGTGCTCTGCCAGCCAGAGTAAATGGAGATCAGCATGTTCCATTTGTTCAGTTTAGTCTTGAGTTTGAAGTGACTGACAACCCCATTGGAACTGATTGCAACCTTAAACGTTGATTCTGACTACATTGGAACAGTTTGCCTGTGATGGTCGTGCTTGTTCACCTTCAGCGAGCCCTGATTGGCAAGTCACAACCTGCCAATCACCACACTGGCTGATTAGAGGTGTTCACTAGCTTCCCTTATATAGTGCAATATATGTCAATAAAATATACTGTCAATATATTGCAGCACTTTATAATATATGAGCAAATATACATAATATTGGAATTTGTTTATGCTATGAAATGAAGTTATCATATTTTCCAGAGATTCCACATATTTACAATATATCACATGAAATTATTTTTCCGTGAATATTGATGAAGCAAAACTTAATTTAAACCCACATGCTTATTATTATGCTGGACGCCGCTCTTTGGTCTTGTCATTAAGATACACTCAAGACTCCATTAATATCTAATGCATATTAATGGCATTATATAGACCACAATGCCAGGGACCCTCTCAGCCCTGTCGTGGCCCATGGCCGTGTATCATTAGCCGAAGATGACAGGTAGGCTGCGGCAAGACAAAAACACGGCTTCATCTTGCGCTAATACCCTGTCACAATGCCGCCGGCTAACCTTCGCCCTTCACGCCGGCGGCCAACAGTGAGAGAGATACGCCCTGCCATTTAACCGGGCGCCGGACACAGGTGTCTGATGTGGCTGCGTGCTCGTTCTCCATGCGGTGAGCGGTGGACGGTGACGGTGAATACCTGTTCTCCTCTCTGCCCGGCTGCTCCGGGCAGGCCGGCTTTTCCTGGGACCCCCTGCACGTGAGAACAGGAGACGGAACAAAAGACACAATGAGCCACTGTGTTCCATCACCGGCAACGATGCACAATACGCGGTAAATATATCCTCGTGAGCGGACGTACCACGTTCCCTGGCAACCCGCGAAGACCCTGCTGGCCTTGCTGGCCCGGCGGACCCTGCAAACCAAACAGAAATAATATTGCGGGATGCTCTGAAAATGGAGGAAGAAATGAAGGGTGTCGGCCCCAACTGCACTACCCTCTATACATCACTGCCCTGTGGGTAACTTACTAGATCGCCAGCCCGTCCAGTTTCTCCTTTGACACCTCCCTCTCCCTTTGGACCCTGTTAATGATTGTGGAACAAGAACATGACAAGAACACATCTTTATTAATAATAAAAAAGTATTAGTACTTCAGACACCACGCTCAGAAAAGAACACCTGGCAGTACGATAAGCATTAGCGTAGCACCATGTAGAGTGGATTCATTGTCATGGATATGTTGAAAGGGTGCCATATCTTGAATACTACTTACCTGTGGACCTGGCAGGCCACGATGCCCCTGTTCACCTGGCAATCCCCTTTTACCCTTCAGAGATTGGCCATAGATTAGTTCAGTATCGGAATTGCATTAATTATATAAAACCTTAAATAACTTTAAACCTTAAGCAAAAAATTCACTTTTTTCACCTGAAAATCGGTAACTCCTGTATTCACAGTTGTAAATGTGCTTAACATGGTCATTGAATGTACAAACCCCAATTAGAAAAAGGTGGGACACTTATTGTACATCGCTTTGGATAAAAGCATCTGCCAAATGATTGTAATGTAATGAAACATTATGTAAAAAGCACATAAAAGCAGAAAGCAGCGATTTGTAAGTTCTTTTTTACATATATTTAATTGAAAACAGTACAAAAAAAGATATTTAAAGTTTTACCTTATCAACTTTATGGATTTTTGTAAATATACGCTGGGACAGGGGCAAAACAAATACTGGGAAGTTCAAAAAACACCTGTTTGGAACATTCCACAGGTAAACATGTGATGCTATCATGACTGGGTATTAAAGGATATAAAAAAAACTCTTGATATCCTATTTTCAGGTACTCTACAGTGATACTATAGCCTATCTGCATTTGAATGGATCTTTATGGGAATTGGGGGATGTCAATTACGCGGGAATAGTATGGAACCCATGATTGGCTAAATGGATGTAGGTCATCAAGGGTCTGAGGTATCAAACGAGCCTCAAACCATCACTTTGCTGCCAGATTTGCAGTAGATATGGATGGAGCAATTTAAGGTTTTTTTCTCTTGACTTATTTTTCCATAGAGTTCAATAGGAAAATCACTTCTTTCTGCTTTTATGTGCATTTTACATACTGTCCCAGCTTTTTTGGAATTGGGGTTTGTAAATTAATTTATAATAATTACATTTTTAGATATATCAAACATAGTACAATTAAAATACATTTAAGGTGGCTTTAACCTGTTGTGTTAGTAAAGGTGCTTCCCAACTCAATGAAAAACTCAGTGTAAGTGGGAGTTCACTGTAAAAGTGACTGTCACTGATAGAATTCACTGGAGAAATGTTTCTACTCTTTGACCAATCAAGATGATTCTGATCATTATCAGAAAACAACTTGGTAGGTACAGCAGAAGCATTAGGATTTTCCTGCACATGTCTTTCCACAGAAACATTAGCTCTCTTCTTACATCTAGTGGTTAATACTGCACATTACTACTTGTCTCCTATACAGACCCGTATAGACCTCTCTCAAAGGGGCCAGAACACCAACATGTGGATTTGTTGCTCAACCTATATTTACAGTTAAAAGTGTGTGTGTGAGTGTGTTCTACAGAATTACATGTCATACTGCAAATTACTTACAATTTCTCCTTGTTTTCCTTGGTCTCCCTTATCGCCTCTTTCTCCAGGTTTGCCCTAAGAAAAGAAAACACATCTTATAAAAGCAGGCAGACAAAACACATGCCCTTATTTATACTGTCCAGGTATGCATGAACTGTGCCTGTATGATCTTTGATCTGTATTCATGTCTACACTTTAATATGGCACTTATGCAGAGCGATGTTTATAACAGCGTTGAGCTTGACATCAATTGTGTAATAGCGAACAATTGTATCTATACTGGTGTTCATCTAAACCTATTGTATGCAGTGTTGTAGGTCAGTCACTCTTACTGGTGTTCATCTAAACCTATTGTATGCGGTGTTGTAGGTCAGTCACTCATACTGGTGTTCATCTAAACCTATTGTATGCAGTGTTGTAGGTCAGTCACTCTTACTGGTGTTCATCTAAACCTATTGTATGCGGTGTTGTAGGTCAGTCACTCTTGACAAGAGCGTCTGCTAAATTAATAAATGTATTGCATCACACTCTGAGATGTGCTTGTAAATGCAGCCCCTGTGAGCTCATAGTATCTGCTTCACAGATTTCAAGAGTAAAACATAGTTTGTCATAATTGAATGTTTGGTAAGAAACATTAATATTACCTTAATATAATAGAATAGCAAAAGCTACATGTATGTACTCACTGGTTCGCCAGGCTCTGGGATTATATTGGCAACCTACACGAGAACAAATACATTTATTGAAGTTTATCCACAATATTTATTCGTAAGCATGATCACGGTTTTTAAATGTTTTATTAACACTAACATTAACACTATCCAAACAATCTTGATACTACACAAGTGTATCAAGTTTTTGAAATGTAATTGAGTCTGGTGAGAAAATGACAAGGTTGCAATGTTTTTTTTTGCCACACTGCATTGTGAAAATGCATGAGACACTGTGCTACTTGCATCTCCAGGGAGTCCAGGCGGTCCCTTGGGTCCAACATCACCCTGAGAACAGACACAGTGGCTGAACATTATGACTGCAGAATGCTAATAATCTAACGAAGCTAAATTGACCTTGACAGCTACTACTATAATATAGCACTCAAGACATACCAGGTTTTATAAGCACTCAAGAAATAAAATTTCGATCAACTTGGATTTGACAAAAAAAATAAATTATTTTAATCATTTAATCATCTTTTTGTCAAGCGCCAGTTTATCTCACCTTGTCACCTTTGTCACCTTTTGTCCCAAGAGGTCCATCACGCCCTCTTTCGCCCTGATAGAGGAAAAATTATGATTTCAGACTTAACAATTCCCACCAGGACTAACTTAAAGACACACTATTCCTTTATGTGCACATTAGCACAGTGCAGAATCTGAAATGTGAAATTACACAAACCTCAAAGATTCATAAGTGCTAAACCAGACCATATCATGTCATTGTACTATACTGCACATCCACTCATTATTAAACATGATTATGCCACGGAGAAATGATTGAGCTCGTGACCATCTCAACTGTCAACCTGACTTTCAGCATTTATCCACCAAGTGTCCCTGTAAGCAAATTCACAAATAATTTGACAATCAAGAGGGACGCATTTAGGGACTAATTATGATATGCTCATCAGTGAAAAACAATACAACGATGCTGTTATGGGTAAGTGTGGAGGAATTAAAACATGGACATACAAACAAGCTCAAGACCAATGACAAGAGTAAAAATAAGTCCTAATAGTATACTGACAGACTTATTTCGAAAATTAAATTATCTTTACACCACAGGATGTGAAAGTGCGTCTGAGCAGAGAAAACTCAGAAGGTAGTTTATTTATTTACCCAACTTTATTTACCCAAATTTTATTTACCCAACTTTATTTACCCAAATTTTATTTACCCAACTTTATTTACCCAAATTTTATTTACTCAACTTTATTTACCCAAATTTTATTTACCCAACTTTATTTACCCAAATTTTATTTACCCAACTCATACAGTTCAATGCTAAAGTATTGGGACAATTTGTGTTGTGCTGGCTCTGTACATGAGCACAATGATTTTGGAATAAAACACTGAATATGAAATTAAAGTGCAGACTGTCAGATTTAATTTGAGGGTATTTTTTTACTCATCAGGTGATCCATGTAGAAATTAAAGCCCTGTTATACATCGTCCCCCCATTTTACGGGAGTGAAAAGTCATTGGACAATGGGCTGCTCAGCTGTTACTTGGCCAGCTGTGTCTCTTTGTATCAATGGTTCATGCACAAGAAAGCTAACAAAAGTAGTTGATTCTAGATGTGTAATTTGCATTTGGCGTCTGTTGCCGCTGTCTCTCAACATGAGGACCAAATAGGTGTCAATGCCACTAAAGCAGGCCATCAATACCAGGCCAAGCAGACTCACTTGTATTCATTGATGATGTGACTGCTGAAGCCAGCAGCAAGATTAATTCTGAAGTGAACAAACATCTTATCTTTTCAGATCCAACCAAATGCCTCAAACCTCATTGGACGGCGCTTCACCTTCCAGCAGGACAATGACCTCAAACACATTGCTAAAGCAACCAAGGGGTTTTTCAGGGCCAAAATGTGGAATGTTCTTGACTGGCCAAGTCAATCACCTGTCCTGAATGCAATTGAACGTGCGTTTCACTTGCTGAAGACAAGAATGAAGGCAAAACGCCGCAGAAACTGGAACTGAAGATGGCCGCAGTACGGGCCTGGCATAACTCGGGAAGATACCCAGTGACTGGTGATGTCCACGGGTCGCAGACTTCAGGCAGTCATTGAATGCAAAGTATTTTACGATATTTGAAATATGAAGACTTTATTTTTGATCGTTTTAATTTGTCCAATTATTTTTGCTCCCCTAAAATGGAGGGACTATGTATAAAAATGGCTGTACATCTCACATGGATCACCCAATATGGCTGTTAATACCCTCAAATTAAAGAGTCTGCACTTTAAACAATTCATTGTTTTATTTCAAATCCAATGTGCTGGAGTACAGAGCTAATACAACAAAAATTACATCACAGTCCCAATATTTTTGCATTTAACTGTATACTGTATCAAAACAAAAAACCAATAGAAACATTTTAAAACCCTTTGCTCCAAATATGGACTACTTCCACCTTCTAAATGTAAGGGGAAGCTACATTGTAGTCAGACTACCACAGTGGCAGGGTTATCCTATAATGGCATTGTGAACACAGCTATTAAGTCCCCCCTTAAGTTAGACTATTCCCAATCACCCGTAACCACAATTCCCATGATTTCCAGAACATCAGTGCTGGCACCTAGCCACAAAACCCAGAGAAGAAACAAGATATGAACCATAAAAAAAGAGGTGCGATCAGTTATGTCACACGGGACAAAGATTAGGACAATTAGGTACTTAAAAGACACATTCACACACAAAAATAAACAGTTTGAGACTTGCACAGGCAAGGGGCAGTGTGCGGCAGCATGATTTCACTTATAATTTAACAGAGGCATTGGTAAGTGCAAATATTATGTGGTGAAAAAGCATTGTCCAAGCAAGAGAATGATGTATGAGAGACACATTAGCGCAGGAAGGGTGTTCTCTGCTGATAAGATGGCCTCCTGGGCCTTTCAAAACCAGATTTCACACTTTACATTCTGCTGCAGCGAATCATTTTAAATACAACAAGTTTTATTCAAGCTTTATGGAGATGGACATTACACCCGGCACTGCTGCACTGAAGGAGCTTAATGGTTTGGAGAAAGGGCTCTCTTGTTGCGCAACATGGCAGATTGAAATCATCCTGTGTTTTAAGGGTCGGGAACGCAACATTTAAGAAACCTAAAATAAGATGGGTCTTTTTTTTTTTGAGACAACACTTCCATGCACTATACCACACTGCAGCCCCCACTAGTACTACTCAACATAAAACGTGTGTAATCTTTAATGTTCTAGTGCTTCCCAAGAGTTTCATTCAACCACTTACAAAAAAGTCAGTGAATTAATTCCCGGTCTCCCAAACACTGGCTTAACTTCGGATTTTTTCCACTGTGTGTGTGTGTGTGTGTGTGTGTGTGTGTGTGTGTGTGTGTGTGTGTGTGTGTGTGTGTGTGTGTGTGCTTGTGTGTATTTTCAATTTGTTTCTGAAAATGCCCATTGTGTAGCAATCTGACTATAAATGTCCCAATCCAAGACGGTTTCGTCCACTTCCTTTCATTCAACACTCCACCAGTAGAGAGTGCAGTAATCAAGTCAAAGGAGTTCACTTCATGTGCAGACTGCAAGCATCCAATCAACCAGCAGGAGTCACTGGTGTGCAGTGAGACATGGTAACGCCTTTGCAGGTAATGCTAACGCCAGTTCTTCCTATGATCCGTACTGCTATGGTCTGGACTTCATAAAAGGACTTAGGGCCAGACTGCACAGTGGAACAGTATCTTAACATGATGAGCCCCCACCGCAGTGGTCGCATTAGCCTTTTCCCATTCATAATGCTATATGCCCTGCTAGGTGTTCAGTAGTTTCATAGGATGACTGTACCTGAGAGCCTTTGTCCCCCCTCTGCCCTGCGACGCCTTGCTGTCCAGTCTGGCCGGCCAGCCCCTGTAAGACAGAGAACTGTAAGTCAGCCCCTGTAAGTCAGCTCACCACGAAAGGCCATTTACTACAGTCCCTCAACAGGAGCGGCCATCTCCGCGCCACGAGGACCACTCACCCTCTCCCCGGCAAGGCCCCTCAGACCAGACGCACCCTCCTGGCCCTGAAAAAACAGGAGACCGCATCAGAGCGACACCGAGGCAGTATGCGATCAGCTGATCTCCCGACCACTGATGACATCACCACATCTTCAGCGACACCGTGGTTCAGATTCACGGCTATCATCGTGTGCAAACTGATTCTCCTCTCTATGCTATCTGGCGACAAACACCACCAGTCACGGTACAATGAGCGCTCTGTGCCTATTTCCGCAAACCCGAGTTTGTTTTTCCACTTAATGTTGCCTTGAAAAGCTGTCACCCATATATTTGTATGGCAGTTAAACAATTATTATGCTGATAACCAAGGTCATTGTACTGTTACAGTAACTGATACCTTGGGGCCAGGTTTTCCAGGAAATCCATCTAGACCTGGGTCGCCTGGAGGCCCCTGTTAGAAGAAAAAAGAGAAATGAAGCAATTCAGTACACAGTAGATTAACATATGTGATATTGATGAATAAGTTATACAGCACGCCGTAACCAGCCCAACGCATTACACAGTCCATGAGTTATTCCTCTGTCTACTAGTAAGAGTAAAGCACTGTCAATTGCAATGTATACTTCTTTATACTCCAAATGCTGATCTTTGGGCTTCTGTAAGGGTCTTAAGTATGGCTGATGGGTCAGTAGCTCTGGAATAACAAAAAGATCACAGGTGACACACTGTACTGACCTTTGACCCATCACTTCCTGACAAACCATCAAGCCCGTCTTTACCAGGTATACCCTAAGAAATGAAAAAGTTCAGAACGGTCAACTTAAGCCACATTAAAAAACCAGTTTCACGCTGTATCACACTGTAGGCTACACCTCTTTAGCAATGTGTAAATCATGCATTACGGATTGTCGTACTCATGTGATGCAAGTGTACGTTTCTGCCACGGGCCACAAAACTTACAGGTTTTCCTGCCTCTCCCGGTTTGCCTGAAAATCCTATCTCTCCAGGCAGTCCCTGAAGTTCAGAAATTATCATAAATGAACACAAATCAACATTAATGCTACTTGAATTTAAAAGCAATGCTATTCTGATGTCTAGTGAAACAAAAAACCTATTTCAAATACTGAAAAAACAATTCTGCATGATCTACTACATGCATACAGCTCTGAATAAATTAGTAGGGTTTGCTCTAGTTAATAATCCCCAATACATGCAGTAATAAAGCCCCAGATCCTGTCAATTATAATATGCTGCCATTACGCAGTTTAACTGCTCTTGATCAAGCCCTTTTTGGAAATCAATATTCTTCGATATTGTTGTCGTTCATCAGGACTCACAGGAGGGCCAGTATGACCAGGAGGACCATTTTGTCCGGGAGGCCCCTGAGGCCCCTAAGAAAAGCAAAGCAAAAATAATCAGTTAAGAAACTTGGTTAAAACCCATCTTGAATCAATCATAAATTTTAAATGTATCCACTAGAGGGAGTCGGAGAGTCAAACACATTTCAGCCATGGAAAGGTATGCATAAACAACACAGAACATGAGAAAATGGGTCAGAAAGAACTTTGTGAGGGAAATCATCCATATTGTAGTTCCATTTGTTTTGTTTTTTGCTTCAGCCTAAGTGTTTCGACAGATGCTGTTTGGAGAGGTATGCTACACAGAAAACAGATTAGTAGATCTCATGTTTCACAAAATGAAAAATTACTTTACAGGACCAGCACCAGATGACCCGTGTGGTGCTCAGTGCAACACTAAACAAATAACACCCTGCCTGTGTATCAACAAATTATACACAAAAGGAATAAACCATTACAATGTCAGGAGCAAAGTTGACAGGCCAGTAACAAACCTGAGGTGATTTATTTGCTCACTGCAATGCACAGATTGGGTTATTCCACTTATATCACAAGAATATAAGTAATTTGGCACAAAAAATTAACACTAGTGTTGCAATGCTATGTTGTTGTTAACATTATATGAATACAAATTCAGCTGAAATAGAATTTTAAGCAGGCTTGAGTATTATTGTAAAGTTGTGAAGCATATTCTGGGAAACTTATCGTTCCTGATAATGTTTCTTCAAATAGCATCCAAATCTTGAAAGAAATGTGTAGGTTTCATAGGACGCATAGAAAATAAGAAGTTTAGACATGGTGATATATTCTTTATTAATATGCGTGGAACTAACATTTATGAACATTTACACTTACTGGCGGTCCAGGCAATCCATCCACGCCGGGCAGTCCACCTTCACCTTTCTTACCCTGAATCAATGACAGTGATTTACCGCATTAGAATATTCAATATTGATAATCATTTTAACATAATCCAACATAATATTCTAAATTAATCAAATTAACTTCCACATATTGGTTTGTTAATTCTATTCAGTATAGACTACAGAGCTAGTGATTGTGGGATGATCCTGCCCCCTGCTGCACAATACCAGCATTTGCTGTCAGAGAAAACGGCTACCTATTGGCAAGGAATGGGTGACTGACGACCACTACAGGAAGTGCAGCAGCACAGCTGATCAGGCAAGCAATCAACCTGTCAGTGAAACATTACTGGTACAACTGCACCTGCAGTGAAACATTACTGGTACAACTGCACCTGCAGTGAAACATTACTGGTACAACTGCACCTGTCAGTGAAACATTACTGGTACAACTGCACCTGCAGTGAAACATTACTGGTACAACTGCACCTGCAGTGAAACATTACTGGTACAACTGCACCTGCAGTGAAACATTACTGGTACAACTGCACCTGCAGTGAAACATTACTGGTACAACTGCACCTGCAGTGAACCGTTGTTCCAGGGAGACAGTCACATTGGTGGCCAAATTCAAAAGCCAGGTAAGGCAGAAAAGAAACCGACTCAAGAAATACCTAAAACACTGTAAAAAAAATTATCTTTCAAAACTGACACTACACCACACCAGTGATCTAGTGTTTGCACACCTTAGTGTTTCCATGAGAAAATTAAGCCATTAGAAAAAAATTTATAAGATGTCCCCAACCTGTACAGTAAAAGATAATTTGGCTTTGTGAGACCCATTGACTAGATGTGACCTTAGCATGCCAAGCTAAACCACTGTCCTCGCGTTCATTTTCCTAAAATGTCTTGACTTAATAGTTAATCTTAAGTACAAAATAATTACGTAACTTCATTGTAACAAATACATGCTTAATCATCTGCCCAGCGGGTTTTTTCCTGATGCAAATGTGGAGAAATTACCTAAACTACTTTTTACTCTCATCTGTACCATCTATCTCCCGTTTGTTTGACTGATAAAGGGAATTGTAGTCCTAGTATTAAACTGAAAAAACTCCAATCAAACTGAATTTTTCTTTAAGGGATATGCCATGGGTCTCTCTGTGTGGAGAATCTGCAGTTCTTTCTTTCAATTTTCACTGGAACCCTGAACAACACTTTCAAAGGGAGCCAACCTGAATATACCTCTATATGCACATTGTCAGCTTCACTAAGTGCATGGACATGTCTTGACTTTGGGCTTTATTTCAAACTTCAAAGCTGAAATAGTTCTTATCTACAGCTAATTAATATAAGCAAGTGTTTCTTTATCAGTGCACAAACAAGATGGTGTGTTTGGAGTATTATAATTTCATACAATGTTATGTGTGACCATCATATAAACGTTAAGAAAACATAAATAACTACTTATATAGGCCATTGTAGTATGTAGTAGCCTACATAGTAGTATGAACAAAAAATTAGCAGGCATAGTTCTGCAGCAGTGTCTCCCTCCAGTGGGAACATGATGATACTGCAGGACACAACCATTTCTGAGGTTTGCCAACAATTGCATTTGTTAGTCAAAGCTAAAGACAAACCATTGTACAGTTAGATTAGATCCAACCCAGAGACTGTGAAATGATTATGCAGTTTATTCAGCAAAAAAACCCAAAGAATATACACCGGTATTCAAAATACAAAAAAAACAATTGATAATAAACAAACTTTAAATTACCAGGGGGGTTATACTACAAAGGAAGCTTAACATAGTCAGGGTTTCTTTGCGTTAGCTATCAACTGGTTATCAACTTGCTAAGTGAACACGAGCTTTATTAATCATAAGACAAAAAATAAAAAAAAAAAAAAAAAAAAAAAATAAAACAAAAAAGGAATAAGAAAAATTTAAAAAAAATAAAAAAAAAAAAAGTAATAATATAATAAAAATAAAAAATTAAAAAAAAAAAAAAAATAATTAAAAAAAAAATAATAGTATATTAAAAAAAAATAAATAAAATGAAAAAAAGTAAAAAAATAGTAAAAAAAAGATATAAAAACAAAAAAAATTAAAAAAAAAATTAAAAAAAAATAAATAAGATACAAAAAAATCAATAAAAAAGCTTTAAAAAAAATTGTTTTAAAATTGGTTTGTTTTTAAAAGTTCAAAAAGGAGTCTAAAAGGTTGCTTAGAGAAGCCGGGAGAAGGTTCACTGAGTCTGCTGTTCTAAGGTCCTGCGGGAGACTGTTTTTTTTTTTTTTTTTTAATGTAGAAGGCAATCTGGCCGCTTTTTGCGATCGGAGTCAGGTATAAGTTTAATAAAAAAAAAAAAAATACAGGAAATCTACGAGGTTGGCATAAAAGAAAACAAATTAGCAGCCTTAAACTTCTTTAAAATAAAATTTAAAAAGATACATAAAAAATACAGGTAAACAGTGCAAAATTCTAAAAGATACTCTCTCTTCCTTGTTTTGTTTAAAAGTCTAGCAGCAGAGTTCTGAATTCTTCTGATTGTTTTGTAATTTCTTTTTGGGATTTGAATTTAAAAAAAGTTTATCAATAGTTTTTTCTAGTACATTTAAAAAATGCAAGAACACTCCATCTTCTCATGAAATATTGCAAAAACGTATCCTTCAGCATTCTGCTTAAATGAAAAATAAAAGAATTTTGTCTTGGTCATATTTGTTATTTATGCTTTTAAAAAAAACTTTCGGAATGTGTGTTTTAAACCTTAGCTTAAGTTCAATATTAATTTTGACAAATTACTTTTACTAACATCTTTCTGATGAGTATTAATTCCTTTTCATAAGTCTAAGAGCATTCTGTCATATTTGGGGCCAATTTATTTTATTTTCTGTCCATTGTTACACTGTTTGCAGACATTATTACTCAGGGATTGTTCTACTGCAGACAGCAATTTAGTCATCTAGCAGAATATAATATCGTCGTTTATCGTCACAGAAAGTAATAATTAAAATATCTAGCAAAGATATTGAAAAATTACTATGTGTGTAGCAATGATAGCAAGAAAAATGAGGGCATATACAATACCAAAGAAGAATAAACAATGTTACTTCTAATTTTTGTTGAAAACATGGAATATTGATTCTATAACATACTTTCAGTGTATTATATAATGAAACATTAGAGTATTATATCCAGAGACCACAACCCAGAGTACATTCAGAGATTTAACCCAGTGTGGTCAATTGTGTCAAATGCGGCACTTTATCTAAAAAAAAATTAAGCACTTAGATTTGCAAGAATAAGCATTAAGGTCTTGGTAATTTTTGGTTTTGGTATATCTTCATTAACTACAACCACTGGATAAAAAACCACTGGAACTTCTCTAGAAACCATTAGTATTTAAAAATTTGTAAAAGTTTATTTAAAAAACTTTTTTTTTCAGTAATGCTCATGAAAGGTAAGTTCATATTAATTACTGGTGTAATTTAGACTTTATAGTTAAATTACTTTTTTCTTATAAGGCTTAAATTTGGTTTCTTTTATTTTAATGCATTGGGGAACGTCGGTCTCGAGAGAGGTGTTAATTATTTTTTTTTAGATTTTTAGGACACTAGGACAAAAAAATAAAAAAAAAAAAAAAGTTTTGTTGGGTCAAGACAGTCAAGACAGCAAGTAGCAAAGTAGTACAATTTTTTTTAGTTTGTTGGAGTTTCAGGCTACTAAAGCTCCTAATAACTGCTGGTCTCTAGGGTGGTTGCAGGCAGCAGATATAATGGTGTGTTGTCTTACATATACCCGCTAATGTGGTATTTTTTTTTAAAAAAAAAAAAAAAAAATAAACATTATTTGAAATGAGCAGAAGGCAGAAGAAGAATGTCAGGCTTGGGTTTTGTGGCTTTAATCATAGCAATAGTTGATTATGAGTTGAGAAGTGTTGCTGGCTCTCTGCAATGATCTTTGAAATTCTTTCTTCTCTCTCTACGAACTCGTAGCAAGTGTTGTATACGCTCCTTCAGCTCCTTGCAAATGTAAATATGGTGTTGGTTTTCAGTTTTGGTTTTTCCTCTGTTCTACACTTCTCTCTTTAGTCTTAGAGCTAGGCCGTTTATCCATGCGTTTATTTTATCATGTTTTTTTTTTTTAATTTTTTTTTTTTTGGTTTAAATTAATTGGTGCATGTTGTTTAAGTTGTTGTTAGTTGTTATTAAAGGACATCAAACCATTTCGTTAAAACGAATTACATACATACATGGAACAAAGGAGTTAGCAAGAAGATTTTTTTTTTTCTGCTGTAGCATTTAGATACCGTTTCTGAGTGGTTTTTTTTTTTGTTGCAAAGATGCATAATAGCAGCATCAAAGAAGACACAGTAATGGTCAGATACACTAATGTCAGACACTGCAACGTTGTTAATGCTTATCCCTTGTGAAATTACCAGGTCAAGTATATTACCCAGGTACGTGCGCGTTCCCATAAAAGGGGCGGTGTCTACAACAACGAGCCTATAGCGGTGCAGAATTGGCTGTACTAGAGCAACATATTTCTTTCCTGTGGAGAAAAAAGACTGATACGGACAGATATAATGGATGGATAAGAACATGAAACAATCATATGAGCAAAAAGCAACACCGTTGCCTCCAACAAAGCCAGGAAGGAGCTTTTGTAAAAAATTTAAATAAAAAATGCTCATCGTGTAGGTTAAATTAGTTCGGCTAGTTAATACCTTATTCACCTTACCACTCATAACAAATACATCTATACTCTCAGTACATTGTCATCCAGTTTATTTATAATGTGACAACTGTACTACTACATTCTAGAGATCTAAACTGTAAAATTGATACAGCATGTATAAAATATTGCTGAAGCTATCATGTTTTTTCATTTTTAAAAAAAGTCTCTCAAAAATTTTCAGAAACTCAATCATTTGCAGAACTCACTAATCTCACCCTGCGAAGAGATTCCCTCAGTATTCGCACATATCTCTATGGGATCCTTTGGAATGGAGAGGAGTTGATTGGTCAAAGAGAGGTGCTTTTATATGTTTCAATCTGTTATCCTGAACATAACCTGCCCCGGAACAGGTTAGCCGTGCAGAGTAAGTTGCCGTGGCAATATACCCCGATTAAAAGTAAGTCGGCTTCGTGATTAAGAAAACCCAGGGTTGAAGCTTAATTTAGCTCGCTACCCCCTTAATCTCGCATCATAGTACACCCCTCTGGTATACAGTATATTGGATTATCTAAGAACATGGAAAAGCTCTTCTATAACTTTTAGGGAGAAATTAAATCAAGAGTTTTTGGGTCAGTAACTGAAAGAAATATAACACTCCGTGTAGGGCAAAGCTTGCTGAAGTTTAATTTAAGAGAGTCACTTGAGGGTTCACTTTGGAGTGCACATTCTGTTTACATTGAGAACAATTCAACGTTTTTCATAAAGCTATGAATGTCTTTCAACTGCACATCTATTTCAGTTTTAAGAAAAACTGGTTATTACTCAATGTCAACGAGATTTTCTTTAGATTCCAAGCTATTCTTGATGCAGCAACAACATTATAATTGGACCATTTGGATTGAAATAAACTGCTCGCTATACAGAGACGAGTATTCACATCCCCTACATTAGATTACATTCATATACCAGACACTAAATGCAGTGGCTAAAAAAGTGACGTGGCCACAACCTTTAGTTACCAACCACCTCACAGCGAACAAGCACCTGGTGACTTTTGGGGTTCAGTGGAGCTATGAAGGCTAGTAACTGTTCATCCCCGCACTTTTTTACAGCCATCACAGTGCATGGGTTTCCCCCAGGGGCAAGAGCCATTGCCAACTGCACACTGCTCTTCGTGTGGTGTATTTCTTAAACGTTCCCCTTGAAATCTCTGGAAATCCCAGAGCAGGTCCCTGGTCTGTGCTGTGATACAAATTACAGTGCTCTTTACTGCCAGTTCCTATGGCTACCAGTGTGCCTTGATGATAGCAGGAATCTTCTAAATTACTTTTGCACATTCGGTGAAAAACATGGGGTGAGTTCAGCAGAGCCGTCGTAAGAAATGTTAGAGTATGAAGGCAGAACGGAGACATGGCACAGGCTGAAACACACTCGTCGTCTGGTCATTCGGTGATAGAGGCAGTGATTCATAGCACTGAGAACGTGATGTGAATAATTCTGTTATTTTTCTCTGGCTGACCAAAGAACGGACGGCCTTACCCTCTGACCAAATTCACCAGGCTCTCCGGGTCGTCCTAGGGGACCGGGTGGACCCTGAGTAGAGAAAAGAGAAATATACAGGAGTGAAGAAACTCAAAACATGTCCAGCAGACCCATACTATGCTTAAATTCTATGCATATTCTACTACATATCTTGTGATTAGAAAGTCTTTTTTGCAAAGGCCGATGTACTGTAGTTATTTTAGCAGAAATGTACCACGAAGCACCTGTATTATCAGCTTGAACTACAGACATCCTTGCATTGCATCTCTACTGCACAGAAACAAAATAACTCTTACCACAGGTCCTGCGGGGCCACTAGATCCTGGGGGGCCACGGGGCCCTGGGGGTCCCTGTGAAAACACAATAAAACAGTTAAGATTCTTTATCATTTCTGACAATGTACAGTTTCCATACATGTACAGTAAACTGTTTCCGCAGCAGATGGTCTGAGACTACACTAAGAAATAGACAGGGTCATGGCGAAAAGCAGATCTGCTTAACATTTACTTACGGCCACTCCTTTTAAGCCTTCTTTTTGCACCTAGCAAAGCAAACATACTGTTAAGCATAACAGCCTGGTTAAAGCCTACACAAATATTACAATTGTCTAAACACATTCTACTTATTGTCAGCTTTCAGAAAACAATGACAACGTTTTTGGACCTGCACAGCTAGTGCATATTACTTGCCATAACTATCAGTGTGGTATACAATCGATTCATATACAGTTTATCCAGTGGGTGACACTGAGAACATATGGCAAGGGAACTGTACTTTCAATTGAATCACTATCCCGGCCTATCCCCACAGAAGGTTATTTAAGCAAGCTAATTATCAATAATAATAATAATAATAATAATAATAATACTTAAAAGAAGAATATGCTCAATCTAATAATCTAATAATGTTATGAATAAATTCTTACCACATCTCCAGGTAATCCAGCTGGACCCATTTCTCCCTACCAAAAAACAACAAATAAAGAGTGAAAATTGAAGTTACAAATCATTTCTGTAATGAAAAGAGCTACTAATGACAGTATAATGGCGGCAAAGCCGTAAATTCTGCACAGAGAGACTATTTTGGGGGGAGAAGCGAATGCAGTAATTATCTTTAGGGAGGTGTGTAAATGTCTCTTCCCAGCTTGGTTACCATTCATCTACCCTTCGAGCAGCGATGCCCCCTGCGACATGCTAACACGCCGCACTCCCTCAAGGCGAGCGCGCGCGGCGTGCCAAACGCTAGTTAGAATCGAGAGCCGTGCTAATGGCAGATAAATCAGTAATTGCAGGTAAACACATGATAGCCGGCACTCATTTCGTAAAACCAGACAAATGAGCGCGCCCTCTGTCATTGAGACAAAGGAATGTCTGGAGCATCTAGAGGTGGGAGAGGAGTTCACAGAGAAAACTGAGCCTGTCTGATGTCATATCCCATCTTGCAATAAATCACAGGTTTTTTTTTTTGTTTTTAATGTTCTCTGGGGTTTTTTTTCTTCTCTTTTTTTTGGCCCTTGCGCACAATGGCGTCTGCTGAGAGAGACACTTGCATGTTTTACTTCTCTTTCCAACGCCTCAGGTTCTCACTGAGACACTGTAAATAACATTGGGTATTCACTGTGGCGCTGTTGTCGTGCCTCAAAGCAATTGAGATGTAGGCTATGTGTAATCCATGCTTTATATATTGAATTCCGATCCTGTCGCCAGAGTGTATTTGGGCCCTGGTGCAATTTGCCTTCAAAGAGGTGAGACACATGAAGCGAATGCCGCTTTTTCACTTGATTACGTGACATAATGAGTCTGGCGGTCTCTGAAATTGAGAAAATATCTGTGTAGGAAATGTAAAAACTTTACACTTTTGTTACTAACAGGGAAGCTTGAAGTGCGAGTTTGATTGTTTTAAAAGTTACAAAGCATACAATATGATATCACATCGAATCCATACCTTTGAACCTTTGGCACCACTAACTCCTGGCAACCCGACGCCTCCTCGTATACCCTATTATGAGGAAAATAAATTTGATTAGGTAAAGAATTTCAATGCAAAGTGTTTTGTTTGCAATACAATTTAAAGATTTTTACTGGCTTTCACAAGTTTAGATTCAATTAAATGCAAAACTACACCACAAAAATAAATGAACTCAGGATCTAAAATGTTATTGTCATTCTTGGAAATGACACTGCTCCTCCACGAGAATATATTTATATATTTAACTGTATTATAGTTTCTTAGCGAAGCATCTTCTTGGGAGATCTGAAATTCCATCCAGCTCAAACCTTTGTTTTTATTTTAAAAAACTGCGGGATTTCTTAAAAAGTATTAACACAGTCCCTCCTCACAGACTAAACACAGATGTTGTGCCAGGGAGCGTCTAGTGTTTCACTGTTAGTTCTGCCCAGCCAGTGCTGCCCACCCTCATATGAAGTGTGCCAATAGCCGTGTCCCATGTGCCAGGCATGACGCTGTTCCCTCCGTTTGGCACTGCAACAGTTCTAGATAGTTCTATATTGAGGCTCGTTGCTACAATATGTGACATGCTTTCAAGGGGCGTTTCTTGGCAAGTTTTCCATCAAAAAACAAACGGATAAAAAATCGCAATCTAGGGAAGTGCTCTGTTGAAAGGGCCAAGCACTTAGTGGTTTTCTGGAACCTTCTGAAGGCTTTAAAAGGTATTTTCTAGTGACACAGGGCACAGCCAACCTTTTTCTGCGGTTAATCGTTAAATTGTCTTTTTTCCCATGGTAAGTGAAGAGACTAAGAAAAATGTTCCATGAACAGAGTGTAACATCCACCCACCCTCACATAAGTAGATTAAAATATACACATCGTACCATGTAAGTATTATATAACCCTGATGGTGGAGAACCAGCGGTAGGTTCTTCTGCATTGATTCACACTACCGACTTACGTCTTTCCCCGGAAAACCAGGTTTTCCAGAAAATCCATCCAGACCAGGCTCTCCCTAAAAATTTCACGGAGAAAATTATTATCAAAGAGAGATTAGTGGAAAATATATTAAGAAATGTCCAGGCTTTGAATCTTTCTATATATAATCAAACATACGTTGAAGTGAATTTTATTTAAACATTCATATGTTTCAGCCTCTTTTGTTTTCTTCCAAATCCTCACCATGACCCTTACAACAGAATAAGCATTTCTCCAGATATTACAGCTGATTGATGGGGGGGTACTGATGGCTATAGCATGACAATTCAAAAAGCAGAAAAAACATAAACTTTGCTTGGTTGGAAAGACATACTGTGTACATACAGTTGCTTAATTATGACTGTTACTAGTTTTTAAAATATCCATATGGTGAACACATTTGTGTACAGTAATGTAATACAGTAATACCTGTTGTGCATTTGCTTAAACTGGATGCCCCAATATTGTGAAAATAAGATACATTTTGTCTAAATTACTGGCTGATTGCCATGACCTTATCTTAGCATGCTGCAAAAATACATTGAATTTGTTCACGTTGCAAATAAAAGGTTATTGTTGAGGTAGTCACTGCTGCTGTGAATTAGACAACGTAATTGCGGGTCACCCACACACTGAGCAAAGGAAGTTCGGAGAGCGCATTGAGACGACCACATCTGTTTGCTCCATTTCCTCCCTCCGCTGAGAGGTGAGCACATCTGAGGAGTGTTTGTAACATGCAGCGCTGCTCTTTGATTTAACCCCGTCCCAGTCCCAATTTCATCTTTCACTTGAAACCGCTGTTTAAATCACCTTACATTACCTTGGTAAAAAACTTAGTTATGTCAACCACTGCTGATGGCACTAATTAGGCGACATTTTTCAAAGCCAATATGGGAGGTCCTGGTGCTGTAACTAATTACCAACAGATGGCGCTGTAAGCATGTTTTTTTAATGCTTCGGGGGGTGGGGGCTTTATGAATGGCAATTGAAATAAAAAACGTCAGGCCTCTGTTTAGCAGTAGGACACTGTCAGTTATATTATGTTTGAAGTATCTATGACAATGACAGAAAATACAATACCCACTCACTGCCACCACCTCTATGAAACAGTACATATACAGTACATACTATCAGTTCTGTTTTGGGGCGCAAAATGCCACAAATGAAACAGCAGCTGTATCATTGACCTTTATTATAACACTTTCTTTGACTTATCAGCCACGCCACTTTTCCTTGTAAACTTATAGAGAACAGACAGAACACTCAATGACATTACAGATATTAAAGCCGAAACAAAATTTCCATAAAGCGTCATAAATTCATTCTGCAGTAATCACTCTCACCCTTAGTCCTGCTCCTCCTTTATCTCCTTTGGAGCCTCTATCACCCTACAAAAATAAACAGATCATTAAACAGACAATTAAACAGTAGCAACTTAGTGAAAAGCTAAATATAGTGTAATTTCAATTTATCTTCTTTATACAGTGCACTCATTTGACTACACGTGTTACTTTAAAAAAATATTTATTTAAGTGAATATGCTTCAGTGCCAATC
Organism: Ilyophis sp. 1 JC-2022; assembly: GCA_022702515.1. NCBI lineage: Eukaryota > Metazoa > Chordata > Actinopteri > Anguilliformes > Synaphobranchidae > Ilyophis > Ilyophis sp. 1 JC-2022. Next base: position 43,850,408 of record CM040395.1, on the reverse strand, counting down.
CTAGAATTATGTTGAATTGTCCCCTATGTTCCCTCTATGTTCAGCCTCATTTAGAATCAATGCATTTGGAAAAATATGTCTTTCTACTAAGGGCTGTTCAGGGAAACATTGGTCGCTTTCTTTAAAATTGAACATGTTGGCCTAATATGCACTTTATATCTAACAGAGGCTTGTGATCAAATTGAACAATTCAATTTTCCCAGAGAAAAGTTGCCATGGCTTTGAAAACACACCCCAGGGACAGTTAAGTTGGAAGTTGTACAGTGTGTGGTGCATGTAATTTTTTTTTATTCTGATAACTTTACTATAGGATGTTTCATCCACTAAAGACATTGGAATTTGTTTTATTATTTTAATCAGTAAATATTTCTTTCAAGGTATCTGAACTTCTCATCAAATGAATATGCATCAGTCACAGAAGGGCAAGGACGGCCCTTGGCATTATGGTATTGTGCCTTAAAACAAGCCTCCGGTGCATGCGTCTTGACGTGAATTGAGAGGAAAGCACTTACGGACACTCCTTTGGGACCAGGTGACCCGTTAAGTCCTAAATCCCCTTGCGACCCCTGGGTCACACGTGAAAGAAAAACATGCCTTGTTAACTCAAGGATAGGGATGAAAAAGAAAAATGACTTTGTCACAATGGTAACTTCTTCATCTGTTACTACAGGTTTTTTAAAAATATATATAATTTCCTACTTTGAAAAAAGTAACAATGTGGGATATAGTGAGATGTTGAGTGATGCAATATTCTGAAATAAGAAATTACAGGCATCTTTAAATACAGTTGATTACAGTTAAATACTGTGATTGTGTTAGTGTAAAATATTAGCCAGACAACCATTATTACCTCACATATTATTGAGCTTATTGACAACAAAATCTAAATGATATTAACTTTTTTATTTCCAACAGAACCTAAATGGAATCGTCAAATAAGACAATAAGTAATGTTTTTCATTTATTTTTCTTCTAATGTATGTACGTGAGCTTAAGAAGTGATGCTGCGATGTAGGAAGATTATGGGGCTGTCATAAGGTAGGAGGTTAAAGGGCTTAATTGGCTTACACACCTGTCTTTCAGAGTCCTGCCCCAAATACCAAATTCACTAGCTTCCCTCAGACACAACTTTCTCATTTATAATTACAAAAATGTATCTGAAATACTCGTATTGCAGTCAGTAATTCAGTGATATCATGTGATATTGATCAATGTATTTAATAAATGTTTCTCATATTCTGTCGTATTCTGTTAGGTAAATAAAAAAAACAATAAAAAACAATAAAAAAAAAAAAAAAAAAATAAAAATAAAACAAAAAACTTTACAAAAAATACAAAAAACCGTAGAAAAATTCTAAAATGTAAGTATGTATAGTAAGCGATGTAGCGTATGAGTGGCGTATGGAAATCTGCGCTATGTATGAACTGCGCATGAAACTGGCGTATGTCTATATAACGCATACAAACGACCTAAAATTCCGTCGGCCTCCTGCCTAACTCGGTTCACAGGAAAAGGGAACACGAAACACCACACACCACCAAAAAACCATCTGAAAGTATTGTAAAGGTAATGACTGAGGGTTGAAAAGGACACATTAAAAAAAAGGATGGCAACATGATGTGATGAATTTCAAGAGGCAAACAAGAGCTAATAACACAAAAGGTTTCAAGAGCTAATACGCAGGCTGCGCACAAGATATATAAAAATAAAAAAAAAAAAAAAAATAAGGTCATATGAGGGCTAAATAATTCAAAACAATCTAGCCTATATTTAGCAGTTTGACTGTTTACCTACTCTCTGTCTTGTTTGTTTAACTGTCGCCTTTCAATTTCCTTTCATAATCATGCTGTTCATGCTGCATGGAGCATTGCCTTTCGCGTTGCGTTCGCAACAGGATGAGACGACGCGCTTTTTTTTTATTTTTGTAAAGTAAAATAGCCTTTCATTATCTTTTTTGTGTTTTGTTATGCTACAATATTTTTGTTTTCTGTAAATCAAACAATTACATCTTCATTGGACAATAAAACTTTTTTTGTATTTCTATCTATTTATTAGCTTTTATTATTTTTTATGTTATCAAATAATCGTTTTGACAATGTTAATCGAAATTTTTTTCTAAAGGAATAAAATAAAAATTAAAAATCCCTTTACTATATTATACCATTATTACCATTATTACCATATTATATTTATTGATTCATTATTAATAATTTTAAATTTTTTTACTTCTTTTGTTTTTTTTGTTTTATTATATACTTATAATAATATCAAATATAAAGTAATTTAACTCCTGACTAAATAAATACTATAACTATACTTGACAAATAAACTTTACTTTACTTTCTAAATCATCGATACAAATCATGTGGTCTTGCTCCTGATGCCTGAGTTGGCCACCTGAGTGCTCCCAGTTCTTCCAGTTTTTCTTCAGTCAGGCATACGCCAAAATGTCATATAATACGTATATATATGCGTATACGATACGTCACGTTACTGTTAGAAGTCGTTTACTGCGCTCGCATCAATGCGCTATGCTATACAATACTGTGCGTGTAAACTTCATATGTCAGCGTATATCAACGTACCCCAGCCAACTCGACTATGAGTAACGTATCTCTAGCGCAATCTAGCGTATTCTAGCGTATGCTTAGCGTATGCTGCGTATAAATAATACGTCCGAACAACACGCAAATTTTTTAAGCATGCTTAAAAAACTTTTTTGTGCCTCGCGTATGCCTGCGTATGCCACCGAATGCGACCGGTGCTTGAAACGTATACAACCCTACCCTAACGTAACGCCTAGCGTATGTCAGCGTATATCAGCGTATGAGTGATATTTTTCAAACGCTGGCATACGCTAGTACGATACGCAATAGTGTGACAGGGCCCTTACCAAAGAGAGGGCACTGTGTAAGTTTAACAGAAGAAATTATTCGCTTGCATGTAATGAAGCAATGTTCTCAGCAGGGGGCAGAAGCTCGCCTTTTCCCGTCTCTCTCTACTGTGCCATGCCTCAGGGATTCCAGCCCTGTGGGACTTGCAGCTTCTTGGATGTATTAAGGGTAAAACTTAGTAGACTTAGAAAAATGAATCAGACTTCTTTTCATTTCTCATTTTCCTGTAATTTGTCTCTCGGTTAAATGAAAAAAAAGACCAATCCAGGCCAGGAAATAAGATCTTCAAGAAATCGATGCAAGGCAGATGGGTACTTTTACATTCAATTCATTCAGCAGGTGCTCTTATCCCGAAAGACTTAGCAGAACGTAGCGAAGCTAAATACCTAACTGATACATAATACCTTAACTTAACTGAATTTATACTTATTTGTATCAATTCAACAGAGTAAACAGCAGGTGTGCACCCTGGGGGTGTGCAATTGCGAGCATGTGAAAGTTTTACTGGCAAGGCAGTTTCTCATATTTTGAAGGACCGCCTTTACCATCTTTATTAAATCTGACAGAACTCTCCACCAAGATGAGCTTATAAAAAAAGCAACAGTGCCTCCATTTTTTTTTTAAAGAGGCTGTTAAAAAAGCCCTTGAGGGTATACAATTGACATACAGCTCTTTACATTTGTGCATGGCATGGCATGGCGTGTGACTGCTCTGCCAAATGACCGTTTTTATTTCCTGATGAGAGCTCCCAATGTTCTCTCTGTCCGTCTGCTGCCTTCTCCATGGGAAGCACGTGGCTGAAATGGAATATAGCTTTTGGAACAGTACAGAGAGAACCTACACTGTTGCGCCTGACCGGACGGACGTCAACATGTTTTCAAGTCATCCAGCCGATTTCCAATCTTCTCTATACTTTTCACGCATACCATTACATTTATGGAAATGAGATTAACAGAAAGTAAAATGCACGTACGTTGCATAACCTTGCATAACGGCAATTTTAAACCAGTGTTTTAACCAATATATTGTGCAATTATGTTTAGAAAATATACTTACAGACTGTAGGAAATATTAAATCTTTTATGAAATATCCATTGCAATAAATTGCAATAGCAAATCAAATACATTGAAGAAAGTATATATTTTCTAAAAACAACGTATAAATTCACATTCCAGTGCCTTGACAAATAGTTTTATATGTTTTCAGCCTGTGCTCAATCTATTGATAGTGCACCTTCCAGCAAAGAACACAAATAATTGTGTTAACATCAGGCAACTCAAAGTAATTTAATGAAAAAGTTGTGCTCGAAAGTAAACACATTAGAGTTGCTTTGATTCACCTTTGGTCCTAGGGGGCCGGCCAATCCTTTTTCACCAGTTTTTCCTGCTTCACCCTATTGAAAAAAAGTACATAGACATGGGGGCTGGAGTCTTGTCTATCAACTACAGTACTTTACCACTATCTTAAAGTAAATAAAAATGTCATTGCTCGATTGTCACTGAAGCGATATTGCTTAACTGTCTAAAAGTGTAATGCCCTGTAATTCCTTATGCAAGGTTAAGCTGTCGCTGGATTGAACGTCTCCATAATTGTTACTAACATAAACAACAATTTATGTAGTTGAATGGTAGCGGGAGACAAAAGGTATAAAGGACTGCAGTAACTTTGGATACATAGTCAAATAGCTATCATTACTGCAATATCCTGAAGGAATATAACTTACGTCAAATATAGCTTACATCAAATTTGCAGATTCAAATTGTGAATAGTCTGGCTCTATTCCTTCAGTTCATTAATTTAAAAAAATAAATAACGCCTATAGAGAACTCTAATCAATCACCAGCGGTAACTGTGAAATCCTGCTCAGAAAAAGTTCATTCAGACAGACATTCTTTTCTATCGGAGCCTCTATATTTTATTTATATATTTATAATTCTTTACTCAAAAAAATTATTAAAAATTATGAATTTTAGAAAATGAGCCCAGTACTCGTTCCTTCACAAATAAATTCAAAACCTGCTAAAAGAAAAGTAGTGTTGTCTGTTTTTTCTGATGAAAATTAGCTGCTTGGCTAACTCTGACACCCTGTGTGTTGCAACTGTTGACATGTTGACTGGTGTGCATTGTCCCTTTTGACTAAATTAAATAAATAAATAAATAAATAAACAAACAAACAAACGGACTTCATGCACAGCAGGCAGTGATGTTACTCACTTTGTCTCCCCTGTCTCCTCTTTTTCCCGCAAGGCCAGGAAGTCCATATGATCCCTGCCAACCAATGAGAATCAAAGAAAAATCACCTTTTAAGTACCATTTCTAAATAACAATAAATAAAACAGCATATTACTTTCCAAAACCTCCCCAGAAAATGTTATTCTTTATAATAAACAATACCTGCGCATGACTTACTGGCAATAAATTAACTGAAAATGTTTCCATGGTAACAGGAAATGACATTTTGGGTTTTAATGAAAACCGATGATGTTTTAAAGATTTCCTTACCTTCTCCCCCTTTTCTCCTCTATCTCCAGATCCACCGTGTGTGCCCTCCGAACCCTGGGGAGACATTTGGGATCTTAAGATAGCACTGACCCCCAGTACATCCTCTGTCAGCGTAGATGTCATCATCAAACCACAAGCTTTAGAAATGACCTTGAAACTTCCGTCGTACAGATGTGTTCACTCCTCGACTCTCCGCCGACTACATTTTTATGCCGTATTTTTATTTGACGTTGTTCTTTGGTTTGAGATGTGAAGTAGGTGTCTCAAAGAAATCATTCACAAACAGTTTATGCTGCTTAATTTTATAGAGCCACTGAATTCCTGGCCTGTATAAAATGTTACGGAATCCATAAATGAGTTTACAAGTACAGAAGAGTACAAGTCTTATTAAATTATTTTAAGAATTCCTATTACTTGCGTTTACTAGCATTCTGCAATAAAATTTAAATGGCTATTCAGTGTATTAAGTCTATTAAATGCAAAGAATGTTCATATAATATGTAATTATTTGTACAGTATGTTAGTAATAAACATCATTTCAGACAATAGAGTATATCAAGGAAACACATATAACTGTTATTGCCACTGGTTTTTCCATTTATAAACCAAGCCACTCTTTACCATTCAAATTATAATCTTAGGCCAAGATTCAGCCTGGCTGAAATAAGATTGTTATTAGCTTTGAACACGGAATGCGAGATTGTTTTAAAATGTTGTGGATGGGGATACATTTTATACATTAAACTCAATAGCTAGCATCAAAACGCTATTATTAATTGTGCTACTGTTTATTTTAAGTATCGGACCATGCACTCTAAGTATGACCATACAATAGTAGAGTAACTGACGTCTGGTACCTGTGTTTGTTCATGTAAAATCAGCCATCTTGTAACGCCCATACCAAATATATATCCATTTATATTGTATTTGTTTAATGTCCTCTATGAATTTTGACTGTGTGTTGAACTGTGATATTAAGTAGCAGAAACTATTAACTAACAATTTTTTCAACAAACAAAAAAATAATTACAAATGTAGATTTCAAAAAACTGTTTGGCAAGTTTGTTTGGTGATTTTAACAGTGTTAAAAGTTAACTGAATCTATCCAGGTGTTCCATTAAATTCCAACCCTTGCGATCTTTATTCAGAGTTTAGAACAGAACGCATTGCTGTCAGATTGAATTGGGATATCTTGCCTTTACCTGCACAAAGGAACATCTTAGTGATAGGAAAACCTTATGGTTGTACCATTTGGGAACGTAACAGAATAGAATAAATCATCAAAAAATAATGAAAAAGAAGGCTGTAAAGTAGAAGGACAGTAATAGTAAGAAACTTTGGCAGGAGAAATATACCACAAACAGCTGTGAGTTTGTGGTTTCATGTCATTTAAATCAGTAAACTCCTCCTTTTTTTCATAGTACAGCTACTGCAATTGATAATGTTGATAACTGATAATGTTAGATACACTTCCTGGCCAAAAAAAAAAATCGCACACTCTAATATTTCGTTGGACCGCCTTTAGCTTTGATTACGGTGCACATTCGTCGTGGCATTGTTTCGACAACCTTATGCAATGTCACAACATTTATTCCCGTCCAGAGTTGCATTCATTTTTGGCCAAGATCTTGTATTGATGACGGGAGAGTCCGTAAAGTAGAACCACTCCGTAAAGTCTTCTCCAGCGCATCCCAACGACTTTCAATGGCGTTAAGATCAGGCCAATTCATGTGTGAAAATGATTCCTCATGCTCCCTGAACCACTCTTTCACAATTAGAGCCCGATTAATCTTGGCATTGTCGTCCTGGAATATGCCCATTGATGGGATAACCTGGTCATTCAGTACATTCAGGTACTCAGCTGACTTCATTTTATTTCTGCATAACATTGCTGAGCCTAGACCTGACCAATTGAAGCAACCCCAGATCATAACACTGCCTCCAGAGGCTTGTACAGTGAGCTCCTCCGGTGACGGTGCAACGGCGACTTTTTTTTGGCCAGGCAGTGTATAAACATAATTAGGTCACCAACATGATCTGAAAAAGACACATTAACATCTATAGTACTCATTAAGTTAAACACATCAATAATGCTAAATACAAAATGTGCAATGCCTACTGCACAGCTCATTATCTTTGTCACTTTGGCTAATCTAGATTGCTTAGGTCTCTGGCAAATTGATAATGACGAAACAAGATGTATTAAAAGAAAACAAAAACAGAACTTCCTGTCTGAAGTCCTGCATGCAAGCGGATTTTTGCATATTTTTTGTGGGTGGCCAGTTGTTTAAAAAAAGAGAGACGACTCTCAGCACTTGAAAACAGAAACGGAAAAGCTTCCTTTCAAAGTCAAAAGACTGCATCTGATTATTGCAGTATCGCACCGTTAAATCAAAGCACAGTGCTCTTTGCACAACGTCAAATTTCCTGTAGGATGTGTCAAGAGGAGCGCGCAGGCACACAAGAAGCAAGTTCATTTCAAGTTAAAGGGGAGGGCGGCGCCCCTGGCCCGTGTGCTCTGGCCCACTTGTGGTCGCTATAACTACGGGTCTTCGAACAGGCGTTCCGATATCAGCGGGGGCCGAGGCAGGAGAGAGAAATTACACATTGGAGCTCCCAGCTGGCGCTGCCCCCAGAGTGAGGAATGCAGAGTTCTCTCCATATAATGGACACAGTGGGCGGAGCTGTGAGCCTGTCCTTTGTGTCGCACATCCTATGCAGTGAACCTGCAAGCATTTCTCAGCTCTTGGATCATGACGCAATGGGAAGAAACAGTTCCAGGTCATATCCAAGGAGATCTGGTGACGCCAGACGGAATCTCACCCTGTCTGTCCCCCAGTACAGTGTAAAATAATTGCATATCAAAGTGCCTTAAATAAATGTAGGACTGCAAAATGATCCGTATCATCGTAGCTACTGCTTTCACCATGAAAATCCAGTGTTGGGCTTTGGTGTTGTAGTCTTGAGCAAAGCTCTTACGGGAATTGTAAATATCCAGGTGTATGAATGGAATATTACATAGAATATCAGCTTCGTGAGTCACCCTCGAAAAGCATGTCTGCTAAACGAATAGACATACTTGTTTTATCATTTAAAGTCGGGGATTACGTCAGTCCTGAAACACATCTAAAATTTGATCCAGTCGACATGCTCGTGACATCCATGAGACCACAGTTGCAAAAACAGTTAAGCTTAGTACATCAGCTTAGCTTTATATTGAACTGCTATTCAGAGTTAAGTAAAGAGTACCGCCACTGGCTTAGCGCCTCCACCCATTATAACAAGTGAGGAGTTTAACTGTTAATACCATGAGCTTACCTTTTCGCCTCTATCACCTTTGATAGACACAGCTTTGCTCTGAAAAAAATTCATCGAAATGGATCAATTTTTTTCGGGCCATGCATCGCATGGCTGCAGCAGAAAAGCAAACAGAGAAAAGTATGAAGAAAATGAAACTATAGAAAATGATCTAAATATAGGAATGGATTTTTAAAAAGTTAAACATGCACTCAGTATGATCCTCACATTGCTTAATACTAAATATCACTTCTATTCACGCTATAAAAAAAAAGTTTTGTACTTTTAACATGTCTCTAAAATTCCATGGGGCTGATTATATTCAAATTTTTTGTAACTTTACGACTAGTTTTGTTTGGGAGTGTTTTAGTTCTCCAATGTTGTTCCACACAATCTCAGCCCCAATGTTGTGATGTAAGTAACGGTATCTCATACAGGTTCTCCTTTCTGTCCTTTGAGTCCCGGAGGTCCCATTGCACCCCGAATCCCAGTATCCCCCTGAAAGAATACGCATTGCATTTTACAACACAGTATTACAATGACCAAAAGGACGAGTCGCGCTTCTGTGAAATTCCTCAACACAATCCTCTGAGTCAGCTAGACGTCTTTTTTTAAGTGACTGTTAAATGACCTTTTCACCCTTGGAACCCTCAGCTCCGGATGGACCAGCCTCTCCCTGCAGGAAGCAAACAGAAACACATTCAGCATGGGTGAAAGGCCTGGTAGTCTGCATTTCATGTACTTGAAAAGTATCTCAAAAAAACATTTCTGCTCACAGAAATCAGATGTGTAATATATAAGTTTAGAGCGTGAAATGATCAGCTTATGATCTATATAGTCTGAATATTCTCAGCAATGATGAAACGGTTAATTGTATAATACACACAGTGTAATTGTTGGCGAGCTTTTATTTTGCAGGTAAACGTATGTTTCATCATCTATATACTTCCAAGAGTGCTACAATGACACGAAATATTCTGTAATCTTCTTATATCGTGACACAAATATGTTGATGCAGAGACGGTTGAGGGCATGTCGGGGATAGAGGTTCAGGTTTGACACACTGGTCTCACCTTGTCTCCTGCAGGGCAAGAGCAGTTCACTTCTTTAGGGCCAATTTGCTGCTCCCCGCTCTTGGGGGTGGGAGTAGGAATTTCAACAGGGGGCGCCTCGGTCACAACCGTCTTGGGGCACTGAGAAGAAAAGGTCTGCAAGGTCAACAACGTGCTTCCAGTTCATTTAACAGATATCAAACAAAAGCTGGCCTCGGAAAACTGGGATAACTGTCACTAAAAAGTGCTTCCAGTTCATTTAACAGATATCAAACAAAAGCTGGCCTCGGAAAACTGGGATAACTGTCACTAAAAAGTGCTTCCAGTTAATTTAACAGATATCAAACAAAAGCTGGCCTCGGAAAACTGGGATAACTGTCACTAAAAAGTGCTTCCAGTTCATTTAACAGATATCAAACAAAAGCTGGCCTCGGAAAACTGGGATAACTGTCACTAAAAAGTTCTTCCAGTACATTTAACAGATATCAAACAAAAGCTGGCCTCGGAAAACTGGGATAACTGTCACTAAAAAGTTCTTCCAGTACATTTAACAGATATCAAACAAAAGCTGGCCTAGGAAAACTGGGATAACTGTCACTAAAAAGTGCTTCCAGTTCATTTAACAGATATCAAACAAAAGCTGGCCTCGGAAAACTGGGATAACTGTCACTAAAACGTGCTTCCAGTTCATTTAACAGATATCAAACAAAAGCTGGCCTCGGAAAACTGGGATAACTGTCACTAAAAAGTGCTTCCAGTTAATTTTTACAGATATCAAACAAAAGCTGGCCTCGGAAAACTGGGATAACTGTCACTAAAAAGTGCTTCCAGTTCATTTAACAGATATCAAACAAAAGCTGGCCTAGGAAAACTGGGATAACTGTCACTAAAAAGTGCTTCCAGTTCATTTAACAGATATCAAACAAAAGCTGGCCTCGGAAAACTGGGATAACTGTCACTAAAAAGTTCTTCCAGTACATTTAACAGATATCAAACAAAAGCTGGCCTAGGAAAACTGGGATAACTGTCACTAAAAAGTGCTTCCAGTTCATTTAACAGATATCAAACAAAAGCTGGCCTAGGAAAACTGGGATAACTGTCACTAAAAAGTGCTTCCAGTTCATTTAACAGATATCAAACAAAAGCTGGCCTAGGAAAACTGGGAAAACTGTCACTAAAAAGTTCTTCCAGTACATTTAACAGATATCAAACAAAAGCTGGCCTCGGAAAACTGGGATAACTGTCCCTAAAAAGTGCTTCCAGTTCATTTAACAGATATCAAACAAAAGCTGGCCTCGGAAAACTGGGATAACTGTCCCTAAAAAGTGCTTCCAGTTCATTTAACAGATATCAAACAAAAGCTGGCCTCGGAAAACTGGGATAACTGTCACTAAAAAGTTCTTCCAGTACATTTAACAGATATCAAACAAAAGCTGGCCTCGGAAAACTGGGATAACTGTCACTAAAAAGTTCTTCCAGTTCATTTAACAGATATCAAACAAAAGCTGGCCTAGGAAAACTGGGATAACTGTCACTAAAAAGTGCTTCCAGTTCATTTAACAGATATCAAACAAAAGCTGGCATCGGAAAACTGGGATAACTGTCACTAAAAAGTTCTTCCAGTACATTTAACAGATATCAAACAAAAGCTGGCCTAGGAAAACTGGGATAACTGTCACTAAAAAGTGCTTCCAGTTCATTTAACAGATATCAAACAAAAGCTGGCCTAGGAAAACTGGGATAACTGTCACTAAAAAGTGCTTCCAGTTCATTTAACAGATATCAAACAAAAGCTGGCCTTGGAAAACTGGGATAACTGTCACTAAAAAGTGCTTCCAGTTCATTTAACAGATATCAAACAAAAGCTGGCCTCGGAAAACTGGGATAACTGTCACTAAAAAGTGCTTCCAGTTAATTTTTACAGATATCAAACAAAAGCTGGCCTCGGAAAACTGGGATAACTGTCACTAAAAAGTGCTTCCAGTTCATTTAACAGATATCAAACAAAAGCTGGCCTAGGAAAACTGGGATAACTGTCACTAAAAAGTGCTTCCAGTTCATTTAACAGATATCAAACAAAAGCTGGCCTAGGAAAACTGGGATAACTGTCACTAAAAAGTGCTTCCAGTTCATTTAACAGATATCAAACAAAAGCTGGCCTCGGAAAACTGGGATAACTGTCACTAAAAAGTTATTCCAGTTCATTTAACAGATATCAAACAAAAGCTGGCCTAGGAAAACTGGGATAACTGTCACTAAAAAGTGCGTCCAGTTCATTTAACAGATATCAAACAAAAGCTGGCCTAGGAAAACTGGGATATCTGTCACTAAAAAGTGCTTCCAGTTCATTTAACAGATATCAAACAAAAGCTGGCCTCGGAAAACTGGGATAACTGTCACTAAAAAGTTCTTCCAGTACATTTAACAGATATCAAACAAAAGCTGGCCTCGGAAAACTGGGATAACTGTCACTAAAAAGTGCTTCCAGTTCATTTAACAGATATCAAACAAAAGCTGGCCTCGGAAAACTGGGATAACTGTCACTAAAAAGTTCTTCCAGTACATTTAACAGATATCAAACAAAAGCTGGCCTCGGAAAACTGGGATAACTGTCACTAAAAAGAGCTAAACATGAGTCCGGGAGACATGAACTACAGCACAAAACCAGGGCAAAGGTGTGAAAGGGGGAGAAGACTTTGGCATTATGGGAATGTTCTCCGGCATCCTGGTGACAGGTGCACTTACAGGACCGGTAGGGAGGTCACAGCAGGTCTCCAGCTCAGCGTGCTTTGAGTCACAGTAGATCACCATTCTCTGGAGGTCAAACTAGGGGAGATAATGGCGGCAGACAGACGACAACGGATTACATTTTTTTATTTGTATTTTTTTCAGACGAGAACAGATTGTCAGAGCCGCAAACACATTTCAGGCAGAGGTGAAGATGTAAAAACATTATTAAAATGTATTCATTGCATATTGCATTGAGACCGTCCAAAAATACATGTTTCCAACAGCCTGTTGCACAAAGCTTACCCTGTATGTTGGCTGCCTTAAAAAATATCTACCATTCCAAGGGACGAATGATTATTTAAGTTGTCAATAACCGCATTTGGTAGCTACAAGATAAAAGACAGAAGCATTTTATCTTGGTGGATGTAAAAGTAATTTTATAGGGATCCAAAATAAATTTACAACATTCTAATGGAAACAGCTATTGGCTTGAAAACCATAACATGTTATAACCTAAATGCAGCATAGGCCATGGTTTAGCTAAATATGGATGCATGTATAAAATAACTTCCCCTTTCACAGGAAGCAGTGACTCACATCAATCGGCATACTGTCGTATAACCTCTTGCCGATGACAGTCTTTCCTTGAATGTCGATGTCCTCCCTGTCATCGATTGGCAACGTCTGTATGTGTTTGCAGTCCAGGTAGAGGGCCACCGATTTGGCCTGGACGCTGAGGGCAATCTTGTGCCAGGTGCGATCAAACAAGTTGTCAACCTCTGGGTTTCTGAAGACGGCCCTCACGGCATCCTTAGTCAGACCGACTGCATTGTATTCCACCGCCTTATTCTCCCCATCAAGGCGGATAGATACCTAGTCAGACATGAACATACGAGGAAAATCATAGTCACAATCATAGTATATATAGAACTGTAATTCAAATTAAAAAAATATTGAGCACACATTGCCTGTAGGGCTATTTACACATTAGGCTCATAACTGTAGCTGGGATTCAAATTTGGTCTTTAACTATTATTAATATTTAAAAGGCAGAATTTTCTTCACGAGCAGTTTGCAGGTTCAACAATCACCAAAACAAACTCAAATGAATTAAAACAGGCGAATGTCTCCCAAGCTATTTCACCTGCCATTTCATAAGAGAAGAAAATAGAAATTAAAAAACCAGCTAGCTATCATGAAAGGGAAACATGCCTTCTTAACCAACTTGTCCAGACACAACAAACAGCTATCCAGATGCTCAATCAGAAAGTCTGGCGTGAAGACTTCAGTATATGAACATTATTAATTTTATTCACATTTTATCATCATATAAACATCATAAACCAGGTCATTGAAACTAAATCAACTAGAGCCAAACCTGCATTGTGGTTACACATGCATAATTGTATGGTTCAGCTTCTTTACACGTTACATTTTTAAACATAATAGCATAAATATACAGTATTATTCAGAATATATACCTGTGGTATTCCATATTTATAAATATACAGTATTATTCAGAATATATACCTGTGGTATTTCATATTTATAAATATACAGTATTATTATGAATATATACCTGTGGTATTCCATATTTATAAATATACAGTATTATTCAGAATATATACCTGTGGTATTCCATATTTATAAATATACAGTATTATTCAGAATATATACCTGTGGTATTCCATATTTATAAATATACAGTATTATTCAGAATATATACCTGTGGTATTCCATATTTGTCAAATATTTGCCAGAGGTACCAGTCTTCCCGCCTGGAGGTCTTTCTGAACTTGAAAGTGGTCACAAAGGCATATTCATCCGGTAGACCTTGAGGGAAAACATCTCTGCCAGAAAGAAAGAGAGATGGGATTCTGTATTACCTCCCACCTTATTTAGTTTAAGCGTGTCACTACTGGTTTTTTCTGGGTACAAATATTTCCCTTGTATTTGAATGAAAAGATAGTCATCTAATAAACTTCCAATAGAAATACACATACACACAATACTTCCTTTAAAATATAATGAAAGCCTATGAAAAGTAGATTCAAATTTGTTGGTTTTCAAGGTCAGTATGCTGGAGATTGCTGAACATTCACAAGCGGTTTGTAAGACCGTGAAAGAATGAAATGTGTAATAACGTTGCCTCACATTGAATGAACTGAAGTACTATGTAAATAGGTCTTGTTTTTCTTTTATTAAATTCATAAATAGTTAATCTTGCTGCCTTCAAGACACATTAAAATTACCATGACTTGCAGTTTCAGTGAGATTTTGTTTACGCGCACATAATACAACTTTACTGTTAATACAATCAAAGGTTTCCTTTTTTTTTTAACTGAAGTAGAAAGAACCAGAAATGTAACCATAGATCATAACCCATCGGTCAAACTGACTATAAAATAGCATTCCATTTTTCATGAGCTTTACGATCTAGAAAATCTGCACTGATGATCTACAAAATATGCTCATTTGTGAAAATATAGTTGTGGGTCATTTTGTTAGTTCATGTATCAGTGACTTTTTATTATTTTACTGATGCAATCTATAAGCTCATATTTTTGTGTGGATGTTACCAAACAAGCTATAGTCTTAGTCCATCTCACTCAGTCTTTAATTGAAAAACCCATAGGTACATTTCATAATACATGCAATAGGTGCTGGTACAGCTTGGGAAACACCTCTACTCAACAAGCTATCATACAAATTCATGGAGACTGCAGTTTGTTTACTTAAATACAGTGATCCCAAAGACAATTCCAGATGATTAATTCATCCGTTTTCCTGTTTCCAAGTCTAACATACAGTAGCACCTCGCTAGCCGCTGAGCACAGGCTATGTGATCCTTTTTTAAAAAATGATTCAGGGCAAGGACAGCTAAAGAGAGCCCATCGGTACTTACAGTGATTAACACAGTTAATTTTAATACACATTCTGATCATGCTATAATGGAGAATGAGCTCAGACAGTGAGAGAAAAGTGAGTTGGCATTAAAAATTGAACGTTATCTTTCAAGTCAGCTGTTCCCCAGTGGGGATTGACAACTCCAGACCTCTCCTGACTTTGGAAATGGTGTTGGCAGAATAAAGTCAGCTCTTATTAGCTAGTGAGCCAAGAAGCCAGACTCTCTCTCTGCAGCTAGGGGTCAGTGTAATTCCTGTCACTGGAGCAGCTTTCTCAGCAGAAGGTTAAGAGGAACAGGAGGCGGAGTTACTTCGGTAGGGGCATTGAACAGACGCGGAGTTCCCGCTGGACTGGAAAGAGGGACAGGTGTATGCCAAATGACATAATTTCAAAGAGTGACCAAAGTTTGCCTGACTCACAGGGAGGTCAGAGGGAGGTTACAACTGTAGGTTTGGATTACCTCTCACTGGTGCTCCACAGTTACTATTAGATCCGTTGTTTTCTCAGTTGCTATTGAAAACAAGCCATCAAAAAAGAAAAAAAAAACACTGAAAGTGTAATGAAATCTAAATCTAAATCTCCTTGCTATTCTTGTCCAAAACCATAGGCTTGGTGCCACTACTGTACAATATGTAATGCATACAATTAAATTGATATTGACATACTATTACTAAATATATAATTCTGAAATATACCCAGTCTGACAGATGTTCAATGAGTAGCACATGATAAATGTATTTAACTTGCTTGTAATCAGTGCCATCATAGCACACTGTACTGTGTGACTCCCCAATGAAATGAAGGATGAATCTTGGGTTCGTATAAATTACACTCATTTATCAGACACTCTTATCCAGAGCGATGCACAATATCAGAAAACACAAGGGCATCCACCTAGCTATTTGATAAGAATTGCCAGATCTGGCTATTATGAGCGCTGCGGTTTTATATGCAAAATCAGAAAAGCAGTAATCTTAACGTAACTAAGCCAGGATGTAAAGTTTGAAAATGAACTGCAGCTATGGTGGAGAGTTCCATTCAACTATCCTGCCAACTGTTAACCAGGGAAATGAGATTGGTGTGTGACATCAGCAGGTTTTGGAAGGTTGTCGACTATTTACGCAGCTCCGTAACTGGACTGCTGATAGACAGTCGAAAGACAAATTGAAATGCAAATATTCAATAAAACATTTCCAAGCATAAAAAGTAAATGAACGCTAACAGCAGCAATATTAGCCTCTTTAACATCGCTGCCTTACTTTTGATTGTTGTAACCAAATTTACTAATGATCCATATTCCCACCCATATAACCATGGCAGGTGACCAGGTAAGTTTAACATTGGAGGAAATTCACACCAAGTTTACACCAATCCTGACATTCATTGTGAAAATACACCACAAACATGACACTGTATCTAGTTTGTCTAAAGCTCACCACAGTAACCAAGTACAGTAACTCATTAAAAAAACATATGGGCTGGCCAGTATGTAAATGGACTGCACCAATGGCGGCAGCTGCCATGCAAGGTGCTAGCCTGCTCATTGGGAGCAATTTGGGGTTCAGTGTCTTGCCCAAGGACACTTCGACATGTGGACAGGAGGAGCCGGGGATCGAACCGCCAACCATGCGATCAGCGGACACCCCGCTCTACCTCCAGAGCCACAGCCGCCCCGTATGTCTAGCTTCCATTTGCATTCAGGGTCACGGCTACCGTGCAGCCCACTAATCCGTGTGTTATAAATACAAGGGGGAATTCAGAGCCGTAGTGAACAGTAACGATAACTGAACCGCTCAGATACTCACTCAGTCTGTTGGACAATTGGCATTGTTCCAAGCCGCACAAAGGAGCTTTGGCCTGCTTCAAACCTTGTCCCCAGAACGTCTTTCACATTAAAGAACTCCATGAGGTCGAATCCTGAGAAGAAAAAAACACTAGTTCTAAACATACATGAGTCAAAGGCATGGAGTCGATCTACATACGATCATAATTTTGACAAATGAATGCAGTTGCTGCTTTTGTCATTGCATACATGTTTTCCCATTAATTGTCAAGGAGAGTGTCAAGGAGAACCTTTGGGCCATACACATGCATACAAGTACACTTACAGAATATACTTTCCATTAGATTGGGTGTTGATGCAAGGACTGTCTGATTTATCAATTTAGAGGATTATCCTGAACAACCAGTTACTAGGAAATCCAACAGACTCGATACAAGGACTTAAACAGTATGTAACATTGGTTCTAATGAAATGAAATGGAAATTATTTAGTTTCCCTGTTTTTACTGAAAGGCACAAACATCATATAAATAACCGACACTTCCTATCCCTGGAATAAGATATGTCCCATAATACGAGATGTTTGGTGCAGTCATCTAATGAGTTAAACAGACAAAGAATTTAACACTCAGTATGCTTTAAATTCACATCCGTCCATCTCCAGGGATTACCCAGAGGAATAGAAACTAAATTATGCTTTCATTGCCTTCATTTTCTAAAGCCCAACATCATGCTAAAAAACCCATTCTTCTATAGGACATGAATTAAAAACAGGGGGGTTTAACTGCTGGAGGCATTTAAAAGTTGATGTGGAAGAACCATAAAACCTTAAAACCCAAATCCAAATACACAAGGAAGATACAGTGAGCGCCATAATTCATTGGACAGTGACACATTTTTTGTTATTTTGGTTCTGTACTCTAGCACTTTCAGTTTGAAGTGCAGACTGTCAGGTTTAATTTGAGAGTATTTTCATCCAAATCAAATGAACCGTTTAGAATTGATAGAACCTTTTTAAAGAACCCCCCCCCCCCCATTTTCAGGCATAAAAAATATTGGACAGTCAAACATAATGTAGAATTAAGTCATCATTTTTTATATTTGGTTGCATATCCTTTGCATGCCATGACTTCCTGATGTCTGTGACCCAACAATATCAAAAGACTCTTGATATCTTATTTTCTCAGGTACTCCTAAAGCAATACTATAACTTCTATGCATTTGAATGGATCTCTATGGGAATTGGGGGGTCGGACTATATTTTGTAGGACTATAGAATGTGGGGACTATGTACAAAAGGTTCTATAATTTCTAAACAGTTCATCCAATATGGATGACAATGCCCTCAAATTAAAGCTGGCAGTCTGCACTTCAACCACATTGTCATTGGATCCTTTCAAACTCAAAGTGCTAGAGTACAGGACCAAAATAACAAAGAATGTGTCACTGTCCAATTAATCATGGTGCTCACTGTATACGTTTGTCAGTCAGGTATGTAAACACCTAAACTGAAACTCTGAAACCATTTCTGATCAAAATTCCATCAAAGTAATCTATATGCATTTGATCTCAATTGTCTAAGAAAGACTAGCAAGAACACATTGAGCATTCATGATGAAACTAAGCATTTTCCCTCACACACACAACCTTTTTTTTTGTCATGGGCGCATGTTATAAACGTTAAGGTGACATATCAGAAGTATAGCTGAGGAATTATGACTAGCTGGAACTTTTACAACCGCCTTCCTGGAAGTAGCTTCATTCGCTGCGCTAGCCATTTTGATGAATGGGGTGCCTGAGCGGTAATCTGGAGTCGACTGAAAAACGTATGTTGATAGCAAATGCAAAACGCCAGTTTCTTTTTATACACGTTCTGTGAATCAATGGATCAATGTATCTCTCCCAGACCAAGTGCCCATGCTGGAGGCATAACGCCTGAGGTGTAGCTGAGGTCAGGCGGAAGCAAGCCAGGGGTCTGGCATCAGAAGATCCAAGGAGGCCATTAAGTTCACCATGTACTTACTAGCCTATCGATGAGTCAGCATCAATATCCCTGGCTTATCTGATTGATTAAATCCCCAGAATGCATTCAGATGCACCTTGTACCCTGCATTTCCAGGCTACCAGTTTGCCCTGTGCCTCAGAAAAGCAGAATGTGAACAATGCCAAAGTAGGTTTTACAGAAAGTGAAAAGAGGAAAGAAGTTGACCCACATTTAGGATACCAAAGATGCACTTTCATCCTTTAATTAAAAGGACAGAATATAACCCTGCTCACTACACATCAAACAATTAAACATACAATACACTGTTGATGTTTAGTCTGACATTGCGGAATGGGCAGGGCTGCCAATTTTAGGAAATTCCACAACAGCTTACAATAAGCACTGTTGCTTCACTGCATTTCAACCGCAGAATCCCTTTGTTTCTTGTCCACATCAGCTGGTGTGTTTTGGTGCAATATAGCCACCATGCATCCCTTTAAGCATTGTGGTGGTTGATGCAACTCCATCCTTTCTCTATAAAGTACTTGAAAATCAGTCACTCGTTCATTCCTCTCTGTGCCTTGAGGCATATATTACCTCTGCAGGAAAGCGCCACAACTTCTGGTCATCTGCCTACCCATTGACAGCGACCTAAGTCAGGTTTCATTCTCTCAGCTCCTGCTCTACTGACATGTCCACCTTTGAATGTTACTGTACATCCCCTGTCCCTTGTGGTTTCCTTTATCAGTTAACCTGCTGCCAAGAGAAAAGAAACTAGGCCCGATTGGATCCCTGTGAACCTGTGCATGAGAAGATGGCTGCACTTTACATGGCTATAACTCTGGAGACCACAGAAGATGTTTGTAACAAAAACATGTATTCTACCAACCCTGACCTCCTCCTTCATGTTACATTAAATATGGTTTAATAATATTAGAGCAGATATCAACCCCAATTTGTTTTAAATTTGTGGCCGTTAATCTTTATGTCGTGCTTAAATCCTGAGTGTGTCAGAGTGTTTCTAATTTGATTAACTGTAACCGATTAAGCAGGTGCTTCTCACAGAGTATGATATTTTTATTAACTTCAGTGACAGCTCAAGGCTTACTTTGTTTAAAAAAGTGTGTTCCATGTTTGAATGTCTTACTCAAACTTACTAAGAATAAAATGCACACGGAGGTTTGACAGAACCTGGCCTTTGGTCAATGGTTATGTCATCCTGCCACTCACATTCTGAAAATGTTAATCCTTTCATATAATTTATCACAAGCATGCAGTAGCACACTTGCTCATAAAAAATAATTAAATAATGAAACGATATGTTCCTTGCTGAACAACACAGCAATGCACTCTGGCAATGCAGTTTGCTAGATAGAAGATTCGATAGCTGGAAAGCTGGTGAGTCCGCTCAAGTCCGGTAGGTACCGAGCCAGCAAGTTAGCAACCTAGGTACATGTAGGGGGTACGACGAAGTGTTGAGTAGGCCTACAGTTTGTCTCAAATTAAGTCATGTAAAAGTACACTAGAGTAAAAGTTTGAAAGGCAAAAAGTTAATTAAGAGTGCCACGGTGTTCTTATTTGCATTTACCTGCTTTAGACGACATTATTTGTCAACAGTTTACAGGTTTACAGTTTATGGGTCAACATCACCACACCCTGCACTCACATCAGAATGTATTTATGGATCTCCAACTACTGCTTAAAATCACACATTTAATGAATAAGTGTTGCTTTGACATGGCTACATATCAGTCCCACTAATTACATTCAGGTTTGTAATGGTTAGATCTACAGCCAATAGCATTACACTTTATTTCCTGAATAACCAGTAATAGCTGACCCACACAAGTATGTCACGAGTACACAAGTGGAGCAGTGGTTTTGTGCTGTGATTCAAATGAGAAGGTATTTCATTCTAAGTTTGCTGAGGTTTTGTACAGCTCACCAACCCCAGTTCAATGCGGTGTAACGGGGACACTCCCTTACACAACAGACAAGTAACTATGGTAATGCAAGTGGGTAAAGTATTGCTTGCGTAGTCAGCATTTGTCCTGAATGCTGACTTACAGATAGATTACATTTTTCATTCTTTTTCCTGCTCAGACCCAAAAATCATTTTGGTGATTGCTGAACTTCGTGAAAAAAAAAAAAAACCTGTGTTTGACAGTGAGTCAAAGATAAGGCTATGTGTTGATTTTCAGGCCTATGTCTGTTGTTTATGTCTAATTGTACAAGTGGCTTGTCACTTGATGGGTACATTGCTCCTCTACACCTCCTGTCTTCCATGTCACTCATATGAAGGAAACACCAATGTCAGTAGGCTACTGCTCAGGTATGACATTCTCTGAATGCTGTTGTTGTTGAATTTGTTACAACAGCTATATCTATGTTTATATGTACAGTATATATTATTGTTGAGCATGTAGCAATGTCATCAAAAAATATCAAAGTAAAGACAGCTTTGATTGACCATCAGGACAAACCGTAAGCGCAAAGGTTAAACTAAGAAAAGCACGGCTAACATAGCAAGATTGTTCATTTGGAGCAAAAAAAAGGAGTCTCTTAACTCTATCTGGAATTAAATCACTAGGATATCTTGCAATACAACAGAATCAGAAAGGAATGTGTGCAATTACAATTAGTTCTCCATCAGAACCAAAAGTTGGGTCAAAGGTTAACCAGCCCTCTGGTCTCATTCGATAGACCTGTGCTAAAGAAAATAATGGTTTTTCAAAATACTTACTGCAGGCTACTGTTCTGGTCATAAACAGCAGCCAAAATATGCCTAAATTTGCCTGCCATTGTCAGATATACAGTGCCCTCCACTATTATTGGCACCCCTGGTAAAGATGAGTAAAAAGATGAGTAATTCACCGTTTGGTGAATTAGCTTAATCTCACACTGAAAAAAATGGAAAAATCCAACCTTTAATTGAAGTAAATTTATTATGAGAAAAAAAAATCCCTCATGATGAAATAATTATTTTTAACAAAACCATGTGTGCCACAATTATTGGCACCTCTGCATTTATATATAGAATAAAGTAATAATTTAAAATATTTGGTCGCATATCCTTTGCATGCCATGACTTCCTGATGTCTGTGACCCAACAACATCAAAATAATCTTGATATCTTATTTTCTGGTACTCTTGCAAGCGATACTATCTTGTAAGATACTAAATGTCTCTGCATTTGAATGGATCTCTATGGAAATTGGGGGGTGCTAATTGTGGCACATGTGGTTTTGTTAAAAAAAACTTTTTTTTGTTTCTCAAAATTTCAGGTTGAATTTTTCTATTTTTTTCAGTGTGAAATTAAGCTATTTCACCAAATGGTTAGTTTTTTATAACCCTTTTTACTTATCTTTACCAGGGGTGCCAATAATAGTGGAGGGCACTGTACATGAGAGTATCTTGGAAAAAGTTCAAAGCAATGACTTATTGAATATTGTATGGCTGAATTTTGAAGAACAAGGAGAGAAGCACAATCCTGAGATTGATTGAAACAAACCTGCTATTTTATAATAACCACGGTAACGTGAGAATGCACTGAAATGTCACTCATTTCACCGTGGGCTGGTGAAAATAGCCAAGAAACAGGTGGCAGAGCAGACAGGCAGCCAGCTCTCCATTAGCAGAGTAAAAGTAAAAATAACATGAAAAACAAGAGGCCGGTGAGGCATCGCTGACAATTTAGGATGGAGGGATCAGGAATCAGTCAGACAGAAATTTGATACATCAAAAAATATTTTATTTTTTTTGTTCGTTTTGTTGTATTTGCCAGATGCCTTTTGGACTGGAGGTTAAGGTTCTCATTTTTACTCTCTGAAATTTCTGGTTCTACATTCCTTCTAGATAAACCACATTGTTCATGCATTGAGGCATTTTCATTGTAAAAATGCACTGTAACAAAAATAATTTTTTACTGACTGATGATGGTTATGATTCACATCATATGAAATGATGAAGTATCAAATAAGCAAGAGCTTTTAGTAACGGTACATCAACTAAGCTGCACACTTTTAGTGTCTATCCCTCTGTCACAAAACGCAATGCAAGTATCCTCTACGTGCTGTTGAATGGCTAGGGATGATCCGAGTGTAAACATATATATAAACCTATAATTTGGATTGGCGGTGGAAAGCGTGTAATCATCCCTAAGAGCTATTTTGAACTGGGAGCACAAAACCCCAAGCTCCAGTGGCAAACTGTGAGGTAAATGCCATATGTTCCGATGGAGAAACAAAACCAAAAGCCCAGTAAATTCTTTTTGATCCAGGCAGCTGGTAACATCTGTGCGCGCCGCCTTCTTCGGTTGGCTTTAATTAAACGCAGAGTGACGTTTCGCTGTTTTCACTCCCCTCAACGCAGAGCATTAGCAACGGTGCGAACACCCTAATGCCTCTCAGCCTCCGGAAGCCGTTTCATTTCGAAAGTTACTGCAGCAGACATTCAGCGGCTGGGAACAAGTTCAAGAGGGAAGTTCACGCTTATGATTTTGCAGGATTTGTTTACTGAAAGGATGCATAAATGTACTTGGGAAAACTTCCTTTGACTTGACCAGAGACTTGTGGGAGGAAGTCATTTGCAGACACTGTTTAAGATTGCTAAAACAGAGGTGTACGTGCAAAAATTATTTCAGTAGTAACTGCATTCATAAAAGATAAACACTATATATATTTTTTTTAAATGTAAAATATGCTAATGTTTTGGCATCTTGGTTTCTTCAGTTAAATGGTATAATACTGTTTTTTACCAACAATATATACAACAATAATATGATATAAACATATATTACATTACATTACATTACAGTCATTTAGCAGACGCTTTTATCCATAACACCATTCACATTTGATTCAGTAATAAGGGCCCATTAATCTAATGTCATTTATGGTTGACATTCACTTACAAATTGGCTTGATGTTCATTAAGTCTTCTTTATTTTATGTGACCACATGCACAGCTGTGTTATATGATGTAAACAGGGAAAACAGTTGGCTCTCACAAACCGAGTGGACATTTTGTGTTGTTTTCAGTTTAATGGGCAGCCAATGTAGCAATTCATTTTATTTGTAGGATCCCACTGGCAGGAATGCCACACCCAGACCACATAAAGTCCACCCATTCTTATTAGGCCTTCCTGGTTTGACCACCTTTTACCGTCCGCATCAAATCATCACATTTCTTTTTGGGAGCTTACAAAGATTCACAAGCTTTACAGTGGTTTATGTATATACTGCCGTTTTGATTCTATTTGCATGTAGACGGTCAAATTTAACATGGCACAGCAATGAGAACTACATTCACTATTGTATATTTCTTTGCATATGTATTTATTTAAAAAATGTCTATTGTCTTATTTATGCATTTATTGAGGCTTATTAATTTACAGAGTCATTTATTTATTTAGACTTTTGGCAGATTTGGTCCTCCATATGATTGAAAGTTGTGACAATATTCAATATTGTGTTGCTATCAAGACCTGGGGCCCATTCCAGACAGAAGGATTACGGACTTAGCTGGATAACTGCACAGAGTAAAATCCGTAACTCTCCCAAATCTGGAACGTGGACTGAAGTAAAAAGAGCTGTTCCGGGTTTTACTTTGTGCAGTTTCCAGCTAACTCAGTAATCCTGCTTTCTGGAACAGGCCTCTGTTCTTTGGCATCCACGCTCCTCAGTTTTAGCTTTTATACTTTATTGAATGATAGATGGGAAAAGGTGTAAATATTTTTGGATTGTTGAAGTGATAGGTTTAGATTTTGTGTGAGTACAGTAGACATCTACCACATAATTTACCCTTCGCTAAGCCCTGCCCCCCTTAGTAACTGTACTGCCCTTTTGGGAAAACTTTCGGAACTTTCAGAAAAAAATCTTCAATTTCATATTGGTAGTGTAGTTTAAATGCTAGCTTAATGATTCAATGTAGATTTTATGATGCTAGGCAGCATTTCCACCACAGCATGCCATCTCATTTGCTAGGTAGCTACCACAGTGACAGTGGAAACCTAACGTAACAGACATCAGCAGAGGGACTAGCTGGCTTGGCATCAAATAGCAAAGCATATCTCATTCATGAAGACATTATTATCATCAGTTTGTTTAGGCGATTGAGTCTGTTAACATTAATGACGTTAGCGAACGTTAACGTTTTAAAAATATATCTGCAAACACATATGAGGGGGGCTCTGAAACATGTCTGCTAATGCTATTAGTTTTGATCAATTTCTCATATATTTACAATTTATATTTCATGGACATTCCATGCTCAAATGAAAGTACATATGATGACCATTCAGAAACGGTTAAGATTGTATTGATGCGCATTCCACAGCGAGCGCTGCAAGCATTTGAACAGAGGTATTTTTTTGGCACAGAGCACTTTTCCGAGCTGCCTTCTGCTTTTCCATTCCGGCTTTTACCCAGGCCCATTTTATTTCCTTCTTTTAAAGTTAAATTTATTGTGTCCCTTTTTAGATAGAGCTAACGTAAACAGTACAGCTGACGTTCCTTATGATTAACGTTGAATTGTTAGACCATTGAAAACAGTTGAAATAGATTTAGAATTTGATATATTTTAAGTCAATTGGTTACCATTGTGTAGCTAGTGTTTTTCAGTTATGGTAGCTATTAACACCAAAACAAGGGTAACGTTGATGTTAACCAACCTTAGTTTTTTACCTTGGAGTGCTTCGTCATCTCCGAAGGGTTCAATTGGGAATGAGGTCGCCCACATAATTTTATCCACAGCCTACACTTTTCCTTGTTTGATTTTGGGAAAAATTACATCCTCCTCCAAACTCTTTGGATAAAGAGTGTCAGTTTTACAGGTTCCTCAATCTCACTGTTTGACCATGATGACAAGCTAACCTACAACCTACAACGAGAAAAGCTTGACGGAAGTCCACTGCCTAATAACGGTTGCTAGGCTATGATTGGACTATCGCCGCTTGGAGGAGGAGTTTAGCGAATGGTCAATTAGCACTCAACTAAAATGTGTAGCATTGAGTCCATAGGCTTCAAACAAACATCCTTTTATTCTGCTGAATACCATTGGCAAACTATTCCCGTTCCAGCTGTTCTGGAAGGATACTGTGGTCATCTTCGTCAGCACCTTCATAGTCTGACCGTATAGACTATCACTGAGGCTACTGGCTTAATTATATTCATACATTGTCCGTATGGAGGTCCAGATTAATGTAAATTAGAGCTCTATTCACTAGTTTTTACAGCTAGTACTATCTAGGTACTATTTTTGATGGTATAAAGAGAGAGTCCTCCCCCCCCACACACACAAACACACTGACCCTGCATAAATTAAAAATTATTGCACAACATGCTAATGGTTAGAGTTATGTCTAGATGAACTGATCCTGGGTCCTCCAGTCCTTGGAGAGACTATCACAATGCGCTTAAATAGCAACAATTTGTATTGGATTGTCGATTTAAGATTTGTGTGTGTATACTGCATAACTATGTTAAAAGCATACTTTATCATACTAACTCATGTTTACTGAACTATAGAGTGCTCATCTTTCATGAATGTAGTTCATAAAATTATAGTTTTTTTTAATCTATACACCTTTTTTAAACAGAAAAGGCGCAATGCACATTTAAGATATCGTTCTCACCCGTAAAACATTTTAACATTTATTTTTAGGCTAGTATTTTCTGCTTTTCTCACTGTTTGATATGCCCAATGTTTTTTGTAGGCCCATTCCTCCACTGCAGTCAGATTTGGAGAGCACAGACAAGCATGTTCTCCAGTGCTTCGTTTTATTAAGCAATCTGCCAGCCATTTCATGCGCGGGTGGTGCACACAGACTGCATGAAGCACACAAACCAGAGCAGTCACTCTTGCATAAAAAGAAGAGGAGAAATCTAGTCAGGATCCAATACCATACTATCACTGCAAAAACCAAATCTTAACAAGCATTTTATATAATCTTATATTTAGACTTGCGTTTTTGCTAAATAAGACAAAAAAATTGGCAATGGGGTGAGATAGTTTTACTCGTTTCAAGATTTTTGCTAGTGGGTTATGGTAATTTCACTAGTCAAGCAAAAAGTTACTTAAAACAAGCTAATATTTTCCACTTTAGAGGAAAAAATTAGATTGTAAGTCTCATTACAGGAACATCTGTTAAGACAGACATGTTTTGCAGCGTAGGTCGTATTCATGCAGCAGAACCAGGATTAACCACAGGCTGTTGCTGATTTAATAATCCATGCTCACTTTTTTGGTTAGACTAAGTCAATGTTTTTCCTTTTCTTGTCAGTACTCTCTTTTCTTTCTAAGCTGCAGGTTTAGCTCATAGTTTTACTTACATTGACTCTTATCTTCCCCCACAAAATGCAAGCGCAATGCATAAAAATACATTAGGATATCAATGACTGGTCACTAATTTAAAGTTTCTTCTATCTATCTGTCAAGAAAATCAATGGTGAAGGTAAAGACAGCGTAGCAGCAGTTAAACAGCTTGGCCCATGTCTGTTTTTACTCTTAGAAACTAAATGAATACTGAGGGGGTGGCTAGACAGGAACTCAGATCCCCAATGGTTCAAAGAAAAACATTCTATCTATCTGGTTGTATCCCAAAATCATTTTTATTATATTGTCATTCAAAGTCCAACAGGCTACCCAGTAAAATTGACCAATTCTGTACTCAGTGCTCAGAACCAGTGGGAAAAAAACACATTCAGTTTTCACCCATTTTCTTCACTAAGCGATACCAGACAATACAGGAAAATAATTAATTGCTTTGGTGGGGGGAAAAAAACATTCTTCCAGATGCTTACCAAAATCAAGTTTCATTCCAGTAAGGCAATACAAACAGGTATGCGAGCATGCGTTGAATTAATCAAATGGCTTATGAATTATGCACATTCCTGGGATTGCTGTCAATTTCACAGTCGGGTTTTGAAATTCTAAACTCAAGTTCAAACAATGGATATACAATCCAGCAAAACCATTTTCAATTAGAAAAAAAAAAGTGTGAGCCACTCACCTGGGACTTCCTCCAGATTTGCACTTGTGCTGTTGGGCTTGAACCGGTCAGGCAACACCTTCATGTTTGGACACAACACATCTGAGGGGACAGAAAGAGACACTGGTCGGCATTGGGTTTGAATGAATTTGCAGGTACGTCATAATCTCCCGTCAGACCCCCTTCCCTCTTGCACGAAGGTCTCGCGGTGTAACATGTTGGGTTGAGCAAATTATGCTGCACTTTGTGTTTTGTTAAAATCTCTACTTAATCCCATTTATTATAGCATTCATTCAGAAAAGATGAATAGATTATTTGACTGTGTTGGGCAACCAAGGCGGTTGCATTTATGCCCCGTATTCAACAAGAACTTGAGCGTATGTGCGCATGCACCAACGGGAGCTATATATAGGCTTATGGAAATGACTGATTCAATTATAAAATGGTCTGGTTAACACAAAAATACATCAATGCAAGTCAGACATTCCATCAATTTTTACTGTTTAGCGTGCAATTTATTGATTCTGACAATAAAATGTATACACCTTCATACTCATTTCACTAAAATGCTTTCTTTTTTCTTTTTTTTTAATATTATTGAGCTACATATAGAACGTTGTCATATTCCTATGACAGGTCAATGAGGTTTATAAGGTCAATTCAAACATCTCTGATTTTGTGGATTTGTCTGTTAAATCACTTTCTTCCTACAGGCTGAGCCACATCACTTACAACAGTAGACTGTCACTTTCAGACAAGAAAAACTTTGATGATGACTACAAGCTGGCGAAGGTACAGGTTGCTGTGGTGACAGGTTTTAGCGAGTGCACATGTATCAAAGCCTAGTGCCAGGCATGTTAAGTGGTGACAACCGGAAAGGCAACACCAGTCAGATTAGCTTACATTGGCAGACCAATTCACATGGTTATATTTCTTTGGGCTTCCCGTACACTGACAAAGGCCACTGTCAGGTAAGAGATAGTTCATACAGGAAAATCAGCCATCCACTTTGTCAAAGTTTTTTATTTAAAGCACAACTAAACTTTGGTAGAACTTTGGGTTGTGTAGTTACCTGGCCATGACATGGTGGCATTTGTTAGGTGCTCGATGCTCCCCTGCAGTGATGAAAATGACACTTCTAGCACATATACGAACACGAAAGAAGGAGATTCTGTCGATACAAATGAGAACTGGTTATTGTTTGTATTGACAGAATACGCTTTGGTCGCGTTTGTATACGTGCTAAAAGTGTCATTTTGAGACCGTTTTGGCTGCCCTATAGAAGTGAATGGAGAGCAACAAACAACTCTCCATTGATAAACAACAACATCCAAGAGCAGTGCTGTTCCTGCACTACAGGTAAGATTAATGATCTAACCTAGTTATCATTTGCATTATGAATATAGCGTTAAACCTCCCAAAGACAGTGACCTGAAGCTGTCATGTTATGCCAGGATGAGCGACTGAATAAAAACTAACGTAGCTAACGTTAACGCCAGCTAGATATAAATAACAAAAGTTGGCTATTGTTGAGATCACATCAGATATGGTGGTAATGATAGATGGCTTTACTGGTAGCTCTAAGACCGGCATCTTAACATTACAGCTGTGCGGTCTCAATAGCTGAAGCGTTAACGTTACGTTATTAACACTGGAATATGTAATGTACATAGCTAAATTAGCACCAATGTATTTGTTGCTGTTTTTTTTTAACAATGTTCAGTGAGCTACTGCAATCTTTCCATTGGTTTCAATCAGTTTCAATGCACCTTGACCGAACCGCTTGACTGAGGTCAGCATCCATAGTACCAGTTGATTGGACAAGATATGATTGGACAATTTCTGGTTTGGGGAGGAGCCTCGTGAAAACACCTTCCATTCACTACCACTAGATAGAAATGTCAATCTGGGAAATATACCATTATTGTAGCTGTCTTGGATTTATAAACAAGCACAAATACAAAAAGAAGCAATTATGGTATAATGTTCTGTTAATAAATCTAGTTAAACACCTAGTTTGAGTTGGCTTGCTAGATAAGTAGCTTTAAGCAAACATTATTGTATACAAATGCAACTTGGAAAGTCAAAAGGATAGATTGGTAGCTAGATAGATACCTTGCAGCAAGAATTATGGTTATTTATTAACTTTAGGTGTCTTGCTTAGCACACCAAGTAACTACCTTTCAATGACCACTATTACATTACATTACAGCTGAATTTTAAGATTAATTTACAAACAATTTGTCCATTGCCTTAGACATGTTTCACTAACATCCCTGATAATTAATTGATTAATTTTATATTAGTAGATCATACAGTGTAGTTTTCCTTTGCATTTATTATTCTCAGAATTTTATTTTCGTTTCTTTTGTTTACTCCGTTTATATCCTCTATCCTCTTGTCTTCATAATAGACCCCCCTCACCCAGGCAGGCAGGCACACACACATACATTCCACTCACGCCCACACCTATGGAAGAACACTTCCCCACCCATCTACACACAGACATGCCCAGACACAATAACCTTTCATACAACAAATTTCCACATCCTGCCATCATGAACTCACTTAAAATTTTAACCTGGAACATCCGTGGAATTGGTTCACAGGCAAAAAAACTTAAGTTACTCAACCACTTAAACAAATTACAAGCAGATATATGCCTTTTACAAGAAACTCATACAAACTCATACATCTGACTATCATAAATTAAAAACACCACAATTTAATCAAATCTTCTCCGCCCATTTCAACTCCAGGCAAAGAAGAGTAGCCATATTAATACACAAAAAGATACAATTTATTCATAACAACACCATCACAGATCCTGAAGGACGATTTATTATAATAAATATCACAATACACAACAGCCCAATCACCATTGCATGTATCTACGGCCTGAATAATGATGACTCTTCCTTTTTCCACACCTTTTTCACTTCTCTCTCTAATCTGTCTGACTCCCCAATAATAATAGGAGGAGATTGCAATACAGTCATAAACCCATAATTAGACAGGTCTAACAACTCAAACATTACACGTAACTGCCAATCCACAGAAACAATTAAACAGTTCATGAGTGATTTTGGTCTTGGTGATGGTTGGCGATTAAAAGACCCGGCCGCTAGAGAATTTTCATTCTTCTCACCGGATCATCACTCCAATTCTCGCATTGACTTCTTTTTAACCAGTAACTCAATTATTTCCCAAATCTCAGACATACTAATACACCCCGCTGCCATTAGCGATCATGCTTCCGTCTCCCTCACTTGGAATATCAACCATTCTCGCAAACCATCCAACAGATGGCGATTTAATACATCCTTACTTGATGACTCAGACTTTGATAATTATATTAAAAGAGAGTGGGCTTTCTTCCTTGAAACAAATGATTCACTGGAAATGGCACCATCACTACTTTGGGAAACAGGGAAAGCAGTATTAAGAGGAAAAATCATATCATATTCCACACACAAAAAAAGGAAAGACAATGAACAGGATGTGTACTTAGAACAAAAAATGAAAGAACTAGAGAACATCAACACAAATAATCCCACAGCACAAATCCAGAACAATTTATGTAAATACAAGTTACAACTGAATGAACACACAAATAGAAAAACTCAATTCCTCATACACAGACTCAGACTCTTTTGAATACAGTAATAAATCTGGAAAATACCTGGCCAACCAAATCAAGCGAAACAAAGAAAAAAAAAACAATGACAACAATTATGAACTCAGCGGGAAAGATTGTGCAGACACCTGAGAAAATAAATAAGACCTTCCAAGATTTTTATACTAACCTATACTCATCAAAATATAAACCAAGCCAAAAAGACATTGACACATTCCTAAACAATATTGATTTACCACAACTTACTGAAGACCAAGCAAATGCACTTGAAATACCGTATACAATAACAGAATTCTACAATGCACTCAAACTCATGCCAAAGAATAAATCACCAGGACCTGATGGCTTCCCCGCTGAGTTCTATAAACACTTTTGGAATATTCTAGCTCCCGTTTTCAACAGATTAACAGATTAACAGCTGAAATTAAACAAACATGCAGACTTCCCATAGACATGAACACTGCTACAATCTCTCTTTTACTAAAACCCGACAAAGACCTCACCTCCCCATCAAGCTATCGCCCCCTATCTCTAATCAATACAGACATGAAAATCATTAGCAAAGCCCTAGCTTCACGAATCGAAAGAGTTACTCCATCTATAATCCACTCAGATCAAACTGATTTTATTAAAGGGAGACACTCATCTAACAACCTTTGCAGACTATTTAACTTAATCCATTATACATCTCACACAAACTCACCAACAGCCATAGCCTCATCGGATGCAGAAAAGGCATTTGATAAAGTAAATTGAAAAATTTTCTACACTAAAGAAAATTGGTTTCGGTGAATCATTTATCCACTGGGTGAGGGTTTTCACCAATGGCCACGATCACCACCAATGGACTAATATCACAACGCTTCACTTTGCACAGGGGTACTAGGCAAGGATGCCCACTCTCCCCATCTTTATTCGCCATCTTCATTGAACCACTTGCAGCAGCTATCCGTCAAGAAATAAACATCACAGGAATTCAAACAAAAAATATCCACCATAAAATCAGCCTTTATGCAGATGACATTATACATTATTTACAAAATCCTTCATCTTCATTACCCGAAACTATCCACCTCATAAACACCTTCTCGAAGATCTCAGACTACACTATCAACTGGTCTAAATCCACCATTCTCCGTCTTAGCCCTAAAACTGGGATGTGGCAGTCCAGACACCACCTTTATCTCTGTGCACTGATAATATCACCTATTTAGGAGTCAACTTTTCCCCTAGGCTGTCAGAGTTAGTCAATCTCAACTTCAACCCACTTCTCAACAGTAGAGGACAACCTTCAACGTTGGATAAATCTACCAATATCCCTCATAGGCAGAATTGTTATAATCAAAATGACCATACACCCCATAATAAACTACCTATTCTCAATGATCCCCATCGAGCCCCCACCATCCTGGTTCAAATCCCTAGACTCCATCATCTCAAAATTCTACTGTAAAAACAAGACACCTAGAGTCAAACTAGCCACTTTACAAAAATCCAAAACCCAAGGAGGTCTGCAAGCACCACATTTTCTTCATAATTGTATTGCCCACCAAATCCAATACATTCACAAATGGACCAATCCCAATCAATCCGACAGCTCCTGGACAGACATAGAACAAACTTTATGTAAATAAATCCATATTTTAGACTTACCATCCATTAGGCCGCTCTATTGCACACCATCCTTGTTTCAAAAACACTACCATAGCTACAACCCTGACAGCCTGGTGGAAATTTCATCAAATAACAAACACCACACTTTCACCTACCAAACACACTCCCATCTGGAACAATCCTGACTTCTTAATGAACAAAAAACCACTAAACTTTTCGTAAAGGCATCAGACAGCTCAAACATATTTTCCATGATAGCACTTTGGTCTCATTCCCTCACTTGGTCCAGAAGTACGGCATTGGGAAGAATCACTTTTTAGAATTTCTCCAGATCAAATCCTCTATTCAATCCAAAATGAACATTAAATCATTTAATTTAGATCTTCCCCCACTAACCTTAAACCTGATCAACATCACTACATAAAAAAAAATACTATCCAAAATCTACAAGATAATTTCCACATCCGACCTAACAATATCCATCCCTTTAGAATAATGGGAACAAGACCTGCAGATCATCCCTGATGCTGACTTCTGGACATCTCCATATCTACCAACACAAACAACTCATACAATATAAGATTATTCATAGAGTACACTACACGGGGAAAAGGATGTTTAAAATGGGTTTTATAGATTCTGAGATTTGTCCACACTGCACACAAAATACCACAGACAGCTATATGCATGCCACATGGGACTGTACACCAATTAAACAATTCTGGTGGGACATCACTGACAATCTCTCTTTTTTTTTTGGCTGCCACATCCCACTATCCCCTCCACTCTGCTTACTAAGAGACATATCCAACATCCACATAAACAACATCTACAGTAGATTACTTTCCGTAGGCCTAATCATCGCCAAGAAAACCATCCTCATGAACTGGAAATCAAGAGAAAAAATCTATATTACACTTACCTACTAATCGAATACATATCATTGGGAAAATTATCTGCCGCTATCAAAAAACAAACCGCAGATTTTAACACAATCTGGAGTCCATTCATCAAGAGCATTGTAGCTACATAATTAATTCATATTATTATTATTGATTTTATTTTGTTCATTTATTTCTATTTTTATTTTATTTCTCCCCTCTTCTTTTTCTCTACCTTCGGTCAATACTGTCTCCCCCTTTCGCTTTCTCTCCCCTCTACATCTTTCACACAGAAAGAAGAAAAACAAAAGAAAACACACAAAAAAAAACACACGTAAACACATACACATACCCACACACATATATAAACATAACTTTTTGCACACACACACACACACACACACACACACGCATATCATTATCCCACACTCCTCTCGTCGCCTTACTCCACGATTTTATCAACCCTACTTCAACCCATAAACTTCTCCAGTAATTATCATAAATGTTGACAACCCAAAGCCTTGCTTGTTCGTCTGTCTCGTTCTTATGTACCCATTTTTTCCTTTGTTAGTCCCTATTAGTTTAGTTTATTCATTGTTTTGTCTTTTTGTTATTTCCCTCCCTCAAAGAGGTGCCGTTATGATATAGCATTGAAGTTATAACAATTGTAAATAAATAAGAAAGTTGTCTTCCGAAGAGGGGGGGTGGTGGTGGGCCATAAAAAAATAAAAATAAAATAAAATAATTCTCGGAAAATGGCCATGTACACGAATACATACAATTCAAACTGTGCAGTCATTCATAAAGCTTTTTGATCACTGAAATTAAGTGAAGGTTGCACAAGACACAGAGTACTTGCCCAAAGTTCTGAACCTTATGTTTTATAAAGTTATAGAGCTATTATCTTTCCCGATCAATGTGTTTCTTTAAAAAATAGTCTTTCCCTTCATGAATAAGTGCTGCTGTAGAAGCAGTTTTTTTTTTAAACAACCTTGATGACCCATTTACCAAGATTAAAGCCTTAGAACATACCACGCTGCTATGTTGTAGTATCACAGATTTTTTTATTATTTATAAAACATGGAAAAATTGTATCATGAAAAAAAGAATTCTGAACTCCAGCCAATTGGGACAGTCACTCGTAAGAATGTCCCATTCTCCCACTGGGCAACAGATAGTTTAACATAGATTTTCTAAGAATAACCACCTAACCACCATTATTATCTTTCAAGTGTGATACTGTGTAGTTTCACAGTTGCTGCATGGACATCCTGCACTGCCAATGAAAATGGGTCATTGTAATATCTTTTAACAAATCTAATAAAGGTGGAATGACCCACTCACAGCAGTCTCTGCATTAATGTGCTCTTGGGGCTGTCTTCAGAAAGCTATCTTAAGACTAAGCATGCCGATGGGATAAGGGTACCCTTGTCACCACCTCCAAAATCCATCCATCAGTCTCTTGGATACATCCTGACCATGAGAACACACACCCTAGCTGATCGGTAAGGTTGATCAGCAGAGATGTTCTCTCGTTCCTGAGTGTGTGTGCTGAAGAGAGGGAGGGAAAAAATGAGCGGGCAGACGCCCAAAACCGCGCTGGCAGCTTGCATCTCTGACAATCATGTACAATCAGAGCCTGTAATTATCTTTAATCACCACTATAAAAAAGGGACTTTGTTCAGCTGGAAAGACTGTTACTTCGCTATGATTTATTTTTACCGTAGTTGCCCTGAGTGTACCGCCATTGCTCATCTTTCACAAAAATTTGTATCTGTAAACATTTGCTCCATAAAAACTTTGATGAACCATTGCTCAGAGCAAACAACATGAAACAGCTTGCAGCTTAGGAAAATGCAACAACCAGTCATTTTCCACAGTTTGCACAGTTTCCCGGAGGTGTGTTTCGTGTTTTCTTAATAGGTTGTTTTCTCCACTTGTGTTGCATGATAAGAAACTGGTCCCTCCTTCCATAATTTCTCACAAACAGAGAAGGCTTTGCTGGTTGCAGAGGCAGGACGTCACGCCCTACGAAAACTCCAATGCAAGGGCAGTTTTTTTCTTAGATAGCACACTACCCCATATAAATATGCCAATTGGGCTGAAACATAATGCCTTCAGCCCAGCAAGCAACAGAAAGCAGGCCTTGTGTTTGTGGCCAAAAACGCTGTAATTTAAAGATCGACCGACAAGTTAAAATGGAAGTGGTGAAGGGCGGGGCTCCTGAAACAAGAGACCCAACCACTGCTCCACCCCATGGGTCCGCTTAGGGTTTTCCCCCATGCACACGGACCGTCTCTCTGCTACGTGTTCCTTCACATTCTCAGCTGAGATGAGGACAGACACATAAATTAGATATTGGTTCTGTAACACAGATCTGAAATAAATAATGTTTCTGACCAATTTTTTTTGCTTTTTTAAAAATTATTTTATTTTTTTTCTTGTGAGAAACAGCTTGACATACAAGAACTCATCCTTAGAACTATTCCTTTTGGAAGACAATTGAAGAAAATGGCTAGGAATTACTAGGCAATGGGAGATGCCAGTGGATCAGTTAGCAGATGGCCACCTATGTAAAGGCATGTTAAATAAAACAGCAGCATGAGGCAGTGTCTTTTCCTTTTCTTTACTGTATATGAAAAAAGAAGAATCCATTTCCAAGGTGTTAAAAGAGTGAGGAACATTCATTTAGTTTGACCTAAAATGTTCAGTTAAACTGCTGAACTTTTCTATTTGTCATTCTATGGTATTACATCAGATCTATTGTATTGTCTGCTGGTAAATGGAAACACTGTAATATAAAATAGGCAAATGGAAAACAGCCCTTGTGTTTCATGGACATGTAGAGGCACTAATCAGAAACAGATTAGAGAATGACTGCTTCTGAAGTTTAGACAAACATAAGGGAATTAAGACACCCAAGCGTGTAATGGGTAACGGGCGGCCCTGTCGAATTTAGAAACATGCCTCATTTGATTAGAGGCCACAGAATCTGTGGTTATGGGTGTACTGAGAAGTCCAAAATAAACCATATGCCAAGAGGGTGCTCGGCGAACAAGCTGGCACGGTTCCTTTACGGATACCATTAGATATATGTCATTTCACTCAAAGACATGGCGACTGCCTGCACGCATTTCAGAGGAAGCGGGTGTTAGAGTAGTGCGCTCCCTGCCAAAATGACGGAGGGCGCCGCTGCAGTAGAAGAGGCCGATATTATTAACGGCACTCCAGATCGAGGGGAAAAGAAAACAGTGGCATAAAAAATGCTTAAAAATGCTAAATGTTTTTTATCATAAACTTGTCTCATTTCGTATTTACTCTTGAAAGACAATAAAATATTCTGTATAAAAGTAAAATGCAGCAAATTATGGCGGACATTTTTATGAGGTGTTGAGTGAGAGCAAGCCTTGCATTACATTAAAATATGGGAAACTGGGAGGTTGCGTGAGATAAACTGCACAATCCTTAAATTCCCAGTGACACTATTATAATAGATGCCATGATGAGATAGCCGTGATTGATCATGAATGAATTGTCGACATCTTTACAGAAAACTGTCTCTTGTATACCTGGAGACCATAAATTAATGATCTGCAGGCAAAATGGTGCGTGTTTTTTTCCCCCCACTATCACAACAGTATTTTTTAAAAGCTGAAGATTACAAGGCAAAAAAAAAAAAACACTGTACGCAAAAGCTAAACATTACAGTCGTACCACTTGAAACATTAGAACTGTAATTTTCAGAACAAAAATAACTAAGCCATTCGAGTGACTTGTTTGCTCGCCTCTGATATTCTTAGATGTCCATACGTAGCATGCATCCATCAAAAAGATTATGACATGGAAAAAAAACTGCGTGTGTGTGGTTGTACTGACAGAAGGGAAGAGGGGAAAATGCAATACGTTCCTGTCAGGGAGCAGTTGTGCCCCTCTTTTTTATTCTCACCTCAAATGCAGCATGATGAACGTGCTCAGTTTCTGATATTATTGAGAAAAATGCGCAACTAAATAAATGGTTAGTTAATTGAATTAATTAAACTTGTGAATTAAATATGCCAAGGAGAAACCGTACTGCAGTTTCCCTAGTCTAGGTAACTGGAGCCATTTAAGGCAGTAGTTTCAGTCATAGTGACAACGGGGGGTATCTGGAGCCATTTTACGGCAGACAATTACT
This sequence comes from Ilyophis sp. 1 JC-2022, assembly GCA_022702515.1. NCBI lineage: Eukaryota > Metazoa > Chordata > Actinopteri > Anguilliformes > Synaphobranchidae > Ilyophis > Ilyophis sp. 1 JC-2022. The sequence goes on along the minus strand of CM040395.1, from coordinate 43,811,963 downwards.
GAGGACTCTCTCGTCTTCCCCCGGCGAATGTAAATTCATCAGTTTACAATTGGGATGACCTATAGGCTGGCATCCGAATGACAAAAAGCAGGGTCAGGTGAAAGGTTTAAAATGAGCACACCCTTGGCGCCATATCAAAGTTTTCAGTATCACTCCATGAGGACATGCAATTTACATAAAGTAAATTTATGAAGTTTATTAATAAAATTTGAGTTATGCAAAGGTGTAAATGAGACAGTGCCGATGGTCCTCTTTCTCGTTTTGTGTGTCAGGACCAATGGCAATGTTAGATTGAAATCCTGGTTCTAAAGGTGTGTGGTGTTGTGGCGTGTTTCGAGTTGCCTTATTTACTGTTCTGCCTCGGTGTTCCGGGCAACTTTGCTTTCCCTGCCTGCTAACTTTAGCCGGGAATGTAAAGCGAGTGTCTCCGTCATCCTCCGGACACACACCCTCCTCTTCACCCTGGGGCTGGGGGGTCTGGGGGTCAAATGAAACCCTGGTATTTAGGATATTTATTTTGGGATTTTGGACACGCATTTTTAACATCAGATTATCTTTGTTATGATTGCTAAATTTAAAGTGTGTCATTATTTAGGCATTATTTCTGTTGGAGGACTGTCAGAGCTCTGTAGAGTGTGGAGGTTGGAATAACTTTGGTCTGCCAAAGTTCTACACCTCTGCGCTGCTCTCCTTAGGTCAACAGACCACAAAAATGTTCTGGTCAGAAGTGGAGATTTACAATTTGCCATGGATCTGCTTTTACAGCCCTCCATTCATTTTTATATATTTGTTAGAAATGTGGTCCTGATGTGGTTTATACATGGGCTTCATAAGTGTTATTGTGTCCTAATGGACTCTTTGTTGTTTTTGCATATATTTTTTACTTCAAAGTAATACTTGGATGTGACCCCGTATGCCCTAAACTGGCAGTCCTATTTCAGCTGAAATTCCAACTGAAATTGGTCATGGTAAAATTATCGTCCGAAAAACTAAATAAGAAAAAAAAGAACCATTTACCTTGTAAATTACCTTTTAATCTGTGTTTTTAATCTGAGCATCCATCAGCACAATATCCCAGCCTATAGCTTCTAGTTGTATCATACTTAAAATATAATGGTATTTGCTAAATGCTTTGATGGCCTTAAGTAACTGAATGGCAGCCAAGTTTGTAGAGAGGTCAGCTGACTATAGTGTCTGTAAGGGGAACATTATCCTCTGTTCACAATTTATTTTTGCAATGTTTTATTACTGTGTAATTACATAAAGCATGCACAATGTTACTGTATGGAAAGTAAGAAAAGGCTGTATACATCCTTCCTTTTTTGTCTTGTCATTTTATGAAAGGTTATAGACAAATTTGAGTATTTGGGGGTAAAGTAGGTGCCATGAATTTATTATTATTATTATTATTATTATTATTATTATTATTATTATTATTATTTGCGTCCTTAAAATAATATGAAATGGTTCCTAGAGGTTATATTTCTGTTGAATAATAGATAGACCTACAACTGAGATCAGTGAAGTCCTTAATATTAAAAGTGTGGCCACCTGGTCTTTTGAACTAAACCATCTGTGGAAAATGAAAAGTTCAAAGAAAAAGCCAATGGTAATGAGTCAGACCTGCATTGTGTTAAAAAATCTATTTCAGAACAAAATTATGGAACTTAAACACATGTTTTCAGCAACCTTCAAGAGATTGGCTAGAACAAAGAGCAGCCTACACAGGGGTACTCCAAGACCGGGGTTGAGAACTCCTTCTGCTCCGTACGTACTTGACATTGGCATATTAATAACAAAACATAAACCACGTTCCACGGAATCTGTTCCACGTTTATGTGTGCTATAAGTAACACATGCACATTAGTGGTAGTATTATTACAGAGCTGCATTACTGAAAATATATTACATTTTACCTGCCACAATAAACCATTTAATAATATAACTGAGGATATTCCTTTGGAATATGTGTATACTCTCCATAACTTGTGTGGACAGGGGGCTTTATCTGTAATATTTGTATGTGTGAAATTTACATACTAAAAAGTAATTGTACTGTTTGCCCAAAGGTGTATATATACGTTCCAATAAATACATTTTGGTGAAAATCTTGGGATGTTGATGTAAATCTGACATTGGATCTCACACATCTATACACAGACATGCTGTACACACAAACGCATTCACACATACAGCATGTATACACTCAGTACAATGCTGTTTTGCAAAGTGTCAGAAATCAGGAGTCCAGAGAGTGGGCTCGTCAAAAAAAAAAAGTGGTCACTTACTCTCACAAAGCCTCCGCCTCAGCTTCCCCCGGATCCTGTCTATGGCGTTGAAGTCAGACACGTGGAAGACATGGGCGTTTTTTGGCTCGGCGGCGATCTCCTCCAGCTCCACCTTGAGGGCCTCCCCGATGCCCACGGCGAACAACCTAATCCCGGCCCGGTGGGCCTCCCTGGACGGCTCCAGCACGTAATCCTGGCTCCTGCCGTCTGTCAGCAAGATGGCCACCCTCTGGATGCCTCGGGCTGTCGGCCTGGCCCCGGTCAGCTCCGTGTAGATGTTTTTGGTGGTGTAGCTGATGGCATCTCCGGTCATGGTGTTGCCGCCCAGGTAGCGGATGTTCCTGGCCGCCCTCTTGACCTCCTCCAGTGTCTTGTACCTCCCAAGGTTGAACTCAGTGGTGGGCCTGTCACTGTAGCGGACCACGGCGACGCGTGTCTTTTCTGGCCCGACGTCAAATGATTCTACGAGGTTGGCTACCCACTGTCTGATCTTCTCAAAGTTGTCCTTGCCCACGCTGGACGAGGTGTCCAAAATGAACACCAGGTCATAATGGACATTTTTACAGCCTAAATGGAAAATATATATAAAAACATATATTAGAGATACAGTGTAAATGCAACTACAAAAATATTGAATTTACAAGCATCTTTTCAACTTGTGGAACGACTTTTCCTTCCAGTTATTTGTCCGTATTCCCCAATTTGGAATGCCGAAATGTGTTTCTATATCTGCCCTATCAATGAAATGTTCTTGTATCATGTGTGCACAGATTGCATGTCTTTCAATGTAGTCCCCTCCCCATTGAATTATGCTGTTATTGTGCTGAAAAACTACAGGAACTGGTGACAGTGTAACATTATGGTGAGCGAACTGGGCTTGCAACTCCAAGGTCAGGTTTGGTTTCCAGTTAGAACACTGCTGTTATACCATTGAGCAAGGTACACAACAGGAAGTATCCAGCTTTAAAATTGATTCATTGTAAAAAGAATATTCTGTGCAAGTCCGTAAGAGTGTGACAATCGGAGGTATAACTCTCTTAAATGCATAAACTTTAAAAATAAATTAAAAATGTGGACTTCTTGAAAAGTATAACAATAAATTTTACGACAATGTATTTTTGAGAAAATATTGCTTTAACTGCCCATATAAGTGTCGCAATATGAATTTTATTTTATTTTGCAGACAGTTTGCAATCTTCTCTTGAATATTTGTCCTCCATTGATCTGCACCTTGTTAATTGGAGGTGCATCTTCTAATTTACAAATATATGTGGAAATTAAATATGTACAGTATATCAGTAAATATGTACCCAGATAAGCCACCCAGAAGCCTCATAAGCAGTAGTTATAATGTCTTATAGCCATACCTGCTCTCTGTGCATCCACTCTTTCTCCAGAAAGTGTCAGTGTGAGTATGATCAGGATCTGAGAAATCCTAAATCCAATTCGCAAAACCATCTCTGCCCCGATTAAACTGCTTCCTGGCAGAGGTAGGAGTGACCATCAAGGTTTTCTCCTGTGAAAACAGCAGCAGATTGTTAATGTCAAAACTCTGCACGAACAAACAAACCCTCTTTAATCAGGTTTTTACATTCAAAACACATTCAAAACCAAGACTTCCTGTTAGCACCATGGTTTCCCGCAGAGGTAATATGGTTTTGGGTTTTAAATTCACAAAATAAAATAACTGTAATTAATATTATTTTTCTCCACAAGTGTCAGTGTTAGGCTACATTTCAGAATGGGCCAAAAATGTCATTCTAAGATCCCTCAAGGATCCACTTCCTTCACATGGTTAAAAAAAAGAAAGAACATTTTACGCTTATAGATTTGACCCCTATATGAGTGTTTCATTTCCTTAGAAGTTAATCCAGCGGTAGCATATTTTGGAAAAAGAAGACTGCCTAGAGATGATCAACAGTGTCATCCAACACGATAATACATGTTGGACAACATATCAACCCCAATTTTTGGCACTTGCTGTTCCACATTCGACACGCAAGTTCCTGTGTGTGCATCATCACACGGCACCAATGGAAAACAGCATACAGAGGAGCAAATACAGAAGTACATTGAATGGATATTGCTACAAAAATGCCAGCGAGAAAAGGTATCTATGGATTTTTTTTACGTGAAAAAGTTGCATATTCACTTTTTTTTTTACGTGAAAAAGTTGCATATTCACAGCTTTCAACCCCTTTCGCGTATGTATCTTAACCCATAAATGTTCTGGAAATTTTGTCTGCATCATGGGCGAACAGGATTTTCATTGTATCTTCGCTTGACAATTTAATTTTTGGTGTATTTCTTGCCCGTACTATACAATCTCTGCCTCAACGGAGGGGAGTGGGCAAGATTTAAAAGGGAGGAGGGGACTTTTTTGATTATAAACACAGGACCGCAGCAAGGCTAAAGATCCTGCATTGTGCACCTTTAAGGCCGAACATTTTACAGTGGCGATATCAGCGGTAATAATATTTCCTTACTCGCCCCTACACAAGCCTTTATTCTTTTCAACGCGTCTCTTCAGGAGGCATACGAGAAGGGCCCAACGAGTGCTCTTAAAGCCTGCTGCTCTGAAACCTAACACAGTTGATGCCGGGTCAATGGTCTATAAGTGGTTTATGTGTCATAGTTTGACGTAAAGCTTAAAATGCCTTCGTTTAGGGCAGCATAACTCCTCCCAGGTCCTGGAGGTCCACTGCGTACGCTGACTTTTCCTCCGGCCGGTACTTACTGCCGAGGCACCTGAGTGTAATTATAGCCCTGATTGAACGAATTCAACTCCCATCTCCAGGTCTGAGTGTGTTCGTGGTTTAAAGTCAGCTGGAGATAAAGAACTGCGTAAATGGTCCGTCTAGGGCTTGAGCTGAGTGGCCGGATGACCCCTTGCAGCAACACTGCTGTGAACTCAACAGGAAAAATTGGTCAGTATTAAAATGGCCATCATTCCCCACTGTAATTTCCCAAAGAAGGTTTAGCTGTAAAAGCCGTTATGAAAAATGTCTTCATGTCTGTATTGTCATCACAAGGTAAGGGGAGTTGTTTGAGAAAGGGACGAATTTAATATGGCTTTGGTATACAAAATATTGGCGATGTGGCGTCTGCTACTCCTCTGCCTTAAACTATGGGCTTCTTCATTCAACCAAACCGACCATCAATTCACAAACTGTCTCCCAGTAATGTGTCTACATATTGTTTTCAAAATGTACTGTATACAATTCAAGTGTTTTGTGGTTCTTAAATTTCCAGCGTTTTTTGATTTTAAACAGGAAGCAACGGTAAATCTGCACATGGTGACTGAGAGGAGGATAAAAATTTCCAAGATGCTGTTCTACTGTAGCTGAAGTCAGTGGCTTGGCAAACTGACATGGACCACTTTCTCAAGATCACGGCAGTGTGATCCTTATAATCACTTTCATAGATCTATACGGAACGCAGTTAAAAGGATCATCACCTTAATAGGAGGATTAAATAAAAAGCTTTGCTTGAATGATAATCGAAAAACAAATGAGTGGAAATGCTTATTGTTGTGTTATGATGTATTGGGGGCGAGCTAATGAGGCGAAGCACAACTGCTTATTGAAAATTATAATTCCTGAGCTGCATTAGTGCTAAAATGTCAGCCTAATCAGCTTGTTATCCAAATGTAAATTAGTTCATATTTTTAAAACTTATGTACGTGCCATAGCCTTTGGTGACTGCTTGGTTTCCTCTCTTCCCCTCCTCCAATGTAGAAAGAGCTTGCATCCAAGCCCTAATCCGTTATCGGTATTTTCTCATTTCTCAAAATGTGGATTCAGAGATGGATCAGCGCGCTCCCTCAGGGGTAGGCTAAAAAGTACCTGAAATGCCTCAAGCTGTGTTCTCGTCCCTGCCTGAAGGGGCGGAGCAACAGCGGCAGGGGGAATATAGACATAGCATAGATTTCTGCTTCGCTTTTCTTTATGGGCGGGGCTTCCTAAAAGGTCTTTATTTAATGCACGCGAAGCTCACTTGCTGAATTAGAATGGCATCTGTACAAGGCATACAGTGGGAGCGTGCTGAATTTATATAGTTGAGTCTTTAATTCTCAACAGAAACAGGGGATAATGGTTTGTCAAAGTTGAATGAATTTTCAGGGAATACAGACATGGGTAGTAATTTTTTTTTTTCATTTTGGATTTTGTTACCACTTTACATTTGTGATAGCCATCTGGACAATATCCAGGCATTCTGTTGGTGAAAAACCAAAGTAGAGCCTTGTTGTACAGAACTATAATCATAGAAACCGAATATTTTCTTGAATTTTACACTTGAGATTTTTGCACAAAGAAAGGTCTTGTAATTTGGATACATTGGTGGAGTAAAAACTATTAAAGTTACATTTTTAAATGAAATCAAAGAGGTTTTCACACAAAATAACTGATACCTAACCGATAAGCAAAACCAATGCGTACAACTAATTGTGTAGACTCCAAATAAATAATCCATATGAATACCTGTGTGGATAGGGTTTGTGGTAGTCTCATTGACACAGTAGGGCCCTGAATCTATTTGTTAACATACTTTCTGTAAGCCTTGTAGTCCATGTGTCTTAAAACTAAAGTATTCAGACCTATTCATTTACCTAGAAAGATGGGAGCAGAGAAAAAAGAGTATACCAACTGGGAGAGAGGTACCGATCCTAACCTCACAGCCCCTTCCTTGTACTGACTGAAAACAAGATTCATCTGATTACCAGGGTGAGTTTCCGAACAGCGTCAATGTCCCTCGTGTCAGGTTAATGGTCATTTAAAGACTAAGGTTAACAGTACAGTAGTGGGCCATAGCGGGTCATAATTAATCGCTTTTGGCACTTACTGTAACTTTGGAGCTCGATTTTGACCTTTCCTACGCTAATACCTAGTAATGGTGCATTCAAAGTGGTCTTAATTGTTCCCTCTTCCAGTGTGTAAGACCATGTTAACAGGCCTTTAATTGCCATTTGTGTGAAAGAAACTCGTCAAATTTGGAAAGAAGAGCCCTTGAATCAAACAAAAATCATAGATAACTATTTCCTGACTGGCATAAACGTTTATCTTTGCCACCTTGGCCAACAGATATTATAGGGAGTATCTCACTGTGCAAGTATGCGTTTATCATTATTTTGACACCATTGTCCTAATGCTATCAGACAGGATAGCTCATGGCATGACGATATTCAAATGCAAGCAAGATTATGCCAGCCTTAGCCAACCTGCGTGGCAATGGCAGAGGTGGATGTCACAATAATAATCAACCCTGCACCAAATCGCATTTTCAGTGGAAATCCAAGTCCCCTGGAACCAATTCTCATAATAGAGACAAAAACATGCAATTGTAACTTAGTCAGCAACCACTTCCTTAGCCCAGGTCCCTGGACACTGTCCACTGTAGCAACCAGGTGGCTTTCCAAGCTCTTGCTGGATGTGGGATCGCACCTTAATGTTTCTTCCAGAGCCGCTTCACTCCATCATCCCTCCAAATGTAAAGAGCAGGCCTTTTTCCGAAAGCTTGGGCAATAAACGCCCCAGGATGAGAACACAGAGCACCAGACCAATCCTCTAAACAGCATGTGTGCAGCACAGGGCACTTTCACAAAGTAGCAGTTCACAACCGCAGAGAAAATAAGTCTGCTGGAGTTTTATTTAAACCGACAACAGCAGCAACAACAACAACAACAACATCAGAAACTACTAAAAAAACTAAAAAAACTACCGCCGTTACATCAGTAGATGAAGAACCTTATACACGTGCTGGAATGTTATTCTTACCTGGCATGCACTCCTACAGGGCTCCTCTCAGTCCGGTTTCCTTTGACACCAGCTGCCTGTATGTACCGTACACTTGTTACCCGACTCAACAGGACCGCAGCATCTCGCGTCAAAACATACCCTCCACCAACACCCTCTCAAGGAACAAAATAATTATCATTAATCCAGGGCAACAATCCAGTGTGCAGTGTCGTTAAAAACTGAGGTGAGGTGCTGCTACAACCTTTGGGTAGCTGGTTTGAGTGGGAGGAACTACAGTGAAAGTGTAGGGTTTCACTGGGTTGCTCACGGGTGGAAAAAAAAGAAGAAAAAAAAGAAGGAGGCTGACGGCTCCGTCCAATTATAGACCAACTTTCTGGGTATTTTTGTCCTTTTTACTGCGCCCATCCAAAGTGTTGCCCTCAAAGACAGGCTTCGGTTGTCGCAGCCGCCCTGGCTTGCCCACGCCGCTGCTTTCAACGCCGTGCTGGAGCTGCATGCCCTCTGACTGCTCCGTTGGCCAGGTCCACGGGCTCGTGCGCTCTCGGCCGGGTCAACCTTTTAGGCGCTGTCTCTCATTTTGTGTCTTAGTTCTCCAGTCAGATGGCATACATTATGTGTTCTTTTTCCATATCGCTAAACTTGTTCTAAGTGGTACATTTTTCATATTTATAATTGTTTACCTGGAGAATGATGATCCAGGCTCATACCAATGTCATGGGTCAACCCAGCCATTTCAGAAAATGTTATGGGAAAGGTCAATAATTGTGTTTTTATTAACTGAACAGTAATATTAATTTCATCTCATGGTGCCAATTCTGGAACATTGGCCTCGTTCTTTGGGGTTCTCCCAGTTGGACTTTTCACTGTAAGGTGAAAGTCTTCCTATGGAATGTTTTTGGAGGAATTGTTCTCAGACGCCTTTCTGTGCTAGATGATGTGCTTCGGGGTGCAGGATTGGCTTCCTTCTGCAAAGTGGTTACACAGGCCTCACCACACCCCCTACTGGCCCGAGAGAGCACCTACAACCATCAAACAAACTAAAGACAACTACCAAAGTCACTGTTAATCACACAGAGCCTCTGTAAAGGAGAAAGTCGCTGTTTTATGGAGTTCCAGGGTCCGTATTGTTGGCAGGGTACAGAGGGAAAATATTTCAAGCACTAGCCGTGAGGGCAGGGAATGGTTATCTTTGGCCAGGCTAACTATAGACTTGTGGAGCACCGATCAGAAGTGCGTGATGTTTTCAGGCAGATGCGTGACGTGACCAATAATCTCAGAGAGTTAAGACGTCTTCCGTATGTCGCGAGTGAACGGAGGAGTCCTGTAACCTGAGGTACTTTAGGCCATAAGAAGCTGGCCTGTAAAAGGAAAGCCAATAGAGGTGACACGTGCCGTACGGACAAGCTGTCCACTGCAGGACAAGATGCAGATTTAGTGACTGATGCTGAACTATGCGAGTTGCCAGTAGGATTTTTAACAAACCCCTAAAATGATTTCTATCCCTCCAACTGACTCCCATACAATTTTTCAAGGCTTACATAGTTCTCCCCATATCTCCATATCAACCTTTCTCAAAGGTCTCATTTTAAAATGTTCCTATCCATTGACTTCTGATGTTTTTTTTTTTTTTATAATGCGGAGAATGGGGAGAAATGTAGTTTATGGCAACCCTGGTTAGATCCAAGTCACACTTGGTCAAAACAGTACCTTTGCCCCCGAATGCTGATGCGCTTAAGTCTGAACAGCTTGGAACTTATTTACATGAACCTGAATGGATGCGTCGTCCTGGGGGAGCTCTTTTGGAAACAGGCAAAAGACAAGCTTAAATGGTCAAATGCGCTTTCTGCAGGCTTGGCAACGAGAGAAACCTTTCATGAGATTTGTGGAAGAGGAAGGTCTGGAAATTCAATTGCAGTGCAGCGAGGGATCATTCTAAGAGAGTTGTTACATCAATGTTACAAATCCAGACTGGACCAGTATGACCGCTGAAAAAGGAAAGACACCCGAGGGTTCTGAAATGAGCACGTAGCCTCCTGTCCAAGAACAAGCACTGGCGAAAAGTTTGTCTTTGTTTCTCCTGCTCTGTGTTCAACATAAAAAATTAAACAGCAAAACATCTCTGAAAATGACATGTTTTTTTTTTTGCTTTACTAGTGCAAGACGATTTGAAACGCTCCCGTCCAAGCACCAGAGTTGTGAAAGGTAATGCGTGGGTTTGCCGGGAGTGCATATTCAGTCAGCAATGTTGCACCAAAAATCTGGTTAATCAGTCATTACAGAGACCGATTCTAACCGCAACCTGTTTTGTATGCAGTTGCAACTCACATCCTCTCTGTCTATTATGAAGAAATCATCTATTCAAAAGTTAATAATGCCATAAGGTACATAAATCTATTGCCTTCATTCCTGGTAAGACCAGCCAAAGAATTTGAAAGCCAACAGAGGTTTTAACATCTTTATTCACTCTCATAGTTGATGTAAACATTTGTTTGTTGTTGTTTTTGTGGGAAACAGATGACATTTCACATTTGGCTCATTCGATGATGCTGTAATATACCGTATTATATAAATCAACAGTGTTTTCCGTTTTTGGCACAGCTTTGTATTTCCTGTGACATGTCAACATTGCATGTAGGCCTCTCTATGGAAGATGCATTTACCGCCGCTATGCAAATTTTTTACATTTCTCACTTTTCATATCCTGAAATAAACTATTTTCACACCTTGTCAGATACTCCACTCCCCTATTCATCCCAGCTATTTGAGAATAACATTACAATCTTTGTATGGCCTTTACAATGGTTACATATTATTATTGCACTTCTAAATCATGTTCTTTACATAGATTATCCAACTCATGAGGGAAAAATAGCTTGCCTTTTTCTCTAAGTATTATTTTTTTTTTCTTTCACACTGACAGTCAGAGAGCCGCATCTTGGATGTCGCTGACCGCCATTCTCCTGACGGGTTTACCTGAGAGCCCCGCGTTTCCCGTGTGATGCAGCAGCCTCGTGTGTCTCCTGGACGCCTTGTCCAGCATGCGGCTGGCCTCTCTCAGCACGTTCTCAGCCCGTTGGCCTTCTTTGTCGTCGCCAGCCGGGCCCTCTTTGCCCTCATCCGTGGATAATCTTTGCGTCGTTGACACGCTCGATTTACTCTGATCCCCGTCAAGCCCCTGAGCTCTCCTCAGCCTGAGCCGCCTCCTGCCGGCATCCTGAAATGTGCCGGGGTTCCCGCTGGTGTCCTCTCCGACACGTGTGGCCCGAGCCCCGGGGTCGGGATTGGGAGGGAGGACGGGCTTGCTCGGAAGCGCCGCCTGACCCCAGACCCCTTCCTGCCGGGCGCCCCCATCCGCTCGCAGGAGACCCGCGGGACGGACGCGGGTGACCGGGAGCCGCGCCCTCGCGGGTCTCGGGGCCTCCCTCTCGGCCGGCTCATGAAGGGGCCTGCGTGGGGAACGCTCGGGCGACCCGGCCTGCCCGCTCCTGGTGTTGGTCCTGACCCTCCTGGGGTGGGGCTCGTTCCCCAGGGCGTACAGCTTGCGCACGGCCGCCGTGGCCTCCTCCTGAATCCCCTCGATCTTCTGCCGCTGGGACTCCTTCACCTCCTTGGGGATCTCGAGCGGGGCCAGCTTCAGCGGGCGCCTGGGTGGGGGCAGGTTCTCACGTTCCCTCCGCATTGCGCCCTCCTGCGGCGGCGACATGGCCTCTGTAAGCTGAGCCACGGCATCCTCCCCACAGCCCGGTGACAGATGGGGGCCAGGTGCTCTTGAATCCCAGCCATTTTTATATGACGGTCGAAGGTTTTGGCCACTGAGGTTAGTCATCGTATTTTTACCCTGGGGGGTCGGTGGCTCCTCATGTCGGGCCATCCCCTAAAGAATAAAAAATCCCACTTCCTTATCATGGTAATATTGAAAACAAGTATAAAATGCAAAGATATCTACACTACCGGTCACAAGTTTTAGTACGTCCACAATTTCCAAGCCACCAGAGAAAAAAAAGAAATAAACCTTTTATTTTACAAAAGAAATATTATCTAAATGTTAAATTAATTAAAATAGCCACCTTTTGTAGTAAAACCGCTGAGTATATTTGTGCCATTGTTTCTACAATCATATGGTTCTGAAAGTTCACACCAACACTGCTGTACAAGTTCCCACAGATGTACTGCACTTGCAGACGTACAGGGTTGCTTCTCCTTGACCTTTCTGTCCAATTCGTCCCAAACTAGCTTGATTTTGTTGGAAAATGGAAATAATTTGTTCACCATTTTATTTAGCCAAAAAATATTTTACGAACTCCAAAACTTCATGTGAAGTAAAATATTATTTTTATTCACTTTTTACCTTGTGCCATTTGAGGTTATTTAAAGAAGTTAAACTGCTTAAATTACACTAAAAACAGAGTACTAAAACACAAGTAACAGTGTATTAAACCGGTAGTGTATATAATACTTACATAGATTTATATGCACATCCATCAGTCTGCCTGTATCTATAACTGTCATCTCTAGATATTCACATGTAAATAATGAACATAATACCTTTATATAGCCCATAACACATAATCTGTGATCGTCTGTGATGATAATATCTTCACAGAGCATTATTGTCTTGGCGCAGCTGGATCGAGATGAGCATTGTTAGTCAAACTTGCTTTCGCACTGGCCATGAATATAAGTCCTAAATTACATTTAAATGCCTTTTAGCATGTTTTACTATCGCTGATTTACGCAATAACATAATGTCACTGATTCACTACAAATGTACAGGTCATAGGGGGAAAACGTGATATGACCTGACCAATAAGCGGAAGATATGTTTTTAAATTGTGAAGCATTATAATTTTTCTATGATAAATAATACGAATTTATAACTGAAGAGATAATAAGATTGAAAAACTTGAGTTTAGATTACAAGAATACTGTTAGCTATAACTGTTGTTTCACAACATTCATCTGTGCTGCCAAATTGGTTTTGCTTGTGTCTTTTCTTGATATCCAAAGAGACCATTAACTACATTACACCACACATTCGACAGCTTCTTGGGCGTTAATTGCAGCGCTTCAGTGTGATTTGTTGCTTGCGCCCTTAATTTAATATCAATGTCTTTGCAGGATGTTATAACCATGCCATGGCAACACACATAATGGAAATGTATCCTCTACTTCACATTGTGATTATGATATGAAACTTTAATATTATGACTTATTACATTCATTCTCCTCACACGTATCTTTTTATTATGCCATGCAAGTTTATCCCCTGATATATTTAATCCACAAATTTTCTTATCATTTAGGAAGGTACGTTTTTGACAGATTATATAATTTATCATTGGCTGGCTTCCCAAAGTAACAAAGTTAAATTTAAGACCTCTAAACTGCAACCCATCTTCAACTAAATGTGGTAATTAATAAACATATTTTGGAATGTGCACACATTTGCATTCCAACAAAAGAGGAAGAAAAAAAAACGTACTTACAAGCTTAGTTAATATCTCTCGCTTCTGTTTTTGCCTAATCATTTTCCTGCAAACACAGCAAACTGTATGGACTCTGTATCGTCCCTAGAGTGGCCTGATGTTGATACCAGTTGGGTTTCAGAGCGTAACATTTCTACAGGAGAGGCTTAGCTGCAATGTTGTAAGATAATTAGAGATTAGGGTCAGTGTGCACGCTGTGTGATCTCTGTGTTAAAGCCAATTCAGGATATAGCACAAAGTCTATATTTTACTATATAAGCACACATCTTCAAAATCAGTCCCTTAACATTTCTTAACAATAATTATAATAATCATAAATCCTAGGGTATACGATAAACCACTTATAATGGACGCAAAAGAAAACACTTTTGGCTGCCACCACTGTATTCGTAGCTTTATTTTTCACCACTAGATGGGGACAAAGGCCATGACTACATTAAAAGATCTGAGACCTGAAACCGATGCTGTATTTTTCTGTGGTTAAACTGATTTTCAACAGGTTTCAGTAAAACCGCACATATGCATGTGGTGGTAAAAAGCTGGAGAAATGAAGAGGGAAAGCAGTGTTAACATTTTTTAAATTTAATTTATTCCTATTGTAATCGTGTAATCGTGTGTCCAGAGCTCTCCTCTGGCTTTGTTTCCAGACTCAGTTTAAGCATCGTAGACAGAAACATCCCTCAAGTAGAACTGTGAATACAAACTACTGCACTTAAACTAAGCTATTGGTCAAGGTTTGTGAAACTGGTTTCCGAAGGAATGGGGCTCAGTGGGAACAGTTCTTGTGTCCATGCAATATTTTGTTTGTCAGTCACCACTATCTATGTATTGCAGTTCTCCACCTTAAACCCGGGCCTCAGGCAAGCACAATTTATTCATGAAGATAAGCATTCTGGGCTTTGTGGAAATCCTTCCATATCCCATACATGATTTTTGGACTGGCTATTTTTTGTATATTTCTTATGTGTTGCTTTTTGACACGAGTTGGATGTTTTAAAACATTCCAGTACACACGGCTCAGAATGTCCTATCTAACCAGCGTGAGTATTATGACAGAGGCATACAATTTCAAAGAAAGATAAGGGTTATATATAGAATAAGGTGCGAGACACACACTTTTAGAAACATCTTGCCAGGGAATGTGCAGTTTCTTTCATGCTTCTGTGTTGATTTTCTACATTTCTTTAAAGACGATGACTCAAGATGCAGTGGTACTTGGTCAGCTGGTTGTCAGGATTGCCAGTCCCATGATTAGAGTGATTCGGGTGGAATGTGACCACTGCTCATGTTTTTCATTACATTATATTAATTTGGCAGACGGTTTTATCCAAAGCATACAATGAGTGTACACCTAAGGTCTTTGGAACAACTACACACAGGTCATATAAAGTACAGTTCGATCATAAAGTAGCAGCTATCCATAGACATGAACATCAAGTCTAGTTCACACAGTAAACAATGGTTAAGTCTTAAGGCTAAGTCTGTATGCTAATGGCTAAGTCTTAAGCGAACTGAGGTCCGATTACGAGAGACACCATAAACTACACCATTAAGATCAAGACACTAGTGCTACCATGAAAGTGCTAGAAAATCAAGATACGAGATACAAGTGCTACATGAAAGTGCTACTTGATTGGTGAGTCAGTCAAGGTAGAGTCTGAAGAGGTGTGTCTTCAGGCCACAATGGAAAACAAGCAGTGACTGAGCAACAGTTTAACCAGTGCTGCTGGCCAATCAGTTAAGCCACAATATTTTCTCCAAGCAGTTGTGTTCTATAGTCACGATATTGTGATTTCAATGTCCAGAGAAACTAGAAAAAAGAACGCTAAAAAAAATGTGGACACAGGCTCTATGACATCAACCATAAGTCATTTCACCATTTCACTCACTGTGCAAAAAGTCTACAATTTATCAGAGAGATTCTGATTGATCCAGTGACGTTAACTCGATGTGCCACGATGACTGTCACCATGATGATACGTGACCACAAAGCTGCATTGACTGAGCATTTTGATATAACTCTATAATCACGGCAATGACCATGCTTTCGGACCCCAATAGTGCCTGATTTTGCATTTCTTATTCAAGGAAATATTTTACTGTCAAACCAGACCGAAATTTTTACCGCAATTCAGATGACAGAGAGAGGTTCACTCAGATGCATTACATACCAGAATCCTGCCTGAATGGCACACTTGAAGTGGTTCCATCAGTTGAATAACATGGAAACAATAATAATAATGAACAATAAACATGATCACTGGTAATTTTGTATATGTAAAACTGTACGTGGCACAGAAACGTGTTGGTAGCCTACAAATGGACCGAGACGCGTTATACCCATGTCCCGATGTTGGTTTAGGTGGTCTGTTATTCCAGACGAATTTTAAAACATAGGCTAAATATAACTTCTAATATTTCCATCTAGAACCCCGTAAAAAAAAATTTGAAAAAAGCAAATCCGTGTAAAAGAATGTCAGTGTAAATTAGTCATTGTTACATTTTTTCCGACTCAAATCCGGAATTCTTTACCCGTATAGCAGTGTAAAGATGTTAGTCGCCCTCGGCACTTTATACCTTTCGTATTTTTGTCTATTATATGCCGCCCCCAGCATTGAGTGACCGAACAGCTGGGTCAGGCAGATTACAGGCACTTGATCAACAGAGCAAGGAGGCTGGGGTTTACCCTGTCAGCAGAGTCCCGCCTTAGGAAATGTTAGTGTCACAGTTGGCACGGATTCAATCAGCGATTGGTCACTGCACTCCAGATGAGGGCTTCAACTGGACATGCCGCGTAGGCCTCCCAATTGTGGTCCCATTTTCGATGAATTTCCTTCACGTTAAATTGCGCTGTAGATCTGTATGGGTTGAAATGGTCTGTGCTTGCTGTGCAGAACCCATTACACAGAGACAATAGTGCTTCTGTCTGATTGCATTTCTCTGAAGAGGACTGTGTAGAACAGCAAGCAGAGATTGGACCAGTGCTATTTAAATGGTTGAGTTATGAAGAGGGGGTTCCCTACTTTCTCACGGAATTGATTTCCCATGATGCGTCTGTAATGAAAGGGTGACGGACCTGTGGGTTTGTCTGAGGTGTGGCAGTCATGAGTATATTTTAAAACTAAATTCACTGTCTTAGTGTGCAATTCTCAGTCTTATAATGTACTTTATGTTAAGGTTCCTGATCAGAACTGGACCCAAATGCACGACTCAGAGACAGAACTCACAATAAGCTCACGAAAAGCGTTTATTAGCGACAGCAAACTCTTGTAGCAAGAAAGGGGAAGGGACTGAATCCTGGGTAGGGCAGAACCGGAGGGGAGAGCAGGAGAGAGAAGCGAGCAAGGAGCTGGATAGTGACTGAATCCTGGGTAGGGCATAGCAGGGGCAGAGCGGGATGCGGGAAGCAGGGAAGCGTGGCTTAGAACAGGCAGGAAGATGCAGGCTGGCGGGTACCAAATAGAAGGGCAAGATAAATCATTTATTCAGCAAGACAAGACAAGACAAGTAAGAGTTCCAAACTTGACATGACCGAGGTAACAATGAACAAGACTTAACGAACTGGCACAAGACAAAGAACAACGGGAGAATATATCGTGTGCTAAATGAGATAATGAGTGATTGCAGTGTGAGAATGTATGTGAGAGTGATTGAGCGGAAACACGGACGTGAGGAATGCGAACAGGGAAGGAATGTAATTGGCTGGGGAATTAGTGAGGGCGAAATGGGCAAACAAAAAGGAAAACCACGCCAAACCTGCACAACACGGAAGACAGACAGGGAAACGTAAAACATGACAAGAGACGTGAGGAAAAGGGAAAAACACGGAGCACAAACAGGGATGAGGACTGAGAGGGAACGGAGAGCGTAACACTTTAGGGCAGTCACTGAGATTTTGTGTTGATGGACAAGTAATCCGTAGCGAGAGATGCACAGATAGATGTAAAAGATGAAGTAATTTTCTCCACCCGTGAGTGATACCCCCTTCACCCCATAATTCCTAAGGACTCTAGTGTAGAGGTATGAAGTCTTGAGATATTTGCAATGGCTTACCCTGAATATCTAACGTTATTGCTAGCAACTAGGTCCATAAGCAGTGTCCGTTAGCCCAGTTCAACAAAGGTCCACTTCTGAAACGTTGTTAAAAATAAAAAGATATCCGTTTTATTTCTTGGTTTCAGGCTTACAAAACTGAGCTGGCTAATACACTTGTTCTAATTGCTAAACAAAGAAAAGATGAGTAATAGTAGTATTAGTTGAACTGTGTACTCAAGTTTATACTATTTAGAAAATAATTGTAGTAGAGATGATTTACCCAGTTCACTGTGAACTGCACTGTGTTCGTTACTAGGGATAGCTGATACTGTATGGGAAGAATGTGCTTTCTTATCTGTTCTGTAGTTACTTCGATGACCTTTCTATATGCACTTACTGTACGTCGCTTTGGATAAAAGCGTCTGCTAAATGACTGTAATGTAATGTATTAGTAGTAGGTAAGAAAACCGTTTGCTTCCACAGCTCTCAAGATCCAAAATAACTCTGACCTAAAAATCAACTCAACATTGCAACGTAGTAACCTGTTCTTAAAGAGGCAGTACATAATTTTTACCAATATGCACCAAATCACATAAACACGTGATTCTACTATGCTTTTAACATTTTAACTATTATATGAACTTCTAAATGAAATTATTTATCTTTTTAACACATGTTTTTAATCACATTGACTTTTAAACGCTATGAACTGTACTTTGGCCTCTACATACCCGGCCCCTAATTGCTTTCTATTCTAGAAACAATTACAACTTATCCTAAAACGTCTTTCTTCTAAGTAAAACTCAGATCAGTAACAGTCCTTCTCATATTGCTTCTTGGAGTAAGCAGAGTTTGGTTATCGGCCTCTCAAGTTCGTTCGTCTTTGTCTTGACTCGAACCTTGCGGACCCTTCCATGCTCATCCTCTATAGTCTTAACGATTCTTCCCATCAGCCATGATCCCCTGGGTGCCGATTCGTCGACGATCAAGACGACATCTCCTGGGATGAAGTTCCGTGATGGATGGTTCCATTTCTGTCTTTGCTGGAGTTGAGGCAGATACTCCTTAACCCAGCGCTTCCAGAATAGATCACTCATGTACTGGACTTGCCTCCATCTTTTTCGAGCGTAAGTATCCTCTCTCTGGAAGAGTCCTGGTGGTAAGTTGGGGTTAGTCTTGAGCAGCAACGAGTGCTGTGGAGTGAGAGCTTCCAGAGCATTAATATCATTGGAAGGCATAGTAATAGGCCTACTATTCAGAATGGCCTCACATTCGCAGAAAAACGTTTGAAGACCTTCCTCATCCAAGCTTTGTTCTTTCAGTGTAGCACCCATGATTTTCCTGATGGAGCGAATAATTCTCTCCCACACCCCTCCATGGTGGGATCCGGATGGTGGATTGAATATCCATTTGATTTAACGTTGGAGCAAGCTGTTCTCGATTTGTGAAGTATTCCACTCCTTTATAGCTTTTCTGAG
This sequence comes from Ilyophis sp. 1 JC-2022, assembly GCA_022702515.1. Lineage (NCBI taxonomy): Eukaryota > Metazoa > Chordata > Actinopteri > Anguilliformes > Synaphobranchidae > Ilyophis > Ilyophis sp. 1 JC-2022. Next base: position 43,792,920 of record CM040395.1, on the reverse strand, counting down.
CTCACGCTCAGCTCCGACAAAATTGGTCCCATTATCGGATCGCATTTCCTTTACTTGACCTCTTCTTGCAATGAAGCGACGCAGAGCGAGAATAAAGGAATCTGTTTCCAAAGACGTTGCCATTTCTATGTGGACCGCACGACTTGCAAGGCAGGTAAATATCACACCATACCTTTTTACAGATGATCTTCCACGTTTTATGTTGAATGGCCCAAATAGATCCACTCCGGTTCTAGTGAAGGGTGGTTCATCCGGCACGACTCTGTTTCTCGGCAAGTCCGCCATAATTTGTGTGCCTGATGCACCATGTTGTCTTCGACAGATCATCAAGACAGCATTTTTCTGATTGAAGAGGGAGCATCGATAATCCAGAATCTTTGACGTACGTAAGACAAGACATGATTACGTCCACTGTGTCCCAGCCGCTCATGTGCATCCTGAAGAATCAGATCAGCCACATGATGGTATTTAGGGAGGATCATCGGGTGCTTGGCTTCGGCTGGCATGGATGCTCGACTGAGCCTCCCTCCAACACGAAGGATTCCCTCTTGAAGTTGCGGATTCAGTCTGAAGGTTCGACTACTCTTCTTGATGGTGTCCTTTCTCCGAAGAGCGGAAATTTCCTCCTGGAAGCTCCCTTGCTGACAGTGGCTGATGATATCCAGCTCGGCTCGTCGCAGATCGTCCACAGTCAGGTAAGTCTGTTTGAGACTCTTTTTGTAGTTCAACATCTCCCTGTTCACCCGTTGTTGGTCACTGTACAATCCATTAATCTCCTTTCTCTTCCTTAACAGGTCCACCAGGGTTCCCTTGATTCGAGTGAGCCACGCCACCGCCTTCTTGAGATGCATCCATGAAGAGTAGTATTGGATTAGTTGTTGCATTGCATCAGTGCTTTCTTCTACTATTGTAGCATTAATGAGTATGCTTTTGTTACGACCGCTCGTTACAGTCGTGAACATAAAAGGAGACACGCCACAACAACTTCAAGGAATAACAAAATTTAATTTGAATAAAGAAGGTACTTACAAAAAGAAAGCATTGAGTGTGACAATGTATGCAGATGAGGAGTGTATGCAAGTGAGTGTATGTGTAAAGTGAAATCAGTAGCCAGGGTGTTGTAAGTGCAAAACAAAAGACAAACTAATGAGCAGTACTCTTGCAAACGTCTACGTCGCGGGGAAGGTTGAAGCTTCCTCCAGCCCCAGCTGAACCCGCCTTTATAGGGCTTCAGGCTCGGACAGGTGAAGTGAATTAAACAATTAGCCTCCCTCTGCACAGATCCTTCAGCTGCAGGAATAAAGAGACCCGGCAGCAGGCAAGCAAACAATAGGGAGGCGTCACATTCCCCCCCAGAAAAGGAGGAACCACCCAAAAAGGTCCTCCAAAATACAATTTAACTGAAACAAATAACAAAACACATACTCCCCTAACTCCACCAAGCTCTGCCTCCACATCTCCAGGACTCTCCTCCAACTCCTTTATTAATCCACCTCTGGCGCGCACAGAGGGGGAAAAAGAAAGAGCGGGAGAGGGAAAGAGAGACAGACAGACAAACATAGCAGCCTACACAGGCGCACGACTTAAGGCATCGGCCAACACGTTGGCAGTGCCTTTTATGTGTCGGATATTTAAGCCGTAACCTTGTAAAAATAAAGTCCAGCGCATGAGTCGCTGATTAGGGTTGTGCATCGTATTTAAAAAGGTTAACGGATTATGATCAGTATAAATAGTCAAAGGTCCAATAACAGAACCAACATACACTTCAAAATGCTGAAGCGCCCATATCAGTGCCAAAGCCTCTTGTTCAATTGTCGAGTAATTTATTTGATATTTATTAAACTTTCAAGAGAAAAAACTCACCGGATGGTCTACGCCGTGCTCATCTGATTGCATAAGAACGGCACCGGCACTGATCTGACTAGCATCGACGTAGAGAACAAAAGGTTTTTCAAATCGCGGAGCAGAAAGAATAGGTGCATTACACAGCAATGCCTTAGCTGCGACGAAAGCGTCCTGACAATCTTCTGACCAAACGAATGATACTTTGCCTCGCAATAAATTAGTTAACGGTGCCACGACTGTAGAAAAGTTCTTACAGAATCCCCTGTAATATCCAATCATCCCTAAAAATCTCATCAACTCCTTTTTGGATGTCGGTACGGGATAATCGTCAATAGCAACGACTTTCGCCCTGACAGGGCGAACTTGCCCCTGTCCGACCACCTTGCCCAGATACGTAACCGTCGCCCTGGCGAACTCACACTTCGCCAGATTGACGGTCAAAGCAGCATCGGCAAGGCGATCGAACAAAGCCCGGAGACGTGCTCAGCCCAGCTGTCACTAAACACGACCACATCATCCAGATATGCAGCACAGCCTGGCAGACCCGACAATACCGTATTCATCATACGTTGAAATGTCGCCGGAGCGTTTTTAAGACCGAAAACCATCACTTTGTATATATATAAACCGGTATGAGTAACAAATGCAGAAATCTCTTGAGCACGAGGGGACAAAGGCACCTGCCAAAAACCCTTAAGGAGATCCAACTTGCTCACATACACCGCACTTCCTACTTGATCGACACAATCCTCCATTCTAGGCAATGGGTGACAATCAGTTTTTGTAACAGCATTGACTTTGCGAAAGTCCGTACAAAAGCGAAAGGACCCGTCAGGTTTGTTAATTAACAAACAAGGTGAGGCCCATGATGAAGATGCTGGTTCAGCAATACCATTATTCACCATAAAATCAATTTCAGATTCGAGATATAAACGCTTAGGTGTAGGCACACGATAGAAGCGCTGTTTGATGGGGGCGGCCGTCCTCACATCAATATCGTGCTCTATTACATGCGTGCGCGTAGGAGTATCTGGAAAAAGACTAAGATGGGAATTAATTAAATGGGTCATATCGGCACGCTGTCCGACAGTTAAATAAGCAAGTTGGGATTCCAAAGTTTCTAGGAAAGCGGAATTTTTTAGTCTGCCCTGTAAAACGCACTCACCTGGCGCTGCAATGTCGTCACCCTCCCCATCCTGAGAAACGGCACCACCCACAGCGCCAGCAGAGAGCGTCCCATGCACAGTCACTGCAACACACTCAACTATATTTACATTTTTTTCCAATTCCTCAGAAGGGCACGAGTTAGGAGGCAAAGTATCAGACACAACATTTTCTGACCTGACTTCAGTGTGAGGAGTATAAAAAGGTTTAAGCAAATTTATGTGACACAACTGCAATTTCTTACGGCGGTCGGGAGTACGAATTAAATAGTTTCTCTCAGAAACACAACGATCAACAATATACGGTCCTGCAAATTTCGCTTGAAAAGGACTACCCACTATAGGCAACAAAGCCATCACTCGATCACCAGACTTAAAACTGCGGTTCTTAACATCACGGTTGAACAAACGTTGCATCTTCGTCTGAGCCTTACCGAGCACTTTCTGTGCCGCTGCATTAGCACGGTACAGGCGGAGGCGAAAATCGCTAATCCAATCCAATACGTTCTTTGGAGGAGTTTTTCCACTGATCCGCTAGCTAACACAGCTGTGGGACCACGAACTAAATGACCAAACACCAGTTCATTAGGGCTGAAACCCAGTGCTCTCTTGTGCTACTTCTCTTATCGCCAACAGCAACCAAGGCAAACCTTCCTCCCAATCGCGTCCCAACTCCGTGCAATAGGAACGCAACAGGGACTTTAATGTTTGGTGGAACCGCTCGAGAGCACCCTGACTCTGCGGATGATAAGCACTAGCTATATTGTGTCGAATCTTCAATTGATACAATGCCCGTGCAAACTGTTTCGACATAAAGTTTGATCCTTGATCAGATTGAATAATTTTTGGAACACCAAAGGTAGTCATAAAGGTAGTTATAACCTTCAATATGGATTTTGCCGTAATTGAACGTAGCGGGTACGCAGCAGGATATCGAGTCGCTTGACACATTAGAGTTAATAAATAAGAATGACCAGCACGAGAAACAGGCAGAGGACCAACACAGTCCACAATCAAATGCTGAAAAGGTTCGGTCACTACTGGGATAGGGTAGAGCGGAGCAGCAGGCACGGTCTGATTAGGCTTGCCGGTAAGCTGACATGTATAACAAGTTTGAATATAACGAGCCACATCTTTCTTTAAACCAGGCCAAAAGAAGCTGCGAAGAATACGATCGTAGGTCTTTCTAACCCCCATGTGTCCTGCAATTTCATTGTGCGAAAGCCGAATAACCGCTTCTCTAAACGCTGTGGGCACAACAATCTGAGAGACTTCTTCAACAAATTAACCTTTTTCATAAAACCACTTACGCTGCAACATTCCATCAGTAATAAAATAACGAGAGGTAGACTGACTAACTTGTTTAGACGCCTCGTCCGAGAGTACAGTGTCCGTTCGGTCCACAGAATTTTCACTCTCAGCACGAGCCCGCTCAAACAAACATACCAGAGAATCATCAGTCAATTGCTCTTTAATTAATTCCTCTCTCGAAACGTTCAACAAAGACATGGAGGAAGGATCAACCTCACTAACGAGATTTTCAACTTTGCCAGATCCCCCTTCTAATGTCTTAAAATCATCAATACCGGAGAGAAATGTCTCGCTCAGAGCATACCGAGAAAGATCTTTCTCTTCCTTTGGGAAAACATTTTCAGAACAGGCCTTACTTCGAGTCATCGAACGAGTTACCGCACATGAAGTAAACACTTCAGGGAATTCCAATTCCATCACATCCGGCTCCCCGGATGCGTATGGCTCGGAAGATACCACGGGTAGTGGACAAAATCCACGAACTTGTTGCCCGGCTAAATCATTTCCTAAAATTAGTGATATTCCCTCCATAGGAAATTCGGGGCAGACAGCCACCATAACTCGGCCACAGACAAAATCAGAACTGAGATTGATGTAATGACGGGGAACTGTTATGCGACCAGTAACACCACGGATAAGAACACTGTCTCCCGTAGATGACATACTTGAGAAAGGTAACACCGTAGCTAAAATCAAAGATTGCGAGGCGCCAGTGTCTCTTAAAATCTTAATAGAGACTTCAACCCCATCATCGCCTAGAGACACGGAGCCAGCTGTAGTAAACGAAGCATATTCAGAATTAGTTTCCACGTTTTCTTTTCCCAAAAACAGGATGGCATTTTCAAACGGTTCTGGTGTACTAATGGAACAAATTGGCAATGCATCTACCGAAACCAACCCCACGGTCTTCGAAGCAGCCAACGGAGTGGCGGAGGTGGAATTATAATAATGCTTAGTCTTGGGGCATTCGCCTTTAAAATGACCACGGTCATGACACCGATGGCAAACCCTATTGGTGTCCTTTTTCCCATCTGTACCGGCAACTACTTTAGACCCTTCATCGGGGTGGCCACCGGATGCTTTAAAACCAGATTGAGAAGAGGAACCATATCGAGGCGAATCCCCACGGGGACGAGTATTTACAAAGTTGCCTTTATAAATTAGCGCATATTCATCTGCCAATACTGCGGCGTCATGGGCCGTCTTCACTTTACGTTCTGTAAGGTATTTAGAGATAGATTCAGGAACAGAGCGTTTAAATTGTTCCAATTCAATCAAATCACACAAGTCCAAAAACGTAGTTACCTCTGAAGCACCAAGCCATCTTGAAAAATTCTTTTTTAGCTCCCGAACAAACTCAACATGAGTCTGCTTCTCGCCCCGTTTCCAATTTCGAAATCGTTGCCTATATGCCTCCGGGACGAGTTCGTAAGCCTTCATCACAGCTGTTTTTACCTGTTGGTAATTTATAGATAACGAGTCGAGCGACGCATACGCATCCTGAGCACGACCGGTGAACACTGACTGTAGCAAAATCACTTGGTCGTCATCCGACCAGCGCCTAGACTTAGCAACTCTTTCAAATAATGAAAAAAAGGTATCGGGGTCTTTTTCATTAAATTTCGGGAGCAAACGTAAGTATCGCACATCTAGCTCAGGCGCACCACGAGACATAGAACTGTCTTCCAAAAAGGACCCAACATTAGATGAATCTAATAAACCGGGTGTATTACGCACCATCTCAAATTTAGACGCGCGTAGTTCAGATTCACGGTTCTTTATTTGGAGTTCTTTGAACTTCATTTCAGACTGGATTTCCATCTCTCTAAGCCGAATTTGCAACTCTTTTTCACGGATTTCCATTTCTCTTTTTATTTGCTCTTCTTTTAACGCAATTTCCCTTTCCTTTAATCTAAGTTTTGTCATTGCAATTATATCTTCCCCCTCCGAGTCAGACCTTCTCCGTTCCCCCTCAGAATCACCAACCTCGTCAGGAGGAACAAACACTGACTCCTCGACATCATTTTTTAGAGCTAATCGCTTTACCTCCTCCTGCCATTCAGCCTTCCTGGTAGCGACCGGTGGACTTTTTCCACCCCAGAAGATAACAAGCTCCTTCAAATTAGATTTTGTTAAAGAAAGAAAAGCAGAACGAGTGGGGTCTTTTACAAACTCTAGAGCCTTGTCACTCAAACTCTCGGAGGCCATTTTAACTCAAAATTAGAATTGAAAAACAAATGTTTCCCCAAATTTAATATCCTCTCTCTCCTTCTCCCTTGCTACCCACTCACGGGTCCCTTAGACGGTCAGACAACGGAAAGCACAGCGCGACTTACCAGACAGAAAAAAGGAGCGGCCATCAGCTAGTCCTAAACTAGGGTCGGCAGGGGGATCTTTAAGCACGAAACCGCCTTACCAACAACGCCGGCAAGCAGAGTGCCCCCGTCTCCGCCTTCTTGTGACCCGCCCTAGCGGCCCCTTGATGGAAAAACACTGTCGGCAATCGCACCGGTTCTCCGCAGTCCACCGTGCCCCAGAGGCTGTACCGCAGGAGAACCGAGAGAGAGAATGATCCCAGGCCGTAGCGTATAGCACAGGGATCTTTTGCTTTAGTTCAACCTTCCCCACGAAGGACTTATAAAACAATATGAAAACTCAATTTACGCACACTTTAACCAGGAGGCTTTTCACTCTCACTGAGCTCCTCCAAACTATACGAACATGTAATTAAACACTCCAACAAATTACAAACTTTTCTTAACGTTATTCCTTGTATTAACAACAATCACAGCGTGTCTCCAGCAACCTGCAAATTTCATGCAACAAGCCAATCAATTAGCAATCAACTAGCAATCAATTGGCAATCATTAATTGTTTGATTAGTAACTCACGACATATGTTGAATATGTGACAAAAGGTATGGTTTGGACCGAAAACCATCCCGGACGAGCCCCCAATTATGTTACGACCGCTCGTTACAGCCGTGAACATAAAAGGAGACACGCCACAACAACTTCAAGGAATAACAAAATTTAATTTGAATAAAGAAGGTACTTACAAAAAGAAAGCATTGAGTGTGACAATGTATGCAGATGAGGAGTGTATGCAAGTGAGTGTATGTGTAAAGTGAAATCAGTAGCCAGGGTGTTGTAAGTGCAAAACAAAAGACAAACTAATGAGCAGTACTCTTGCAAACGTCTACGTCGCGGGGAAGGTTGAAGCTTCCTCCAGCCCCAGCTGAACCCGCCTTTATAGGGCTTCAGGCTTGGACAGGTGAAGTGAATTAAACAATTAGCCTCCCTCTGCACAGATCCTTCACCTGCAGGAATAAAGAGACCCGGCAGCAGGCAAGCAAACAATAGGGAGGCGTCACACTTTTCTTGACCTCAGGATCTTCCGCCGTAAGCTCCTCCAGATGATCACACTTGTCTGGCCATTCCTTTTCTGGGTTGCTAAGGAAGACAGGCCCTGCGATCCAGACTTCATTCTTCATGAAGACGCTCACCTTTTGCCCCCTGGAAGCGTAATCAGCCGGATTCAACTGTGTGTTGACATAGCTCCATTGCTCCATTTTTGATGCTTGTAAGATTATGGCAATCCTGTTCGCCACAAATGTCTTAAATCTGATGTTCTCGTTTGCTATGTACTTAAGCACGGCGGTGCTGTCCGTCCAAAACTTGGAGTCTGACAGTGACAACTGTAATTCTTTCTGCAGCATGACATCCACCTTCACAGCTAAGGCAGCCGCTGTCAGCTCCAATCGTGGGATAGTTGTGGGCTTGAGGGGAGTAACCCTTGCTTTTCCAAAGACGAATGAGCAGTGTATTTGGTTGCTGCTGTTCTTCTGGACTAGGTAAGTGACAGTACCGTAGCCAATTTCACTCGCGTCACAAAAGTGATGCAGCCGAGCTTGCACTGCCTTTCCAAATTCTGGTGGTTTGAAGCACCGATCCACTCCGTAGTCGGTGAGCTGTTGAAGCTCTTCTGTCCACCTTGTCCATTGTTGTGCGAGTTGTTCAGGCACGGCATCATCCCAGCCTATTCTTAGTCTACACAGTTCTTGCAGGATGTTTCTGGCGGGCAGTATGACCGGGGACAACATCCCCAGTGGGTCGTAGACCGAACTCATAGTTGACAGGATTCCTCTTCTGGTGAGAGGCTTCTGCTGTATGTTCACGTGGAACTTGAACTGATCTGACCTGATGCACCACTGTACCCCCAAAGCTCTCTTGATGGCGAGTGAATCCTGGTCAAGATCAAGATCTTTGACTTCTGTTGCCCGTTCCTCTGGTGGAATGTTTGACAACACATTTCGGTTGTTGGTCGTCCATTTTGTCAGTCTAAAGCCTCCTGTTTGACAGATGGCCTTCAAGTCTTGGTGTAGTTTGACTGCTTCTTGTTCAGAGGCAACTGATCTCAAACAGTCGTCAACATAAAAGTTATTTAAGACTGTATCCACTACTGCTGCGTCAAACGTGTTCCTGTTGTCTTTGGCACACCTTCTCAACGCATAGCTAGCACAGCTTGGTGAGGAGGTGGCTCCAAACAAGTGTACCACCATTCTGTACTCTTGCAGCGCTTGTGAAACGTCGCCGTCCGGCCACCACAAAAACCTGAGGAGGTCGGCATCGTCTGGTGGGACTTTCACCTGATGGAACATTGATTCCACGTCCGCCATGACTGCGACCTGCTCTTGACGGAATCTTGTTAACACGCCAACTAGACTGCTTGTCATGTCAGGCCCCTGCAGTAATTGTTTGTTGAGTGTGGTTCCTTGATATGAAACACCACAGTTGAATACCACCCGTATTTTCTGCTTCTTAGGGTGGTAGACGCCGTGATGCGGGATAAACCACACCTTTCCATCACTCCGGTTTAGTTCTTCATCTGGGACTTTTACGGCATAGCCCTTGTTTATCACATCATTCATGAAGCTGACGTAGTCCTCCTTGAATGTCTGATTTCTCTGAAGCTTCTTTTTTATGCTGAGTGCTCGCTGTTCTGTCACTACTCTGTTGTTGGGCATTTTTACATCCTTACTCTTCAAAGGCAAACCAATAGAGTAATGGCCGTCGACCAGTTTCGCTGATTCGGAGACTCTGTCCATAAACAGTTGGTCTTCCTTAGACATTTCCAACTGCTCTCCTTGAGCATTCTCAGGAAAATCGTACTTGAATTGCTGAGTCCACAATTCTTCGAGTCGAGCCACTGAGATCCGATTCATTTGGATCTGTGGGTATCCATTCTTTGTCCAGCTCCTGATGTTTTCACGCAGCGGTCCATTTACTGTCCATCCCAAAGCTGTACATACTGCATACGGCCCATCCTTGACACTGCGGATTACCTCTTCTGGCTCCAAAGCCTTTGCCACATCTGTCCCAATCAGAAGACCGATATCTGCGTTGATCGACGGGATTCGTACGCCTTGTAGATGTGGCCACCTATCCACGTCTTCTTGAGTTGGAATGTTCTCTTTACTTGCGGGGATAGCCTTTTGCGCAAAAACCCCTGTGAGCTCGATAAAATCGTCACCTTCTAGGCTACTCACTTCTAGGTCTGGTACAGCTTTGCAGGAGACTGTCTTTTGGTCTCCCATAGTGGTGAGTAGGATGTTCACATTTTTTCCTTGCAGGTGAAGGTCGTTCGTCAGCTTGTTCGTGCAGAAGGAGGCGTTACTCCCTGGATCCAGGAATGCATAACAGGTAAGTACCTTGTTGCCTTTCTTTGCCTTTACTCTCACAGGAACAATGGCGAGGACACTACCTGTACCCCCGGCCCCAGTCTGCGAGCCTGCGTCCCCTGCGTCCACAAATCCACTGACAACGGTTTGCTCTTCCCTTGGAGACTCCTCTTTTGGCTCCTCCTTTGAAGCCTCTTCCTTTGGTAAGTCTCTAGGTTTCGGTTTTATGAGCGTAGGGTGTGTTGCTGAACATATCTGACAGCTCTTCTTTTCTTTACAGGCCTTACTCATATGTCCACCTGTAAGACAACTGAAGCAAAGTCCTTTGCTCTTAAGGAACTCAAGCTTTTCCTTGTGCAACATTTTCTGAAGTTTCTTGCACTGTTCCATGGTATGATCTCCCTGACAGAAGATACAGGGTTTCATGAAGGCCTTGTCTGCATATGTTCCCTTCTCCTGAGCTCTCTTGTTCCCAGCGCTAGCGTCACCTTTCTCAGCTTTCTGTGCCTTTACTTCAGTGGCTAGTGTCGTGATGTTTTTCTTTCCACTTGACTTTTCTGTCTGCCGTTTTGTTTGCCCTGAGATTTCGCCGAACACAGGGTGTGATGCCATCTCGGCCTGTTTGTGGACAAACGCCACTACATCTTTGAACTTCGTTCTACGATCTTGCTTTTGCTGAATGTTTATGGCGACACTCCTGAATCTCTCTCTCAGCCTGTATGGGAGCTTTGCGATGATCATGCGCATGTTAGCAGCATTTTCCATCTCTTCTAAATACCCTAGATCTGCCATTGCATTATTACAGCTTGTTAGAAAGAGGGCGTATGATTCAAGTGCCTTAGTGTCATCTGATTTAATGGTGGGCCAGTTTAAAGCCTTGTCCAGGTATGCCATGGATATCTTATATTTATCACCAAAGCGTTCCTTTAGAAGTCTCTTGGCTTCAGGGTAGCCCTTATCTGGGTCCAAGTGAAAGCAGCTGCGCACTAAGTCGTTAGGCTGTCCATTTGTGTGTTGTTCTAGGTAGTAAAGCCGGTCTTTGCTATTTTCAGTCTTGCTCTCTACGCGGTGTTCAAAGGCTCTTATGAAGAGACGATATTCTAATGGATCTCCTTTGAAAACAGGAATGTTCGGTGATGGCAATGTAGAGAGCCTTTGTTGCTTTATTAGGTTTTCAGTGATGTCGTTTTGGCGTTGCATGACGGTAACCAGATTATCTGTATTCACAGAGTTGTCTAATGAGTTGAGAGGAGCTTGTATGACATCTGCATCTCTTCCACTAGTGTGGCTATGCTGAGTGCCACTACTGGCTACGCCACTCTTACTGAGGCTGATGTCATGCTTCCTTAGAGTAGACATTAATACATCCACTCTACTGCATTTAGTTCTGCCTGACACCTCTGAACCTTCATATTTTTTTAACACAGCTAATTGCGCACCATTTGCAGCAAGCCCTGCTTGTAGCTCCAACTCTTCCTTTTCAACCTTGAGCCGTAGTTCGTGTTCTTCTAAAGCCTGTTTTCTTCTCAATGTAGCTGACTTGGCTAACAGGGCGGCTCTTTCTAATTCTACCTTTAAGCGTTCGGCACGAGCTGACGATGTTGCAGAAGTAGCAGAGACAGACTTAGATTTTCTATACTTCTTGGATGTGACTGACACACTATCTTCAGGTTCTATCTCATCACTAACCTTGTTAGCCTCTTTTTGGCGTAGTGTTGCGTCCTGTATCCATGTAGTCACTTCGTGCACGAATTATCTGTGCTCACTATTTCTTGGCTCAAACCAATCCCTTTGATCTGTCATCATATTCTCTATACACTCAATCTGGCAGAATAGGTCTGCAACTTGCAGATTTATTTCACCGAATTCCTTTATCCGTGCTTCATATTTGGCCAACAGTTCCTTTTCTATGATTTCCACATTTGCATCATCATCCATTAAAGCATGCATTTTGTTCCTTTTCTCGGTAAGTTGGCCTAGTATGGCTCTTCTTGAGCTTATTTTCGTTTGCAGATTATGTTCCAACGCTTGTCGTGTTGGTTTAACCACTCGCTTTTCCTCAGCTCGGCTTACCGTGGCTTCTGTTCCTGTCGCCGACATGATTGCTTTGATGGTCAGTCGTTCCGGTTTTTTATACGGGTTCCACTCGTAGCAGACACAAGCAGCGAAGACGAGACTCGTTGGAATACACACAAGCCACGGACCCAGCGTCTGATGGGCTAACTGAGAAAGTCATTTCATTCCACTCGCTGAATCGTCGTTCGTGTTCCACTTTCCACAAACCTCTCCAAAAAACTTCTTGTTCGACGTCAAGCGGGTTTTCTTACTAATGTAGAGGTATGAAGTCTTGAGATATTTGCAATGGCTTACCCTGAATATCTAACATTATTGCTAGCAACTAGGTCCATAAGCAGTGTCCGTTAGCCCAGTTCAACAAAGGTCCACTTCTGAAACGTTGTTAAAAATAAAAAGATATCCGTTTTATTTCTTGGTTTCAGGCTTACAAAAATGAGCTGGCTAATACACTTGTTCTAATTGCTAAACAAAGAAAAGATGAGTAACAGTAGTAGTGGTAAGAAAACCGTTTGCTTCCACAGCTCTCAAGATCCAAAATAACTCTCACCTAAAAATCAACTCAACATAGCAACGTAGTAACCTGTTCTTAAAGAGGCAGTACATCATTTTTACCAATATGCACCAAATCACATAAACACGTGATTCTACTATGCTTTTAACATTTTAACTATTATATGAACTTCTAAATGAAATTATTTATCTTTTTAACACATGTTTTTAATCACATTGACTTTTAAACGCTATGAACTGTACTTTGGCCTCTACACTCTAGGATGAAATGGAAACGGAAAAGTATGCATACAGTCAGGTCGATATGTATTTGGACAGTGACACAATTTTTGTTGTTTTGCTCTGTACTCCAGCACATTGGATTTGAAATGGAACAGTGACTGATGTTAAAGTTCCGACTTTCAGCTTTAATTTGAGGGTTTTTATGTCCATATCTGGTGAACGGTGTAGCAATTGTAGTCATTTTTATACATGGTCTACACAGTTTATAAAAGTAATTTGACAAATTATCATAAACTTTAATAAAGTTGTCATATTTAATATTTGGTTGCATATACATTGCATGGCATGACTTCCTGATGTCTGTGACCCACCAACATCAAAAGACTCTTGATATCTTATTTTCAGGTACTCTTACAAGCGATACTATAATCTCTCTGCATTTGAATGGATCTCTATGGGACTTGGGGGGTGGGACTAGATTAAGCTGTAAATTACACGTGAATAGTATGGAACACATGATTGGCTAAATTTCTAAATCATCAAGGGTCTGAGGTATCAAACTGGCCTCAAACCATCACACTGCTGCCAGATATGGAGTAGATATGGATGGATCACTTTAAGGAATGTTTCTCCTGACTTATTTTCTTATTAGACTCTATGGAAAAAAGTCAGGAGATTATAGTTTTGTAAAATAAAGAATAGAAAAACAAAGAGAGAGAGAGAGAGATAGAGATGGGACAAATTTCTGCTGTCACATTTGGCTGTATCACAGTACATGGCAGCGTGTATGATAATAATAATTGTCATTTGTAATGACAAATACAGATATGGCATCAAATGATCAAATGTAACACATGCCGATGAAAACTTGGATCATACAATAACAAAACAATACACTAATATCAGCACAAGTGAAACATTGCAATGTGCTGCGAAAGAACAGTCCCAATGGACAGCAAAAGGCTGCTGCAGACTATACAAGAAAGAAAATATTTTGGACACAGCAGCAGCAGCAATGATGGCAACCTCCCACATACGCTTTTTGAGCCTCACCAAAGGAAACTGGTGCAGTGAGATCCAAGACAAGCTGCTCCACCCTCAACATTAGCTGTTTTAGTTACTGTCGAGCACGGTAACTAGATAACACATTGGCCGAGATTGTTGCCTTTTTTGTAGCGCAACCTTTACTTTTTTTGTTTCCCAGTGACACAAGTCTTTACATCATTACATTACATTACATTATAGGCATTTAGCAGACGCTCTTATCCAGAGCGACTTACACAACTCCTTATTACATGTATCCATTCATACAGCTGGATATATACTGAAGCAATTCAGGTTAAGTACCTTGCTCAAGGGTACAACGGCATCAAGGCTGCAATCTCAGTATGGCCCCTCAGGCAAAGCACGCAAAACAAATGTTCCATGCTCTATCTATCATTCAGCAAGAGCTCTCGCGAGTACATTTTTAACCTGGCATTTAATCCTCCTGAACAGAAATCCCATGCTGGTAATTTAAGTTAAATGGCGACATTTGAAGCGGGGTCTGCTCAGACACCTGTTTATTATTTAGCTCACTCATATCGTGTGGAGAAAAAAAAAAAAACGACTGGTTCGACAAACATGATCATTTGAGATGCGAAAAAATTACAGGCTTAATGCTGAGAATAGTCTCCGCTCTTTCCACCACTGTTTTTATTGTGTCGCCTCTCTCAGCCCTTGACGTCCAGGGCTGACAGTATAATTATTGGGGTGCGTGGAGAGATAAATAGCCCTGCCATGCTTGAGCTCCCACCTACTGAACGCAAATTTGCGAGATACAGCTGCAGAAAGGCTCCTTTGATGGTTTGCTTGCCTAATTTTCTATCCGCATCCTTCCCGCCTCTTGTCATCGCGATCCGGACATCTCCGCACTGAAAGCTGTCTTTAACCATGCGCGAGAGTGCAACCCGCTAAATCAGGCTAAGGGCCGACTTTAGACAGCAACAGTGCCGACTGGATTCATAGATCCAGTGCTGTGTACTATAAGTACAGTACATGGCCATTTTGTGCTCCTCTGTCTTTTGAGGAAAAGTCACTGTTTGTTGGGAATTGTCTGTGGTTATTTCACCCTAGGTGGTCGTAAAGCATGGCCATTCATTATGGATGAAGAATTACTGTTTAAAGGTGGTTACCGTCATTGTTCTTGCCAACAGCAAACAGCTATTTGTTATAACACAAGATAAATTACCCCAAGATGTACACGTATATAACATGTAATATACAATACAATATAATACAGGTGATGATATATACGTATCAAGGTAGTCAAATGCAGTCATACTGAGGGCCACATAGAGAATTGTGAATCAGTTCAAGGGCCACAAAAGTACTATTATAGACTGCGATCGCGGAACGGGAGGAGGGTGGAATGTGCGCGATCACGGTCTGGTGTGGGGGATGTTGGTTGCGATTGCTGACTGGGGGTGGGGGGTTCAGGGCTGAATAAAAAGATTTGGGGTTTCAGCCAGGGATGTCCCTCGCTGGCTACGCCGCTGGTCACCACGTCTGGTTCAATAATATCCAAACATTGGAGATGAAAAAGAAGGCTTCCTTTCATTGCCTTTTCTAGGCAGCGGATTTCTGTGGTCCTTCATCTCAGATGACTGTGTGTCTCCAAACAAGCGGGTGTCGAGTGCAGAAAAACACGTATGCGGTACGTTTACAAGCAAAAGCTTAGCACTAAAGCCTCAGGTGAGATCAGCGTCTCCTTTGCAGTGACGTACACAATGTATCTCGTAAATAAGAGGGCATAAGCGCACCTCTCATAAATAAATCCCATTATTGACCTTTTTTATTTTGTGGCGGTCACGCTGAGATTGTGGCAGTGTGCCGCAGATGTGTCTATGTCGGGAAAACACTATGGTGTATTGTGTACTGTGATCACAGCTGTGCGCAGCATGCTGCAGTGTGGTTTGGTCAGTGTGAAAACGTAGTGAAATAATGTAGACCTGACAAGGGTTTGGAAAGATTACATATCTTTTCTTGGCTATGATTGTATATGAATAATACAGTTTGTAGAAACAGTAATTTGCATAATATGAGGGATAATATTATATGTCTCTTAAACAGAGGAAATTATAATTCTGCTGTGACTAAATATAGAAGCTAACAACACTACCATTAACTAAGGTTAATCCATGTCATGGGTTAGTGACACACTAAACTATGTAGTGCACGTCCTTGGACTGCATTTACAGAAAAGACTACATAAACCAACATGTGACAGTCATGTGATCCTGCGTAGAATTCCCAACAGACTTGGCCAATCAGGACTGGATGCTCATTCTATGAAACTTAAACCAAACTTCTGACCCTCGGCCTCCGAGCCGCACGCACTCTGAACATCTGAACTTGCACTCTGAACTTCCCGGCTGGGGAAGGGACGAGACTAGGCTGGAGTATCCCTCGGTCTTTCCGGTTATGTGACAACGAGCGGTGTTGGTGTTAGTGTGTTCCACTAACTAAAACTGCATACAACAACTACAATCAGTTTATTTAACAGGTACACTGAGCTACCGTCAAATGACGTAGCCTTAAAGTGACAGCCAGAGAAACTATGTGTAGCCTACGTTACCACAAACTGCAACCCTCAAAATTTCAGGAAACGAAAAGGACAGAAGGCTAAGAGTGAGACTGATACAAACATCCAGGCAATAGTCTAGGAAAACTTTTGTTTAACATTAATGTTTATTGTCAATGTAATCACATGTTTAATTGTATTCATTGTGTGTATTTATAGTAACACTTAATATATTGCTTTCCGCCTATCGACAGCCAATTAGCCTCGCATAGCTAAAGGTACATGCACTAATGTTAACTTACAACTAACACTCTAAGGTTCTGTATATGTATATTCTCAACACTAGTTGGCGCTCATGTGAGGGTATGTGTGTATATTACCGACATAACTGGTAACCCAATGTGAAGCTATATAAATGTATTTATATATTCCACACATTCATTGGTGCTTTCATGTGACGACTGTTAAGACGTACGCGGTTTAACTACCTGTCATCGCTACCAAATTGTTAATGTACCTAACATTACATTACATTACAGGCATTTAGCAGACGCTCTTATCCAGAGCGACTTACACAACCTTTTTTTTAAAGCATTTTTTTTACATGATATTATCCATTTATACAGCTGGATATATACTGAAGCGATTCAGGTTAAGTACCTTGCTCAAGAGTACAACGGCAGTGTCCTACTTGGAATCGAACCTGCAACCTTTTGGTTACAAAGCCTGTTCCTTAACGACATTACAACTATATTATGTGTTTAGTATCACAGTCTCATAAGGATAAAGTTTTACCAGTGTAAAACAATAAGGTCAGAGAAATGGGCTATTCCTGAGCTCAGTATCTGTGCACAGATCTAGGATGGCAACACAATGAGTTTTATTACCTCACACAGGACAACTTCCGTTGTTAAAAGCAGGAGCAAAATGTCTCTTTGTAAAGGTTGTCAGTAATTGGTCTGAGTTGTTTGTCCTTACCCAGGGTTGTTTAGTCTCGTTACAAGGATGTTAAAACCTTGGATATTTCAATAATAATACCATGGGGATATGAATAATTTGAGATAGTTTCATTCTTAATTAAAGTTGTCTGCTTTCAGATAAGCCAGACTTGTCATAAAGGATGCCCCCCTCCCCCCCTTTTCACACCTGATCCCCTCCCTGCTGAGTAAGGTACTTAGGGGGCGGCCGAAGTAAAAAGTTTTCGGTTGAGTTGGGCTGAGCAGGGCAGTGGGCGCTGTGAGTTTTTATAACTTTGTTCCTTTTGTGCTGGTGGAGGCTAATACTGGCAATTTCTCTTTCTTTTCTGGTAATTTCAATTTAACTTTCTGTTTAAATGTCTTCTTTCTTCTTGTAAATTGTAAGCAGTGAGCCTACGTTCATTAATGAATGGTTTTTTCTGTAATAAAATTACTTAATCTTAGGACCTGATTTAGACTCTGTTTTGACTTGATAGTTGATCCACTAGGTTACTGTTCGACTTACTTATCAACGAATTTGGCGATTTAATTGATGATTGTCATTTTAAGTAATAATTATTAAATTAGATTCATTAAATATAATTAAATGTAGGTTGAGTGAAGGGTTTTAGCATGTGATACCGCTTGTGTTCAGTATTCAGAGTGCTGGGCATTTTAACAAGGGCATTGAGTGCTGGAACTGATGTATTCAGGATATATACCCATTTTGACTTAATCCTCGCTCCCACGACAATAAAACTATAAAAAACTAGCAGTAAAATGAGCCAAACAGGTATTACTAGTTTTACGCTAGCCTATTGATTGATGTTGGTGCTAAATAAAATATGTTTAAATACTTAGCAGTAAAAAGGGGAGGCTAATCCTGATTCCGTTAAGTGACGTCAGCTCGTCAGTTGGTCTAAGGTCCCGCCAGGTGTGTGGACTCCTGGAAAACTTATTTGCCAAAGCTGGGGGTTCACGACGGGGTTCCAGTCAGGCAACTTGGATGTGTGTAGATCTCCATGTGGGCCCATACCGCAAGGGAGATATTGGAGAAAAAGTGAAGATACTTGCCCTCAAAACAGCTATCAAAGGGCAATAAACCAGTTTGGTTTATTCCGTAGATAGTGGCAGGCTAACTCGTGGTCTCGTGATAAGATGAGATGCGGGTTGGGATATGCAACAAAGTCTGTCGAGGTACTCAATGGTGTGTCTGGTATGGTTAGATGGTGTCTTTACCATCAGAGCAAAGTTGGTAGTATTTAATTTGTTTTAATAGTCAATAGTCACTGACTTAATGGAACCACATGTGTACTCCTTTGATCCAGATTAGTCGATAGCTTTGGATCACCCACCCATTTGATTGGCCCATTGTCTTAGCGCAACCAAATCAAATGCAGATGGATCAACCATTACTAAATTGGATACCCTTTCCTTCTCAAAGGGGGAGGTTCTTTCCCTAAACTATTAAGCAGTCTGTGAGTTCATTGAATGCTCATAGAAGGAAGGTGAAAGACGTCATTATACATTAGTTGACCTGGAAATTCACAAGTCAGGGGACTTTAAAGAGATACTGCAGAGCCTTTTCTAAGGCCTTTTTTACCGCTTCACTTTGGAACTAGTGAGTAGGTGTGATCATATGACGATGATGCCACGTAGTCATATTATGAATATTCATACGGTCAAGGAGTGAAAGGGTGTGTCTTGGTGAACTGACTCATCCCCCTTCCTGCTCTCTCCTCACTACTAAACAAACAACAAAATGGCGACCGACAAGAGTGACAGCAGTACTGCAGGGAGTTTTGAGGTGGAGGAGTTTGAAGTGGAGGAAGAGGATTCCTTTCTGGTGGGAGACTCTCCTCGCAAAGCTGTTGCTCGGGCAATACAGCCATATTCATTCGAGCCACTGGCAGCAGCAGCCGCCGCCCCGGCTGTATTGCTTGAGTAACGTCTTCGCGAGGAGAGGATCGGGGATGTAACCGAATGGTAAAGCTAACGTTACCTAGCTAAATTAGCTTGTTTGTCTGCCTAAAGTAACGTTACTATTGAATACATTCAAATACACAGCAAAACCCAGTTACACAGTAACGTTAGTATATTGAACATGGCTGGTTGTAGCGAATTGTTATAATTTATGAGCTAACATTATTCATAAATGATAGCTAAGATAACTAGCTAGCTAGCTAAGTTACCAGTTCTCTCTGGACCAAACAGGGCTAAACACACACAATAGACTACTTGAATTACCTAACGTATCGATACATTCCGTCCGAGTTACTGACTAACTCACCATCTTCCAGTCCGTCTCAAAACCCACCTTTTCACCCTGGCCGTACGTTACTCCCAAGTCCCCCATCCCTCGCCTACTCTCCTAGACTATGCTGCACATGCCCCAATGCTCCCTTAGCCTCTTGCTACTCTCACTCTGTCCATGCCTTTGTCCTTGTCTATATATTTTGTTTACTTTTGTCTCTCATCTTGTGCTGTAATCGTATCCTAGTTTCTACGTAATAGTGTCTCGGTTTTGCGAGGGCTTAATGTATTATTGCTATCGTTTATTAGCTCACGTTACGTATTCATAAAAGATAGCTAAGATAGCTCACACAATAGGTTGCCTTCGACCCCACATTAGCTATTACCTATCAGTAAGTATTACCATTTGCAAAAGCATTTTTGTTGTAGCTTGTACAGATAACTTGCATGTAAACAGAAAAAAACTAGCGTCCCAACAGGTGTGCTTGTGGCCACTGCTCTAACCTGTCCCCCCCCAGAAAACTTGGTTTGCCGTGAGGTTACCGAGGTAACGTTATGTAAGCGTAGTTATGAAGCTATTCTTGATTTGTCTAATACTGCTGTGCTGTAGTCGGGCATGCCTGGCCCAGCTGTATAATAGTGGCCAATACATGTGAAATTACACAATAATATCACAAGTACAATGTAACTCATGTATAGGTACATTGTACTAAACTGTTTTACTTAGCTGATGTAATGATTACAAAATGCCATGTAAATACAGTATACCACCCACAGATTACAATGCAGGTATTATGTAAATACACAGGTATTTATTTATTTCTTCGGCAAGTCCGCATGCTCTACACCGATAGCTTGAAGCCACTGGCTAAGTAGAGTTGGGTTTCTTGGCAGATTATGAAAACTAACAGAGCCGGTGGAGTTGCACAGAGGAACGATACATCTCTGACTCCTTGGCATAATGCAGGCAAGTTAAGCTAAAGATACCAAATAGTAAGATGTTGTAGATTAATAACTCTCTATGTAGCTCGATATAAGTCGTAATATTAACGTTAGCAGTAATACAAAGCATTTCGCATTTGAACTTGAACTAGCTAGTTAGCAGTACAAAGATCTGTCTCAAAGAAGAAATAAAAAACATTGGTCTCTGCTTTTATACCACGTGCCCAGCCGAGACCACCCCTAGGACCACCTCAACTCCACCCATTTTTATGTTAAGGATCTCATGACGTCACAAATCCCCGGAAACCAGCTTATTGGTAAGCTTACACAAAAACTCAGAAAAAAACATTTTGACTAAACATGAGATTTTCGGACATAAACAGCTGTGTATGATCATAATCTAACCCAAAACATCGGTTTACAACAGGAAAAGTCATTTTTGACTGCAGTATCACTTTAAACACATAAAACATTAATGATCCAACTTTCCACCATTAGGTTGATAAATAACAACAGTGGTAAACCTGCCTGGTAAAGTCCACCCCCACACATAACGAGGCAGATGGATTGGGAAGCAAAACATTTTTTGAAGGCCACACTCAAAACCTGGTTGTATCTTGGGGTCACAAAGTTCAAAAATACCCTCAGATGCTATCTCCATGCCAATATATTTTTTGGAAGGGTTGCCAGAAAAAAAGCCTCTTTTGAGGGCAATGGAGTATGAGTTCGCTAAACTGTATTGGGACTTCAACTGGAGCCAAGTGTTGGTATAGTCAGACAAGTTGAAAAATTATCTTTTTGGCTATGCACAACAGCGGTGGGCTTGACTTCAGAAGAAAGAAGCTTACAGTATGTTGAAAAGAATGTCATACCAAACTACTCATATGGTGGTGAATCTTTGATGTTATGGGGTTGTTTTCAATCTACTGGCCTCTATTTCAATGGAATCACAAACTCCAGCAAGGAGTGGTTCTCAGTCTGCAGGCTTGAACCTGGTTGAAAATTAGTGCTTATTATTGAAGGAAAAAGTGCAAAAGCATAGACGGAAGGATCTGAAGGATCTTGAAAGATGAGATGATTATACATCTCATCCCCAATATGTTCACAAATCTCATGAAGCACCATATATATTAACTCAGGAGTGTTGCCCTTATTTACTTTTTGGGAAGTAAATTTATAATTTTATCATTTGAGACAAATGTGTAATTTTGGTTGATTTCTTTGCGTCAAAACCTAAATATTTTCATCATG
The DNA here is from genome assembly GCA_022702515.1 of Ilyophis sp. 1 JC-2022. Taxonomy (NCBI): domain Eukaryota; kingdom Metazoa; phylum Chordata; class Actinopteri; order Anguilliformes; family Synaphobranchidae; genus Ilyophis; species Ilyophis sp. 1 JC-2022. The sequence goes on along the minus strand of CM040395.1, from coordinate 43,771,149 downwards.
TACAATGGGGGAAATAAGTATTGGACACGTCAACAATTTTATTATCAAACATATTTCCAATGTAGCTATTCACATGAGATTTTGACCAGACATTGGTATTAACTCAATAAAACTACAGAATAGCTAAAGAAATTTTAACGTTCCAATTCTTTAAAAAAGTTATGTGCAATAAAGTGAAATGACACAGGAAAAAAGTATTGAACACGCTAAATTAAATGTATTTAATACTTGGTAGAAAAGCCATAGTTTTTATATTTGGTTGCATATCCTTTGCATGCCATGACTTTATGATGTCTGTGACCCAACAACATCAAAAGGCTCTTGATATCTTATTTGCTGGTACTCTTACAAGCGATACTATAACAGCTCTGCATTTGAATGGATCTCTATGGGAATTGGGGGGTGAGACAAGATTTAGCTGTAAATTACAGCTAAATTACAGCTCTGCATTTGAATGGCATTTGGCTAAGTGGCTTTAAGTCATCAAGGGTCTGATGTATTAAACAAGCCTATAACCATCACTCTGCTGCCAGAAATACAGTAGATATGGAAGGATCACTTTAAGGGTTGTTTCTCCTGACAGATTTTCCTATTGAACTCTATGGGAAAATAAGTCAGGAGAAGAAACCCTTCAAGTTATCCATCCATATCTACTGTATTTCTGGCAGCAGAGTGATGGTTAAAGGCTTGTTTAATACATCAGACCCTTGATCACTTAGCCAACCATGTGTTCTATACTGTTCCAGTGTAATTTACAGCTAAATCTTGTCTCACCCCCCAATTCCCATAGAGATCCATTCAAATGCAGAGCTGTTATAGTATCGCTTGTAAGAGTACCAGCAAATAAGATATCAAGAGCCGTTTGATGTTGTTGGGTCACAGACATCATAAAGTCATGGCATGCAAAGGATATGCAACCAAATATAAAAAATATGGCTTTTCTACCAAGTATTAAATACATTTAATTTTTTTCCTGTGTCATTTCACTTTATTGCACATAACTTTTTTAAAGAATTGGAATGTTACAATTTCTAGTAGTTTTATTGTGTTAATACCAATGTCTGGTCAAAATCTCAAGTGAATAGCTACATTGGAAATATGTTTGATAATAAAATTGTTGACGTGTCCAATACTTATTTCCCCCATTGTATGTGTAAATCCCGCGCAGCTAGACCAATGAGGGAATAGCTCGGAGCGAAGGTTAAAGCATGATGTATTCCGCTATTGCTGTGGGAAAAGTAATTGTGAAGTCAACACTTTTTTTTACTTGTCAACACAATGCATGCATTATCTTTTACATAAATAGTTGTGAGCCCAGGTCAGAGTGCATTCAGAGGGCTCCTTAAGGCGAACTTAACAAGAACCGACATAGAACGTCCAGGGGTTCTCTTCACATCAAATCACCAGAACCATGCACCACCAATCCCGTTTTGCTGGCAGAACTTGGCTGCCTTTCTCAACTTGAGGACGCCACTAAAGACTTTTGCTGTACCAGGCCACTGATCAGTTGGTCCTTGGCCAGAATTGTCCTCCTGAGTATTCCGTCGTAATTTAGGTTGAAAAGGGTATAAAATTGATTCGTCTTGGAGACCACGCAAGTTAAAAATAAGAAGAATTTAATAACAGGCAGGTAGGTCATTAGTTTAGAATTAGCAGACAATTACAGAATATAGAAATTTAAGAAAGGAAATACAGAGTAAATATCTTACCCAGCCTGTTCAGCTACACACAGACACAGAATATGCACGGTGTGGGAAGTCGGTTACAATCTTCCCCATACTGGAATGACTATGGTACCACTACAGCACCAGGAGACCTGTTAAGAAGATTCTCCAATACTGGGAACTTGCACTCAGCCCTGAGCGTGACACAGGGGTTCTGACTCCGAGACTGAAGCATACATACCACAGTGCTCGGAACACTGCAGCTCAGATCATATACTCTGGTTAACTAATTGGAGCTGGAAAAGGGTTGAAAAGAAAGATGCGGATGATGTGAGAACATGATAATTTATTAATGTCAATAATCACTGGTTACGACTGTGAGAGCAAATATGAACACATTCAATACCTATAGCTAAACACAGGATAACATGCTGCCAAGACAAAAAAACATGAACAGGTTCACTAAGAAAGTATATAACAAAATGATTACGTATGGTGTGACTATGGTACCAGGAGAACTGTTAAGCAGATTCTCCCATACGGTGTGACTATGGTACCATAAAAACTGTTAAGCAGATTCTCTACGAATGTCCCTTTGGACTTCTCTTAAATGCAGTCCTGAGCAGGCTTTCCACATTCCACAATTCCCTTTGTTTGTCCAAATAAGGTCTGGCAGGCAGAGAGATGTAACTCCTCACCACCTGGAGACTCACCTTCAGGAAGATAAACTGCATAGTCTACTCCCCCCGATCTAGTGGTAGTAATAAGATTCTTCCCTATCATTTATCTAGAGGTGAGGTCCAGGTGATGGCCACTCTGTGATCCAGATACTTATGTGGACAAGTGCATCCCTGATAACCGATACAATCCTCATTTTTTTCACATTATTTATTCCTTCTTATGTATTTTGCCCACTCCTATACTTTCACATACCCAACACTTCAATTGGCATTAATCCCGGTTCACCACATTTATCATATTATCCACAATTATTTACATGCACATACATATGATACAATATACATATACAGCTTTGTTTCAGTCCAGAATACATTTAGGGTGCTTGTTCACAGGTCTTTTACAGCCTGTGAACAGGCCTGGGTTCCCGGCGTCAGTAGGAAGAACAAACATCGCGAAACTGCCTGCAGAATGCCATTTCCTTCTAATGTCCAGTTGTAGGGTCAATTTCAGCTGTCGTTTACGACCTTGTGCTTAGTCGTTTGGAACAGTCAGTATTTTAGTAGAGGTCAGAGGAAGGGGTCAAGATACCCCACAGATAAGGGTTCTCAGGCCACCTGGTGAATTGTTTTATTGCACCCTCAAGGAAGTCGCCAGCAGCTCAGTAACCTAGGGTTTATGACTGATAATCCAAAGGATCAATAATTTTCAGTCTTACATATGGGAATTAGAATATAGCTCAGTAGGCCTACTTGTAATTATTTAATATACAGGCTGTTTGGTCATCTTTACAAGGGTGTGAATAAATCTGACTCCTGCCAAGAGCGCCAATAACCGTAGTGTGATCCTTTACAACAACCTGTCCTACAAGGCCCACATAGTTACCATCAGCCGCCCATACATACCTGCAATGTACAACATCCGGAGGATCAGACCCTTTCTCACAAGAGAGACTACCCAACTCCTGATCTAGTAATCTCCAATAACTGGAATACTGCAACTCCCTCCTCCAACCTGCTTCTTCCGTGTAACCCCTCAAACTCATCCAGAATGCTGCAGCCCTGCTGGTCTTCAACCTGCCCAAGTTTTCACACGTCACACCCTGCTGTGCTCACTGGCTTCACTGGCTACCAGTTCCTACCTCCTAGGCTATGGTTCAGTCATATGCCCCCACTCACACCCCCACATCAAGTGCCCCCCTCCCTATGACAGCCTGGCCAGACTCTTCTCTTGCCTCACTCCCAAGTGGTGACACGCCGCCGCCCCCCCCTTCAGTCAGGACTGTGGAGGCACTGCCCAGTTTTGATTACAAGCTGAAAAATCATATGTTCAAGCAACACTCTTCCTGGTATGGTATGGCATCACTCCCAGCTCAAGCCACAGCACCTCACATGGTCCATCCTAACCTATGCACTTGATTTATCGCTTGGATCCTAGTGTTATGATACTCCTATTGCTTGCTTTGTATTAAAGTTGAATGTATACTTTCTTTTTTTTTCAATTTTCTCCCAATTTTGGTAGCCAATTGAACCCCTATTCTAATTCAATTCCCCCCGTGTAGCAACCGATAGAGAATCACTGCTGCACAACCCCGTCAGCCGGTAGTAGAGCGGAGGTCACCATGTCCTTTTTCAGGGCGCGACTCCTCCAATCCTGACCGTGATTCCAACTCGCCTGGGACCGCTATATGCACAGCTATTCTCTCCGAGCCCCTCCCCCCATTCGGAAGCAGCCGCCAATTGCTGCTTCCACAGGGCACCGGCAGCCATGCTCGGATCTGGCAGGACTGGGGCGCGAACTCCGATCCTCGGAGTACAACTGCACCAACTGAAAGTCGGCACAAGTGTATATGTATGTTCTGTAGTCTATCCCAATGTCAATGCACTTATTGTTTTTATGGCATTTGAAGGTTAATCATTGACCCTTCCCATGTTGAATGTTCACTCCTGATGATGAACTACTCTGGATAACAGGATCTGCTATATACCAAATTGTAAATTATTAACTGCAGCTGTGCAGTATTATTTGTCTTACAGTGCAACTAAAACCAGCAAGTGCCTTTTCAATATGAATATTCAGTACAACCAACATGTAATATTTAAGGTGCACTTTCAATGACCTTTTTTTTTCAGCCATAACTGAGTTGGATTTACAATGCAAAGTTAACCAGAAAAACTTGGTAGACATTAAACATAACTTTTGAGTGTTCTTACATAACAACATTTTTTGAGCCTCCCTTTGTACCAACAAAAAGGCCCTTCCGAATGCATTCTCCATCGACCTGTACACAATAATGGGACTCATGCATTTGCAGAAGTCTCGTCGGAAAAGATCAAAGAAGCCACTTAAGATGGGCCTTTGACTTAATGGAAAGGCCGACATGCTGTATGTCCTACCGTTGTTTTCATCCTCTCGCCCAAACACAGAGATAAGACATTTCCATCTGGAGACAAAGGGTTTGGAAAAATTAACCACATGGCTTTTATAGATCAGACAGTATTTTTACGGTCTGATAATGTTGTACGCAAGGCATTGACAATGGTGTGGTTGGAGTGCATTCGGCATGCCAATTTTTTTATAAGGTGTGCAAGCCACACCGTTTTTCCTTCACTTTTATTTCTTTTTAATTAAAAGTTTAAAAGATGGCATAAATGTGACCATTTGTACTAGTTATCCCAAGCCAATCCAGCTTCCTGATTACATGAGTATTCCTAACAGAACTGACATCATGAAAAATTTTATTTTAGCTTTGCACAAATAAGTGTTACTGATTTGTTGTGAATATAAATAACATTTGAATATGTGAATCTGTTTTTTGCCAACAAAAACACACATTTTATGTTTAGCACAATTTGCACAATTTCAGCACATGGCTCTATTCTTTGCCCTGTGAGGTGTGAATGAAATTGGCAGCTCACTGGGTCATGTTGCTCAGATTCAACAGTGAATAAAAGATCACTTGAAGTTGTACATCACGCCAAGGAGAGGTCAAGGTGTTAGCATGACAGGCTCTGTAGTTGCTGAATTAAAATATTTTTTTATAATATTGAATTTATTTTTTTAATCTTCATTGTTGAAGTTGATAATGCACACAAACAGTAATTGTGATGATTTTATAAATGTAATTTTTTACATTTTATATTGATTTTATTTTATTTTTTAAAAGCATTTAAGTAAATGCAACATCACATTTAGAAAATACAACCCCTCTCTCAGTTTCTATTGCTATGAACAAGACATCTTAATGTCTGAAACTAGTAAACTCCTTGTTAAAAAAGGGAACAAATTTACTAATTGATAAAGCATGACAAAAATATGTGGCATTAAATTAATTATAATTTAGAGGAAGCAAGAGTCAAGAGACTGCAACACTAGATGCATTTTGTGTTTTGTTCTGAGTGTCTGAGTTCTGTCTGATTTGTATTTTTATTTTCATTATTATTACTTTTCATTTCATCAGTTCATTCCCCTCTGTTCGTGGGTTGTCCGAGTCGCATTCGTGTTTGTTTACCCTGTCTCGCGTATGCACTGTTTAGGTGACTTCGGGATTTTCTGAGGGTTCACGCTGTATTTCCAAAGTTTCGTTTTCTGTTTACTTTACATTACATTATAGGCATTTAGCAGACGCTCTTATCCAGAGCGACTTACACAGCATTTTTGCATTTATACATAGTATCCATTTACAGCTGGATATATACTGAAGCAATTCAGGTGAAGTACCTTGCTCAGGGGTACAACGGCAGTGTCCTACGTGGGATTCGAACCTGCGACCTTTCAGTTACAAACCCAGTTCCTTAACCACTGTACTACACTACTTCCTGCTTTACGTTTCCCGTGGTTATATTGTTTATATTACTAACTCGTGCTAACAATCACTCGGGTGTTTAATAGTTAGATGCACATTACTAAAACCATTAACTTAATTATTTACTACCGTAATAATTGTCTGTATTTAATTAGAACTAACAAGTTTCCTCGCTGTATCTTTTCTGTGATACTAAGTTGTCCTTGAGATGCTGGTTAACTCGTTTCAGCTGTCTCTCCTTTGAGACCACGCCTCCGTAATTCTAGTCACGTTCCGCTCCTACTTGAGCTCGTTGTTTGTAATGCTTGTTTCCGAGTCCCTTCCATGTTTTCGTGATTTCCTTGTTATCGAGTTATTGTCTCCTAATGTGTTCACCTTACGTTGTTTGTAACCCCTCCCACTTCCTTGTGTATTTAACCAAGTTATCCTAGTCATTCTTCGCGAGTTCCTCAACCTTAATAGTGTTTGTCTTTTTGCCAGTATATTTCGAGTGTTCCCAGTATTTGTTTTTCCGAGTCTTTGTTTCATGTTTTAGTTAGATTTTTAGTATCTGTTTTCCCCCAAGTTTTCTTTGTTTCGAGTTTGTTAGTTTTTGTGTTTTGTTCCTTATTGATTTCCCGGTTTTTTACTTCTGCCCGTGTTCTCGCGACCCTGATTTTCTGGACTGTGATTTTGTACCTCTGCCATGCCTTCTCGTTTTTGACCGCCTGTTTTTGTACTCTTCTTTGGATTTTGATTTTGCTTCCGGATATTAAACTTCGGTTTTCTGTACTCCTGCCTGCTACTGGGTCCCTTATTCCACCAGGCATAACATTTTGCTTATCAGAAAACATAACTAGTATTCTACAGTGTGTACAAACAAATCTATAATGTATGGCTACATGAAAGAAATCTTTGCATTCTAAAACAATGCAAAGATGTTTCAGAGGAGGACCGTGGATGTCTACACTCCCCCGAATTGGTAGTGGGGTTCTGGCTTGAACAGGACTGCAGTTGCTGATTATTTGTACATGCCAAATTAGGTGGGAATTGGACATGTTCAGCAAGTTGTCACCTAGCTGTCACGTCCTGTGCCTCTGTGTCTTGACTTCCTGGTTTTCCGTTTATATGTGGTTTTAGTATTTGTAGTCCGTTCCACGTTTTCCCTTTTCCCCATTTTGTGTCTGAACTTCCCGCACCTGATATGTGTTTCCTCATGTTGTTTAGTCTCACCTGTTCCTCATAGTCTCGTCGTTAATCTGGCATATAAGCACCCCTGTTTCTTTGTTCTGTGCCAGGTCGTCTTGTGCCCTGCATTTGTGCTTGTCTCATCAATTTCCAGTGTTTTCTTCTGCCTGCCTGCCTGCCTGTCCCCGTCCAGCCCTGCTTCTATTCGGCTGCCTGCCTGCCAGTCCCCGTCCAACCCTGCTCCTATTCGCCTGCCTGCGTGCCTGCCTTGCCTGTCCCCATCCAGCCCTGCTCCTATTTGCCTGCCTGCCTGCCTTGCCTGTCCCCGTCCAGCCCTGCTCCTATTCGCCTGCCTGCCTGCCTGCCTGCCTTGTCTGTCCTGGTCCGGCCCTGCTTACAGCCCTTCGCCTTCCTGTTCTCCAGCCTCTGGCAGATCTCCCGGTTCTGACCCCTGCCTGTTCTGGACTTCGCCCTGCCTTTTCTGTATTGCTCTGTTTGCTAGACTCTGACCCCTGCCTGGACCTGACCACAATTCTGCCTTTCCTGTATTGCACTGTTTGCCTGTATTGACCCTGTTCTGTCGACCATGAATAAAGCCTGATTCGTATTACACCTTGGTGTCTGCGTGTGGTTTCGATCGGTTCTCATAACACCTAGCATACTCAATCATATATAAGGGCACTGAGTCGGATGCAGACATAGACTGTACCGAGCGACAATATAGCTGCTCAATCAGGAAGAAACCTGTAAAGGCTGTACAGGCCCTTTACAAACACTTGTTTTAAAACATAAGTATAGATGGGGAAAGTGTGATTAATGTTAAAAGCAACAGTAGATGATTTCAACCACAGCTTGACACACAATAAAGCTAGCCACGGCTGGCTAAGTAACTTAGGTATAGTAATAAGGTAATTGTGAAACGTAATTTCAGCCAGGACTGTATTCAATAAGTAGCCTATGAAAATTAGGTAACTAGTTAAAATAACTAGTTAAATATTAGAAGGCAGTGTGGTATAATGGTTAAGGAACTGGGTTTGTAACCGAAAGGTTGCCGGTTCGATTCCCAGGTCGGACACTGCTGTTGTACCCTTGAGCAAGGTACTTCACCTGCATTGCTTCAGTATAAATCCAGCTGTATCAATGGATACTATGTATAAAATGCTGTGTAAGTCGCTCTGGATAAGAGCGTCTGCTAAATGCCTATAATGTAATGTAAAGTAGGTAATTGCCTTGCCTGTCCTCATCCAGTCTCGCCCCGGTCCTCCTGCCCACCTGCCCATTTCCGTTCAAAACCCGCTCCAGCTCTGCTCCTATTCTCCTGCCTGCCTTGCCTGTTCCTGTCCAGCCCTGCTCCAGTCCTCCTGCCCGTCTGCCCTTCCCCGTCTTAGCCCTGCTCCTGCCCTTCGCCCTCCTGTTCCCCAGCCTCTGACAGATATCCCATTTCTGACCCCTGCCTGTTCTGGACTTCGCCCACAGCTTGACACACAATAAAGCTAGCCACTGCAGGCTAAGTAACTTTGTCAGTAAGATATTATATTAAATATATATATATATATATATATATATATATATATATATATATATATATATATATATATATATATTAAAATAACTAGTTAAATATAAGAAGTAGGCAACTATACAGCTGGACATATACTGAAGCAATTCAGGTTAAGTACCTTGCTTAAGGGTACAATGGCAGTGTCCTACTTGGGAATCGAACCTGCAGTTCCTTAACCATTATACTACACTGTTTACCCTTTTACAGCATGATACTAAAGTTCGCAAGGTTGTCCACATGGCCACGTTGACCATAAACTTTTTGTAGTCAGCTCCTCTGGAATACTAATGGCATAGTAGCCTACAAAATATAAGATGATACCGCAAGTAACATCTTGCTGACATAGTTAGTTAGCCAGCAGTAGCTAGCTAGCTAACGTTAGTTTGTGTCAAGCTGTGGTTCAAACTACCTATCGTTGCCTTCAGCACTATAATGACACTAGCGACCATCTATACTTATGTTTTAAAACTAGTGTTTGTGCAGAGCCTACAGCTATCTTCTCGATTGAGAGGCCATCTCGTCACTCGCTACAGAGGTTCACAGAACCCTGGCCTAAAACCTGCTGTGATTTGTCCAAGTAATGTGGGCGTTAAGGAAATTATGTCTTAAAATCTCATTGGCTGGAGTAGACTGTTACAAAAAAACCTATTTATGGATTTCATCACACATCTTCCTGTGAGGATTGTCTCAAAAATCCAAAATTAAATGCAAGCAATTTCACCCGTCAAGTGTTGCGTAAGTGCACATTCATTAGTTCGGGAGACTTTCTGAGTGCAAAAACATAATGAGTCAGTTGCATTTATTTGTGAACCAGTTACACTTATTTGAGGATGTTAGGAACACCAGCAAAGATTTAGGAGCACTAACAAAAGTTTAAGGACAATTCAAATTTAAGGACAACAATTAAATTATTTAAAGCTGGAGTACAGAGTAGTCAAGTGAGTACGTCAGTCGTGGGCAGAGTCTGGTTTCGGAAGTAAATTCCCTGTAGAAGATAGAATGGGCTTCGGAGACTATCGACTATTTCTTGAAATCTGATTTATAGAATGAGCCGAAACGTTCCTGGATTAGCCTGGTACAAGGATACATACTATATATCGCCTGTTCCAATGAATTTTTTTTTAAAGTAATGCATTAATGATTGTAGTACGACTTGTAGGCTACTGCTGCTGAAGACGAGCTAACGTTAGCTTGCTAAGTAGAGAAGCCCGCCCGACAAGGTCAGAAACTATGCTACGGTTAACCACCTAAAGCAATTATAGCTTTTAGTCCTTCAAGCTAGCAAGCTAATGTTAGAAAAAAGTGTTTTAAAACGGAACTGTGTGCTACTTCTGGCTAGCGTCTGGAGACAAACTTAATTTCAACAATAATTTGAAATAATGATGTGCTGTACAAATCGTCTCTCTGTCAAATCGAATATGATCCAGACACTTTCTATCAATGAATCCATCTAATATTGGTCTGGTATGATATACCAGATGATCAATCATAGCCTACTTTATTTTGTTTTTTAGCCTATAGTATTATTTTTTTTATGACAGCTCTTTGATCATTTTAATCAAATCTCCACTATTTTCATCAAATCTCCGCACATAATACCGCGTATATACTGCAGAGACCCAGAAGCGGCTCTTCTTCTTCTACGGTAGCCTTCAAACTCAGCCAAGACAAAACGTATGGCCGTACGGCGACTGAAAATAGTTCTATAAATCTTTAAACTGGTGGACACCAGTGACCACTCTGTGAGTTTCCCGTCTTTGAAAACGAGAGTTTATGGTGTTTTTTGAAGGATTTTCTATATGCCCATCCAGATTGTGTAAGTTAGCTGTGATATGAGCAATGAGCAATATATCTCAAGACTGCACAGTTGTACATGATCGTAAATAACCTTATAACAGGGCCAAACATGCTAAATACCGAACTTCTCCTTTAAGCTACACAGAATTTTGGGAGTAAGTCCCATTTGCGCGTGCTTATCTCAACTCTGAATCTGGTCCTAGGTAATTACAATTGGCTGGCAAGCAAAGTCCTGATAAATTAGTTAGTGTTGAAACTTTTGACCCACCTGTCCAATTGAAACAATGGGAGCTCCACATCTGTCTTTAAACCAATCCGTTCCCAAAATTCTCACAACCTTCTAAAATGAGCACCTATGTTTACTCTAGTTTTCGAGCGAGCTTTATACAAATCCCTTTTCTTTTTTTTGTGGGAAATAGCGCTGGTGTAACGGGTCACTTCTCCACCATTGTTATTGAAATGTATAGCTGGTGAACACGCAAGGTCAATCTCATTGTTGATTGGTTTGCGACGTGAACTGGTCTATCTCTTTGATTGGTTTATGTCATGAGCCACTTTGTTTTGAAAACAAAAATTCTGACTGAATCGCTGGTTTAAGAATACAGAATGTGAGGGTATAAACACAGTGTATGTATGGTGCTTGATTTCTCTCACAACAGTTCTTTCTATGATTGCTACCAACTAAGCATTCCGTTCCCCAATATTTTTCTAATTATGATATTTTTCTACTTGCGTACTCCAGCTTTAAGAACGTGCATACAAGTTCACATCTCCACGATTGCTGAAGGCACACAAACCACAACTGTCAAAATGGTGAATTTCTTTATACCACCGGCCCTTTGTATCAGCTCCGTGAAACTAGCCACAATAAGGCTAGTTTGGCAACCCATTTTTAAGTGAAAACCTTTTCTACCAAAATAACAGTATGTTCTTGTCTTTTTAAAGAGATTATAACTCTGACGACAGCCTGCGCGGAGTAGAATACAAACATGAATAATAAGTTTTTAAGACATGTACTTTTAACAAGCTTTAGTAAACTATAGAGTTTACTGAATTATATCCTAAAGTACAGGGGAGAAAAGCATTTAATTTAATTCCCATATGTACTTATAGACTGTGGGGCTTTCAAAACCAAATTATAAAAACCCAGATGTTAAATAAATAGGGGTTTGGTGAAACACATTGTTCTAAATTTCTAGTTTCTAAATCAGGTGATTTTCACATCACTGTGCCATCATACATATTGTTGCTGGGGTGTAACTATGACATGCACAGCCAAAGTTGGAGTCATTTGCATATAAGGCAATACAAATCTTCAAACACATCTTGGTCTCCTGTGAAAACAAATTATTCTAACTCAATACAAATTGGGTGGAATGGATTCCTCAGACAGCCTGTTACCTAAACTGATGAGCTTTAGATAATGCATTTGTCCTAAGAATTCTGGCTGAGGTTTAACTTCTTTATGTCTTTTTTTGTATATTTGGGATCACACATCTTGCTGTCCTGCAAAAACAAAGGATTCTAACATAAAGAAAGTGAGGTGGAATACATTTCCACCCTTATTTGCATATTATGGTCACAAATCTTGCTTTCCGGTGGAAGCAAATGATTCTAAAGTGAGCTGGAATGGATTCCTCAAAATGCCTACTATCTAGATTTGATGATTTCCAGATAATGCATTTGCTCTAGGAATTCCTTGAGGGCAGTCCATACATTTTGTCTCCCCAAAGATCCCAAATAAGGAAAATGCAGGTCAGTGCAGTTATGTTAGCATTTTTACTGTCATTCATTGTATGACAATGTTCAATAATTAAGTTGAACATTAATAAATAAAACGTGCTCGACCACGTGCTCGACCACCAGCTGAGCAGTCTCCGGTGCAGATGGCAACCCAGTTAAAACCAGGAAGTGCGCCGCCTTGGAAAACCTGTTGACTATAACCAGAATGGCTGTGTTACCCTGAGACACGGGCAAACTGGTAATAAAATCTAACGCGATATGGCTCCAAGGTCAGTTAGTCACGGGTAATGGACGCAATAATCCATAGGGTGGAAGTTGGGAGTTCTTGTTACAGGCGCAGATATCGCAGGAGGCAACAAATTTGCACATGTCCTTCTCCAACCCAGGCCACCAGAAACGTCTGGAGATATAAAAAAAATTTGGTGCGGTGAACACCTGCATGAGCCACGAACTGAGAGGCGTGACCCCATTTAAGTATTTGGGACCTCACTTTGGAGGGAACAAAAAGGCAATTGGGGGAACCCCCCCTAGATCCGGGTCTAGACGCAATGCCTTCTGAACCGTCACCTCGATATCCCACAAGACAGGCGCCGAGATCTGGACAGCTGGGACAATGGGCTCAGGTGCAGTGGGTCTGTCGGACAGGTCGTTTCGCGCATTTGGTTTAATGTTTTTCGACCCAGGGCGGTAAGTCAACAGAAAGTGGAACTGGGTGAAAAACAACGCCCAGCGGGCCTGCAGAGAGTTGCGCCTTTTAGCTTGTTGAAGCTCAGGAGCTCCCGGTCACTCAAGTCGTAGTTCCTCTCAGCCGGAGTAAGGGCATGAGAGAAGTATCCACACGGGTGCAATTTTCGATCAATGGGGGAGTGCTGCGATCAAATAATAATAATAATAACTTTATTTGTATAGCACCTTTCATACAAAGAATGCAGCTCAAAGCGCTTCACACAAAATGACACATAAAAATAAAAATAAAAGAGAATAAAAGTAAGGCATAAGAAAATTTAAAACAGTAAAAATGTTGAGTTAAAATTCAATAGGAACAGGTAAAATGAAAAATAAGACAATAAAAATGATAAGGGTAGTAATAAAATATTAAGGGAGCATAAAAAATAGGAAACAAAATGATAAATAGTAAAATAAGAAGATAAAACAAATGAATCAATTAAAAGCTAGTTTAAAAGAGCTAATATAAGACAAATAAATCAATCAAAAGCTAGTTTAAAAAGGTATGTTTTGAGCTGCTTTTTAAAAGTGCCAACTGAGTCTGCTGTTCTAAGGTCCTGCGGGAGAGTGTTCCAGAGTTTCGGGGCATAATAGCAGAAAGCACTCTCACCGCTTTTTTTGCGATTTACCACAGGTAAGTTTAATAGGCCGGCTGTGGCGGATCTGAGAACTCGAGTTGGCACATAAAAAGACAGGAAGTCTGAAATGTACGAGGGTGCTAAACCATTGAGAGCTTTGTATACAAATAAAAGGACTTTAAAATCAATTCTAAAATATACAGGGAGCCAGTGCAGTGCAGCTAAAACAGGAGTAATATGCTCTCTCTTCCTTGTTTTTGTTAAAAGTCTAGCAGCAGAGTTCTGAATTAGCTGTAATTTCTCTATGGACTTTTTTGGAATACCAGTTAAAAGAGCATTACAATAGTCCAGTCTACTTGAAATAAATGCATGAACTAACTTCTCAGCATCCTGCTGAGTTAAAAACGGCCGGACTTTGGCAATATTTCTTAAATGGAAGAATGCTGTCTTGGTCACTTTATTTATGTGTGTTTTAAAACTTAAGTCGGAGTCTAATATTACACCTAAGCTTGTTACTTCCGATCTATTCTGATGAGCCAAATTTCCTAACATATTCAAAAGTACATCCCTTTTAGCTTTGGGGCCAACTAAGAGTATTTCTGTCTTATCCTCATTTAGTTTTAAAAAATTATTACTCATCCATTGTTCTACTGCAGACAGACAGGTAGTCAGGGAGCATAAGGCATCTATGTCATTTGGCTCAACAGAAATATATAATTGCGTATCGTCAGCATAGCTATGAAAATTAACATTGTGTTCTCTGATGATATTACCTAGTGGTAGCATGTACAATGAAAAAAGAAGGGGACCAAGACAGCTTCCTTGTGCAATACCAAAAGATACGTCATATTTTTGTGACATATAATCTCCGAGACTAACATAAAATTGTCTTCCAGTAATATATGTTCTGAACCAATTAAGAGTACATTCAGAGAGACCAACCCAGTTTTCAAGACGATTGATTAGAATGCTGTGGTCAATTGTGTCAAATGCGGCACTTAAATCTAAAAGAATAAGAACTGAGACCTTGTTTGCATCAGCATTAAGTCTAAGGTCATTAACTATTTTGGTTAGAGCAGTCTCTGTACTGTGACTGGATCTAAAACCAGACTGGAACTTCTCTAGAGTACCATTATCATTTAAAAAGTTGTTTAGTTGATTAAAAACTACTTTTTCAAGTAGTTTGCTCATGAAAGGTAAGTTGGATATAGGCCTGTAATTACTTAGGACACTATAGTCTAAATTTGGTTTCTTCAATAGTGGCTTCACGACAGCAGTTTTAAATGCATTGGGGAACGTTCCGGTCTCGAGAGATGTGTTAATAATTTTTAGGACCGAAGTGGAGACACTATTAAAAACATTTTTAAAAAATGTTGTAGGGACAGGGTCAAGACAGCAAGTTGAAGTTTTACTCTGTAGTACAATTTTGTGGAGTTCTGCATCAGAGATGCTACTAAAGTTCCTCATAACTGCTGGTCTGTTGCAGGGCAGATCATACGAGTTATTGGTGTGTCTTACAATACCCGCTCTAATGGTTGTTATTTTGCTGTTAAAAAATTGTGCAAATTCCTCACATTTTGAGGCAGAAGCCAGGCTAAGAATGTCAGAGGCTGGCTTGGGGTTTATTAATCGATCAATAGTTGAGAACAGTACCCTTGAGTTGCTGCCGCTCTCTGCAATGATCTTTGAAAAGTAGGTTCTTCTCTCGTTACGAATAGCAGTGTTGTAAGAAGCTATACGCTCCTTCAAAATGCTATGGTGGATCACTAGTTTGGTTTTCCTCCATGTCCGTTCAGCTGTTCTACATAATCTCTTTAGGTCACGGATAGAGCCGTTTATCCATGGCGATATTTTATCATGTGACCTTTTTTTAATTTTAATTTTAATTGGTGCAACGCTGTTCAATGCGTTACTTAAGTTGTTATTAAAGACATCAACCATTTCGTTAATCGAACAGTGTACATTACATGGAACAAAGGAGTTAGCAAGATCAGAGAATTTCCTTTCTGCTGTAGCATTTAGATACCGTTTCTGAGTGGTACATTATTTTTTGTTGCAAGATGCATTTAATAGAGCATCAAAGAAGACACAGTAATGGTCAGATACACTAATGTCAGACACTGCAACGTTGTTAATGCTTATCCCTTGTGAAATTACCAGGTCAAGTATATTACCCAGTCGATGGGTAGCGTCGGTAACATGTTGTGTTAATCCTAAATTGTCTAAGAGATTCATGAATTCCATAGCCTTTGAGTCTGTATTATTATTAATATGGATATTCATATCTCCAATGATGATTATTCGGTTATAGCTCGTGAGAATAATGGACATAAGCTCAGAGAATTCAGGAAGAAATACTGAGGATTGCTTGGGAGGTCTATATAGTGTTAAAATAAGTACATCTGGTGTAGATTTCCACATAATGGCGAGGTATTCAAAAGATGAGAATTTACCTAGATCAGTCTCAATACAACTAAACTCATTGGAGAAAATAGCGGCAATACCGCCTCCTTTTTTGTCCAGTCTTACTGACTGATAGAACTTATAGTTCGGAGGGCAAGTCTCAACAAGCGTTGCAGTGCCATCATTTTTAAGCCATGTTTCAACAAGAAACAGAAAATGTAATTTCCTTTCAGAAATAAAATCATTGATTAAAAAACTCTTATTTGTGAGTGATCTTACATTTAAAAGTGCCATATTGACATTAATGTCAAACTTCATATGGATCAAGGGTCTTATCAAGACATTAACTAAATTATTGTGATTACAGCTGACATTTAGCCTCTGCCTATGTTTTCTCTGTATAGTAATAATAGCTGGAATGAGAGATGGAGGCAGGGCATTAGTGCAGAGTGGTACAGGTATGATTGAATTCATATGGGGCACAGATTTAAACACATGTACTACATCTGAGACAGTGAATGTTCGTACCGGGACAATATGATCTACAGCTGTGTTCAAAGTCATTTCATTAAATGCGTCGAGTAATTCCAGTTCACAGCTCTCATTAAAATCATCCGGTGACGAACTCACCCATTGTCAGTGTCCGAAGGCTTGTAGAGAGTCTAGGGTCATTTCGATGTTGCAGGAAAGAAGTCTTGCGCCTTCACGGTTTAAATGCCGACCATCTCTGGCAAACAAGTATTTTCGTTTCCAAAATAGCATAAAATTGTCCACAAAGGGGATAGATAGCATGTTGCAATATCCCTTGAGAAAAGTGTGCAGCTGTCGAATCCTACTAACTGCGATATCTCCGAACGAGGGGCTTGGGAGAGGACCCGAGATCACAGTTTGTTTTCCAGTTTCTAAAAGAGCATTAATTAAATTTTTAAAATCCACTTCTAGTTGCTCTGACTGTTCTCTGACAATGTCATTTGATCCACAATGCACTACTACCATATCCAAAGCTGGGAGTTTTCGAAGAATGCCTGGCATTACAGCAGCGATGTCAGACACACACGCCCCGGGGTAACAGAAGTTCTCCGTGTTCTTAAGGGCGAGGTGTCTAACCATGGACGACCCCAGGATAACAGCCTCCGGCGGGTCTTGGTGGGGATCGTTGGTATGCCGCCGCGGTCTCTCTCGTGCAATAATCCTTGGTGTTGATGGGAGTAGTGGGGAGCAAGGAGGCTGTACCTGGGGTATAGCTGTTATGGAAGTCAGACCACCTCGAGGCAGATTTTTCTCCACGGGAGTCACGGCAGGCTGTGTGGTCGTCTTCGGCGAGGTCTCATTCACCGGCTGGGCTGGGGGATCTTCGCTGTGCGACTCATCACCCGCGGAAACCAGTGGTGTTGCGGTGGCACTCGCAAGCGGGGAGAGAACGCACAGCGGCTGGAATTTATTTCCGAGCCTAAGGGCCTCACGGGGAAGTCTCCCGCGCCCACGGTGTTTCCCCCGCCCAAGAGCCGGGACTTTGTGCCACGCACCCCGGTCAATAGGTGTAGAGCAGACCGGGGGCTCTAGTTGCGACGCCGCAAACAGCGAGTCCATTAATTCCTCGTCCTTTTTTATCTGCCTCAATGTGGAAATGACTTCCTCTAGGTCTAAAATCTTCTTGTTGAGTACATCACAGCGTGGGCAGTGCATCTGTGCATCCATTCGTAAAAGAAAATTAAAAACTTGTAAAAGAAATTAGATAAAAACAGTGAAATAAAATGAAATTAAAACGAACTTGGTGTGGCTGTGAGCCAGTAAAAACCAGTAAAAGTAACGAAATAAAATCCGTTAAATTAAATGAAATTAAAACTAATCTTAAAACGAAATTAAATGAAATAAAACAAATCTTAAAAGGAGCTTGGTGTGGCAGCGAGCCAGCAGAGCGTGCCTTCCACCGTCTGTCTGATTTGAAAATGAGGTAGAACCATATACTCCTACTTCAGAGGCATCCACCTGCACAATGAATGGGAGGGAGAGATTGGGAGTTATGAGGATGGGTTCAGAACTGAACCTCCTCTAAAGCTCGGCGAAGGCAGCATCGGCTTTGGGACTGAAACGGAATCGCTGACGTTTTCTTAGTGAAAGCGGTAATGGGCGCGGCGAGTGCACTAAAATAGCGAATAAATTGGCTATAAAAATTGGCGAAACCAAGAAATCGCTGAACCTGCTTGTCTGAGCGAGGAGTGGGCCAGTCTAGTACTGCCAAAACTTTGTTGGGATCCATCCCTCCGAAATAATGAACCCCAGAAAATTACCGTTGTTGCTGGGGTGTAACTATGACATGCACAGCCAAAGTTGGAGTCATTTGCATCTAAGGCAATACAAATCTTCATACACATCTTGTTCTCCTGTGAAAACAAATTATTCTAACTCAATACAAATTGGGTGGAATGGATTCCTCAGACAGCCTGTTACCTAAACTGATGAGTTTTAGATAATGCATTTGTCCTAAGAATTCTGGCTGAGGTTTAACTTCTTTATGTCTTTTTTGTATATTAGGGATCACACATCTTGCTGTCTTACAAAAACAAAGGATTCTAACATAAAGAAAGTGAGGTGGAATAAATTTCCACCCTTATTTGCATATTATGGTCACAAATCTTGCTTTCCGGTGGAAGCAAAGGATTCTAAAGTGAGCTGGAATGGATTCCTCAAAATGCCTACTATCTAGATTTGATTTGATTTAGATAATCGATACAGGGCCTTAATCCTCCATCTTTCTTTTTAACAAAAAAAAACCTGCACCGGCAGGTGAGGTAGATGGTCTTATAAACCGGTTAGCTCACGCCTCCTCAATGTATTGTTTCATAGCCAAACTCTCCAGAGCAGACAGAAAAAATAAATTCTTTCTAGTGGGAGTGGTACCCGGATACAGCTTTATGACGCAATCATAAGTGCGTTGAGAAGAAAGAGTAGTAGCTCTCTGTTTGCTGAAAACCTCAGCTCGGTTATTATACTCTGTGGGTACGTTGGGAGGCAAGGGAAACTCAAGCGTCCCTGCCAACCTAGTATTTCCTGCTTCGGTGGGCGAATTAGGAGAGGACGACCACCTCCGATCTCCGAATCAGAAAATTAATCTGTGGAGATCTCCTCCTTGATGGGAAATCCATCAGCCTGAAAATCCCACTCCAGACAATCGTCTCCAACCTCCAAATCAAAAACAGACTCTCCCCGATCAGATAGGAGGGTAGCCTCCTCAGTTTCTGAGTCAGAGCTGGAGTCAGACCCTCCTTAGTGAACTCCTGACGCCCCGTCGGAAACACATGACCCTGGACCGTACATTGGGACCCCCACTGAAGGATGCTGGATTTTCCCCTCCCCCATTTAATATGAGGGTTATGTTGGACCAGCCATGTGTGACCCAGTACTATGGGGTAAAAGGGAGAATCGACTTAAAATAATTGAATACTCTCAGTATGATCCTTGTGAGGGATATTTATAGTGAGGGAGACAGTGACCTCTTTAATGATACCCGTGCCCAATGGGTGACCGTCAATTACCGTGCGGTAATTCTCCAGGAATGAGTGAGGTGGTTAAACGGTTCTTTCTGGCCCACTGGGCATTAATAAAGCACTCGACCGCCCCGGAGTTAATAAAGGCATCGACCAGGAGGGAGCACTGTTGTCATATTATTTTAACTGGAAGTCCGACGTGAAATTTCGTTATGTCTCACTAGAGGCCTCGGTTCCTCTAACGAGACGACCCTTTTCCCTTAAGCCTGGGACATTGATTAAGAGTGTGCCCCTGTCGCTTGCAATAATGGCACCACCCCGGAGTAGGAGGAGTGTCTCCAGAGGGGCCACAAGAAGCACTATCCACCTGCATCGGTTCCTCATGACCACAAGACGTGGGAGTGGACGGAGACAGAACCGGCGTAGTGAAGGGAGCAAAGAAGGAGTTCATAGGACGGTCTCTCCTACTACCTTTAGTAGAGGCCTGATTTCTGACACGATGTCGATGCGAATGGCCGTAGAGACTAAAACATCTAGCGTCTCACACGGCTCAAGCACTGCCAAGGCATCCTGAATGGAATCGCTCAATGCCTCCGTGAATTTAGTTATCAGGGGAGCCTCCGGCTAACCTGTCTCAACTGCTAGTGCACGAAATCTGATCGGCCACTGTTTTATTATCCTGGCGAATGCGAATAAGGCGCCTAGCTGCCTCCTGACCGGAAATGTGCTGGTCAAAGACGGACTCCATAGCGTCCATAAGTGCTTTGGCAGTCCTGAGTGTAGGAGAACCACTCCAAATGAATGGAGTAGCCCAGTCAAGCGCGGGTCCAGTGAGGGGCGAGAGTATAAACGCCACCTGGGACTCTTGGGTGGTAAATCGCGCTGACTCGGCTTTAAAGAAAAACAAAAAAACACTGGGATTTGCCGACCCGACAAGGTGCCGTGGGGGCCGGAGAAGGGGTGGCCTGAGCAGCAGATGGAGGTGCTTGGTGTGATACAGTGAGGAGATGCATACTCTCCGCCAGCTCCCGGAAGACATCCATACTGTCTTCATTATACTGTGAGGGTTTGTTCAGAATAACGATGAGCCAAACGCGACAAAGGAAAAAAGGGATAGAAAGTCCTTGGCAGTAGCTAAAACCATAACACATATAAAACCTATAAAATGGGCTAGCCACGTAAACACGGGCAGAGAGAAGACTCAAAATAGCGAACGCTAAATAAATAGTGAGAGAAAGACAAAAAACAATGCACCTTCGAAATGTGACTATAACGCCTGATAATTGGTGAAATAAACAAAATAAAAATAAAACTCATACCCTCAGAAACGAGAGAGTGAGAGCGAAGGAGAGGGAAGAGAAATAAGGGAACAGAAAAACAAATTCCCTAGGCTTCTAGGCCGAAAAATGTCTCAACTGCGAAACCAAATAAATAATCTCCTTCTAAACAGCAGAGAGACCAAAACCAACAAACCCTGACTTTGTGAAGGCACAAAATGATAACGAAGTGCCAGGAAGTGGAACTCTTAAATAGTGCTTAAATACCTGGCATTAGGTAAGCCAGGTGAAGAAATGATTACGGGGTATAAACTAAACTAAACGCGGAATATGGAAAAATCCGACCGAAAAAGGAAAGACAAGAGAGGAGTTGGAATCCATGACAGATTGAAAAATAAAATTGACAGTAGACTGACTTGATTTTTGGACTGAGGCTCAATGGTTTTCTAGTTGTATTGAGTGCATGACCATGTTATAGAACCGATCGGAACCACTCGCAGACACCAACAGTAATCGGAATCAGGCTTTATTCAGAGTCAACAGAACAGGGTCAAAATCCAGCAATCAGTGCAATACAGACAACGCAGATTCATAGTCAGTTCCAGGCAGGGGTCAGAGTACAGCAATCAGGGCACTGCAGAGTAGGCAAAAGCGAAGTCCAGGACAGGTAGGGGTCAGAACCGGGAAA
Organism: Ilyophis sp. 1 JC-2022; assembly: GCA_022702515.1. Lineage (NCBI taxonomy): Eukaryota > Metazoa > Chordata > Actinopteri > Anguilliformes > Synaphobranchidae > Ilyophis > Ilyophis sp. 1 JC-2022. The sequence continues at coordinate 43,749,574 of CM040395.1, read as the reverse complement.
TCAGTCAGACTTGGGGAACAGGAGGGTGAAGGGCAGGAGCAGGGCTAGGACGGGGAAGGGCAGGTGGGCAGGAGGACTGGAGCAGGGCTGGACACGAACAGGCAGGGTAGGCAGGAGAACAGAAACTGGACGGGTAACACAGGACTGGAAACAGAAACGAGGAGCAGGCAGGAATAAATGCGCACGAAGGCATAATAATGGAAACTGTTGTTGCTTAGTCTCTCATGCTGCCAGACTCTCATTTGACATACTGTGTGTCCACTCAGAAGGAGACTGCAATCTCTCGTCATGTAGGCCTAGTGCCTACCCTTTCCGTAACGTGATTTGTAAATGTGTTCTGGGTTTTGTCGTTGTGTTTTCTGACTTGCAGTTGTTCTCTGAAATGTTGTTATGTTTTCTGACTTGCAGTTGTTCTCTGAAATGTCGTTGTGTTTTCTGACTTGCAGTTGTTTTCCGAAATGTCGTTGTGTTTTATATCTGTCGGCTTCCGTAGGTTAGCAATCTGATTTTTCCCACGTTCCATCCCGGGGTTTTGCTTCGCCTCGCTTATTATTCGTTTCACCTGTCCTACTACCTGCGAGGTATTTAAGCCCCTAACTTCTGCTTCCTGGCACTTCTTTGTCTTATCGTGCCTTCACGAAGCCAGGGTTGTTAGATTCTAGCTCTAATAGATTCTCTTTCATTCTCTGCTGTTTTGAGAGTGTGTGGTTTATTTTTATTTCATTTATTTTTCACCACTTATCGGGCGTTATAGTCTACGTTCCAAAGGTGATTCCTTGTTTTCTCCCATTCGAGCTTATACTCTTGTATTTCTGTTTGGGAGTCTCTGATTGTTTCACCTTTCTACTCGTGTCTACAAGTCACACCCGTGGGTTGTTTGTTATTTGGCTACTGCCAGGAAGTTTTCATCCCTTGTTTTTTTAGTTTCTACAAAATACGGCTTCCTAGACTCCTTTAGTGGTCTTTGCCTTCGTGAGTGACTTGTTTTGTAAACCGTGTTTTGTTTGGTCACGTTTGGTTCATTGTTCTTTCATACATAACCCTGACAGCTGAATGTTAATAATTCCTGGTCACCCATATTTGTTTTCCTCTCCTGTCACTCAGCCTCATATTCACGTTAGCCTCATATTCATTGATATTACTATATTTTTGGGATCACAATTGGCCATTGTAGTTAAACAGTGAAAATGTTTTGACAGTTTTTATGCAAAAACATGGATTTTTAAAATGTACATTTTGCGCGAAAACCCTGAACACCTCACAGAAAACCCTGAACATCTGGCCACCTTAATTATAGACCTCCAATATTGACCAAATAAACCCACCCTTCAAAACATTGCAAAATTAAAAGATGTGTATCTTTTAAAAGTACAAAAAAAAAGAAAATCTCATCCATACAATTCAAGCAAGGTTTAGACTTTATGAAATGAACAGAAATCACTTGCTCTCCCTTCACTGACTACCCATTAAATGCTAATCAGATTTCAAAATTCTGCTCCACAATTACAAAGCATTAAATGGGCCGTTTCTGTCATACCTGAGAGAACTCATTGTTCCACAGAATCATGCTAGACCTTTACGGCTACCGGATCATCCACAAAGTTTCAAAACCTAAAACAGGCAGCAGGGTATTTGAATATAGGGCCTCTATATTACAGAATGTCTTACCTCCCTGTATGAAGGAATATGTCAATAATTATATAAAGGTTAATAGCCCTTCTCATTGACCTTTCTAAAACTTGTAAAAAGAATCCTTCCTATTTTGTATTTTGATTTATGCATAGGTATGCTGCCATAGTTTAGGTTAATTTTATTTTATTTCTAATTCATATCCCCTTTTTTACTCTAATTTGTCATTCTAAATTGTGCTTAAAACTCTGCACATGCCCACCAGGAGCATAAGGTGTTTTAACCAGGGTGTCTTGGGCAAATTATAAAACTGTATGTGCACATCAGGTCACCTGATCATCCATGCTACATATCACCTGCATTCCCTACACACCGTACGTCTCCAGGGCTTAGTGCGCAACGTGCATTATGCAAAAAATATCCTCTATACTATTTTCCAACTATGCTGTGGAAGTGTCGTAAGACGTCCCGTAAGCCATGTCACGTGTTTGTGAAGCTACACCTCATGTCGATTCGGCCATAGCCCAGGTCATAACTGCAGATGAGTACTCAGTTGACCATGCCTGCTTATATAAAACATTGTAGTCTCTCTGTCATAGATCATACAGATTTATTGCAACTCATTGCTTCTGCTTCCCATATGCTAGGTGGTTCAGAGTCTGTTTTCAGAATATCATGAATACCATTAATCTTCCTTTCTGGTTATATATAACTTATATATAATATAATGTTTCTATGACATGCTGCTTGTGAATTGCGAAATTTCCTTTAAAATGCTATATCAAATCGAATTTGATTATTAGGCTTATTATCAAATGGCTTTTGGGGATATAAGCCTTTGATGTCTCCGTATCTGAAAAGCAACATCTGATTTCTGTCTGATGTCTCACATTTTCATTTGTGAGAGCAGATAGTTTTTTCTCTCCAGGCTAGACACGTTCTTTTCAGATTTTATGCCATGGTTAAGTTACTCTTTAAGTTCATACGGGTCTTTATATTTGAGCACTTGCAGCATATGTACTGCAAATGAGCTTCTCCCTTCCTTGGGGCATTTATGAATAAATGGACCAAATTAATTATGGCATTTTACTGATCGCACTCAACTGGGACTTTTTCTGGTATGGACTGAAGCCAAGAACAGAAAAACAGTTTGACTTAATGTATTGTAACTTGTTGCAAAGCAACATGTGTCTGGTGGGGGTATGTTTGTGTTGTTTCAACTGAGGTGTGTGAGTGTCACCATTGCTTTTCTGAAATAAATGTTACGATAATGGAATAGGGAATTAGCTTTTTGAGGGATTGTACCCTGACACAACAGGTTTTTTAGGGTTTCTTGCACAATGCTGAGACAAAACAGGGTTACATTAGAAATGCTGTCGTCAAAGTTAAAGATAATACACACTGAAGCATTACTGTTGTTCATATTCAATATGAGTCACACAAGAGATTGCATAACAGATGTTTGGATGGAAGACTCAAAATCAGTCAAGCATAATGTGATGGATTTAGTAGTGGTGAATCAAATGCGAAGTGAAGTGAGATCAGAACAAGTCACCCACAAAGGTGAAGACCACTAAAGAAATAATAACTATGAATACATAGAAAAGAAAAACAGGAAATAATTCCTAGTAGCTAAACAGCTAAATTTAATCTACCCAGGAAAATAGGGCGAACTGGAATATACAAGTGAGAACACAAAACTAAGTCTCCCGAGCTCAATACTGGAGCTAGAAAAGAAAAGAACACCTTCGGCACGTAACACTAAGACTGCCGGAAGAAGGTGAAACAAAAACGAAACCACCAATGAAAAACTGTCTCAGTGAGAACAGCACAGGAAAAATAGCACAGTAATGCCAACAGGGGGAAATAATCCTATACCTGAAAGATAAAGCTAGAAGCAAGTCCCTTGTGAACATAAAACGAGTTTAATATCACAAGGTCGCTTTTACCTGGCTATACCTGGCTCAATGTAATAAGGAATGACAAAGAAGCACCGGGGAAGTGGAAGTGAGGAACTTAAATATCTCGCAGGTAGAAGCACAGGTGAAATGAATAACGAGCAAGGGGAAGCAAAACCCCGGAATGGAACGTGGAAAAAATCCGATAGATTCTCAATCGGGGGAAACAGGACGAGAACCACAACGGAAAAGGAAACAATAACCCACGAACCATGACACATATATGTCACCTGTTCTAATAGCATGTTGCAGAGAATCACATGAAATGCTCGTCGTGAACGTTCACATGCTCCGGAGGCAGTCGAGATGTGATTGGATGCCACGAAGATCAGGCTGTAATTCTCATATGCCACATGTACTCCAATAGGCAGTGACAAGATCACTTTGTTGTTTATGTTCTCGGATGAGATTGATGTTGCACTGCTAACAGCTTTGAGATAAAGCATTTGCATGTTGGACGTATGAAATTTCAACTAGGCACGATCCATAGTTGGGATTTTTTTTCGACTCATGTCAACATGAGACGTTCATAATTAAGCAGGTCATTGTAATGCCCACTCACCATATGGCAGCCTGTGAAGTCCTGTAGCTCAGCAATATTTGTTGCTAGGCATCAGCCTGGGCCCCTAGTTACAGAACTGGCATGAATACCCCTGGATGTACTTTGTCCTTAGTAGATAAATGAGCATACACTAATTGCTTATGCATCATTAAGTGGCTTCACAATACTCAAACATTTGGTTATTAAGCAAAATGAAGTAATGCAAATTTCTGTTTGCAAGAATTTTGAACTGAAACAAAGTGCTTTTTTTTCTTTAGGTAAAAAAAGCTATATTGTAGTTCCCCATATGTTCCAGACATCCGAAACATTGGACACTACAATGTTAGCTAAAGAGGTGACAAGAGTCTGTCCCACGTGTATAAAGTCTTCTCTCAGGGACTGCAGTAAATGATCCACATAGGGCTCAAGGCCCTGTAAGCTGGTGGTTCTCCCACCAATCCTCAATGCAGACACTAAAAAGCTATTTTCACTTTTGTATGCCACTTTATATGCATTTTAAACCTTTTCATCATTGCTGTCCTTGCACATTTGAGTTTTTTTGTCTTAATAAGAGGTTAAGATATCTTGACATCTTTGATTAACATTGAGTTCCAGTGAGTGGAATTTCCCCTTTTCATTCAGATGAATGGTGTCAGTAACTTTCTTAGTGCACACAAACCATTTCTCATCACTCTGAATTGTGGGGAAAGATATTTAAGTTTGTTTGTGACTTGTTTATGAATGACAGTTAGAATACATGTTAGTTGTAAATAGGATGCAATAATTGGATTACTATGGACATTATCTCAACAGTTTATATCATTAACAACTACAAATGGATAAAAATTTACTTTGGTAAATATTCCTCTGAAATTCTTAGATGCTAATTTGTGTTTTTTCTACATCATCAAGACATCTGGGCCATAGTTTACATTGAGACCCTTAACCTTTGCAATTATACAAAGTTTCCATAGCAGCTAAAATGCATTTGCTAAAGTACAAATTGCTATCTGAATAGCTTGCATACTAAAATAGCATTTATAATGGGAAACTAATTCTAACTATTTCAGACTAGAATAACAATTTATCTAATGTCTTCGTGTTAACAGGAACAGGGATCCCAGGGAGTAACTGCGGTGTTATTATAGTATAATTATGTGCAATGAATGGGACTACACTGAAACTTTTTTTAAATGGAAAAAAGCATATTATTTAGCCCTAGATGTAATTAAATCCTCCAACTGCTGTTGCTATTTGAATGTGCTGTTCAATCAAGCCAACATTTGGTCACACTTTAAACAAAGTCTCTATATAAAGGTTTTATATAGCATATATAAAGCCTTCATAAATGTGACATAATGGCTTCATAAATAAGCCAATGTCATGCTTCATAAAGGGTGACATAACACCTTCTTATGCAACAGTTTATGCCAAATGTGACATAACCAACAATGTCACCTGCTAATGCCTAAACATTATACAGGGTGACATAAAACATGCTTATGTAGGATGCTAGGCTAACTGATGCATTTGGCGTAACATGTTGCATAAGAAGGTGTTATGTCACCCTTTATGAAGTATGACATTTGCTTATGCATGATTTATGAAGCCATTATATCACGTTTATGAAGGCTTTATATATGCCATATAAAGCCTTTATATTGAGACTTCTTTTAAAGTGTGCCCCAACATATTTTTGATAAGACAATAATTGTAAGATGAATCTGACTCTGTATTGCATTTAACTAGAACATCCAAAAATGAAGCTGACAGGTGGGATCATCATTCTAAAGTTTGGTATGGAATAATGACAGGTAGCATACTGGCATATAACTAACCATAGCGTCTCCCAGGGAAGGAGTTGTTATGAGAACTGATCGGAAACCATCGCGGACACCAGAAGTAATAGGAATAGGTTTATTCGTGGTCGATAAACACAGGTGAATGTCCAGCATACAGTGCAATAGAGGGCAGGCAGAAACGTAGTCAAATCTAGGCAGGGAACAATGTCCAGTGAACAGGGCAATGCAGGATGAGCAAAAGCGAAGTCCAGGAACAGGCAGGGGTCAAAACCGGGGAATCCATTAGAGCAGGGGATCAGGAGGGTGAAGGGTAGGAGCAGGGCTATGATGGGGAAGGGCAGGAGGGCTGGACAAGAACAGGCAGGACAGGAGCAGGTTGGACAGGCAGGAGAACAGGAACTGGACGGGTACACAGGACTGGACACCGGAACTTGGAACAGGGAAGGAGCAGGTAGGAATCAAACGCTGGAAAGACTGAGACAAGCACGAATGCAGGGCACAAGACGAGAACATAGAAACAGAGACTAAATACCAAACTAATGAAGAAACAATGAGGAACAGGTGTGACAAAATTAATGAGAAAACACAATTCAGGTGCGGGGAAGTGGAAACAGAAAATGGAGGGAGAGAGGGAAAACACGGAACGGACTGCCAGATAGAAAATTCATATAAACAGAAAAACCATACGTAGACTTAAGACATGGAGGCACTGGACGTGACAGTAACTGAGGCCCTCTGTCTGAAATGACCTCCAGGGGGAAGCCTTGAAGGCGGAAGACACGCTGGACTAGCAGCTCAGTAGTGTCCTTGGCGGAGGGGAGTTTAGGCAATGCCACAATGTGTCCGGCTTTGGAAAAACAGTCCACAATGGTAAGAACCACGGTGTTCCCATCAGAAGCCGATGTGGGACCAAGGGCGATTGGGCATGGCTAGGGGTTGCAGGAGCCCGCTGGGGGCGAAAATTGTCCAACTGGGACTGGGCACAGGAACAGCATGCCGCCATGATTTTGACCGTCTCTTTTTTCATTTCAGGCCACCACAACTGACGGGACAGGAGGGACAGGGTACGGGCGGTGCCGGGGTGGCATGCCAACTTGGAGGCATGGGCCCAGGTAAGGGCTTGAGTGCAGGCCGACTCAGGAACAAACAGGCGTTCCCCCGGAGTGTTACTAGGACCCGGACTGGTAAGGAGGGCCTTTTCCACCATCTCCTACGATGTTCAATCTCGCCGCGGCCACCACACAGTTAGACGGGAGCACCATCTCGGGACCTCCCTCCTCTTCGGGTGTTTCATGAAGATGGGACAACGTGTCAGGCTTGATATTTTTTGATCCCGGCCGATAGGACAGAGTAAATTGAAAGCGGGAGAGGAGTAGTGACCACCGGGCCCGGGAGTTGAGTCTTCGGGGAGAACAAAGATACTCCAGATTACGATGATCAGTCCACACAAGAAATGGGATGGAGGCCCCCTCCAGCCAGTGCCATCACTCCTCAAAGGCCATTTTGATAGCTAATAACTCTCTGTCTCCGATGCTGTAGTTTCTCTCGGCACCCGAGAGGCGATGGGAGAAGAAGGCGCAGGGGTGCATTTTATTATCTTGAGGCTGAGCTGGCCTCCTTGGTCCAGCTGAAGAGTGTTTTGGTGGACGTGAGAGCTGTCAGGGGGGCTGCCACAGAGCTGTAGTTGCGGATGAAGCATCTGTAGAAGTTTGCAAATCCAAGGAAGCGTTGTAGTTGTTTGCGGTTGTTGAGTTCCGGCCCTTCCTGGACTGCCCTCACTTATCTTCGTATCCATCTCCAGCCTCCCCTTGGCAACAACGAATCCCAGGACTGTTGGAACTCACTCATGAATAACTGATTCTCAAGGAGGCGTTGAATCACTTAGTGCACATGATGAACATGTTCTTCAAGAGTGCGGGAGAACACAAGAATGTTGTTGAGGTAAACATATACAAATCGAGAAATCATGTCCCAGAGCACGTCATTAACCATCGCCTGAAACAAAGCGAGGGCATTAAAGAGCCCGAAAGCCATAGCCAGGTATTCATAGTGCCCGGAATGGATGTTGAAGGCCGTCTTCCACTCATCCACCTCTTGGATCCGCACCTGGTGGTAGGCGTTGCAGAGGTCGAGCTTAGTAAACATGCTGCAGCCTTGCAGAGTGGAGAAGGCAGATGAAATAAGTGGTATGAGATAACAGTTCTTGACCGTTATTAAGCCCACGGTAATCAATACAAGGACGTAGTGAACCGTCCTTCTTGCCCACAAAGAAGAACCTGGCTCCAGCTAGAGACAAGGAGGGGCGAATGATATCTGAAGCCAGCGACTCAGTGATGTACTTCTCCATGGCCTTAGTCTCAGGAACGGAGAGGGAATACAGGCGACCTCTAGGGGGCGAATTACTTGGTAGCAGGTTGAAGAGGCAGTCATAGGAGCAGTGAGGAGGCAGAGAGCAGGCTCGGGAGAGACTGAACGCCTGGCGGAGGTTGTGATATTCACTCGGCACCTTGGAGAGATCAATAACTTCCTCTTTAAAAGGGGGTTGAGTCCCCACGGAACTGGCAGCAGAACTGAGGCCGGTAATAATTCCCCGGGACCAGTCAATTTGGGGATTGTGCTTGGTGAGCCATGGTGATCCAAGCACCACAGGAATGAAAGATGATTCCATAACATAGTAATCCTCCCGATGATTGCCGGAGACCAGTATCTCCACAGGGCTGGTCACTTCTCGGATGCTAGAGGCGCCCCGGTAAGAGTGTTGGAGTAACTCACCAGGGTTTTCATTTCATACGAGGGATGCCTCTGGTACATTGATGTTGCCTGAGCCAACTGCAGATGAATTGTACTCTGCTGATTGCACAGCTCATCTTATGAACTTCAGAGTGAAATAAAGTGGTAGATGGTTTATGCACTCGCTCCATAGAAGTCATGCCTGTCTATGACTGCCTGTTTTCTGCTCTTGGGATTTTCTTAGGAATACAGGTGGGCTTTGAAATTTGTTTTTTTTATTTTATTTTTAAGCAACTTCTAAAAGCCATTAATAATTTTACGTTTATTTTAAAAATAATTTTCGCTTACAGGGAATAATCTTTTTTTTTTTAATCCAGGGGTATGGTTATGTCATGTTATGCATGGATTATTTCTCTCACAAAGTAGACACAACAAGAAGAAACACGAAAAACCTTTTTTTCCACACTAAAGTTCATTTCACAATTTTTCAAATAGAAAACTAAAAATAGAAACAGCGCTTGTTTAAATGTGAATGAGATCCTTTTCATTTCTTATAAATGTTTCAGTTGCCATTCTCATATTTTCAGCTGCTGCTGTCACATCCGTTTCCAAGACAACTGTCTGCAGTTTCAGTCCTCTTGTTTGCTTTGTCTTGGACTGTTTGTCGAGAACTATTGCGGATGACCGACAATACACATTTAGTGAATCCATAGGCAAAAATTTGATGTCATAATATTAAAACGGAGAGGGAAATATAACCCATGAATCATAACTTATGGTACATAATTATATATTTTTTTTTAATATGACACATTTTCGAAAATTTTATGAAACAATCGGATGACATACTATACGCAGTGAAAACTGATCCCATTCCCACAATTGAATCTAGGCCACTTGGTCTAGTTTGCCCCTTCCAATTTCTCTTGATTATTAGTCAGTTTGTATTGCAGATTGAGCCATTACTCATTGTAACATGAGAGAAAGAAAATCTAATCATTGCTTCCGTAGTATCTTGTCTGTTATAGTCATTCACAAAAATGTGCTATGGAATACTGAAAGTTCATCCCTAAAGTATGGAGCTGCTTATACTACACCAGTTAAATTCTTATTCTCCCCATTTATTCTTCCCAATTTGGAATTTCCAAATATGCTTTGTACAATGCCTGGAGATTTTTTAAAAAGTTGCCGTTGCACCCGTCATGCATAGTGCCCACTGTACAAGCCTCTGGAGGCAGTGTTATGATCTGGGGTTGTCATGGGTTTTTGGCAGTCTTCTCCCTTTGCGGTCTTTCGCCACTGGAGCAGCGCGATGGCGCTGTCGGTTCATTGTTCTACTCTCTTCCGGCTTTTCACTCTCTCAGGTACTCAGCCGTTACCTATCCACAACTTAAGCTCCGCGTTTCCTGCTTCCGGGCTTCTTTATTGTCTTGCGTTTTGATACAGAGCTGGTAAAGTTAGAAATCAGTGTGCTTAAACAAACACGTACCTTTTCACTGTCGTGTTCTCTTTTATCATCTGCCGTAGTTAGTGGGTGTGCTTTAAAACAATAAATTTTGGTGAGGTCCCGAAAATTAATGGGAGTAAATGGGGAGCCTGACAACCGGGACGACCGGGGATGCCGTTAACAGTCAGCAGGGACAGTTGACGTTGCTAGTATTCACGTTACGCAAATATAATGAGGTAGGCTCCACAAAATTAATTCTGTCACACAAAGGGGAAATATCCCTTTAAGAACCACCACTTTGCATCATCACTCTGCTTTGAGGTAATGCAGGAGTTGCCCTCTGTGCAGTTAGAATTGTTTAGGAATTCTCTCTCTCTGCACTTTTTGCCCCCCGCTTTGGTACTCCAGTCCTGTGCAGCCGAGACAGCTTTGTCTTTGCTTTTTCCTGTCCACATCTCTCTGCCTGCTTTCATTATTGAAATGAAAGGTTTTTCTTTTTCTGTTCTTGTTCGCCTTTCTTTAGTTTTCCACTCTATTGAGAGTTGGAGGCGATCTGTTCTTTGTTTTTCGTTTCGCTCGTATATTGGGTCGTTTTCCTCTTCTGTGTTCCCTTTCGTCTCCCTTTAGTTTCGCTCTAATATTGAGTCGGGAGCCCTTTTTATTTCCCTCCTTTGTTTTTTCATCTATAGTGAGAGGCTAGGCGATTTGCCCTTTACTCTCTCATGTCTACGAGTTTGCCCGATTTTCTGCGGGTCGTTTTCCGTTCTCCCTTTTTTCCAGCCTCCCTCTTATTATGTTCTCTGATGGAGAGTGGGAGCCTGTTTAATTTTCTCTTTTATTTTCTTTCCTTATCTACGGAAGTTTTCCGTCCTTGTGGTGTCCTTTTAGGAAACTTTCTGAATCCTCCCGCCGCATCTGGTATTCCGAACCTGACTCACCTCTCTCTTACAGGGGTTGCTTCAATTGGTCAGGTCTTGGCTCAGCAACGTTATGCAGCAATAAAATTAAGTCAGCTGAGTACCTGAATGTACTGAATGACCAGGTTATCCAATCAATGGGCATATTCCAGGACAACAATGCCAAGATTCATCGAGCTCAAATTGTGAAAGAGTGGTTCAGGGAGCATGAAGAATCATTTTCACGCATGAATTGGCCACCAGAGCCCTGACCTTAACCCCATTGAAAGTCTTTGGGATGTGCTGGAGAAGACTTTACGGACTCTTCCATGGTCAATACAAGATCTCGGCTAAAAATGAATGCAACTCTGGACAGACATAAATGTTGTGACGTTGCATAAGGTTGTCGAAACAATGCCACGATGAATGTGCACCGAAATGAAAGATAAAAGCCGGTCCCAACGACATATTAGAGTGTGCAACTTTTTTTTTGGCCAGGCAGTGTATGTAAAATTGCAGCTGAAACAGGCACACTTCTCTCATGCACCTGCCCACAGTAGTCTCGCCAACAGCACAGGTCACACAATACCACAAAAGAGCCATGCCCCAATTAGTGGCAAGCTATGTGTATACCAACTGGTAGTATATGTGGCCCTGACACATTTTGTTGGCTAGAAAAATGCCACAGATGCAAATCTGAAGGTAACACTTCACCCAATGGGACAAAACTGAAGCGTGCAATGTGAACATGGTAGGTATCAGCCAGCTCCCTTGGCAAGTAGTTTTACTACCTGAGCACCTCATTATGGATCAAATAATGAAGTGAAATGTACCATTCGGTATGCAAGGTGTGCAATTGAAAGTACTGCCAGACACACAATCAAAGGTTAAAGGCTTGGGGGGGTTTAATTCAGTGGTGACCTCACCACTCTGAGTGTGTCATCCACACCAAATCATGCACACAATAAAATGTCTTACTCTCACACATACATTTTTTCAAATCATTTTGTAGAGGAAGAGAAACAGTACCACTGCAAGTTGATCAGAGAGAAGTGGAGGGATGTGTTTGGTGAAGTCAATATAGCCACCAGGGACGAATCAATCTGTAAATGTTTTGGATGTAACTAGGATGCGAAGGTTACTGCAAGTTTTTAAATCATGTATTCAAGGTAGTTGTGTTTTTGGTATTTTTGCCTGTGTATGCGGTTTGCCCTCATTTGTCCCCACCCTTTATGGATGGAGACATATGGGTCAATATTTAAAAAGATGGGTACAAGCAATTAACAATACAAATAGTCCAAAGGTCTGTTATGTGTTTTTAAAATACATTTCTGTTTTAATCTGAAGCAAGAAGTAGTGCAATTTTACCACTTTTGTTCTTGTCACAACTGTTGTCCTTTGTCTCAAGATTTTACTCAAGGCAAAAAATGATGTTGTTGATGGAAAAAAACAAAACAGTTATACATAAGGGGATACTGTTTCTAATACACTTGCTCAAAAGCAGAAATAAAAAAGAAATAAAAATAGGACATCGAAAGATTCATAACCATCTTAATCCAAGCATTCCAAAACATACTTCCAATTCATGCAGGTAGCTGCAATGCAGCATTATCATAAATAACTAAATAGATATATGAATAAATATTAAAAAGAGAAGTTAAATTCCAACAATTTACATGTTATCCACAGAAAGAAATAAACCTTTATCCACAGTGAGAGCTAAAGAAGAGACCTATTCAATTTAACCACAGTTACAGATAATGGTTCCTTTTGTCACCTTTGAGATATTGTATGGTTTTATTGATTGCTAAACTAAAGTATATGTGTATAGTGTGCAAATGAAAAAAAAAATATGATCCTTGTTATTCCAAGTTAAGGACAGTATGCATTGTGGTTAAATTGAATAAATTCTAAACCTAGTCGCTTCAGTTGATGATCACCATAAGGATGTATAATTGAATGCAGTTTTATTATTCATTCAAAAGCAGTGAAAAATTTAAAATCACTTTCCTTATTCAAAACTATGCTTTACGGTGACAGCTAACCGTGGATAAAGCCTCCTCTATTAATAAATTAATTCAATGGGAAACCGGAATAAGACAGTTTATCGCCAAGGGAACTCTAGAACCTTCGGGTTTTCCCATATTTATGTCAGAGGGAAGGATCCTTTATATAAATTGTTATATTTCAAATATTCTTGTATGGGATTTTGTAGTTTGATTTGTTATTGGGAAAAGTCTTCAGCAAGCAACATCAATTGAACTGAACAACAAGTGAAGTATCAACCCATTTTAGGGGGGAAAATCATGACAACAATTATCTACATTATATAAACTAGTATATCAAGCATTTATGAGCAATTCTGCAATCTATATCCATACATGCATTGGTTGTCAAATAGAGCATGTAAGGCTGGATATTAACAAAAGCATGGCTGAAAAGTTTGTTGATTTGCTTTGAAGTTAATCTCTCTTTATAACTTTATAGCTCTCTTTAAGCTTTTGAGCAAGTATATACCATGTTCACTCTTATAATCTGCAAACATTAGTGAACATTTGGCTTAGTTGTCACTGTGTTCAGATTAAAAGTGAATACTAGAATTATTCTGGTTGAAATGACAAATTAACAAAGGTATCAAATGTCCAGATTAACAATGTGCCTTTGTTTAAGAAAAACCATGAAAGATGCATTTTCTTAAAGGCACATTATCCTGCACAGAAGACATTGTGTGGAATATTAATATTAAATTAAGTAAATGCCTTTGTACTTTATTGTGAAAATACCAAATAATATTGTGTCCTACAGTAATTTATAAAATCACATATTTACATGTGGGCTTAAATTCTTAGAAAATGAAACCCTTTTCAGTAAGTTACAGAGCTATAATAGTTCAGCTTTTTTCCTGGCATCCTCTACCACTCTTTTGAGAATAGGCTTATTTATGCTTATATGAATATCTAAGTTTATTATTATTGTTATTATTATTATACATATTGAGGATTTGGCAAACTGCCAATTGGATGTCCTGATATGACATTAATTGTAGGAATGCATTAGTCATTCAACCTCAGTAGTGAGTAGCACATGCTCTGTTGTGTTATCATGAAAGCCTGCATTTAAATGCATTCGGCTCCAACCCTGTTGTGCGCTAGCAGCAGAACAAATTTGCATTTAAAACAATGGTAATAGACCTGCTTAGTACAGGGCCTGCGAAAATGCCCAATATTGTGGTCTACTCTGATGGCTTTTCTTGAGATAGATGCTTTTTTGAATCACAGTTCTTTTCTTGGCGATTATTTGAGAGCGACACAGTAATAACTATATCGTTATGTATGAGTTAAAGCCCAGCCAGTGCCGGTTGATTTTGGAGGTTTGTGATATTGTCTGTGCCTTGTTTTCTGTTTTTCAGCCCATTATGCCACATCTCGAATCTTGAGTGCTACACATCCATCAGCCGAACTGTCCTCATTCTTGACATCCTTACAGAATTGCTCATAAGGTCCAGTAGCCTCAGTTCTGCCTCCATTTATATTTATGCGGGGAGTGCTGTTGAATGCTCTGCTGTGCTGTGAAGCCGGCCGACCACCGTCGTCATCCGACAGAAAGCTTCCCTTGATAAGATGATGCATCTCAATGAGCTTTTCCTGGGAAAATGTGTATTTCTTTAAAAAAATAAATTGATATGTATATATATTTTTATTTTACAGATGAAAGAATTCAGCATTAGAATATCTAAATGCAGTTTCACCCCTCCTTCTCCTCCATGCCCCACATTCTATTTTTTTATTTTGTATTTTTCTGGGAAGCTTAGAACACAGAAGGCTATTAATTTCTAAACCTGAGAGCAAATATTATTATAATCCCCATGACAAATCATTCATCCATTTAACAAATAAGTCCCATTTAATCAAAAGTTGAAAAGCAAGTATTGTAACACAGTTTCCATTACATTTAATTGTTGGAATTATTTAAAGTGGCAAAAATTAACTAACTATTTTGAAAAAACTCATTCCAAGATTATTTGCTTTTAATATTTAATTGAATTGCTAGATTACTATTGTTTTCAAATCCTGTTTTCTGAAATATGCATACCAGTTTTACAAAGTACATGCATTTGTTGACTTTTTTAAACTGGCAAGCTTTTTAAAAAATCCTTGCTGCCCCCATTTCTATATTCATATTTTATACAATCTGAAAAATCATAACTATAGATACATGTACCATATATATATGTGAAATGTGTGGTGTCAAAAACATAGAAATAAAATCAACCATGGCAGACTCTTTAGATGATACTTAAAGCACATGACTCTTATTGGCAACAATATTTTGGCATGATCAATTTGCTGAAGTCAAATAAACCAGTTTCCCTTCTCAAAATATAATTGCTTATAGAAAATGATACCTGATGCTTTTAAATTAGCGTCTGACACAGATTATTTATTTGTTTTGACTGTGGCACTGAAATCGCACTTGACTGCGTTCAATTCAAGTTAAGGTCAAAACAGGCACACTCCCTTTTAAAAAAATAATACCCCTTCCCCCCCTTTCATACAATACTGTGACCATAGTTTTAGTGTGCAATATTTGGTATGAAACCAACATTAAAATATTGTACTCTGACTCATCCAAAGTGGATTGAGTGAAGGGTGGACATCTTTTCGGAACAACAATCCTCAGGAAAGATAGTTATCCATGCATCATGCTTAGTATTCCCTAGGTTTTCCGTGGGAACAATGGCCGTGTTTCTGTCAAAGTTGCTGTTTTTGTCCACCTTCTGCTCGTTTCTAAAGAAAAGATAATTTATATATACTGGAATATATATATATATGAATATATAACAAAAAGTGCTAAAATGAGATTTGGTGGGAGCAGCATTTGGAATGAATTTTTATAATATGAAAGTTAGGTGTTGCCGAAGGCTCAAATGGATTTCCTTCTTTTCATTAGCCGGTGGTTATCCGTGAAGCTGTGCAGGCCGGGTGACACAGAGCTAATGGGAGAGGGGAAGAAGCTGTTTTTCAGGGTGCTCGGCGAGATTTCCTCAATTTTGTAGGACACGGAGTGAAAGTACTGGGGGTTCAGCTGCGAGCTGAAGGAGTTCTGGTGGGAGGCCACCCGGCCGGCGAACTCGTGCGAGCGGTAGCACGTGCAGGAGCAGACCGACTGCAGGTCCGTCACCTCCGCCCGGTAATGCGACCGTCCGTGGCCAGAGTCCTCCTGGAGGTGGATGATCATGCTGTTCCGGTTTCCCGCCAGCGACGCTCGCTCCTCCGCGTCCCGCCTCTCGTCCTCGCTGTTCATGGTCAAGAAGCGGAGGACCACCAGGTTTAAGAAGGCCCCGATCACGGTCAGGCCCACCAGGATGTACATAAAGCTGAAGGCCACATACAGGGGCTTCTTCTGCAGGGCCTTGTTATTTTGGAGGGCCACAAAGTCCCCAAACCCTATGGTAGTCAATGTGATAAAGCAGTAATAGTAGGATTGGAAGAAGCTCCACTTCTCGTAGTGTGAGAAGGCCGCTGCACCGATGCATAGAGTCCCGATGCATGAGAAGAACCCCACGGTCACCATGTTCTCCATGGAGACGTCGGTGATCCGCATGCCGAAGCACTTCTTGATGCGCTTCAGGAGGTACTTGACGAAGGTGTTCATGCGCTCACCGAGGCTCTGGAACATCACCAGCGTCAGGGGGATCCCCAGAACGGCGTAGAACATGCAGAAGGCCTTCCCAGCGTCTGTTCCTGGGGCTGCGTGCCCGTATCCTGGGGGGAAGGAAACAAGAACATGAGCTAAGACAATGGGGCTGTGATCTGGCGGGGCGGATAGGGTCAGGGTTTTAACTGGGTGGGAATGAAAATGAGCAAAACAGTAATGGAAAAGTGAGGTTTCATAAATCTCAAAATGGGCAGAGCTACAATGAGCTGTCAATCATTGACCAGTTTCAGCCAGCCAAAAATGTTTAAACAAGGTTGTGATCAGTGAGCTAGCTGATAGCATGTGGTTGTTTCTTGAGTCCCCACTCTCTCATAAAGAGATATTCAACAGAATAGGAGCACAAAATATTATTTCTGACCTGTATAAATGAAATTAAATTGTTACGTTGTGCCGTGCTAAACTGCAACAGGCTATTTGTCGATGCTGCCATCCAGCTTTATTGTAAAGTTGTCTTTGGCATCGATGCTCTGCTTCGAAGCATTGTATGTAAACATGAGTAAACAACATGAGTCTTGCACACTTGCCAGAGCAGGTACAAAGCAACCCATACGTCTTATTCAGGCTCTAGGACTGTGGAGGAGTTTAATTAGTCAGGGAGTTTTTCTCCCTTGTTCTGTGCTAGGGGGTGGTAACTGAGGAGTTATTGTTAAAAACGGATTGGTTGCAAGGCCAGTAAAGCTTTCAGCTTAATTAGAATCTGTCTGCAGGACCAGCCCGAAGATGCTGACTCACACAGGAACATTGTTATGCTTTTCTAATGAAGTTAAGGCTGATATTTTAAAAAGAAAAAGGACACATAGGAACACAATTAAAATTCCTAAGGGATATTGCCAAGCTTTGAACATGTTGAAGGTAATAGTTTGTTTTGGTACAAGCTCTGGCTTTTTCAGTTTTTGCATTGTCTTGTTTGTTCATCTATCTGATTCCCCTGAGGGGGTTCTGTCTCACCTTTGACCCATAATACTATTCCCCCAATAGACACACAGACCTAAACACAAAGACACTAGTCTTGTAAAAGATACGAGCCCCGTGAAAGAAGAGATGTTCTCATATGTGCGCACAGATTTGTTGCTTATACATCATTGTCCTCAATTTGTTTCTCGATTTTCTGATATTTACTGTGAATGGCCTAAGGAATCCTATGGGATGAATACATCACAGTGCTTGTGAGTTTATTTGTGCAGAATGGCCATTGAGGTCTGCGCGGATTCCACTCTCAGTGCAGTCTGCCTTATAGAAATACAGCACAGAAGGTTCTTGCTAATGAAGAGTAGTTTTTCCCTGAGTGATTGATACCATTTGGTTGTGTCTGGTTGGTCTGGCAGCAGTTGAGTCTGTGATCGCCTGTTCCTGGGTGTCTGATCGGGTCACACTTTTCTAGCATGCTTTTTTTAAAATATTTGGTTGCATATCCTTTGCATGCCATGACTTTATGATGTCTGTGACCCAACAACATCAAAAGGCTCTTGATATCTTATTACTCTTACTCTTCAAGTCATCAAGGGTCTGATGTATTAAACAAGCCTTTAACCATCACTCTGCTGCCAGAAATACAGTAGATATGGAAGGATCACTTTAAGGGTTGTTTCTCCTGACAGATTTTCCTATTGAACTCTATGGAAAAATAAGTCAGGAGAAGAAACCCTTCAAGTTATCCATCCATATCTACTGCATTTCTGGCAGCAGAGTGATGGTTAAAGGCTTGTTTAATACATCAGACCCTTGATGACTTAGAGCCACTTAGCCAACCATGTGTTCTATACTGTTCCAGTGTAATTTACAGCTAAATCTTGTCTCACCCCCCAATTCCCATATAGATCCATTCAAATGCAGAGCTGTTATAGTATCGCTTGTAAGAGTACCAGCAAATAAGATATCAAGAGCCTTTTGATGTTGTTGGGTCACAGACATCATAAAGTCATGGCATGCAAAGGATATGCAACCAAATATAAAAAATATGGCTTTTCTACCAAGTATTAAATACATTTAATTTAGCGTGTTCAATACTTTTTTCCTGTGTCATTTCACTTTATTGCACATACCTTTTTTAAAGAATTGGAACGTTACAATTTCTTTAGGTGTGTAGTTTTATTGAGTTAATACCAATGTCTGGTCAAAAATCTCATGTGAATAGCTACATTGGAAATATGTTTGATAATAAAATTGTTGACGTGTCCAATACTTATTTCCCCCATTGTAGCTAAAGTGAATGATACCAAGTAATTAGCCTAAGCTTTTTAAAATGCCGCATAGCCTACTGACGGCATGTAGACTATGATTCATCATAAAAATAAATAAATCATTCAAACTTGAAGAAACTTCCAAAAGGTAAAACATAGGTGTCAACCTCTGGAGAGAGCTGCCTTTATTTTCACGCCTGCAAAACTATAAATTCACCAAAAACCATATAGAACATTATCTATTAAAATCACTAGCCACCAGTTATTTGTCTGATTCAAGTTTATTTTATATATTCCTGTATTTAGCTTTTCACATAATAATTAGTGTGTAACGAATTCAGCAAGGTGCTTCGTTGTCATAAAACGTATTTTTAGATCATAAATTACAGTCCTGATGCGTTACTTGCTTTTCCCACGGCCTCAGAAATCGAGAGAATATCAGAGATAGGTAGAAAGAAAATGTGATTGCAGCGATTAAATTAATTATGTTGGAAAAAGTTTTTAAAAAAATGTTAGACTAGATTTCCCGTATCATAACCTTATAGGCTATGCCTGTATACCTTCGAAAAGGTGTAAAAACAGTATTTTATATGGGCAAACTTGACACTATGACAAAATAAAAGGGTAGGTAAATAAAGTACTGAAAACGGCCGTTATTTCCAATGGGGGGAAAGCGCCAGTTGCGTATCTCGTCATATATCTAAAATCTTTGGTAGGGGCGAAAACATTTCTGCAGTTTTCCCTGCTTACGCAAATCACGCTCACGTTGTTTCCCTAGCAACGGTGGGGCAGAGTGCTACGCTGCCCCACAGGAGAGACATCGGACAGGGAGCGCAGTCCGCAGCATGAGCACACACATACACACAAAGAAAACTACACAAAAACAGCACTATAGGAGTGTGAGTCAAGTTTATTATATTTATACACGCCAATTTCACAATTGAATCACTGTTTTGTATTAAATATAAAATAAATTTTGCCACAACATTCAGATGCTACGAGTATCTTGCACAACAGAGCCACGGCTGGTGGGGCAGTGCCCCTAATGTAAAAACGCCACTGGGTAACATATAACATTAATAGAAAAACTAAACAGGATTCCAGATTCTAGGCAAATATTTATTACAGGTGTTGACGTTACATACGACTGTTATCACTGATTCTCTCGGGGGTGGATGCATTTTCTGCAGCTCCGGCAGCAGCAGCAACAGGGGGTGGCTCAAACATATTGGGCCGCAATGGAGCGAAGCCGCGCCCATATTCGTAGTGATCTACCTCCCTCCCGGTACCATCCTCGCCCTCTCCGTCCTCATCTTACTCTTCGTTCTCATCCTCCTGCCCCACATTGTCCCACATAAACGACACTTCCTCCTCCTCAACAGAGGGGGATGGAGGAGGAGAGTGATCCTCAATTTGAGACACAATGTCATCCATTTTGGCTAACGCGTTAGCTTTTTTTTTAGCACTGCTATCCAGAAGCTAACTAGCTAGCCACCGCAATAGCCCGCCCATTTAAAAAAATTAAAAAAAGAAGTCCCGCCCCAACGTTCGGTTTCACAAGGAAGCCTTCTGAAAAGCCTTCGGAAAAATGTGATCTGACTTCCGTTGTGTGGGGCCTTTAAATGTTAACGCTTGCCTAAAAAGTTTGCAAACAGCTATGGTGCCTAACTGCTGCAAGGCAACCTAGACATATGAATATTATTCATATCGCTTTGAACTTGCACGGGATGGAGCACACGCAGTCTCTTCATTATCTCAATTCATGTGTCAGGGGTAGCGTAGGAACGAAGGACCAGACGCAACAGTAGGGGTTCAAAGAGTGCTCGACTGAACACCAAAAAGCGGAGGGGAAAATCCGCAAACAGGGAATGATAATAGTACCGTAAAATAATAACTCTCCTCACAAAGAGAGATACCGCTACCAACTCAAAGCGACCCGAATAGGGCGAAAAAACTCTTAACTAGATATTAATACAAACAACAAAGAAAAACCCTATGGCTCACAACGAGGGAGCCGAAACACATAAACAAGAGGTAATAGAGACGGCGAAGACAATCTCTCAAAGACAGAAGACAGGGGTGAAAAAAAGAGACAGGATAGAAACGACTAACCTAATCTAAGTTTCTAGCAAACTCTTGAACACATGCACCCTTGTCCCGTGGAACCACAACACGTTGAGGTGATACGGTCGACGCTTAATGTCCGGAATAAACCGTAAATTACCGGCTTTCCTTGTCAAAAGATTGGCAATATGGAAGCGTCTAACAGAGGTGCCGCGAGGTTTAAATAATGACCGGAAATACAGAACAGGTGAACACACTGAGTAAAAAACCCAAACACATGACAAAGAAAACAATGAGAAGAGACGCCACACAAGCGCTCCCCAGGCAAGTGGTCAACAAGAGAAGAGCAGGCTGAGAAACCATGACAGGACCCCCCCTCTAAGGGACGACCCCAGACGATCCCTCAAGCCTGCGACCCCGGAAATCCCTGATAAGTTGAGGGTCCAGGATGTTTCTGGAGGGAACCCAACAACGCTCCTCTGGGCCATAACCCTCCCAATCTACTAAAAATTGGAAACCTCTCCCAACCCGTCTCTCAGCTAAAATATGCCGGACAGTGTACACTGGACCTCCCTCCATCATCCGAGGAGGCGGCGGTGGCTTCTCCGCAGAGGCCAGCGGGCTAATAAGGACTGGCTTAAGCCGGGAGACATGAAAAGTGGGATGGATGCGCATAGCACGGGGGAGCTGTAATCTCACCGTCACAGGATTAATGCACCGTATAATTTTAAACGGCCCAATAAACCGGGACGCGAGTTTACGAGACTCCACCCTTAACGGCAGATCACACGTAGCGAGCCACACGCGTTGCCCTACCCTGAATGAGGGAGCAGGACGGCGTCGTCTGTCAGCTGCCACCTTGTGTCTAGCTGCAGCGTGCTGAAGCGCAGTACGCACCCGCTTCCAAACAGAGCGACATCTCCGAATAAAAGATGCCACGGAGGCAACCTCTACATTCCTCTCAAGCTCAGGGAATAGTGGGGGCTGATACCCCAGTTGAGCCTCAAAGGGCGAGAGCCCTGTGGACACGTTGCGCAACGTATTATGGGCATACTCAGCCCAGGCCAGGTGTGCACTCCAGGAAGTGGGATTAGAGGCAGCCAGGCAACGCAGAGTGTTCTCCAGTGTCTGGTTGGTGCGCTCGGTCTGTCCATTAGTCTCAGGATGGAAGCCAGACGACAAACTGACTGAGGCACCAAGCAGAGAACAGAATGCGTGCCAGAACTTGGCCGTGAACTGAGGCCCGCGATCCGAAACCACATCCAACGGCAACCCGTGTAGCCGGAAAACGTGGTCTATTATTAGTTGCGCAGTCTCAGAAGCTGAAGGCAGCTTCGACAAAGCAATAAAATGAGCCGCCTTGGAGAAGCGATCCACCACGACTAAGATCACCGATTTGCCCCATGACATAGGCAACCCGGTGACGAAGTCGAGGGCGATGTGACTCCACGGACGGCTGGGAATGGGTAGAGGGCGCAAAAGCCCCGAGGGTGGGAGACGTGAACCCTTACTGCGGGCACACACCGGACAAGCTGCAACAAAACTCCGAACGTCCCTCTCCAGACTGGGCCACCAAAACCGCAGAGAAAGAAAGTCCCTTGTGCGGTGAACGCCCGGATGAGCAACTAATTGTGAAGTGTGACCCCATCGTAATACTCGGGACCTAAGCCTCAGCGGAACAAACAAACAGTGAGGTGGGCCTCCCCCAGGCCCTGGGTCGGAGCGCAGCGCCCTCTGCACTGCAGCTTCAATGGCCCAAATAACCGGAGCAACAATATGGTCGGCGGGGATGATAGACTCGGGAACAGGAGCCCTGTCCGAATGGTCAAAAACACGCGAAAGGGCATCTGGCTTCACGTTCTTGGAGCCGGGGCGATACGTGAGCAGGAAATTAAAGCGCAGGAAGAATAACGCCCACCGGGCTTGGCGAGAATTAAGCCTCTTGGCTAGCTGCACGTATTCCAAATTCTTATGATCCGTCCACACCGTGAACGGATGCTCCGCCCCTTCAAGCCAGTGACGCCACTCCTCAAGAGCCATTTTGACTGCCAAGAGCTCCCGGTCCCCCACATCATAATTCCTCTCGGCAGGTGTTAATGCGCGAGAAAAATAAGCACAGGGATGCATCTTGTGATCAATAGGGGATAGCTGGGAGAAAATGGCTCCCACTCCCAACTCAGAGGCATCCACCTCTACCACAAAAGGAAAGGAGGGGTTAGGCGTGACAAGAATAGGTTCGGAGATGAAACGTTTCTTGAGCTCAGAAAACGCCGCTTCAACCCTCGAGTTCCATAAGAACCGGGAGAAAGAGGTTTTTTTTGTGAGCGCAGTAATAGGGGCGGCTACCGCGCTGAAATTCCGAATAAACCTTCTATAAAAATTTGCGAAGCCTAAAAAACATTGAACCTGCTTTAGAGAAGATGGCGTGGGCCAATTCTTAACGGCCGAGACTTTCTCGGGGTCCATTTGGACCTTGCCGTCTGCCACAATGAATCCCAGGAAAGAAACTGACTTAGTGTGAAAAACACACTTCTCTGCCTTTACAAAAAGCTGAGCCTTGAGCAGAGCGTTAAGAACCTGCCTGACATGACGAATGTGAGTGGAAAGATTGGGAGAAAAGATTAAAATGTCATCAATATAAACAAACACCGATTTTTCAAGCATCTCCCTAAGCACATCGTTCACTAACGCCTGAAAAACTGAGGGGGCGCTAGTGAGCCCGAACGGCATCACCTGGTACTCGTAGTGTCCCGAGTGGGTGTTAAAAGCCGTTTTCCATTGATCTCCCTCCCGGATGTGAACGAGATTGTAAGCGCTGCGTAAATCGAGTTTGGTAAAAATAGACGCCCCCTGGAGGCGTTCAAATGCCGAATTCATCAGAGGAAGAGGATAACGATTCTTTATTGTTATAGCATTTAGTCCCCTGTAATCAATACATGGCCTAAGACTACGTCTTTCTTTTTAACGAAGAAGAATCCGGACCCTGCCGGTGATGTGGAGGGTCTGATGAAGCCGTTGGCTAGAGATTCCTCAATGTAGGATTTCATAGCGGCACTCTCAGGGGCCGATAATGAATACAGCGCCCCTCTGGGAGGAATCGTACCTGGGTATAGTTCGATAGCGCAATCGTACGGCCTATGAGGGGGAAGAGAAGTGGCGCGCTGCTTACTAAAAACCTTCGCAAGATCTGCGTACTGCTGGGGAACATTAGCTGGCAACGGAAAATGAAAAGCCCCGCCCACCTGGGCGCTCTCCAAATCTGACTCAGAATCAAGTGGAATGTCCCAATCGATCTCCGAAGCAGATCTCTCCTCCTCCCACATACTGAGCCCGTCAGCGAACGAGTCCCACGAAAGACTCCTCTTGGTGTCACAAGACGATGCTACTGCCTCGTGAGCACCAAGGAGAGCGCTCTCCTCCTCCCGCTCACTGTCAGAACTGAGATCGGGAAAAGAACGGAGTGAACCTCCGGATTTAAGCGGTTTCGTTTTAGAACAGTGGTGTCTGCACTGCACTCCCCAGCGGAGAATAACCGAACCCTCCGCCCCCCAGTTAATATTAGGCTTGTGCTGAACCAACCATGAGTGCCCCAGGACAAGTGGGTATGTGGGAGAATCCACTAAATTAAATTGAATACGCTCCGTATGATCCTGTGACGAAACCGCCAGTTTTAAGGGGCTGGTAACCCGCCGAATAGAGCCCGTACCCAAAGGGCGACCGTCAAGCGCCATTACTAACCGTGCAACAGGGAGAGAAACTGAGGGAATGCCCTGCTCCCTAGCCCACTTAATATCCATAAGGGACTCGACTGACCCGGAATCAATAAACGCGATACAGCCGGTGGAATGCTTATTCCAGCTCAACTGCACAGACAATAGGGTACGAGGAGAAATGTCAATATGT
Organism: Ilyophis sp. 1 JC-2022; assembly: GCA_022702515.1. Taxonomy (NCBI): domain Eukaryota; kingdom Metazoa; phylum Chordata; class Actinopteri; order Anguilliformes; family Synaphobranchidae; genus Ilyophis; species Ilyophis sp. 1 JC-2022. Next base: position 43,724,706 of record CM040395.1, on the reverse strand, counting down.
CTCACTACGGGCCTCGATCCTCCTAGACGAGACTTCTTTTTTCCAGCTAGCTTAGGACATTGATCGCTGTAATGGCCAGCGCGTCTACAATAGCGGCACCACGCATCTCTCGACCTGGTGGACTTAGAATCCCGTATTGCCGTCCCATCAACCTGCATGGGCTCCTCAGAAAACGAGGAGACCGGAGCAACCACAGGACGGGGTACACAAACAGAGAACCGACCACTGCGTGGCCCAGTACCTCTCTCTCTCTCCCTCTCTCTAATACGATTGTCAATCCTGATAGCCGTAGATACTAACGCACCGAAGAAAACGGGCAGTTCGAGCGCAGACAGGGCATCTCTAACGGGATCGGAGAGTGCTTTAATAAAAAGAGCGCTGAGCGGCCCCTCAGGCCATCCAGTCTCCCCTGCGAGTGCTCGAAAGGCAATAGAAAATGACGCCACCGTGTCGGAACCCTGACGAAGATAGGTCAGTCGCATAGCCGCCTCCTGACCGGAGACTTCATGGTCGAAGACCGACGCCATCTCCTCCACCACCAACCCCTCCATAGTGGCCATCACGGGAGAATCTGCTCTAATTAAGGGGTCCGCCCAAGCGAGAGCCGTACCTGTTAAGAGAGAGAGAATAAATGAAACCCAAGCCTCCTGGGTGGAAAAACAAGAAGGTTGGGATTTTAAAAAAATCTAACACTGCGACAAAAACCCCCTACACCTCCCAGTCTCCCCTCCATAGCGAAGCGGGAGCTGTAATTTAGGCTCCCTGAGCTCGCGTTGGACGGGAATAACTGCGGGATGAGAAGGAGCCAGTGCAGCTGAACTGGGTGCTTGTGCTACAGGAGCTGAAGGTAAAGTAACGGAAGTGGACGTAATGGTAGACGTCAATGTGCGAATGCTGTCCGCAAATTCCCGCAGCCCGTCTCCCTGATAACGTAGCTGGCTGGCGAACTGCGACTGCTGGATGTGTAGGGCTTGAACTGAGGCTTGAAGAGCCCTAATGCCCTCCTCATGGCCGGAGATAGCTGCCTCCTGCGCTGTGAGGACTTGCCCCAGATTAGCTACCGTCGCTGGTACCTCCCTAATGGCTTCCATATTCTGTCAGGGGTAGCGTAGGAATGAAGGACCAGACGCAACAGTAAGGGTTCAAAGAGTGCTCGACTGAACACCAAAAGGCGGAGGGGAAAATCCGCAAACAGGGAATGATAATAGTACCGTAAAATAATAACTCTCCTCACAAAGAGCGATACCGCTACCAACTCAAAGCGACCCGAATAGGGCAAAAAAACTCTTAACTAGATATTAATACAAACAACAAAGAAAAACCCTATAGCTCACAACGAGGGAGCCGAAACACATAAACAAGAGGTAATAGAGACGGCGAAGACAATCTGTCAAAGACAGAAGACAGGGGTGAAAAAAAGAGACAGGATAGAAACGACTAACCTAATCTAAGTTTCTAGAAAACTCTTGAACACATGCACCCTTGTCCCGTGGAACCACAACACGTTGAGGTGATACGGTCGACGCTTAATGTCCGGAATAAACCGTAAATTACCGGCTTTCCTTGTCAAAAGATTGGCAATATGGAAGCGTCTAACAAGAGAAGAGCAGGCTGAGAAACCATGACATCATGCACTCAATCAATTACTTATACTCAAATCCCTAATAATTTGTATGACTTCACGGTCCTCTGGTATTAATATTGTCAAAAGCATTAGCCAAGCATCTGGTTTACTCTTGTATTTTAATACTCCATACAGCCTAGATATGATAATAATAATAATAATAATAATAAAAAGAAGAAGAGGAGGGGGGAGGGGGTATTTTACACCAGAACTCATCACTCATTAGCCTGGGTATCTAATGCAGTTCAATCATTAGTCTGACTCTGATTGACTGCTATTCCTATGACATGACCATTGGCCATTGCATCACTAGGAACGGAGGGTGGGTTTCAGTCTATAGTTTCCATTGTGTCATCACTTCTGGTTGATCAGGTGCATGCAATATATGACTGTGCATCCCAAATTGTGGGTCAAATTCCAAAATTAAAAAGGGGCCATAATTTCATTCACCCCAACACCCTTACCAGAGTTATTGACTATACATTAGTTTAACTGGAGATCTATTGAAACAACTAGATGTGGATTAGATGGTCAGTTTCTATGGAGCCATAGGAATTTTGTTAAGATGTCAGGGTAATTCCTTTGCAACCCATCCATAACATGTATAGTGGCGTGCAATATATTCAAAGTAATTTTTTTTATGAAATAGAGGATCGCTTGGTCAATTGGCTTATTGCTATACCATTTTTATATATCATTAATTTCAAATAAAAATCTGTATGTAATAAAATGACATGCGTAATTGCTGTCCTTTTATTAGATATAGATTAATCAAATCCAAGAAAGCTGCAAGTTGAACCAAAAATGCTGTCAGAAGTTATATTGAAAAATTACATTTAATTTCCTTCAGCCTTTCATATGGTAATGAGGAAAGTTAAATTTAGGGAACTTTGACATGTGAAGTTGAGAGTATGAATTTCTTGTTATGTATCTGTATAACCTATATAATATAACCATTTTCAATGGCCCAACCGCAAAGGCCTGGCAGAGCCATCAGTGTTATCCCGAGCAGCATGTAGGCACACTGCTATTTATTTGCTCTTTCCCCTAAGGAATGATTCTAAGCTGCCCCCGGCCCAGAGGAAATCATGCGCCTGCTTTTCCGATTGGCTGATGAAGAGGCGATAACCGGCAGAGCTATGCCAGGACTCGTCCGCATGACAGGAACTTGTCCGTCATTGAGCCATTGGCCCATGCTATTCATGACAGGAACTTGTCCGTCATTGAGCCATTGGCCCATGCTATTCACAGTGTATCTTTAACAGTTTTCACATCATTACATTTTGTCTTACTCGCAACAGAACCTCTACAGTGTCTGGAATTTGCATTATCTTTATATATACTGCCTCCGTCCATTCCGTAATATCCCCTTTTCCTATACCGTTTGTACCTAGGGTGACTGTTACATTGCCGCTACAGTAACAGAGGCCACGGTAAACCCAATGCCGGAGCGTCAGCTAAACAGTGTCCACGGGGTTGGACAGGTGTGTGCAGCGGGCTCGCAGATGTCACGGACAAGGGGCCGATCCCTTGATCCAGCTTGTCCATCACAGCTACTGCGATTAAGCAGCTGGATCTGCCGAGCTTTTAATTACCTAGAGCCTGTGGTTCATAGGCCTCTTTATGGCCATTGATCTCTTCTATCTGCACGTAGTGATGGTTTCCCTGGAGACATAATGCTTAGAGCGCTGTAATGAAATGATATTATGAATGTTATCGTCAGCTGTGTTGTTTGTTTAATTAACTCCGGAGTAAATGACACCCTCAAAGTTATTAGGGCCTTTTTAGTCATCTAAGCTACCCTGAATTCTAAACCGCATGTGCACAGAATAAGCCCCTACTGCTGAAGAGGAAAGGAGTGTTATTGTTGATTCCTAAAAATGTTATTATCCAATAAAAAATGTCAACTTTAATTTTAAGTCCACATGACATGACAGTTATTTTTTTATATACTTAAAGCCTCGTCTTTGCCAAACTGTTATTTCTCACAAGCCTCTAGTCATTAAGGAAGATAATTAGTATTGATTATTTTGGCTATTAGAATTCCTGTGAAGCAATTAAGCATTCATAAATTATATTGGCACAAAGAAATCCTATTTTATAAGCGGCTCCACATTACTGAGTTTGACATTTGTCCTAAAGAAAGCCTAAGGCTTTTCCCAGCACACATACAGAATATGTATGTCTAATGAGACCTTCCAGTTAATTTTAGGTCCGAATATGTGAGGCGCTTTAAAAAAAGGAGCACCATCACTTTCAGGCTCACATACCCTCATAGAACTAATTCATGATTGATAATTGATGTGTCCAGCCAGACTCATCTTGAATTTTCTCATGCCAGTGCTGTCATTTATAATCAAAACTGTGACGAGCATGCAACGCTGGCTCGCAGTTAGTTAACGTCGGCGGGAGGCCCTCTCGGCTCTGTTTTTGTTGCTTTACTGTGGATTACAGGGTTCGAACACGAGCAGTCTGCGCAAGGCCTTCCAGGCTATCTTCTGAATGGAATCAACAGCATGATAGATATCAACTTAATCATTTTTGCCTCTTCAGAAGCCTGGGGCAACAACCATGGGCCTCTGCATTTAGTGGCTTCTGAGACACATACTAGATATCCTTCATCCATGTTTTATTCAGATGGTGCGGGCAAAGTTCTAAAATGGAACGACTCTTCTTCTCTCTCTCTCAGTCAGTGACATGACATGTTTTGAGTGTTTACATCATACACAGAAAAGTGATGTGTCTACTTTCCCCTCACTATAATTCAGTAACACGTAACACGCATGTAGCTATTTACATTGTATGTACTGTGTGCATACAAGTGGCAGATAGTCAACTTTATAACAATGCTTTACTTTTTTTCAAAAGTTATAAAAACTTAATGAAACTGTAGGTGTTTACTCATCACATACCCCATCTCGGCTGCAATAAAAAGAAATCCACCGTTCTCTCGAGCTCATATGAATGATTCCTTCAAGTAAATGCAAACAAGATATGGGCTTCCACAAATCAAGTGATCACACTTTCCATCCATCAAAGCAATCTGAAAATATGTATTTCAGTAGCGGTTTTGCACACAAAAAAGTTCCTGCCCTGCTCCAATATAAAATACACAGATGAATGAGAAGAGGGCAACAGGGGAGAAGTGGGCAATGTGTAACCCATTTTGACGCAGGCCTTTTGTAGGTGGACAAATGATGCTCAAAATATGAAAATGTACACCAAAGCGTCTGCTAAATGACTGTAATGTAATGTAATGTAATGTACACTTGCCTACTTTTTCTGATAAATCAATACATTTGCCATGTCCATACAAATGTCAAACTAGCTATACTATATTATCTAGTGTTACATTTTTACTTGTTTCTATTACATTTCAAGTTTGGTAGCTACTGAAGTTCATGAAGATTTTAGAATGAAAACTTGTCAGTGCTTTAATTTGTCAAAAACACACAGCAGTCTCTTTACTGGATGTTTTGTTCCCCTTTTAGCTTAACGCAAAAAAAAGACTGAAAACATATAATACTAATGTGAGAATGCTCTCATCTAAACAAAATGTAGTATGCTTGGTTGTTCACATAAATTGATAGACATCTCTCAGCAGAACATGAACATGAATTTTAAGCGAAGGGAAGCGCACAGATTTTTTGTGTGTGTGTGACTTAATGGCACTTAGCAATATTTCAAAGCATTTATCTGTTTTCCTTTCCTCTTTGTTCTGTCCTGCTATTGTTTCTGATCTTGTGGTTTGATGCTGCAGTTTCGGTCGCAGCGCTGCTCTCTGGCTGCCTTATTGTGCTCGTCCTGTAATTATAATCCCATTCCCCTGTTGTCAAGGGAACAGAGCCATTTGTTTGACAGAACAGACACCACTAATGCTCAGGTGTGTGCGTACGTGCGTGCGTGTGTGTGTGTGTGTGTGTGTGTGTCTACTCCATTCGTATATCAAACAAGATCACCTAACAAGTTGCTCCTTGAGCATTGATTCTAATTGGTACAGTAATTGACTCTCAATTCCTCACATTGCTGCCATTGTAAGCAAGGCGAAAAGCATTGCCATTAACCGCAGTAGGAAATGCTGAGGTTGAAACGCAGATCTGTCCAGTCCCATTACAAATAATTATTGCGCTTATTAAATCGGAAACCACGTCTAATGAAAGCCAATGAAGAGCAACTCTCTGCTTCTGTCCTCCGCCGCGCTGTAAAGGCCAGCATCCACAATAATAAAGAGGTGTCAGCTGTGGCTCCCACTCAAGACCTTCCTATGACAGCGAATCTTTTCATCTCCTCCTGTGTAATAGCCTTGGTTACACATGCCTCAATAGCACCGTGCCAAAAAAATCAATAGTAATGCTTCTGTACCCATGCAACTGATCTCATTAGAAGATGCAAATTGTAAAAGGCATTATGTCCAGAGAATTTTTGCCAGAAGGCTGCTTATAATAAAGAGGGCACACTAGGATGAACCCAGACCATTATATACAGTGCCCTTCACAATTATTAGCACCTCTGGTAAAGATGAGTAAAAAGGCTTATTAAAAAATCCAACCTTTAATTGATGTAAATTTATTCTGAGAAAAAAATCATCAAGAAATAATTATTTTTAACAAAACCACGTGTGCCACAATTATTGGCACCCCTGCATGTATACTTTGTACAACCTCTCTTTGCCAATAAAACAGCACTGGGTCTTCTCCCGTAACATCTAATACGGTTGGAGAACACAGAGCAAGGAATCTGAGACCATTCCTCTTTACAGAATCTCTCCAGATCATCCAGAATCCTAGGTCCTCTCTTGTGCACTCTCCTCTTCAGCTCAGCCCACAGGTTTTCAATGGGGTTTAGGTCAGGGGACTGAGATGGCCCTTGATTTTGGCTTGATTTTGTGTTCAGTTAACCATTTTTGTGTTGATTTGGACATATGTTTTGGATCATTGTCCTGCTGGAAGATCCAACGACGACCCAGTTTTAGTTTCCTGGCAGAGGCAGCCAGATTCAGATAAAACATATCCTGGTATTTCATGGAGTTCATAATGCCATGTACCCAAACAAGGTTCACAGGACCTTTGGAGGAAAAACAGCCCCACAACATCATAGAACCTCCACCATACTTAACAGTGGGGATCAGGTTATTTTCAGTATAGCCATCTTTCTTTTTACGCCAAACCCACCTTGAGTTTTAGTTGCCGAAAAGCAAAATTTTTGTTTAATCTGATCATAAAACACGGTTCCAGCCAAAGCTCCTGTAGCGTTTAGCAAACTCCAGGCGCTTACGTTTGTTGTGAAATGACAGGAAAGGCTTTTTTCTGGCATGCCTTCCAAATAAATTGTTGGCATGGAGGTGACGTCAAATGGTAGTTTTGGAGACTTGATGACCCCAAGATGCTACTTTCCTCTGTAATTCTCCAACAGTGATCCTTGAGGATTGTTTTGCCTCTCTTACCATCACCACTGTGCGTGGGGGCAAAATAAACTTGGGTCCTCTTCCAGGCAAGTTTGCACTTTTTAAGTATTGCCCTAATGGTACATATGGGCATTTTCAGGTATGGCCTCTGTGTCACCTCATATTTATACCCCAGTGAAACATGAAGTCATGGATTACTGCTTGAAAGTTCCTAAACACTGTGATCAACTTTAAAAAGTAAAATATAAACGGAAAAAAAGATTCAGTTACATTTTGTTCATAAGAATTTTTAGGGCTGCAAATAATTGTGGCACACGTGGTTTTGTTAAAAATAATTATTTCTTGATGAGGAAATTTTTTAAAGAGATTAAGCAAATTTACCAAAAGGTAAATTTTTTATAACCCTTTTTACTCATCTTTACCAGTGGTGCCAATAATTGTGGAGGGCACTATACATGCAATATTTTGTACCGAAGAAATCCTTATTAATTGATACAGAATATGTTGAAAAACCCCACATTGAAAAGCTTAGAAGATTTTTTCAGAGGCTATTTGACATTTATGATATTAGCTAGCTAAGATGAGGCAATGATTGCTTGAATATACCTTAGTAATAAATAGCTTATACTGCAAAAATTCCAGAAATCTATCATATTTATGAATTACAAAATGGTCTGCGTGGTGATCACCACCTAATCATTGAAGCACGTTTTTATGAACAACTTCTAATAACTCTCATGCATGCAGTAAGGAAAAACTGTAGAAATGATAACAAAATCAATATTGCAAATTTAAAAAAATTTCTCATGAACATTATTTTCTGACTGCTGTAATGTGTATGCGAATTTAATTTTCTATAACAGACAGCTTGTTTAAAAGTATTACTCTTTCATCTGTGTATTACAGTTGAGTACCTTTTGGACAGCAGGGAGGAACTGTTAAATGAGATAGTGTAACACCCTCCGTCTCCTCCCAGTCCACTTCCTTATTGTTCTCTGTGTTTTCCCCATTTCCTCCCGTTTCTTGTCACGTTGTTACGTTTCCCTGTCTGTCTTCCGTATTGTGCAGGTGTGGCGTGGTTTTCCGTCTTGTTTGCTCATAGGCTATTTCCCCAGCCTATCACCTACACTTCCCGTTTGCATTCCACACACTGCCAATTACCATTTAATCACTCGCATACATTCTCACTCTGCACTCACTCATTCAATTGTTTACCTCACTATATATTCCCTCTGTGTTTGTTGTCTCGTCGCCAGTTCGTTAGCTTTGTTGCTGTGTATGCCTCGTTCGTCTAGCTTTTACTTGTTCTTGTGAATTCCTTGTCTCGCATTTTGTTAACCTGCATTCTGCTCACCCACCAGCCTGCTGCTGCAGCCTACATCCACCGCTCCCTGTTTTCCCGCTCCAGTTCATCCCGCTGCTCTGCCCTACCCAGGACTCCGTCTCACCCAGCTCCCCGCTCCACTGCCCGCTCCCTCTCTGCTCCTCTGCCTGACCATCCCCGGATTCAGCCTCCTTCTCTTCCTTGCTCATTAAATCGCTCTTTGTGAGCTTTTCCCTGGAATCTGTCTCTGAGTCGTGCTTTTGGGTCCAGTCTCGCGTCTGGAGTGTAACAGATAGTGTGTTAGTCCAGATAGTGTGTTATGTGTGCACCTATAACCCACCACTATAGTGCCTCCTGAGCAAAATATTCTAAAACATTATAAACCCCTTTATGTTAACTTGGCCCATAAAAGGTACACAGAATGCTGAAAATGTATTCATTATTTATCCCATCAATTATAAAGATATCACGCTTAGCTAAATGCTTACTGCTGATAGATACCTTTGTGAATAAATCAGAGTGCACACAGATGTGACAATTAAAATTCAGGAACAGAGACATGCTGATTGTGTCAGAAATAGAACAGGGCTTTGATTGAACAGGACCTGGCAGCAGAAAATAATGACACATCAGTTGAATTATTTTATCCGTACTGTCCTTTGAAACAAAAGTAAATTGAGGAACACTATGACGATGTGACCCCTGATATGCCCCCTACCCCCTAACAAATATAGACATAAAACATGGTATAACCAAGGGAAAGACAGGCTATATCAAAACAAACCATATTCAACATGCAGGAAAACCATTCTGGGTATTTTAATTTGCTGGGTAGGTAGTTACCACAGATGACCAAACAGAAGGGATTTATTTAATGGAACATCTGCGTCAATCATATTCAAATACATTTAGAATAAAAATAGTGAGAAACTATAGTAGTATTTAACTCTTTTAGTATCTGTATATGTGTGTTTGATGTGAGTGAATCCAATTGGCAAGGCTATGTAGATGTATTCATTTGTTAGGTAGAAAAGATTGCAGGCGATGTTGGGGTTTTTGTTCGACCCATTAATAAATAAACCCATTGGGAGCATTTATCTAAGTCACAATTTATATATCCTTTGTCCTGAATGACCTGCTATCAGTGATCCCGATCAACATGGCATCAACCTGACTAGTGTGGCTGTGGTACAACAAGATTGTGGTATCTGACAATGCACATATCGGTCGACAGCATCTTAGAAATGACGTTTATTTGTGTGGCCCCTGCGCTCCGTGCACATTTTATCTCACCGGGAAAGTCTTAGGTATGCGTGGAACGTACGGCAATGCATGGACAACAATAAATGTTAAATAAGCAATAAAAAACAATAAAATAAATAAAAGGCCATTGCGAGTTCATTGTTTTGCATAAACGCCTATGTCTACTTAAACACCATAAACTCTTATTGTACTGAAGTCTATAATATCACATCTCCATCGCTGCCATATTCCAGGAAAACTTACGTCTGGCAGTGACTCTCCTGCCCTCCCCATTCCAATGGTCCCTTGTCTGCTATTGCGTGTACCCAAGTCATATCCACCTTTCTACACAAACAATCGTTCCATATATTGTATTATAGAAACAGGCACATGACTGAGATGAGTTTGTTATGGCTAAGCAGTGAATTTGTAAATTATAAAAATGAGATTAGTTTTTATTATTTTCAATTAAAATGTATTTATGGGGAAATTTTGAACTAAAATGAAAAACAATAGTCTTATTTAATGCCTATTGATATGCTGTGTATATGACAGCTGTGGTGCACACAGTTCTATTTTAGGCTTGTCTGCTTCATCACACTGATCATAGTTGAAACCACATTTAATTTTTTTCTTCTTTAAAAAAGAAAAATATATTTAAGGTTGTTATTGGTCAGTGGCCCTTCCTCCACAAAGCTAAGTGAACTCTTCCTCATTCAACTTCTATTAGTATAAAATCCCTTCAACTGCTGAGTTAATTGCTACACAAGTGTGATTTAGTTTCTTTAAGCAAAGGTTTTTATCTATTCTGGAGGTCAATCCAACTCCAATTTTCTTAAGAGCACAATGACATTAATTGCTTACGCTACATTGAATTTTAATAAAAGAAGATTATAGAAAATGTAAGATGCCTGTCCACCAAAAACACCTTGTGTAGTTTTTAGAAACATTATTAGCAATTTTAATGACAGTGCCAACGGTGTCTAGGAACACAGAGTGCTTAACAGTTCTGTATGTTCTTTCAGAAATTATCCCCCTCTCCATAGCAGCTTGACACAGGGAGGCTGGTTCTACATGTAATTTACATAAGTTCACAACTTCACATTATGCTACCATTTTTTTAATGAAGACATTTTGCTGAAGATGCAAATTAGATGCAAATGTATTACAAGGAACGCTTGAGATCATTCATGTTACACATCCTCATTGAATGGATTTTGAAGAAAAAAAAAAGATTTGCTATATACTTACAAAAATTATTTTTATGGCAGGAATCTTGAAGATGTTATTTTTGAGCCATGGACATTAGAATGCTTCAGTCAAATAAAATGTAGAAACAAGTGCAAACTCTCGTTCCTATTAAGACTGATAACAAGTGAAGGCCAAAATGCAAATATCTCTCAGAATATTTGTGAATATACTTATGAACAAATGGCCATGAGTCAAATACAATGGAATCCAAATACAAAATGATCTCTTTATGTATAGTGCTGTAATATTGATTTACAGATTCTCACTGGATCACACTAATACCGCTGTCATAATTATCCCCAATTCCATTCCAAAAATCATCCCCATTCCAAAAATGAACATGAACGAAAAAACAAGGCTAAGTACAGTTTACTATCCTCAGTTTTTTTACAGATTAAACAGGTTTATGTAATAGATAACACCCCCCATTTTGTTCACAAGACTTGTGCCTCTCAGGAAATGTCATGGGTAGGCCTGTATGTGATACAGCAAAAAAGGCAGTGAAAATCTAACACTGTTGTTGTACATTTAACACCATAGGGTGTTTACATGAGACCACAGTTTCATATAAGCACGCTAGGGTGTTAAATGTACACCACCATTTTAACTGCATGGATTAGTTTATAGGCCTGATTATATGAGAAAAAAATAATTTTAGCTTACTAAAAACATGTATTCACTTGAGTATATCTCCAAAATCAAAAGTGTCAGTTCAGGTATATCACCCTACATTACGAGAGTACGTTACTTGGAGTAACCACATCATAAAGCTATATCAATAGGACATACCATTGCTTTATAATGTATTAATAATAAAAAAATACATTTTAAGTGAGAAGTTTGGTTTGGTCAAAAGCTACAAAAGACAGGAAATTCAAATGATCACCACCAAGCCAAACTTCAGCTCTCTACACTATCAGGGACTACACTACTTTTTATATCTGACTGCTATGCAACTCTGTAGCAATGTTGGTCTACTGCATTTCAAACAACATGTACTCATCACTAGGCAGATTGGTTCAAACCTTCTCTCTTATTATTTTTTTGCCATGAACTGAATGATTAGGCTACAAGCTATTGAAGCTGGTGACAAACAGCCTACAAAAGTGTCACATCTTGTGCCTCCATGTCTGAAGTCTACGTTTGTTTTTTTCCGTTTATATGTATTTTCTATCTGGTAGTCCATTCCATGTTTTCCCTCTCTCCCTCCATTTTGTGTCTCTACTTCCCCACACCTGAATTGTGTTTTCTCATTCATTTTGTATCACCTGTTCCTTGTTGTTTCTTCGTTAGTTTGGTATTTAGTCTTCTCTGTTTCTGTGTTCTCTGCTGGATTGTATTGTGCTCTGCATTCGTGCTTGTTGCAGTGCCAGCGGTTATTCCTGCCTGCGCCTTGCCTGCGCCTTGCCTGCGCCTTGCCTGCGCCTTGCCTGCGCCTTGCCTGCGCCTTGCCTGCGCCTTGCCTGCGCCTTGCCTGCGCCGAGTTCCTGTCCTCGTTCCGGTGTTACCCGTCCAGTTCCTGTTATCCTGCCTGTCCTGCCTGTTCCTGTCCAGCCCTCCTGTTCCCCAGCTCTGATGGATTCCCCGGTTCTGACCCCTGCCTGTTCCTGGACTTCGCTTTTGCTTATTCTGCATTGCCCTGTTTGCTGGACACTGACCCCTGCCTGGAACTAACTATCTGTCTTGCCTTTATTGCACTGTTTGCTGGACTTTGACCCTGTTCTGTCGACCTCGAATAAAGCCTATTCCTATCACTTCTCGTGTCCGCGATTGGTTCCGATCAGTTCTCATGACACAAAAGTGACATGAATCCCAATGTAACAAACACAGTTTGAAAATAACTGTAGGCTCAGTATTGCCTAAAACAATGGCTGTATTCCAATACTCATAATAGTTAATATAGTAGAATATATACTGTAAATAGAAAGGTTTGTATTTTATAACACAAACATTAAAAATTACACGTGACTTGTTATAATATCAGTATTCACGTCGGATTCACATAGTCCTCAATTGGGTCCTAAATCCTCATCCTCAGGAAGCATGCTCTCTTTTCCAGAACCGGAATCCTCGTCACTGGAGGCAAGGATGGCCTCGAGTGTTTTTTTAGCGTGCATGTGTCTCTTCAAACGTTTCTTTGGGAATTCAAACAAATGAAACAACCTTTTCCACAAGTTTCTGTGTCGTGAAGGAGTCTATTCTCTGACTGTGCCATGACTGTCCAGCCCATTTTACACCTGTGCCGAGGCTAATTTTGGGTGTTCTTTGCTGACGTAGGGAAGTGCCTAGATTGCACCAGAATGGTCCTGGATGCATGTCACTCAAAGTTCAGACCTCCCCCTCATTGGTAGAAAAGTTAGCTTTGGAAATGATGGCCAATATGATCAGCTGCCAATAAATGATTAGTTGCCAATAAATAGTAGTGATCTTTGATGCCAATTGGAGTCATCTGGGCTTTTGTACAAATGCAACTTGCAAATATGTATATGTGTTATGACTGGTGGAAAATAGGGACCCAGTAGCAGGCAGGGGTACAAAAAACCGAAGTTTAATGTCCAGTAGCAGTACAAAAATCTAAATCCAAAGAGTAGTATACAAACAGGCAGAGGTCAAAAACGGGAAGGCACGGCAGAGGTACAAAATCCCAGTCCAGAAAATCAGGGTCGCGAGAACACGGGCAGAAGTAAAAAACCGGGCAATCAATGAGGCACGAAAATAAACCAAAAAGACGGACAAAGAAACAAACACAAAAAACTAACAGAACTCGGAAAAACAAATACACGGGGGCGTGGTCTCAAAGGAGAGACAGCTGGATAGCTTAGTATCGCAGATAGAAAAGATACAGCGAGGAAACTTGTTAATTGTTAGTTCTAACTAAATACAGACAATTAGTATGTTAGTAATCATTTAAGTTAATGGTTTTAGTAATGTGCATCTAACTAATAAACACCTGAGTGATTGTTAGCACGAGTTAGTAATATAAACAATATAAACACAGCAAACGTAAAGCAGGAAGTAAACAGAAAAAGAAAAGTCACCCAAACAGTGCATACGCGAGACAGGGTAAACAAACACACGAATGCGACTCGGACAACCCACGAACAGAGGGGAATGGTATGAATCAAAAGTAATAATCAGAATAATAATGAAAAAATACAAAACAGACAGAACTAAAATCTCAGAACATAACAATATGAGAATGATTAACCATGCAATAAATGTATTTGTACTTGACCATGCACTTTGAAATGTGAGTGTCTCTGCCAGGGGTATAATGCTCATCTCAGCCACTGCAAAACTGTTTGTGACCCGCTCAGAAACCACATATATCAATTCATAAAGAATTACTTTAGCAAGGATTGGGATAATTAGTAGTGTCACCAGAAATGGTATACATGTATTTGGAAATAATCTCTCAAAAAAACGAATTCTTCACATGCAACCACTGATTTACAAACATAATTTGGGCACCCAAATCAAAATGTACAAACTCAAGCATGTATACGTTTGCTAAGAAGGGACCAACTCATTATTTTGAGGCAAGAGAATATTTAAGAATATTTTCAGTGCAGTACTCTTTCACTTTCAGCTGGTTTATTAGATAAAATAGACAGGACAAAGCTGTGGTTTAAAGTGCAATTTGATTTAGGTTTTTTTTTGCTCTGAAAAATAGCCCAGTGAAGTGAGCTGAACCATCTGTAAATGAAAAGCCGCAGTGGCAACATAGTTTCAAAACATGACCTGACATGTCAATGATGCTTTAGCCATCCCAGGATAACATTTTGTGTTATTTATTTATTTTAGATCTACACTGTCATAGGTAGGCCAATTAGACCTATCGGCTCATTCACTGTAACTGCTGCTCTAAATTCAGGTCGTTTGTAAGAGCATGACCCTATGCACAGAGCTGGAATAGCATGAAACGTAAGGTCTCTGTGGCTCTCAGCGTACGTTCAAGTGTCTCACCTTGAATTATACAATGCCTCTATCCATAACACAGTTTGGGTGATGTCTGACATAGCACCCTCCACTATAGTCATTCATCTTGTAGCTCTTGTAGCTCTCCCTGTTCTCATTTTTAAGAAATATGTGAAATTACATAGGATTGATAGGGTCTTAAAAAAATGTAAGTATACATATTGCTTTCTAACATATGCGCTGAAAAATACTGATGCAGTCAATTATGTTATATGAGCAAAAGCTATTAAACCTTTATTGCAATTGAATAACTGTTTGTTGAAAGATCCATTGTATAATTTGTAGAACGTTGCATAACAGTTAAAGTAGAGACTGAAATATACTGTTTACAACAAACAATGATGGTGGTGCCTAAATCCAGGGCTGCGGGTGAAATTGGCATTATTAAATAATATTATTTTCAGGCCCAGGACAATAATATTTACCACAAGTTCACAGTGCACTTAGTATACTTAAAGCGTTGCCAATTTAGCACAAAATACATCATAAATATACTTAAGTACACTAAAAATAGTCCCATTTTAACATACAGACATAGTGCACTTAAGTATACTAAAAATCGTCCCATACACACATACACACTGGACTTGAAGTACACTTAAGTATGACGTGTACTTTTGAACAACTTTAGTGCACTTAGTATACTTAAAGCGCTGCCAATTTAGCACAAAGTACATAATTAGTACAAAAACTACTAAAAGTATACTTTGAAAAATTATGTTTCAAGTATAATAATTTTTTCACCTGGGCATTTACCAACAGACCAAGCATATATAATATAATATACAGGGAGTGCACCATTCTGTGTGTGCCTAAGCTGCAATTCAACATGGCCACTGTGGTATTTTTTATAGTTTTGTTCCAAACAGTCCAACAAATACCTACCTAATACCCAAGCGATTAAGTGACATAAATTCACCTGAATTAAATAATCCACAAAAGATTTTTTAAATGATTTGTGAGACCTGCTAAGTAATGCAGTGTCCAGGAAAAGAACATTCAAAGGGTCATTGGCAAGGGGAACTCAATAAAAATAATAATGTTTATTTTCGGTTTAAGGTATGCTGTGCATTTTTGTCATTGTGTGGAAATGTGACTGTGCAAGGCTGCAAGTATTCACAGCATGTAATACCATGGCTAAGTGAAAAAAAGACATCGCAATGGCGGTATACGGTAAAGTTGATGTGGTTCTCCATTGGTGTGTCATTCAGTGTCTGTCACGCATCAACAGTAAGCCTGTGAAAGAAAATAAAGAAAAGATCTTTTTCTTCATATAGAGGAGGATTTTTACCAAAATGACAAGAGAATATTTATTTTTAGGCTTCTCGTTGTCATTTTTTTCATTCCATTTTTTCTTTTTATCATCTGAAGTAAAATGGCTCAGACTGCCAGGTGTTCAGCTGGGGATTATGTGACTGTAAGTGCATATTAATATCTCTAAGTGGGTGTGGCATGAAAATGGCAGGCATACAAAATTAGATGAAGGAGAAGAAGATGGTATTTATTTAAAAATAGGGAACTACCATATCAGAGCAAATCCATAAGACGGTTGAAGTACAGGAACACAGGACTGCCAATGGCCCTGTTGCCTTTTGTACTGTCATTTCTTTGCTGCTCCAAAATGAGTTGTTTAACCGTAGCATTGTAATAGTACCTGTTGCTATGGTGATGTTATTGCATGTGTAGGCCAAGAATTCCTGAAGTAACTTGAAAGACACAAGCAATGTTTTTCCTGGGGGGGGGGGGGGGGGGGGGGGGGGATTAACCAGATAAGGTGTGTATAGTAGTATTACATAACCTTCCCTGTTTATTCCCTTAAAACTGCTCATAAATTAGTTAATGGGTACAAAAAATATATAAATGGTTAAACATGCCACTAAGCACTGTTAGGGCTGTTACGGAACTAATTAAAAAGTTTTGAAAATCTGGAACAGTTGCAAATGAGCGAGGAAGAGGACACAAGTGCAAGTTGCCCCCATGCACAGTGAGGAAGACGATGTAGTGAGGTGTGGTCAATTTTATTGAGAACAAATTAAGGTCAACACCCAATTAGAATTGTGTTTTATTGGCTATGATTATAACTATTTAAATAATAGAAGACAATAATTTGTGTAGTATGAGGGATAATATTACAGGTGCAGCTCAAAAAATTAGAATATCGTAAAAAAGTTAAATATTTTTTGTCACTCATTTCAGAAAGTAGAAATCATATATTATATAGATTCATTACACATAGAGTGAAATATTTCAAGCCTTTATTTTTTGTAATTTTGATGATTATGGCTTACAGCTAATGAAACCCAAAATTCAGTGTCTCAGAAAATTAGAATATTTTGCTTTAACATATTTTTAAAGTATCATATTTAATATTTGGTCGCATATCCTTTGCATGCTGTTACTTCCTGAAGTCTGTGACCAATCAACATCAAAAGACTCTCGATATCTTATTGTCAGGTACTGTTACAAGCGATACTATAACCTCTCTGCATTTGAACTGATCTCTATGGGAATTGGAGGGTGAGACTAGATTCAGCTGTAAATTACACTGGTACAGTATGGAACACATGGCTGGCTAAATGGCTGTAAGTCATCAAGGGTCTGAGCTATCGAACGAGCCCCAAACCATCACTCTGTTGCCAGATATGGAGTACATGTGGATGGATCACTGCAAGGGTTATTTCTCCTGACTCATTTTCCTGTAGAACTCTATGGGGAAAAAAGTCAGGAGAAACAACCCTTAAAGGGATCCATCCACATCTACTCCATATCTGGCCACAGAGTGATGGTTTGGGGCTCGTTTGATACCTTAGACCCTTGATGACGTACAGCCATTTCGCCAGTCATGTGTTCCATACTGTACCAGCGTAATTTACAGCTGAATCTAGTCTTACCCCCCAATTCTCATAGACATCAGTTCAAATGCAGAGAGGTTATAGTATCGCTTGTAACAGTACCTGAAAATAAGATATTGAGAGTCTTTTGATGTTGATTGGTCACAGACTTCAGGAAGTAACAGCATGCAAAGGATATGCGACCAAATATTAAATATGATACTTTAAAAATATGGTAAATTTATGTTATGGGTTTGTGACACAAAACTGTATTATGTGGTAAAAAAAATTTACGAGTCTCATAAGAATAAAGTTTTAACAGGGTAAATCTATAAGTTCAGGGAATTTGGCTAATCCTGTCCAACATGAATACAACAATACATGAATACAACAATAACAGCAAACAGTAAAATGACCCAAACGGGTATTGCCAGTTTTACGCTACCCTATTGATTGATGTCAGTGCTAAATAAAATGTGTATCAATACTTAATGGTAAGAAGGGAAAGGCCAAGCCCAGTTGGAAAAGTCCAAGGTCCCGCAAATGCGTCATATTATACATTATAGACTCCTGGGAAAGTTCTTTGCCGAAGTAGGGGTTGTGACAGGCTCCTTCGATCGGGATTGGTAAATGGTTTTGGGGCACCTGCGCATTCGATTGGCCCGTTGTATTGGAGCCACCAATGAAACGTGGATGGATGAACCATTCACCATCACTTTAGTGCTTATACATATTAAATAATGTTCCCCCTTTGCTTGTCAAAAGGAATGTTCCGGGTGCCTGATCACTGAAACAGTCTGTGAGTTCATTAAAGGGACAGACACTTTATTATGCCTTGGTTGACCAGGAATCTTATTTCCTGGTTTGACTGGGAGCCCATCAGGATGTGAATCAGTGGAGGGCGCAGTCCAGTGATCAGATGTTCTTGTGTATCATTACAACAGTGACAGATGCAAAGAAGAGCCTAATGATCACAGTTCAAGAACTGCAGGCTTTAGTTACATAAGTCTCAAAATCAACCATAAAATACCACCTCCATACCAACAGGCTATTTGGAATAATTGTACAAAGAAAGCCCTTACCGAGAGCAACCAAAAAATTCAAGCGTCTGGACTTTGCCAACGTCATTGACCTATAGCTGGAACCAGGTGCTATGGTCAGATTCCACAAAGTACCTGGACATTTAGCCTTAAACCCAGTTGTCTCTTCTAGGAGGCTGAGACTTGAGCATGTTTGACATCCAACAAGACAATGACCCCACACACCTCGAAATCAACACAGAAATGGTTGCATTGATTTTCAAAATCAATGTATTGAAAATCAAGCATCTTTATCTTGTTTCTAAAAAGCATGTAGCAATGTATTTGACTGTTTTATAGTGGAGCAAACATGGATCTTTTCCAAAAGGATATATCCAGCCAGAAAGCTAGGTGGAAGTCACAATGTAGCTACAACTCCTGACCTCTATTCAGCTAAGCACTGCACAAAATTCTCTGCTTTTGAACGGCACAATTTGCCTCTACTTGCCCTACCAGGTATTCGACTTACTGGCTAATTGCATCTGGTAGCACTTTGTTGTACTGTCCTCTCCACCTTTACAACCAAGAAACTAAAGGAAGTGTATTAGCGACAACTCAACCTTGCCCGCAGGCAGGAACTGAGAAATCAATTGAACACAACCCCTACTGGAACACCCTAGTTTCAGACAAGAATGATGAATTACCTGTTCGAACAACTGCAAGACAAGAAAAATGGCATAGGAGTCCAGAAAAATAACAATGAAATGTGGAAAAAGAGAATAAAACAAAGCTTAATGGTAAATCACAAATAATAGTTTTTATCAAGTTTTCATCCACATTTCCACAAGTTTTTATTTCCCTGCGTTTCTCACAATTGTGAGCCTCTTATCACATTTTTACGGTTGTCCCATTGCTTTCCATAAATTATGGAGCGGCCAGACAATTAAGTGCTGGAGACAGGTACAGTTTTTCACGTTGCAGACAATCAGCTGAGCTGCACAAACACACAAACCTCAGCTGCCTTTCTTGCAAACAGTCTACAGGCACCCGATTGATCAAAAAATCAATGTTCTAAGAAGTACAGTTTTAATTAGATACCCTTGGTCTTATGAATGAGGTATATGCAGTCAAATACAAAGGTCTTGAGACTGTGACACAATTTGCATTGTTTTGACTCTATACTCCAGCACATTGGATTTGACGTGTAAATGGTAAATGGACTGCACTTATATAGCGCCTTTATCCAAAGCGCTTTACAATGGCCTCTCACTCACCCATTCACACACACATTCACACACCAATGGCGGCAGCTGCCATGCGCTAGCCTGCTTATTGGGAGCAATTTGGGGTTCAGTGTCTTGCCCAAGGACACTTCCACATGTGGACAGGAGGAGCCGGGGATCGAACCGCCAACCCTGCAATCAGCGGACGACCCGCTCTACCTCCTGAGCCACAGCCGCCCCCTCACGTAACAATGAATATGAGGTGGAGGGTACTCACATCCATATCGGGTGATCAGCGTAGGAATTTCAGCCCATTTTAAACATAGTCCCCCCTTTTTCTGGGAGCAAAAGTAATGGGACAATTGGCTGCTCAGCCGTGTCTTAGCCAGCTGTGTGTCTTCATGCACAAGAAAGCTAACAAAAGGTCTGGAGTTGATTCTAGGTGTGGAATTTGTATTTGGAGTCGGTTGCTGTTGTCTCTCAACATGAGTACCAAATAAGTGTCAATGCCAGTAAAGCAGGCCATCATGAGGCTAAGAAATCAGCATAAATCAGAGACCTATAAAACGGGGCCAAAATCAACTGTTTGATACATTGTCAGGAAGCAAAAACACACTTGTGAGCAATAGCAAACAACCTGGTAGACCACAGAAGACCACTGTAGTGGATGACTGTAGTAAAGAATAGGTTCCTTTCAATTGTGAAGGAACCCCCATTTTCACTGTTGAACAGATCAGGAACATGTGACCCATCAATAGCAAAAGACTCTCAATATCTTATTTTCAGGTACTGTTACAAGCGATACTATAACCTCTCTGCATTTGAATGGATCTCTATGAAAATTTGGGGATGAGACTAGATTCAACTATAGATTACATTGGTACAGTATGGAACACATGACTGGCTAAATGGCTACAAGTCATCCAGGGTCTAAGGTATCAAACGAGCCCCAAACCTTCACTCTGCGGCCAGATATGGAGTAGACGTGGATGGATCATTGCAAGGGTTATTTCTCCTGACTTGTTTTTCTATAAAACTATATGGAGGAAAAAGTCAGGAGAAGAAACCCTTAAAGGGATCCATTCACATCTACTCCATATCTGGCCGCAGAGTGATGGTTTGGGGCTCTTAAATTGTGGAGTACAGAGTCAAATCAAGAAGAAAATATGTCTTTGTGCCAAACATTATGGAGTATATACTACTCAAAAGAAGTTAAGGGTGAAAAATATTTGTGCATATAAATATAAGCTAACGAGATAAAATGGTGACGACTAATGACAAAATTATTTTTTGATGGCTCAAGAACAGAAAACACAAATTTAAAAAACTTTTGATTAGACACTAGTTTATTACCCTGATGAAAAAAAAGTCATGCACCCCCCAAATGGAAAATGCTCAGCCATTTTATTGCTAAAATTGGCATGCGTGGAATGACACTCATGCAAACACGTGCAAATGGTGCATGAGGTGTCACAATGGGTGTTTCGAGGAAGTTTGTCAGTTTAGTCTGATTAAGTTTGTGCTTCAAATCCATGAAAGGGAAATCTGGGTTAACTTAAAATGTTTCTAAAGATAAGTGCAATGAATGCATGTCCCATAATAATGTGATGTCTATAGTCCAAATGACAACCCAAAGGGAGATATTCTAACCCTATCTGGCTTAAAAAGACATCAAAAAATGATAAAACAATTTCCTTTGACCCTTAAATTTTTTTTGAGTAGTATATATATATATATATATACACACATTTTAATTGTGTTGTTTTTACCAGGGGAAAAGTAAGATTTAGTCAATAACAATCCATTAATTGGGCGAGTAATGACATTGTTACATACTTATATGTTTACATATATGACCATTGACAGGACTGTATATGTATTTCTTATTCCTTTTTATAATAATGTGTGCTTCATGATCATGTATGCACATCTAAGCAGTACACTGCTTGTTTCCAATAGTTTTGTAAACATGTCATACATAATGAAACTTTAGCAATAAAACCAGCAACTACTATAAAGCATTTCACATAAATCCCCGCTCTTTAATGTCACAATTGCAGAATCCAGTGCAGAAACTAACATCCTAGTCATTAATGTCACCAGTTGTACTGTATGTAACAATATTTCAAACAAACATTTTCAGATCTCCTCTGTTTTCATGTAGTCAGATATAAATTGTTACGTGAACGGATCAGAACCAATCACAGACACCAGAGTAATGGGAAAAGGCTTTATTCGAGGTCAGACAGAAATGGGTCAAGGTCCAGCAATCAGTGCAATACAGGGCAGGCAGAAACATAGTCAAATCCAGGCAGGGGTCAAAGTCCAGTGAATGGGGCGAAGCAGGATGGGCAAAGGTGAAGTCCAGGAACAGGCAGAATGATGGAATCCGTCAGAGCAGGGGATCAGGAGGGCGAAGGGCAAGAGCAGGGCTCGGACGAGGAAGGGCAGGCGGGCAGGAGGGCTGGACAGGCAGGGTTTGGCAGGAACAGGCTGGACGGGAGCAGGCTGGACTGGCAGTAGAACAGGAATAGGACGGGTACACAAGACTGTACACAGGAACGAAGAGCAGGCAGGAATACAAAAACGCTGGAAAGACTTAACACAAGCGCAAGGCAAGGCGCAAGACAATCTGGCAGAGAACGCAGAAACAGAGGAGACAAAACTAACAAAGAAACAATGTGGAACAGGTGAGACAAAACAAGTGATCAAGTGATCCATCCATATCTACTGCATATCTGGCAGCAGAGTGATGGTTTGAGGCCTGTTTGATACCTCACACCCTTGATGACTTACAGCCAGTTTGCCAACCATTAATTCCATACTGTTCCAGCATAATTTACAGCTAAGTCTAGTCCCACCACCCCCCCCCCCCCCCTTTACCGCTGCTGCCGATATCATTTAAATAAAACCTATTTTGGCTTTTACTTGACTCTCTTGTGTGTGTTCACTGGGTTATAACGCCGGCAAACTTTGGGACGTAACAATTGTTATTTCAAATCATTATGTTGTTTGCTATACTCTTACATGTATGTAAAGCAGTTGAGGCATATCTAATTAAAAAGGTGTTGATGGCATCATTTAAATTAATAATATATACTGGTAAAGGAGAACTTCACCTTCCAATAAACTCTATGGTAAATTGATCTTTCTACCATTAATATATGCACTTGATGCACTTGCATCAATGCCAAAGCTCCAGCCACACACCACTGCATAAGAAATTCAGTGGTGCATTTCAGATTCAGAACATGGCAATTAGGATACCAGACAACCACACAATTTTATTGACCACCCGGAGGTATCAATACAATACAATAACATCACATTTCCCCTTTTAAAATAAGATGTTTTGAAAGATTTTAACCCACAAATTGGATTTTCAAAAGTGATAAATGGTGTCAGTCCTGGTTTAAAATCTATATTTTCAATATTTTCTTAACTCGAAATAAAACGCCAAATATGGTGTATGTCAGAGTTATAACTGTCAATAGAAATTCATAATACTGAAAAATATACATACAGTGGTGCTTGAAAGTATTCATACCCCTTCACTTTTTGCACACTTTATTGTGTTGTAGATTTAATTTTAAATGGATAAAATTGCCATTTTTGGCCATCAATCTACACTCAATAACCCATAATGACAAAGTGAAAACATGTTTTTAGAAGAAATCTTTGCAAATGTATTAAAAATCAAAAATGGAAATCTCTCGTGTACATAAGTATTCACACCTTTGCTTTAATGTATTTTTAAAGTATCATATTTCACATTTGGTCGCATATCCTTTGCATGCTGTTACTTCCTGAAGTCTGTGACCCGTCAACATCAAAAAAAGTGCTTAATGGACATCAAACGTATTGCCAGGTCACTTCTGTATTAGTATTAGGGTTTGTTCCACAGCTCATACAAGACTAATATGAATGTCCTACACATGAGTACAGTCAACCAGACATCATTTAGGATACAACCACATTCAAAATGTTTTTACATACAGGTATGTCTATTGATGTATATTTCTATCACATTACTATTGTCACACATTTTTATTTAACAGATGGAAATAGATTTTTTTACTATTTATAAAATCTTTTGAAAAATAGCTAGGGACAGCCTGTAATATTTCACTTAAGTGAATATTATGTCTGAGTGGAGCAGTGAAGTATGTATAACTCCTCACAAAAGGTGCAGACGTACAGGAAACAGTGGCAAGTTATGTGCCCTCTTCCTACAGACTACAAACGTAAGCTGTGGGCTTTCCGAATACCACATCCTACCCTGCTGACCAGACAGTGAACAGAGATAATTTCAGTGTGTCAGAGAGAACACACCTTCTCATCTACTTGTTACTGAACTGATACAGTTTCAGATTGATTTGTGAACTACTGTATAAAATTTGAGCTGCTGGAGGACCAGATCGCCAAGATGTAACCAAGGAAAGAAAAAAGAACCCGGGACTCCACTGCGTGTTTGTCTGACAAAGACGATAACCTATCACATGAAGGGGAGGGGGGGTTTGTAATATGCCAGTGGGGACTGGGCCATTTTTTCCAGTCCCCACCCCCTTTAATCGGAGCCTTTCACTTTTTAAACCAAACTGACAGTAGAAAGTGACAGGAACAAAGAGCGGCCGTACGCTCTGCACAGCCGTGCAATCTCAAGGGGACAAGCGTCTGCAAGGAAGGTTACGTATACACATCAATAAGAGCTCTCACCTGTCGCTCCCTGTTACATCACCTGGAGCCAGACTGGCCCACAGTGGCCCGAGCCGCCATTCTCGGCCCCGTAAATCAGAGCGGCTCTGGTGACTGAAATGCCGTTCCGAGCCGCTCTGTGCAGCCAGACGCTTTCCTTCTTAAGTGATTTACACCATAGGGGTGGTCTAAGCAAAGGCAGCCGCCAAATTGGAAAATGACTCGTTCATTTTGCACTTTTCTGACAACTCCCGTGACTCATCCGTTCTGGTGATTGTTCAGGTACCGCCCCCGCTGGGTAATCTGTTGGTTCATTTACAACCGTCGGCAGAAGGGAGCGGAGGAGAACTTATAATGGGAGGAAATTAGCACACTCTGCTAAGATTTCCTTCGTTTGCGCATCTTGTTTGCTGGGTTTGTTTTTATTAGTGCCTATGCTTTTCTGTCATGAACACAAGGCAGCTCCTGTGCCTAATAATGCTCCACGCTTCGCGTCGTGCCCAGATCTCTGAGCGCTGCTAAGCAACAAGAATTAGCGCACGGCCTGCTCGGAGGCACAGCCACTAGCTTTGTGTCAATGCTTTCCTGACCCCCCTCCCGCCTTAATGAGGAGCCTTGCAAGCTCAGCTACGCTGAAGTTGGTATGCCTTCAAATGGAGGCCAGCAAATATTAGCCACGCAACCAATGGAAACTGTCAATTAAGGGTTGCTTTTAACTCGGTTTGCCACGTTAAACATTGTGCAAGTCGGTCTCTGAGCCTTTCACCTTTTTTTTTGTCGGAGGAAAACGGTAGCGGTCAGCATGAAAGGAGCAGTGCCCCTCGCCCGGGAGCTCCGCGGGTCTTATCGCTTAACCGGGGTGGGTCATGCGCTCTCCAGAGCGTCGCGGCCTCGCTGACTCTGCCGGCCCCGGCTCGTTTGTCTCCTCTGCCCTTCACTTGTCCTTCTCTCACTTTCACTCCTCGTCAGAAGCAAACGATCAGGACGCTCCCTGCAATCCAGGGGGAACCAGAGCCGCAAGAATAAAACTACACAAGTGGCCAACTGCAGTGCCAAATGACAGGCCGGTCCTTCTTGCAATACTGCGTTGGTGTGTACATATTTTCTTCTAATGGTCTAAAAGAGGAAATCTCTCATTTTAAATTCCAGTTAATTAGGCTGCAGTGGTGAGAACATAAAGTGGTGATAGAGCAAATTTCAATAAAAATAATAAAAGCATTCTCCAAAAATGAAATAATTAATAATAAATATTGTTTAATTCAATTTGGACACCATTCAGTGATTCGCCTAATTCCACAGTTCCACACTTGAACCATAAAAGAAATTCCCCATACAAGAAACACTGCCCCAAAATAAACCTGAATGAACTAACCAACCATACACTGCAAAAACCAAAAACTCTGTCAATCTTAACATGTATTTTAGTCTTACATTTAGACATAAAATCTTCTTCCTATTACCTAAATAAGACAAAAAGATTGCAAATGAGGTGAGACAGTTTGACTCATTTCAAGATTTTCCATTGGGGTAAGATAATTTCACTTGTCAAGAAAAAAGTAACTTAAAACAAACATATATTTTGTACTTGAGAGAGAGAAACACTTGTTAAGAGACAATTACCATCTTACATGTTGTTGTACACATCTTGTCTGTTATGTCTGTATTATTAATATTTAAAAAATAATAATTGTAATTATGCAATATCCAAACCCAGGTTTCCATATAACAAATAATACTAGTTAAAGTCTTGCCTCTTGTCTGTTTTGGTCTCTTATCAGATCCTGGCTGTTTTTTTTGTAACAAAGGTTTTTGTAAATTTTTCTGATGATTTTTTCCCCCAGTACTATTTAATGTGGGGAAGTGTGGGAAAGGGGGAGGGGTGTGGATTGTGGCTTGTGCCAGTGGATGGTGGGTGTGGGCTTGTCATGTGATTGTGAGGGTGTGGGGTGGAGATCTAGAGGAATCGCATACATAAACATATGTATTAATAAAAAGGTGACCTCCAAAATGGTGGGGGGGTGGATACATAAACACAGTACCATTCCCGGCCCTGTGACAACTTTCTTGATTGTGTTTAACTGCCATGTGCAATTGACAACCTTGAAGTGAGGGTGCAAGTTTAAAACACTAAACTTTCCCAAAATCTGATCTGCTCGCATTTTGCTGACAGTTGCCAAATGTCTTACAAGATCCTTTTCTTTAAAATAATGGAAATGACAAATGCTTCTGTTAAAGCCTGAAAACAGTCCAGTCAATTATTTATTTTATGTCTCACAAATTATATCATCTTAATGTGCAGGACAAACCGTACATCTTAATTTCCATTTTATTATGAGAAAGTGTCAAATGCTTGAAATTAGTTTTTGAAAAATGTTGCACAGTATGGTTCATTGAAGAGTGACCTTTGACTATGCATTGCTGATTTGAATACATCTTGCATTCTGTAATATAGTTGCTTTATCACTATGCAAACACAGCACACAAAAAAACATCCAGTTTCCAATGTAGAAAGGCTACAAATATCACTTCACCATCAATGAATCTAGACTGTCTTTGATCTTAATGAGATACATAATACAGTTCAGTATTAAACAAAGGGTGTATCCCATTCATGTCAATAGAATCATTTTATAAAATAAATACCATTCAGAACTTGAAACCCAGAAATGGAAAATGTTTACCTAAATGTGAATGGCTGCTGTTGCAGTACATTATGCATATACTGTTCATTATCATCTTCCAGAAATTAATTGTTAGAAGAATCAATCATGTGTACACACAATCACACGCACACACACCCACCCACACACACAAATGACATCTTGCATGGTAGTCCCTGCTGTTTACTGCAGGTGGTGCTCTGAGCACAGTTTAAGCTACAATCTTATTTTAGATGCTGTGTCCAGTAAAGCATATGTGTCCACCAAGCTGTGGAGCACCACATCTAATCTTGTCTTTTTCCCCTTTTTTTCAGGCCTCAAAGGCAGGCAACATGCATCGAGGACCCCACTCTGAGAAAAGAAATAAGGTAACCTAATTTCTCTGTGCAGTAGACTGGCTATGTGCGCATATCTGATTACAGGCAGCAGGCACAAGTCTTAACAGTACCTCAGCCTCCCTGTGGATACCAATGTTAACCCTTTCCTGCCCCTTCGATGGGAGCTCAGGGGAAGAACACCACTTTTTCAGGGTGCTGTTGAAGACTTTTTGACTTAAAGAACACATCACTCGTAACACACTGCGATAGGCTGCTCATTTTTTAAATATGTATTTTCAAATACCAATGACCTGTTAAACAAAGGTTTAACAGGTTTTTACAAAAATTAAAAGACAAACATAACGCAGTGAGAACAGTGAAATTCTTTGTGATATGATAAGAAACTCAAGTTTTGGTCAGTTGCAGAGAAGGAAATCAAAAATATGAACATAACCCAAATTCATTCTCTGGCCCATGTATAATGCAGTGCTTTCTCAAGATTGCATCTGATATTCACGTACAACTTGTTACCATGAGAGCAGCTGTAAATGAATACTCTTTCAAGGTGAGAGTCACTACATAAGTCATTATATAATTGTCCAGAATTAAAAGAGCCTTAATATCCAGACATTGCTTCACCATAGTTTTTTTTCCTATATTCTTTGGAATTGCCTACAGTATATGACATATGACATATGATAGCATTGTCAGCTACATAATAGAACCAGTAAAGCTGATTCTGTACCCTAGCATGAATTCTACTTTATGTTGAAACTTCCGGAAAGAATGTAGAAAGATGGAAACTGCAAAAGTGAAATCCATGTAAAATAACAGAATTATCTATTTTTACAGCAGGTGCGTCTGTACAGACGCTGTCATAGAGCAGTTATGGAAGGGCACCCATAATATCCTCATGCCCCCAACAATACGACCAGGAGGGTTTATCTCCTGTGCTAAGATAAACTCTCCAGATTCTGCGAATCAGGGGTACACGGCCAGTACTTGACAGCAACACCTGCTTATCTATCAATACAGTATTTTCTCTTTCTCAATTAGAGGTTAAGACCTCTATTAAGTCTAACCACAATGGACTTTTATGTAACTTGGAACCTTGAACATGGAAGTAATTCCACGCACAACAGTGAATCACAAAAAATATGATTGAAAAAAACCATAAAACTCAAAACTGTTCAGAAAATTGTTGTAAAATACGATGAACTATGAACTAATTTTCATTTAATCTAAGACACTATTTTTTTCATATCATCTGCCCATGTATAATAATTTCCTGCCAATAATTACGTAAATATTTTTGACTGAAAACACTATCCTAATATAGCCTGCTCCAAGAACTACTATGGAGTCAAGAAATATATTCTGTATATATTGTCATTACATGTTAAAATACATTGATAATTCTATGGTACATTGGACCGTTTATGAAAAACACAAATATGTGATCTCTCCCTTTGAACTCTCCACACAATGGGCACCGAAAACAAGAAATGTGACCTAAACGTGGTGCTGTTCATATGGGAAAAGTTTAGTTGGGTTATGGGTATCCTGAAGGGACGTGACAAGGATGACACATGACACCAGGTGCAAGATTAGGAAGTGAAGTGATGCTGAGAGCTCGGACGTACATAAACAGAAACAGGATGGAGCGTGGGGCAAAATGGAAGCGCGGAGCATTCTGGCCCCAGACTCACAGGCACTGAAACTTGTTGCTTCTTATACCTACATGCACATGTACACCCGGTCAACCCAACCAAAGGATAGTGGGAGAGTGAGTCTTTATGAATGTAAGAATCTTACATCAGAACTACAGATACTGCATGTGCAAAGGGAGACTCGTTTTCTCAGTTTAGATTCCAGGAAAGCAAAGACATGGCATACGATACCAAGTATATTACCGGTCTCTTTGTGTAGTGGAGGGTTTTGAGTGTTTGAAAGATGAGACGACCCCAAATCCATCTGGGATAGAAAGCAGTCTGTGATGCCAAATAATGTCAATATGTACAAACTGTGGTTTACATCCAGTTGCGGTAAATACATAAAATCTTGAAGCAATATAATGCTGATGTTTTATTTTTTATCACAAAACACTGAACTGAACTGTGTTCTGAATGCCAATTCTACAAACGAAAGTCAAACTGAGTGCATTTTAGAATAAGACGACAATAGATAAGATCCACTGAACAAATTCAAACCCTGCGCACAGTTGAAAAGCTGCAGAGACTTCCGCCATCACATCTAACGTCACTACTTTTTAAATCCTGGATAATTTATGACTGAAATGTCCCAGATTGACATTTCAAAATGTACATATGTTTTAAGGCATCATGCAATATTTAAAGGGCACAGATCAATATTTAACAGTAATAACTGCATTGTTTTACGTATTATTAATCATGCTACACTGTTTCCTGCCCATGTGATCCACTGCATAGAGGATCCTGGGCATATCACTGCAAAAACCAAATCTTAACAAGCATTTAAATCTTATATTTAGACTTTAGAATCTTATTTGTGTTACTTTTTTGCTAAATAAGACAAACTATCTGCCAGCTGGGTGAGATAGTTTTACTCATTTCAAGATTTGCCAGTGGGGTAAGATAATTTTACTTAAAACAGTGAAAAGTAACTTAAAACAAGCTAATATTTTTCGCCTTTGACAAAATTTTAAGTCTCATTACAAGACTAAAACACTTGTTAAGACAGACATTTTTTGCAGCATATCACTGCATTTCTGATGGGAAAAAGTTTTTGAAAAATCGGTATGTCCATTATATAAATTAATGTACAAAAAATTAATTGACAAAAAAACTTGAACAAGCTCAGTAGATACAGAAGAATGTATCATGTTATAAATTTGCGTAACCTCATTTCATGGCATTATTACAATTAGTCCAAGCAATGGCAGTTTTGCCCTGGAATGCCAGGGATTTATAGACCTCATAAACCCTTAATTACAACATTAGCTCAACTAATCAATACTTTATATTGTACCTGTATTTAGATTGTTGATTTGACAATCCTGTATCACATTGGCCACAGGGCCAAATACCCTGTATTCACAGCAGCTCACTTCAATAAAGCACTAGGGCAGCATGAAAGAGGATAATATTGTGAAGAATTATCGATATTCACCTTTTGTATTCTGTTGCCAGTAAATATTAGTAAATAGACTTGAGTAAATAGGCATTGTGTATGTGTGTGTGTGTGTGTGTGTGTGTGTGTGTGTGTGTGTGTGTGTGTGTGTGTGTGTGTGTGTGTGTGTGTGAGAGAGAGAGAGAGAGAGAGAGATGCACGAATATAAAACAGATATATTACAGAATTAGGGTAGGGTTGTTTTTGGTTTACTGTTTGGGTTCAGAGTTATGGTTCAAAGTATGGATGTGGTTAAGTTTGGGATCTGAACAGAAAATACGCCGTGTACTTAGTAGTTACATACAGTAGGCACTAGGCAGCGTGATTACAGTTTTATTACATATGTATGTTGGTTGTAATACAACGCATTTTTAGCTAATTTAATACCGATGATCAGGCACAGATTAAACCATGTAAACGAATCCCCCTGAATTGCAAGGACACCGTGAGCATCATGAAAATAATTCATGAAGCAAATCGGCTTTTAATCCCAGACTAGTTTGGTGTTATTGAAATGCAAGGGAATGTATCTGATGGAATGTGTACACATCGGGACTTTGTGACGCGTTACCTGTAATTTTGTCTAAAGGATTTTAAATGAAAGAGGGAAGAGAGACAATGTGAGCTCCATATAATGTACACAGAGAGACAAATATGAATACATTGAAAACATATGTACAGTGTATCATTAACTAAATGAATCTTGACACTACTTCCAGGATCATCTTTCCACTTAGCAAATTGTTGTAACCTGCCTGCCAGAGAGGATCAGCATAATTGACCCGGGGCTCAGTAAAGTGATATTGACTGAACTTCACGTCCCCCTTTTTCTAACAAATATATCTTATAGTGTTTCTGCTAATTTTACTGTCCAGATCATCTCACACATCTCTGGCGAAACACCACTTTTTACGAGGCCTGCTTCACTCGTGGGTGTCAGCTTTGGCAAGACAAAGAACGAAGAACCCCAGAGAGCAAGTCACAGTGTAAAGATGAGATTTTGTGAGAGAGCCTGCATATGATTGGTTGGTGAAAGACCACGCCATTGGATCTTACTCTGCATACAGATTTTAGATTTCTGTACATCGCGCACATGGTCTGTAGATGTCCAATTTATGGCCTCAGTAATCAAAATAATCCTAAAGGCTGCCCCCCCCCCCTAGTAGTCAGAGGGTACCTACCCCTTTTTCAGGAGAGATCGGTTGTAATTGTGCTGCAGATGCTGTCCCTAAAGAAATAAAAAACAGTCGCGCTGCCAAATCTCTCTATGTTGAACTCACCACAAAATCAATCCATTCAGGATTACAGTCTGTGTAGAGGATTGGTGAGAGAGCAAGAGAGAGGGTTGCAAAATGCTACTCCCACAGAGAGCTGTCAATCACCAGCAAAAGAGAGCCAGCCGGATAATGTGCTGGGGATTTGGTGCATCTCTGTTTCCGCGGACGGGCGGTATGTCACGCGACAAAACAAAACTCCATCTTCACCTGGCAGGCCCCTGAGCTGCTGGCACTCCAGGGCCCGCCGGGCCTCATTCGGACCCTCTCGGCACAGCCGAGGTTCCCATGGGCACATGTTTTACAGGGGGCCCTGGGCCATCAGGCTCTGTGACACCACACCGCCCAGCATGACTCATAATGCTTTAGTCTGACGCTTCCAGTAACAGCGGCAGTGTAGTATAATGGTTAAGGAACTGGAAATATGGACCGAAAAGTTGCAGGTTCAATTCCCAGGTAGGACACTGCCATTGTACCCTTGAGCAAGGTACTTAACCTGAATTGCTTCAGTATATATCCAGCTGTATGAATGGATAAATGTAATAAGAAGTTGTGTACATCGCTCTGGATAAGAGCGTCTGCTAAATGCCTGTAATAAATAATTAATAAATAAACAGCGATTCTGCCTGTAGTCACCACATCCCCCCCATGTTCTCCAAAGTGATGCCGTGATTGGGCTGGCCAAAAGACAGTGACAGTGACGCGATACTCTGGGAGCCCGGTACACTGGAATGCAATTTTTACTGGCGTTGGCTCTCTTCGAAGACGCATTAGTGATGAATACACGGCTCTGAAACCCTAACCCTTGGCATGTTAGCATTTGGTCAAGTTTTTTGCTAATGCTATGGCAGCGGTCTTAATGATGATATTATTCAGAAAAACAGATTTGTAGTGCGTTGCCTTTTTGCAACGGTTCATTGCAGCGGCTCAGGCCGCCAAACGTTTTTGGAACACAAAGGTTCTCGCGAGGACCTGTAATAAAAGTTCAGTGACAGACAGTACAGCCCAGGAAAGGTCCTAAAAATAACCCCTCCTTTCTGGATAAAAGCAGAGCAAACAAGTGACAGAAGAATGCATTAAGAACGCGAAGACTCCCTAATGCGGGCCGTGACAGATGGCAAAAAAAAAAAAAAAACGTGGCAAAAACGTCACGGGAGGTGGTGATTCACAGGCAGGAGTCAAGTGACGGGCGCAAGCGGTTCGACCTTTGGTCTGGGGGAGGTACGACACGTGGCACCTGCGGCAGTTCACAGAGGCGTGCCGCCCCGCCCCCACCACCACACAATGTCAAGACAGTTTCTCAGAGCAACACAAGCAGTAGCACTGTTTCCATGGGAGGGTCACGGCTCGCATCGGACCCAAAGCGCATTTGACTTTCAGGGAATATTTAAGTATCTGTTTACAATGCGGGGGCCTACAAACTAGAAGAGCGGGCTGACCGCTGCAGCTTACTATGCACAGTAATACTCTAACATTATTCAAACTTAACCACACCCATTTCACGAACAATGCATCCGGAGGAGTCGAATGCCAGTTTGCACTCAAGCACAATTCTGCCTGAGTGGATTTTCAGGAATGGAAACCACAGTCCATTAAAATAACATTTGCGGTCAGTCCATCAAAAGAAGGTAGAACCAGAGGAGCTAACACGCAAACAATATCCTTTTGTGCTTCGTTCAGAAGGGTAGGATATCATTCCTTCTCAGCCTACTCCTCCTCAAAAGGCAAACACCTATTTGATCAAACATTCAATTTTGTCCTGTAGACTCCTGACTCAGCATGTCTAAAATAATTCAATAAAAATTCTAATTGCATCTGTCATCTATAAGCGTCAAATACAATCTGACTGCCAGACAGGCAGAAAAAAAGGAAACATGGACAAGCGTGTTTTAGGTGATGTGCTTCACATGCGTTTATTTACAGTGCGAATCCAGGCTATATTTGGCGTGAGCTAATAGATTGTTGAGTCCAGTTTAAATTGCAGGCCTGTACCTGAGATGTCTAGTGTTAAAGCAAACTGATACAAAAGTTCTGGTACCAAAGAAAAACAAACTAAGTACATATCCAAAAGCATGATTGTTTTTATGCATTTGGCAACGGTTAAGCAGGTTTGTCCAGAAAAGCACAAACCCCAGACCTGGAAAACAGTGAGAGCAATTAATCACTGAAAGAGGAAATATCAAACGCTTGGCAACCTGGAGAGCGGAAGTGTGAATTTAGTGCTGCAGACATGATCAAAATATACAATGCCTTTTTTTTCGTGAGCAGAAACACAGTCGGTTCTTCTACTTTACGGGTCACATGGTTGTTTTTTTCTCTCTTCTCTATTTTAGTGCTAGCTTTTAATTCATTGGCTTGTCAGTCACATACATTATCTCAAGAATGTAATTTCAAAGCATACCACTGCACAAAACCTAGACACCCTTCCACTTTTCCTTTCCGGTACTTTCTTCTACGCATCATCTTTATGAATACTAAATGCCACAGTCTAGCCACATAACCTGAACACTGGATGACTCAGCATTGATAAAAAAGGACTGGTTTAAATGGGAAATGTCTGTTTCCTCACAGAGTCAATGAGAAGGCCACCAGCGGACGCAACAGAGATGAATCATTTGGGACCTGTAGTTTCATTTACAATTCTTAAAAGAAAACATCCACCTCTTTAATATTTCAACTATGTCTATCTAATGAATTAATTCTATTTGATGTTTGAAGTCCTATGCCCACAGTCTCAGCTCCATTGTTTACTGCTGGCATGCACTTTATTTTATTTTATTTTGGTTCATTTAAATTTTGTGATTCATGCTGCAACACATTTAATGATTCAGTTTATATATTTATTTATTTCATGGCAAAAGTATGGCTTGGCTTAGTATTATTTTTAACTCCTTGTTACAAAATATTACCAATTACAAAATATTGCTCAAATAAAATGTGTGATTTAGTTTAACTAATGAAATATGCATTGTAGCTAGTATTGCACAAATCAGCCATGTTCTGAACGCAAAAACAAAAATGAGAAATTAAAGGAAGAATAGAAGATGAAGAGACAACCCATTTATTTCCAATTTGAAAGGGGCCCTGAGTTTAGGATTAAGACATTGTGGTGGATATTGTAGAGTCTAATGCAGCCTCTTTGTAAGTCCTTTATACCGTGTTTTTCATATATAGAGTGCTTTCCTGGTTGAAGCTGTAGTTTTCCATTGTCTTCAAATAGGATGCCATATTGAACTCAACCAGTAATCGCCGAGGAGAGAGGGTCCCTGACTGTAATGACAGGAAATGGTACGCAGAGCCCCTCTCTCTTTGCATTTTCCTCTGATGGAAATTGATTTTGTCCTGTCATCACAGATGGTCAGCTGAATGTGTAAGGGTTTCACCGTTTCTGATGCCTGAGCACCAGCCCACACAAATCTGCTCGGGTCACATGGCGAAGGCTTGTCTACACACGGCGCGTTCATGCGCGAGCGCAGGGATTCTACACACTATAGGCAGCGTACAAAATGCAACACACGCAGACAGACATACAGACCTGTGGATCATGCAGCCGGCGTGTCGGCCTGCCTGGTTTGATCGGCGACCCACCCAAACCAATGTCAGCAAAGCTTTCAGCGAGGATCGCGTCTGAATGTAATGATAAGGGAAACGGCTTGAGACATGCTCGGAGCCTCACGATTGGACCTCAGGGAATTATGGGTAGGGGAGAAAAAAATTCAACAAGGCACTGCGCCTCGTAGGGCCGTAACTGTTCGTACTTTGTCCTCTTTAGTAGGGGCAGCAGGTTAAAACCCAGAGTGATTAGTCACTAAATGTACAGGCCATTAATTCCCCACCAAGACTAACGGAGGCTATTTAAGGACCGTGGGCTTAGCTCAGAAGGTAATAGATGACACAGTGTAACTTCATTGTGTACAATGTGATGTGGTGGGGCCAGCCTGTACTGCTAAACGACTTAAATCAATGTTCCACTGCAGTGCCACCGACAACTGTGTCAAAATGGAACATATTGCATGGAAACATATCTACATGAGTTTCTACAATATATACTCTGTACTACTGCTTTGCAGGTACTTGTAAGGGAAACTATAGCCATAATTTGTCATATAATAAGGCTCTAACTCGTAAAGGCAAGGTAAATGTAGACTCATGATCTATCATCCACTGCAGGAACAGAAGCTTATCAGCAAGATAGCACTTTTCCCCCTTTAAAGCCCACAGAGTTTCTGTGTCTACCTGATGCTGTGTTGCTGCTCAATTCTACACCCATGTCCTTTAAAATGTACATATAGAACAAGGTGTTGATAATAGAAGAAAGCATGCTTTCATGTGTATGGGCATTTGTCTTATTCTGCCCCATTAAAATTCAAGAAATCATATGATTTGAAAGGAAGTATTTTAACTGAATTTGTCTTTATATTCAGTGGTAGCCTAGCAAATAGTCATAGCAGTAAGTAGACCAGTGGTTCTCAAACTCGATCCTGGGGGACCCTGGTATATGCTGGTTTTCATTCCAACCATAATTGCAATCCCAGTATTTTACCAAGCTGTTACTTTATCTTAATTAGGTGCTTTTTATATTTAGAGGAATTATTTACCATCTTAAGCCATCTTGTTTTAGCAATATGCATACCATATGCTATGCATACCATGAATAATAAAAGTCCATTATTGACATTGTGCTATTTTGAAAACAATTACAAAAAGAGAGGTAAAAACATTTTAACTGATCAAATGAAGACTTGGGGTGAATCAATAGGATCCTACTTGGTGAAATTGTGGACACTAAAACTACCCATTTGTTAAATAATGAAGAATTCAAAGACAGAGAAAATGACAACCAGCCGAACCTGCATTGTATTAATAAATTTAAGGAAAAAATTATGAAGGAACTTAAACCGCATGTGTTCAACAACTTAATTAGGAGCCAATTGATTCACCATTTTTCTTTAATTAAGTAAATAAAATAGTTAACTCTTCTTTTGTAATTGTTTGCAATACAGCACAATAAGCACAAAGTGAACGTGGGAAATGTATTCTACATGGCATGCATAGCTATTGCTGACAATGTGTCTTAAAAGGATAAATAATCCCTCTAAACATGAAAAGCACCCAATTAAGATAAATTAACAGCTTGCTAAAATTCTGGGATTGCATTTGTGGTTGGAACGAAAACCAGCATACACAGGGGTCCCTCAGGACCGAGTTTGAGAACCACTGAAGTAGACGTAGTAGTAGTAGTGGTGGTGGTTGTTTTTGACCAAGCAAAGCTTATTTAGATGGGAAAGGTCAAAAATGAGAACATCAGATCACTGCCATTCAATCAGTATTCCTCTGAATCAAAAATACTAAGAAATATAACACAAGTGCATCACAATGACCTGATGCATGACAAGAAATTTCTAGAGGGAGGGGTGGGTGTGGCTACAAAGCCTGTGGGGCGGGATTAGTTTACTTTCAGCAGAGAGTGTGTTGCCAGCTAGCTACTGCACTGGTGGAGGTGAAGAAGCAGAAGAACAGCAAAGCCAATCAAAAGCCGTCAGGGCACATTC
Source organism: Ilyophis sp. 1 JC-2022 (assembly GCA_022702515.1). Classification (NCBI taxonomy): domain Eukaryota; kingdom Metazoa; phylum Chordata; class Actinopteri; order Anguilliformes; family Synaphobranchidae; genus Ilyophis; species Ilyophis sp. 1 JC-2022. The sequence continues at coordinate 43,687,162 of CM040395.1, read as the reverse complement.
ATGACGCAAAGTCAACCTAGGATATGCTTTTCTTCAATGGCAACAGCTGAAGGTTAGTAAGGGGATGAAAAGCTACATGGAGTTTGAATGTTTTCTGTTGAACCTGTAAGCAATGTTACCTCTAGCTATCCAGCTAGTTACGTTAGGTAGCTAGATGGCCGAAGTCGGGTACCTTTTGAATCAAATTAAAATAATGATGTAATATTATGTTGTTTTTGAGAAGAGAAATAGTATTTGCATACAAATATCTTCATGAAAATGTTATTTACTTTACAAGGGAATTAGCCAGCTATAATAGACAAGATATGGTTACTTATTCCACACATGATTCCGTCTTTACATCCCAGTTCTAAATGAATGTTCAAAATACCGAACAAGGAACAAGAAAAAACATTACAAGAAAGCTACAACTGTACTGGGGAGTAGCTATGTAGCAGTAACAATGTTCCTACGGTGCACTTATAGTGTAGAAGTCATTATACCTCTCTGTTGACTCTGAAGAAGACGCTAAGTCAAAATGTCAGTCGTATTTAATAAACGTGTTTCATTCTATTACAAGTGCTCCAGTGTTTACTCTGGGCAGTCTCTTTGATGAGCCCGGGTACATTTTTTTTATTATGCACTGTCCCATACTGAGAGCTTATGAAAGAGAGAACTTATCTCTTTAAAAGCTTTGACTGAAGCGTGCAGGACAGTCTTTACTTCATCGTTTTAACACTGCCCAATTACTTTTACCATCCATATGCTAACAATGCATGTTACTAAAAATGTTATTTTCATTTTATCTACACTTGGCATTTTGCTTGCTGTGCTCAAGCATGTTTCTAGCTCTCAACGGAGGTGAGTAGGCGGGGTTTAGGACGAAGGAGGAGACTTCTTTGATTGTAAACACAGGACCACAGCAAGGAAAAAAATTCTGCACAGTGCACCTTTAATTGAGTGAACTGGGCCTTCTGAGGTACACAAGTTCTTCATGTAGTGACAATCCACATGGTTTGTAATCAGACCCAAACTGTGCCAGTGCCCCCACAGGTGGGAGCCCCACATTGCAACTAATAATTTACCATAGCCAAGAGAGGGAGGATTAGGTTGACAAGGTTCTCCTTGCCTCATTGCACAACATCACCTCTTCTGGACAATGAGGTGACTAAGAAGTTTAGTCATGCAGAATAATGACTGCATAGATCAGCTGGTGGATGGAAAAGTGTAAAAAAAAAAGTGCTGTACATGCTATTCTGCATCTGCACTGTCCTTATGGGATCAAATGGATTTTTTTTTTTTTATGTTGTATAAAATTGTATTAGGGACCACTGTTTATTATTTAGAAAACTGATGGAAGCTGCATGGTCAGTTAACATAAATACAATGTATCTCAAAGTATGTCTGCACAGATGTCTCCTACCTGAAAAGAACATCACCGGTTTAGTCATAGATGTCCCGTGAGACAGAAAGCTACATTCATATTATCCCCAATTAAGTTTCCTGTTACAGGTTTACAGTGGAACTAATCTGAAATGTCACAAAATCATTTGTCTATCTAGGCAAACATCTTTAGCATGGTCCTTAGCTCGTATCCACAGAAGATATTTTTGTAGACCATATAATCCATTTGTGTTGCTGGGTGTTTTATTAATTAATTCAAGCTAACGATATATCCGTAGCTGTCTAACCTGAAACCTCGTCGTTACAAGCTAAGCAAGCAAGACCACATATTTGGAATATGCTGTATCATTAGAGCAATTATTCAATATTATTTGGCGAGTTTTGTACAACCAGTAAGGACGCTAAGTCATGACTGTGTCTTGTGTAGCTGTACCACAAAAAAACCCAACAGTGCCAGAGACCTAAATTGACGTCTTTTAAAACATGTTTTAATTAATAATCATGAGAAGTGAAGACCAAAATTTCAAACAACAATCTCATAAATCGACCAATGAGAGAGATGTGTCCAGTCATTCTTTCCTACAAACACCACGTACAATACAGTATAGCTGGACAACATGAATCTATGCAACTCGTTTCAACTCCTACATTCAATGGAAGAGAATCGTTGAATCGTTATGACTCGTTGTTATTGATCATGAAACAGGCTATTCCTTGTTGAAAAGATCTGAGTCTATTAGATGGTAATTGGTATGTTTGTGTGCTTTGAAAAACGAGATAGGCTACAACATTACACGATAGTCGATACGCCTCAGTCCCACTTTCTCTGCATCAGCTACTGAGAGCATCCTTCTGCAATATTTTTTTAAACCCTGCCTGCACACGTCACGAAGTTTCCACACAAGAGGTACAATTATAATAATAAATAATACAGCACGGAAAATGCCGGCGAAATAGAGATGGTGTGACACATAAACAACACCAACAACAACAAAAATCAATGCAAAGATCATTTGCCTCGAATTCGGAAGTCGTATTTTAGACTTTCATAAGATGAATGTACCAAAAACCTGTACTTCGCTGTGGTGAGGAAATGCTTGAAAATAACGCCCACGACCACTGTGATAAGGCGACTGTGTTCGTGAACAGGGAGTTAAAACGTGACAAGTAAAAGGTAGATAAGGTATGACGGTGTGTCGCAGATGAAACATTTGCCTCAGATGGGCTAATCCCAAATGCCTTTCAGGTCAAAAAATAAACTTTATTTACTTCGGCGCACATCAGAACAGACTCAAGGGAAATTAGAATAGGAAAAATAACTATGTCTAAGAGAAAACTGTTTTATATATTTTCATAGCGGACGCACAAATAGTGAGACTTGTTGCTTCAGAGTGGTTCAGTGGGTGAGTGTTTTTAGTCCTGTGAGACTTCATATACAACCGTATGTGAATGGATTGCAGTCTTTATAATTATGATTTCAGATTTCACATAACACTATCAAACATGTTATATTTGTCTATTATTATTTCAATGTTTTACCCGTGATAGGCCACCAAAAAATGTAGGCTAGACGCCCAGACTAGCAGTACCGTAATTCGGTAATATTGAGGAAATTAAAGATAGAAGAGGGGAAGATGTAAAGGATCATATTTCTGGCATGCATATACAAAACACTCGTCTGCTCTAACAGTTATAATACGAATATTTCATTTTAGAGGTATAGTGACAGGTTGTAAAGATTGTTGCGAATGCTGCAGCCGCCTCTCCGCCACAGCGTCTGTAATCTTAAATTAAGCATACGTAGAAAGTACGTGGTGTGGCCCTGACTCATCGAAACAGAATTACAGCCGAACGCCAAGTAGCATGACATCATCTGCAGATGGCTGTCTTCAAGAGCAATTGAAGAAAACGGTTGACAATTCCCTGAAAAGGGGAATGCCTGTATTACACAGCCCCCCACCACCACCACCAGCAGCACACATTTGCTACACTGCAGTAATCATTAAATGTTCTGTGACAAAATCCCTATGTTATTGCATCCATTTCAACCATTGCTAAACATTACTCCTTCTTTCTTCTAAACTTTTTTGTCTGCCAAATCCCTCCACAATTAGGCGAACAACTGAACAAACCATGCAGTAGACTATTTCAAGTTAATTCTCCGCAAATATGGAGAGCACGATGCTAAATTCTCGTTCACTCTCATTTGAAATGTATCCAAAACACAAGAAGTATGTTAAAAAAAATGTGCAAAAATGTTCTGTTTATCTATGAACGTTTTGACATTCGAACGCTAGCCTATATGCTTCTACAAAGATTTTAAAAAAACTATCTAGGTCCGATTTAAAAGTTGGCATGTGTTGCTACCCAGTCAAATGGCTAAATATGTGATATCATATTTTAATAAACACGTTTTCAAAATTCAAATGTTTATTGATGTATGTGCATTTTGAATGGGAAGCCGAATGCTCTCAATTGAATCGGAAGTTTTATTTAAAAAAACACCTGTGGGCACTCAATGTAGGCTAGGTTACACAGCAAACATTCTGGTGTATATCTAACACTGCTGGTGTGCATTTATAACCCCCACGGTCTCAAGTAAACACCCTAGGGTGTTAAATATACACCACAATTTTTGCTGTGTAGGCTATAAGAACCCATAGGCTAATTGAAGTATTTTTGCAAATCAGACGCTGTTTATTCATTTCAATTAATCCACACTAGTCTAATCTAGAAATACCAGCGATTAGATTAAGTGGATGTTTGTATAACAAACGCTATTCATGTGTAGATTTTAGATCCCAGGTTGCCAATTAACACTGTGATTGGCGTGTGTTGTTGAAACACAGCAGTCGTTGTCTGTAGTTTCATTGTTGTTTATCACAAAGTTTGATACTTTGTGTCCTCGTGCGAACAAGTTATGTGAACTACCTCATGATAGCAATTATGTTTGAGGCATTCTGGACCTCATCTGCAACCTAATGTGGTCCTCAGCGAAATAAAATGCTGGAGCTGTTCTTCAGCACCACGCAGTTCGTATGTTACAGGCTAATAGGATATATCATGCATACGACCGTGCAAATCACCTAGGCCTACTAGTGAGATTTACAAAATGTCAGAATTTACAAAATGCAACGGGATTAATGTGATTTTATTTTAACAGTATGTATAAACGAAACTAGAAGAGATGAAGTCGACTGTTTTTTCTTCTTCTTGCAACTCAAACTGATAACACAGGTCTGCTTTGATGATACGTTTGTAGAGTAAAACATACAATGAAATGCTAGTTTGTTATTTTTAAAATAACTTTTGCATCTAGATGTTCTAATCCAGAAATATGTCATTGTTTTATAATAAAAGGAAGGTGTCTTTTAAACTGAGTGTATAAGGTGCCATGAGTTTGCGAACATCGTCTTGTGTTCTTAAGCATATCAGACGCACTGCCACTTAATAATATACATTTAAACTGTTTCCATATGAATTAAAATTAACTTTTCACTTTGGCTATAGCTTTGGTGTTGTAGGCTCACACTTGTAATCGACAGGTGGCAATGCAGGATGCTTGAATATTGTGTTTTTAAACATTCGTTGCCCTTTTTTGGACTATTTTATTAGTTCTCTACCTTCTTTTAGGCTAATAAACAATATATGGACATACGGAAATAAAATGGAAGTAGGATACTCATGACAGCATGCGAGCTTGATACGTGTTGCACATTAAGTTTGCATATCCACTTGCCCTCTACGCTGCATGTTGGTTTCGGCTGCAGCAAAAGGTCCATGCACCGTTCAGTAGGCTATGATTTAACACACGGGCGCAAAACACGAAGCCTACTCTGTGCCGTTATATCGACTTATGACTTGGACATTTAAATTCAACGTCTGCATTAAAAGCTTATGAAAAGTATTTCTAACTCATGTCAAAAGTATGCAAGAATCACGTAAGTAACTCAAGGCAAGCAAACTTTAACAGCAAACTCACCTATAGTGGTGATGACTGTAATTGCAAAGTAAAATGAGCCTGCAAATTTCCACTGAACCCCGGCTCTGTGAGGCTCGGCCTCCATAATGATAGTCTCCAGTTTTCTATAGTCTTCATCGCTTATGTTGTATTTCCCTTGGAGTCGTTTTTCTTCGGCCTCGAGCTGCTCTTTCTCCCGCATTTCGTAATCCGATTCCAGAGCATCGAACACCGCCGCCCCGACCAGGAGATAGGTGAACGTGCAGATAATCAGGGACAGGGTCCGCACGTTCTGCCGCTTCATGGCCACCAGGAACCGGCGAGTGAGGGGTTCATGTCCCCTCGGATTGTCCAAGAAGGCGCAGCAGTTAGGAAAGCTCTGGCAACGATTGGAACCAGGGGGGCAGATATTGTGGTTTTCGTGATGATGGGTGCGATGAATGCCAGAGCAACGGGGACTGCTGTGGTCCCTGTAACAGGTTCCCGTATCCTGCTCTTGGTTAGAAGAGAGACACAAGAGACTGCTCGATCGCCGGGACCAGGTGCCCTGCAGCCGAGAGACTCTGCGCAAGACCTGCCCAAACCAAGTCCTCTCGGTGCGTAGTGCCATCAACAACCAGAAACGAAATTGCCCACGTTTATCGTGATACAACAGTCAACGGCGCGGTATAATAAAAAGGATACAAAAGAAAACTATTACAGAATTTTTTTTTATTATGTCCGTAATCGGTTTGTTTTTGATGTAGTTGTTTCAGCTTTTACCAGCGGCATCCCCCGGAGTTTGTAAGACAAATCAGGTCCAGGAGAAAGAAGACGTGGCAGGAAGAGTGTCTTTGTAGACTACATCTTTTTTGAAGTTTCTGGCAGTAAGCACCAACCTGTTCGTCGCCGTTTTATCCATGTGTGTACAAGCCGTAGGAAGCAAAAGCTCAGTTTTGCACGAGCTGAAATTAAACTGGGAAAATCCGAAGCAAAGCCATAAGGCTGTTTCATAAACCGGGGAACTGCAAAAGTAATGGCTCTCACGTTTCAGATTTGGCGAGTAGATATGGGTTTAAAGAGTTACGGGGCAAATCAACAGAAGATCTGAAAGCTGGAACTTACTGGATGATCGCTGTGGGGGTTCTGTGATCAGAGGCGATGTTCCTACAGTGAATTAGATCGAGCAGGAATCATACGCGGAGAGGCTCTCAAAAAAAACAGTGGCTGAAAATTCACTCCTTGTCTCCAATTCCGGGCGAGTGGCTGTTTTCATTTAGCAAATACAGATAAGGAAGAGGGAAAACAAGAGTAAATTTCTCTCATTTGAAACCAGCGACAAACATGAATAATGAATCATTAATTGAACAGCTCCCATGCACACAAATCTGTATGTCTTTGAATGGACTGCCCTCGCGACCCTTCAGATACTCGCCGTACGTAGGGTGTGCAAGCCACATTCAGATTCAAGCAAACCTGAAATATAGGGGAAATGCCTGCTAGAATTCACAGAATCACCATCATTCTCCTGTTGGTTCCTTCAACTGTCTTCACAGTCTATACGCGGCGTAAGTGTGCACATCGAAATTGCTCGGACGGCTATTTTGATGGAAAATATTCAAGTTGGATAGCTACAAAGCAATTAACAGAAAAAAGAGGTTGTTTCCCGTTGATTATATTGGGACAATATAAATATGTGGAATAGTGTTACTTTTCCAGAAGATATAAACAGGCACTTTGATTAAAAACGATTACTTAATTCTTAGTAGATAGGCTATAGCTATTTGTCCCTTGACGGAGCATTTAGAACCATTATCTTATCGCTTCTTTAAAGTGTCCTCAGTTGAGAAAACACTCCTTCAGTTTGGTTCTGCATGTATTGTTCTATTTTAAGAAACGTCTTCTGTACAGTAGTTTCTCCTGTTGGACGTGCTTGCGGTGGTCCGTCTGTCTCCCCCGGGTATCCCTGCCTCTCTCCGAGCATCCCCCCATCCCCTCCCCCGCACCTCAACCGACCACTCCCACTCATAAACATATTATAATAACTGGGGGTTTACAGAGAATCACGTGATTCCATATTATTCCCATGAGCATGAAGCCAACAAAATGACAAACGATTCTCTGCCCACCAATGAGGAGGTCGCTGTGATGCAACGGCGCGGCACTGGTCCGCGTCTTTGACATACACATACAAGGGGACAGCTTGCTACATAGTTACACAGCTCGTAAATTCTTGGTTTTAGAAAATGGTGTAATTACATATTCAAAGTACGTGCGTAGTGCAGTCGGTTGCTTGCACGATCTTCCATTTACAATTTAAAATAATTTAGAATGCAGTTTTGTCCGTTTCAATCTTGTGATGCGCACGACACCTTTTGAACTCAATTGTATTGGGCACGTGTCAGTGCTCTGTCAATTGACGGATTTCGTTTAATCTTAGGTGAAATGGCACTCTCATTTCTGCAGTGAACGCAGGCTTTGCGCTACAATGTTAAATCTCGAGGACATTGAGCCATTGCTTTCCCGATACTGACAAAATGGCAAGGTTGAATCTAAATTGTCCCTGAATCCCTGTACCTTGCGAACATGAGCAGTCAAGAGACAATAGTGGATATCTTTTTTTTTTTCTAGACAAACTAGAGTTTACTTTGGAAATTGCGTAGCCTATGACTTTGTAACTCCTGAGGTATCTTTGGGTAGGCTAGTTTGTGTGAGGAAATGCGACACAAATCATTTGTTTTTATTTGCCTTTATTTGTATATCAAAAACAGTTCATGGAAGACGTTTTTTGCAAGTGCGTAGGTTATGGAGAATACGTTTTACACTTGAGAACATGTTTTTTTCTATGCGTAAAAATTTTGCTTGAGATATTTTTTTTTATTTTTTTTACCGAATAGGTTAGCAACATCAATCAATTTGATTTGATGCAACAGAACCCAGCAAAACCTAAAGTGCGCGCAAACATAGCCTACACAGGCCACACACAGAAATAAACAAATATGACCGCAGAATTTGCCGATATAATTGAAACAAGGAACAATAAAGGTGAGAAGACATTCAAAATATTGAGTGCACTGAAACTTATACAGGTAAACGACTAACACTGAATATTTGAAACTAACGAGGGATATTTCCCTACTAAAGGGAAGTAAGTAAGGTGGGTTTCACAAAAGGTAATTTTTTGCCAATTAAATAGCCCTATAGGCTATAGTGGTGATAAGGCTTTCCTTTATAGGCTACAACCAAGCAATCTAGTCAGTTAGTTGCCTCATACTTCCGATTTGGAACTCTATTAAATTCTTGTTCAATACACTTATAGTTTTGTTTCTAAAATATTTTCAAATGAATTTTTTAAGCTTCCAAATAGATATGAATATAAAACAATCAAATGATCCGTGTATTTTTTTATTACTTACCAGGCGGATGGAATTTGTCCTGGTATTTTGTAACTAGTCACATGAAATATTACCAGCTAGCTAACTAGCATAGTATCTAGCATTCCCATTGTGACTCAAGCTATTGTGTGAATCTGTAAAAAGAGCATTGCGGATATAGAAAAGTATTGCCAGGTATCTTGAGAGTGCAAACTGACACAGTAGATTATTGGAATATGGAATTTTCTCACTTGATTTAAAATGTTTTCTAATGCTTTTCCTATAGACCCATCTTAGATTGTATGTGCAAGCCACGGCAGCACTGTACATATTGGCACAAACACCCCAGCCCATGACTGCTGTTGAGCGATACATTGGAAAACCAATACTATGCGACAATGTCGTGTTATAAGTATATTCTGCTCGTAAGATGACGTCTTTGAAGCATGCCCAAGGTTGCAGAAATGATACAGTGCTACAGAGCATGATTTTCTCACGGATGAAAAAGGATTGATTTGACAATTGATTTAACAATGGATTGATTTAGTGTTTGAAATAGTGTGGCCATACTACTACAGTGGGAGTTATTGGGCAGTCTTGGGACACTTGTTGGTTGAACATAAAAAAGAGAGAGAGAACCTACAGATCTTTTGGGAGTCACTCATTTATTACGATAAAATTGTAATTATTCATAGGTCATAAAGAGAAAATAAGTAGTAGTAGTCAGTTTATAAGTGAGGGTAAATATAGAAGAAGTTGCTTTCAAAAAAATTTTTATGACATTATATAGTTCATATTCCAAACACATGGGGAAATTAGGTGTTCGTGAGAATCTGCCAGGATGCAGAAAGAAATATAATTTAGCCATGAAATTTATCCACATAATAGTAAACAAGAAGTTATTTTATTGGACTATGGAAATGTTTTGGCATACACATCTAACTCGTATCATCATACATGGCTTTTCAGACCCATAAATTATGGCAATATCATATGTTGGATACATGACCGTGTGCACAGTATGTGAACATTCAGCTGTCCTATCTATTAGTGAGGAGCGCTGTATTAGAACATCAGTATTATATAGTGTAATGTAACAGCATGTGTATACTGTGACCACTCCCTGCAAGATTACATTCTTCACAAAAAAAGCTTTAAAAATGATGCATTTGCTCACATTTAGCCATGTACTCTTAAATATTGGTGTTTTTACCAATATGAACAGGTTAACATGATTTATTTGGCCTCTTCTGCTAAATTCTGTGGATTAAATGTTAGACACAAAGCGAGAGAAAGATAGAAATAGTTTTTGATGTGTCATGTCTCTTTTATTGCACAGAACAAAAAAGAAACAAAGTGAGACCTAAATGTTCACAAAGTAAAGGCATTGCAAAATGATCCACTCACACACAAAGAAAAAATAATAATAAGAGTTTAAAAAAATGAAGTTATATAAAATCACGAAAAGGAAAATTAAACTGTTGCAAGAAACCCAAAGAAAACCAGAATTAACCGAACTACAACCCAATCACAAATCGAACAAAAACAAATACCATTACAGAAAATAGATCTTCCTACTAAGCCTTCAAAATAGAAGTTCTAATTGTCCCTCATCATTCAGCATACATAAACACCCAAATCCCCCAGAAACCCTGAACATTGTAAAATACGCCAATTCTGTGAGCAATCACTTGTGAATTAAGCCCCTTACAGGGTCCAATGAACATGTACAGGGTCCAATGAACCGGTACCACCGATTCTATTCTGAGGCGTCAGTCAAATGATTGTCTTTGCCTTTGCCAGCAAGAAATTTAGTAGCACCACTTTCTTTTTTGAGACGCTGTACTGTGACATAAATAAATAAATAGTGTGTGTGAATATACCCAGGTGAAAAAAGATTATACTTGAAATAGACTTTGTCAAAGTATACTTTTAGTAGGCTAGTTTTTATACTAATTATGTACTTTGTGCTAAATTGGCAGCGCTTTAAGTATACTAAGTGCACAAAAGTTGTTCAAAAGTAGAACTTAAGTCATACTTAAGTGTACTTCAAGTTCAGTGTGTATGTTAAAATGGGATTATTTTTAGTATACTTAAATGCACTATGTATGTTAAAATGGGATTTTTAGTGTACTTTTTTAGTGTATTGTAAAAGTAGATTTAAGTGCACTAACAAAAAGTATGATTTGTTGCAGTACTTGCAGTACAATTTCATTATGTCACCAGTGTGTTTGAAACAAACTTTAAAAGTATTACGATGTGTTTGAGACTATACTTGAAGTACACTTTTTAAAAGTAAATTTTAAACATACTTCAAATTAAGTACAAAAAAGTAAAAGTATACTTGTAATAACCTTTGTATACTTCAATTATATTTTTATTACACTAAAGTATATTACTTTGTCACCTGGGTATACCCACTATCCAACACTGTATACACCACTCCCTAACTAAATACAAGCCTCCCTCCAGATGTGCACACTCAATACAAATGTGAAACAGTTTTTCTAATACCACACAAAAAGAAGACCCCTTCCCCACTGCCAGATCCAGGTGTGCCTTGTGTCTGGTCATGGCTAAAGCCCCATGCACAATCCTCCACTGCAGAACATCTGATCTTCTATCAACAGAGACCTTGTACAAGACCTGCCAGCTACCCTGGCCATAGAAAATCTATCCACTTATAATCTTTAATCTATCCACTTAGACTGGAGACCACAAAGGTTTAGCACCTTCACGTAGAAGATGTAAGGGTCTTTTTTTCAGTGGCACTGAACACAACCAACTTCTGAAGTAGAGAATCATCCCCTCCCCCTCCTGCCACAACCTGTGTTCACCTGCCACTACCACTTCCGGGAGAGGTCCACCTCCCTGCTCCAGACTCCTTGTGGACTCATATTGGTCAAGATAGGCACTAGCAATGGCAGGGAGGGCTATAGCCACTGGCAAACGTACACCAACCATCACTGCTGCAACCTGCTCCGCTGTCAGCCACCTTCCTTTAGTTCTGAGGTGACCCTGGTGATCCCAGCTCTCAGCAGGCCCGCTCACACAGTGATGTACTGCATACTCTATGGGCAAGGACGGATTAAAAACCAGCGGCTGATCCATAATCCACAGACCCATCTCTGCAGTCTCCTGGCGGTGAAGGGCAAACACCTTCCACACCTGCAGCAGTAACCTTTGAAAGAAGAGTAAGCCCCCCCTCAATCCTTGTCCCTCAATGTTAATAGGAACAGGTGCCTGTCCAGAACCAACCCTCCTACCTTCCTCAGGAGGGTGCAGGCAAAGACCATCCATCTCTTGTGGGACCTGTCGAGCAACCGCTGCAAGGTTCACAAGCAGAAAGGAGCCACTCTGCACCGGAGGTCAATGAGTCCTTGCCCCCCTTCCTGTGCTTGCAACACAAGAACCGGTGCCCTCAACCAATGCTGCCCAGGCCAGGAAAAAATCACTTTCCAAGGCATCCCGCTGCTGAGAAGACAAAGAAAAAAGCTCCTGGAAAAGCTCCTCCATGCTATCTTTGTCCAAAGAGAGAGATAGAGACAGAGAGAGAGACCTCACATTGGTTCCCCTTCAGTGGGGAACAGAGAGTCAAGAGTCAAAGGCTGCTGCTTAATTGTAAGTGGACATAGCTTCTGAAAACATTCTGAGAATCTATATATTTATCCATATATATTTATTTAGTCTTACACAATCCATATGTTTTATAGATTGTAGAGAATGTATACATTGCTAATGAGTACCAGGACAAAAAAGATTTATACAGATGTCACAGCGGTTTTGTAGAGCCTGTGTTCACTTTCTAGAGAGTGCCCTTAATACTTGACTTGTTAAAAAAACCATTGGATTCTAATTAGAGCTGTGTGAATTCTAAACAACCTGAGGATTATATTGACAGAGACAGAGAACGGTTTCCATTCACTACAAATTTCAAGTCATAGTCCGTTTTTAATATTTTACGGCTTATTCAGTCAGTATTGACCCCCTTTATAGTAAGAGATTATACCCTGTAGTGACTTCTCCAGTCTAATTATTTCCTGCAAGCTCTGAAAAATGTATATAATAAACGGCTAATGTTTGTCTAAGAGATTCAAAGCTTAGGTACCCAGCCTTTGGAACACAGCCACGCAAGCGGCTGTGTTCTCACTTGCAACTGTTCACTGGTCTGTCCAAATAAACAATTTCCCCCCTATTTTATGACATTTCACGTGTGAGAAAACAACCTGTCTAATTTCACAAAGCACGGCACCCAAGGAAAGCTTTGCAGAGTGCATCATGTAAAAATGATTGTGGAATGAAGACAAATTCGCAAAGAGATAATTCCACACATGAGCAACAAACAGGAAGCAAAAATACAAAAAAAAAACAGCAGCAAAAATCAAGGCACATTCCTTTCAATGTCTGAACAAGGAGATCATTTTCTATTTAAGAATTAACATTTTCCAATACGTCTAATTTGTCAGATTATTAAACATTTTAACTGGGGTAGTATATGCTGAAGGTCAGTTCTGGAAGTCCATGTGGTTTTAATTAGCCTCTGTAGATCCAGATCCACAAAGTGGCAGATACACAAGGAATCAAAGTTCTCCCTTGTAAATGAACAAGTCTAGGAACAGAAACATTTCAAAATTGAATGTCTATTGGGTACATTTGAAAATCCACCTCTTTTCTAATTACTGCTGTCTGGATCTATCCAGTTGCTATATTTAGCCACGTTTTTCTCACATTCAAGTTCCCCTCAACCCACCCACGGAGCGCACATATTTCTAAAAAAAGAATATTTGACAACAGTGACCGTTATGACGTTTCCATGGTAATGGCAAAATATTCTGTTGCACTCTAAGGATACAACAGAACAGCATATGCCTTATTTTGACTTTTCTCTTTTTTGCTTAAATATACATTTTAAAAAGTTGTCCTTACGTATGTATTAGGATTTCTTTTTGATGATGATGATGATGATGAAGAGAAGCGATCACAGCGATCTCATGCAGGTGTGACACATGAAACTCTCGGAGGGAACTCACTCTCATCACGGAGTCTCTTTTACGGTTTGGTCATTAAACGATCATCAAGGTTGCAACATGATTTCTTTCTTGCTAACTATACCGTTTTCTTCTTCTATAACTATATTTTACATAGAATAATTTGCAACCAGGCTGCCATATAACCCCTTCCCAGCCCTGACCCTTTAAATGGTGGGCGAGATTAATTTGTGGGGTACAGAGAAGTGCGCCACATTTAGCTGCCAAACACAGATAGGGTGACACTGTTGACAGAGACGAGATGATTTTAAGTAAGGCTATTAAAAGTTCCTGTCTCTGTTGAAGTGCAATAGCTTCCAAATCTGCTGACAGGTGTTGGCAGGGTTAAGGCTGGGTGTGTCCAGCAGCTGATTCATACAGCGTTAGGAGTGCTGATCTAGAGTCAGTTTAGGATCATTGTGGATACGATTAGGCCAGTGGTCCCCAACCCTGTTCCTGGAGATCCCGTCCTATATGTTTTAATTTCGACCACAATTTAGCACACCTGTATCTACTAATTAGCACCTCAAGGAGATTAGCGCCTCTCTAGCTGTTGAATTTGTGCATTGTTCGGGAGTGAAGACCTACGGGACGGTAGCTCTCCAGGAACAGGGTTGGAGACCACTGTGTTAGGCTATGAACAGTAGAAGCATGATGGTAGATCAGCACTCCTACTCTGAGATACATTATGATATAGTGGAGCTCATGACTCATGATACTCCTAACACAAGAACATACATGTATGCATGCTAATCTCTAGAGAACTGCTACAAAAGTAGAAGGAAGAGTTTTTAATATATATTTACGGTGTACCCATTACCTGAAAAATATACACTTTATCTAAAAAATAAGAATGAATGAATTCACTCAGAGTCAGTCAGTACTGAATGTTATTGCGTGCAAATATTATACAAAAAATATTTATTATGCAAAACATTATACTTCAGAATCAAGCTTTACACCATCTGCATTTTAGCATATAGTTAACAAGCACTAGTCATGTAACCTTGAGAATTTACCCGTCACCAACAGCTAAAACCTATTTCTGGTTTCAATGAAACACTTGCAAATGAGACTACATGAAATCTAGGCATTTCTTTTTGGAGGAAGTACCCATTTCCACATCCCTTATCCTTTCTATTTTTTACCTATAGATTTTGGAGATTTTGTAGTAGAATGCTGCTACTACATTGCTATTCAGCACAACCTTACCACTACATTGCAGTGATGTGCTGGGTTTTCCAGGTGCTCAGCAATGCTAGGGTATTTGCTACTATAATCAACAAGCATGACGGTTAGAAAAACTGAAGTAAGGAGTCTTGTCTCAGGGTTGATGCTCCAGGGCTGTTGGGACTCGGTGCTGTGTTTAATCCTTCTCCAAGGCTTCACAGCAAAGCCTGGATGGTCGCAGCATCTGATATGAGCTGTTTTTTCAAATCCTGGAATTTCTTCCAGACACTGTCATAAGCTCCTCTGAAAAACCAGCCAGAGTAACTCCCACGTTGTGTTCAATAATAACATGGGATAATATCTGACTAATCTTATTATCATATTTTATTTGCATTTTTATGGCTAATTTTCCATCCTTAATAATATTTCAGTTATTGGGTGTTCATGCAAAAGTACGTTTGAATGCAAGAAATGGCTGCAGGAGTTTTGTGTTTCCATGTGTTTTATATGCACATATAAAACAAACCAAATGACTCCTTCATCCTGTCTAAAACTACCTCTTCTGAATGAGTAGCAATACCCATTAAAGATTATGTGCATGACATTATAATGTTTGTACCCACCATCCCAAGAGAGCAAGCATTCTGTTGTCAGCAGTCAGTGGCATGTCGTGTTCATACAAACATTTACAATGGTTTCCCATATGCAAAAACATACAAGTTGCAAGTCAGTGACAGGTGCACTCTGATTGGTCAGTGACCAGACACACCCTTGACTCATTATAATTATTATGTTTACCAACCCATCAGC
The DNA here is from genome assembly GCA_022702515.1 of Ilyophis sp. 1 JC-2022. NCBI lineage: Eukaryota > Metazoa > Chordata > Actinopteri > Anguilliformes > Synaphobranchidae > Ilyophis > Ilyophis sp. 1 JC-2022. Next base: position 43,671,458 of record CM040395.1, on the reverse strand, counting down.
CATTAGTACCACATGCACCAACACTGTTAAAATATTTAAGTCAGTCAAGCTTTTTTTGGTCAATTGTACCTTTCTTTTAAAGGATACAACACGAATCTATGTCAGGGTTGGCCCACCACCATCCTGGAGAGCCACAGGGTATGTTGGGTTTTGTTACCCACTGAAAATCAGTTGTCAGTTTAAGCCCAACCTTAGCTATTGAGTAATAAATATTCCGTTGCCCTCCAAGATTGACCCCCACTGCTCTAGGCCCTCAAAAAACAAGGTTGGTTTGGATTAAGGAATACATATAGAATTAGTGGTAATGTAGATTTGATTTGGCCTTCATAGATCTGAAGTAGAGGGCTGGTATCATAAACTGCAAAATGAGTTTACATGTACATTCTGTGAAAGAAGTATATGGAGCCTTATAGATCTTCAGAGAGAAATTAATCATGTGATATCAGCTTAGCACCATGCAGTTCTAGACACACCTACCAGTGTATCACAGCAAATAAAGAATCAAGATTATCAAGATTAACAGGATAGAGGAGCAGTAAATAAGACAGATGTATTTGTTGGGGGGGGGGGGGGGGGCTAGTAGGGAGAGGAAGTGATTTTTATTTATTTATTTATTTGTTTTAGAATTGAGAGGTGAGCTTAATTGGTGAGCTCATTTTTTTTAACCCCCACCCCCATCTCCAGTCCATTCCGTTGGCATTTATTTTTTGCACGCTTTTATATAAGGGATCTGTCATAATTTTTGCTTGTTAGCTGCGCTTTGTGACAATTTGTCTCATAACATTAATTTTCAGGTCGTTTACTCCTCTTGTTTTGTCCTGTCTGCTTTCCTGCCTGCCAATGGTGATGAACAGGTTCATCGTAATGTCCCGGTTGTCCCTGTAGAGTTAACGCACTGTACCCAATTTTATATCTATTTCTTTTTTTCTTCTTGCAATTCAGATCAGTTGATGTTGGCAACAGCATTTCGTGTTGCCACTAGAGCACCCATATGGATAAATACTTAATTCTGGTGTAGACGGTCCCTGAAGTTGAGATGAATCAGTGCAGGGACATCAGGGGAGCTAGCCATTGCGAATGGCCAAAAGCTATCCTTCACATATTCTGTTTGACTGTTGTCAATATCGGCTGCAAATGTTGAAAAAATATGGTGTAGCCACAGACTGTCTGCCTTCATCTAACAGAAACCTGCGTTGCCAACAGGGCACTTCGCATTAATTTATTATAACCTAGATCTGAGTCATTCCCAGTGTAGTGGTGCTGGCCTAAATTTAGTATTTGTTACATCACTGCACCCCCCCAAACCCAACCCCCTCCCTACCTCCCAGCATGGCTGTGGTATTCTGCCCACCACAACACCCCAAACTTTTTACTTAAACAAGTGACAAACTATGAAGATATGAAGGACAGTTGAATTTCCTGATCTATTCTATTTATATTCTAAGTCAGAAAACTGTAAAATTTCTGTTATTTAGTATACTAAAAGGTTTGAATGTCACCTATGTTTTGGAAAATTTCTTTTGACGTTGGGAATTGGAATAATGTACTTAAATATAGACAATCATGCCAACGGCACATACTTATTGTTAATGGAGAGCAATGAGCCACATATAGTTTCTTATCTTTAAGGAAAGAAGCATTTTTGTGACATTTGAAAATATTTCATTCAGGTACAAAAATGACTGTCGGCTATCAGCCTACCGATTGCAATTTAATCACTCTTTTTAGTCCGTGAAATGTTATCACCTGATTGGTTCATACAATCTGTACTGTTATCTCTCTGTGATAGAAGCAAGTGTGTTGTTAAAAAAAAATAGTACTAAAATACACATTATCAACATGATGGAAGCTTTTTGTTCATAATTATCTTAAGGCATTCTAAAAATATTTGGTGATTCAGACCCGAAACACATACAGCTATAATGGGTGTGTGCATACATCACATAGTGACTGATGGCATTAATAAGGCCATAGAGATTCTAACATTATGCTTAGTCTCATTGAGGAATTTGGATTGCAAAATCCCACCTATCTAAAAACTTGATCAGCCTCCCACAGGCGGTAAATAATTTTTCACACTTTTTTCCTATTATAAATGTGAGTGTCATTTCCTAAAATAAACATTACCGTTACCTCATGAATACATAGTACAAATTTTGCAAAAGCTTTTTAATTATTCATTTTTAAGATATGTATTGGATACAAGCACTGATTCACTCAAGGTTTCATCAAATGTCACTTGCAAAGTTTATATTTTACACATGTTTATACATATACATGCCTGTGAGAGTCTGTGTGAATGTGTGCCAATTTTTTACATTAAGCATATATAGATTGTATAGCTTAATTATGTAACGATAATAATAATTACAGTAATAACAATACTAACAATAATTATTATTATTATTATTATTATTGTACCATTTCTAATAGAATAGCCTCAATAAGAAGCACTTTGAATGTGCAAAAGAACAAGAATCAATACAATATCAAACAAGATCATATTATACAAGTGAAGATTTAAATGGAATGAATCTTCCAGAAATGTAAGGCCAAATGAAGGACAAACCTTTGAACAATAGCAGATCAGAAGAAAAAAAGAAATCACAGCTTAGTAGAAAGCTAGGAGAAAAGAAATTTAATGTATTAACTGAGATGTGAAAAGATAAAAAAACTTGTGGGTGGAAAAAATGCATTATTAAATATCTAACTAAAAATGAGAAATCATTATTTATCATGCTAATGCTGCCGTGGGGATGAGGATGTGAGTTTGTCTGGATGAATAAAGAGAAACACAGTGAGAACAGTGCAATTCGGTGCGTCTCCAACTTGGCATGAGGCGGCATTGATTATGGCAGACTGCCTCTTTTTTCGGGTTCCGACATTACAAATTCACTGAATGGAAAGGGTCGTTTGCTTCGAGTGGGTGAACTTGGCGAATAGCAGCAGTCGACGCAAAATGTTAGCGTCTTTCTTTCATCCCACCAATCCACTGTTGCTGTGGGACTGGCCTCCGATCGATCCTGATAGGTGGATGATCAGGGCAGCTACTCTCAAGCTCTACACTAGAGTGGCATTGTCACTGGAGATACTTAAAGAAAAACTGTAATGAACAGCACAAACTCCATGTGTCTATCTGGCACTGTGCCATTTCATAGAACACAAACACATGACATACAGTGAGCACCATAATTCATTGGACAGTGACACATTTTTTGTTATTTTCATTCTGTACTCTAGCACTTTGAGTTTGAAAGGGCAATGATGTTGAAGTGCAGACTGTCAGCTTTAATTTGAGGGTATTTTCATCCATATCGGATTAACCGTTTAGAAATTATAGAACCTTTTGTACATAGTCCCCCCCATTTTCGGGTATAAAAAATATTGGACAGTTAAACATAATGTAGAATAAAGTAATCATTTTTTACAGTTGGTTGCATATCCTTTGCACTTCCTGATGTCTGTGACCCAACAATATCAAAAGACTCTTGATATCTCATTTTCTGGTACTTCTACAAGCGATACTATAACCTCTCTGCATTTGAATGGATCTCTATGGAAATTGGGGGGTGGGACTAGATTTAGCTGTAAATTACACCGGAACAGTATGAAACACATGGTTGGCTAAATGGCTCTAAGTCATCAAGGGTCTGACATATCAAAAAGCTTTAAACCATCACTCTGCTGCCAGACATACAGTAGATATGGATGGATAACTTGAAAGGTTTCCATAGAGTTCTCACTCACCTTTGTGCAACCACATTGTGTGTGTGTGTGTGTGTGTGTGTGTGTGAGTGCGTGTGTGTACGTGTGTGTGGGTGCGTGTGTGTGTGTGTATAGGTGTAGGTGTGTGTGCGTGGGTGTGTGTGTGTATGTGTAGGTGTGGAAAAAATACTGTTTTGTGAGATGAGAGACAGCCGGGGATGTTGCAGCTACATTACAGGCCCAGCGTCTCGGAGCAAGCGGCCAAACAAACTGTGGGTTAAGTATCTGAAATCCATTGATCCATACCTGTATAACCTTATCAATTTAGATATTAATTTAGCTATTCCACCCCCTCCCGTACGCAATCGCCGTACTCCCCCTGCCATGAACATTACCATTGCTTAGCAATGCTGGGTTAGCTAGCTAGCAAGCTAACGATAGCTCACGGCAAGCCCTTTTAATTTAACAGTTATTCGACTTATTTAAAGTCATCCTTGCTGGCCATAAGTTGGCTAGCTACCGTGATTGCCTAGCTAATGTTAGCCAGCTGCTCCAACTAGAACCCTAACCGGATATTTGTACACCTGGATAATTTTTTTCCGGTCCACAAAATTAAGAAAATGTGCGGGGAATAGAGCCAAAGTTTTATGTTTGTACTGACTCAATACAGGGATGTTTAAAATAAAACCAATAATTTATCAGAAAAGAATACGGAGTCTGCATTTGTAAATGTTTGTAATTACGTTACAGGATGCAGATGAAAGTTAATGCCAGCTACGATGTAATGTAGGCTACTATGCTTTAGCTAGCGTGTGAACCCACTAACCTACAATGCCGACTTTATCTGGAGCAGTTTTCAGAACGGGGTTTCATGCTGCGGAAAACCGTGACAGACTGCTCATAACATAACATATGATGATTTTTACAAAGTGTAGATTATGAATGAAAATAGAATGAACAAAAATAAAAAAAAGAGTAGTATGTAATATGAACCTATCTTGTACCATAGATATGTATATACGTTCTATATTTTTTACGTTTTTACTTCCATGTTACTTACTTGAAATTGTGAGATGAGTGCACCGTTCTGTAGATGAGTGTTGCTGAATTCCCTCAACAAAATCCCGGAAATAAGGGGTATATCCTGGTATTTTAAGTGCCCCCATTTGTGAGAAAAAGTTGCCCACTCAAAAACTTTTTGTCGAAGTGGACTCAAATATGCGCCCTCAAAAGGGTGTAGGGGTCGTATTCGGACACGGCCATACTGTGCCTGGACCATGAAGACGATATCCGGTTGACCCTGCTCCAGACAACGTGGGGCGGCTGTGGCTCAGGAGGTAGAGCGAGTCGTCCGTTGATCACAGGGTTGGCGGTTCGATCCCCGGCTCCTCCTGTCCACATGTCGAAGTGTCCTTGGGCAAGACACTGAACCCCAAATTGCTCCCAATGAGCAGGCTAGCGCCTTGCATGGCAGCTGCTGCCAATGGTGTGTGAATGTGTGTGTGAACGGGCGAGTGAGAGGCGCTATGTAGCGCTATAAAGCGCTTTGGAAAAAGGCGCTATATAAGTGCAGTCCATTTACCATTTACCATTCCATTTACAACGTCACTCCGGCTTCACGAAGGCGACTCAGTTTGTACAACGAAAAAGTCTTCCGGAGACTCAATTCCAGCAATGGGTGACGTCACAGTGACTTTGTCCATATTTTTATACAATCTATGGTTGAAACCCAATGAGAAGCTGCGGTTAAAAGGTAGCCGAAATTCTGGGATTGCAACTGGTTGGAAGTTGGAATGACAACCACCATAGCCTACACAGGGATCAAGGTTGGAATAGCACATAGGCTAGCAAATTTTTACTTTAAGCAGTCCACTAAAAACTTGCATTTGACACGGTTTAGGTAGATATGATAATGCAATTTCCTCCTGATGAAATAAAGTGTATAAGGCTTGTACAAACCTCAATTCCAAAAAAGTTGGGACAGTATGTAAAATGCACAGAAAAGCAGAAAGCAGTGATTTGTAAATTCTTTTTTACATAATTTTATTGAAAACAGTACAAAACAAAAGATATTTAATGTTTTACCTGATCAACTTGAAGGGTTGTTTCTCCTGACTTATTTTTCCTTCAATTTCCTTTTTTTGCACATTCAAAGTGCTTCAATAGTTCAATAGGAAAATTAGTCAGGAGAAACAATCATTAAAGTGATCCATTCATATCTACTGCATATCTGGCAGCAGAGTGATGGCTCTGAGGCTCGTTTGATACCTCAGACCCTTGATGACTTAGTCATTTAGCCAACCATGGGTTTCATACTATTCCTGTGTAATGTGCAGCTTAATCTAGTCCCACCCCCCAATTCCCATAAAGATCCATTCAAATGCAGAGAGGTTATAGTATCGCTTATAAGAGTACCTGAAAATAAGATATCAAGAGTCTTTTGATATCCTTTTATACCCAGTCATGATAGCATCACCTGTTTACCTGTGGAATGTTCCAAACAGTGTGTGTTTGATGCCTGTTGTTGCAGGCATCAAATTCGGAATTTGCATATATTTACAAAAATGAATAAAGTTGATAAGGTAAAACATTCCATATCTTTTCTTCAATCTGTTTTCAATTAAATATATGGAAAAGATAATTTACAAATCACTGCTTTCTGCTTTTATGTGCATTTTACATACTGTTCCAACTTTTTTGGAATTGGGGTTTGTATTTGACCTCATATTATGAACATTAGATTAAAGAGAAGGGAGTGAGACAAGCTGCAGCAGCTCAACTGAGCCCTCTGAGCCTCAGCAGGTAGGAGTAATGGTGACAGTAGAGATTTAGTCTCTGAGCCACAGCAGGTAGGAGTAATGGTGAGAGTAGAGACTGAGCCTCTGAGCCTCAGCAGGTAGGAGTAATGGTGAGAGTAGAGACTGAGCCTCTGAGCCACAGCAGGTAGGAGTAATGGTGAGAGTAGAGACTGAGCCCTCTGAGCCTCAGCAGGTAGGAGTAATGGTGAGAGTAGAGACTGAGCCTCTGAGCCTCAGCAGGTAGGAGTAATGGTGAGAGTAGAGACTGAGCCTCTGAGCCACAGCAGGTAGGAGTAATGGTGAGAGTAGAGACTGAGCCTCTGAGCCACAGCAAGTAGGAGTAATGGTGAGAGTAGAGACTGAGCCCTCTGAGCCACAGCAGGTAGGAGTAATGGTGACAGTAGAGATTGAGCCTCTGAGCCACAGCAGGTAGGAGTAATGGTGAGAGTAGAGACTGAGCCCTCTGAGCCACAACAAGTAGGAGTAATGGTGACAGTAGAGATTTAGCCTCTGAGCCACAGCAGGTAGGAGTAATGGTGAGAGTAGAGACTGAGCCTCTGAGCCTCAGCAGGTAGGACTAATGGTGAGAGTAGAGAGAGACAGATCACAGCACACGTTTCCACTTTGCGTCAGTCCATCTCAGATGAGCTCGAGCCCAGAGAAGTCGGCGGTGTTGTTCTTGTTGATATACGGCTTTGCGTAGTAGAGTCTTTTTTTTTTTTATGTTTTAATTTTCCCCATTTTCTCCCAATTTGGTAGCCAATTGTACCCTATGTAATTCAATTCCCAGTGTAGCATCCGCTAGAACCCCGTCAGCCGGTAGTAGGAAAGACGCTGCCACGCCCTCTTCAGGGTGCGACTCCTCAAGCTCCAGACTGTGATTCGAGCTCGCCTGAGGCTGCTTGTATGAGACAGTTCTCCCCCACCCCGGGAGCGGCTGCATTCATTGTATTTATTTGAATAAAAAGTGTGAAAATATCAGTAAGTTGCTGTCAATTTTTGAGGCATGATTGTGCTACTGATCTCTTTTGATCTATTATTTATAGTTCTATTGAGACTCTCATTCTGAGCTTTATGTCATATTCAGTAATCATAATGCATATTTAGTGATCCCTGAGCCTCAAGCACTCTCAGGACAGATTTTCTCACAAGGATAAACCTAAGATTTCTAACTCCCATGTGTCAAAACACAATAAAATATTTTTTACATAATGAATCTTTGGCCCTGAAGTAGCCTCTACTGAATAACACATCAGGGAAAATACATTGCAATGTGGAAATCCATGTTTAGTGAATACAAAATGACTCCTGCTTGTTACAAGGACACTATAATGCTAAAATGTTACATTCCACGTGGAGCAATGTTAGCTGGTCCTTTAGAAATAGGGATGGAAGGTTCCCTGGATATTTGTAGTCCTACCCAGCTTAGAAATGTTTGTTTTTATTTTATTTTTATGTGGATCTCTTGTCTTGCCCAGCCCAGCCCAGTGAAACTTTACTGAAAAGGCTGCAGTGGGTGTCCACCTGCATACATTGATGACAATTTTTTTTTACTGTTTACTGTAAGATTTTTGGGTAAAAGGATGCATCGAATACACTTTAGTACAGCTATAATATGCAAAATTCCTATTACTGGGCAAACATTACATCATGAAGTATTCCAGTAAATGCTAATCCATAATTCAATATAACTTGATTTAATCGCGCACTCTTAGTTACATTTACTTTTTGTCTATCATGCGCATCATCTTGATTTAAAAAAAGAAGAGGATCTGCGTTTAAGAACATAAGCCTCTTTGATTATGAGGCAACTCACATAGGCATGTTTGTTTTTTCCCCCACACCTAAAGTATACACACACACACACTCAAATGATCTAACAACAGTTTCGCCTGGGGCCGTTTTCAGAAAAAATCTTAAGGCTAAAAGTAACTCATAATTTGCTGATTTAGGAGAAAGTCCTAAAAATAATGGACGTGTCAGTCCTAAATTTAGGACTCCTAAGTTTTTTATTAACCTGAAAAAGTAATTCACAAAAACTTTAGTTCTAAAACCAGCTTCTATGTGTGACTTCTATGGGTAGTCAAGAGGACTCCGAAGACACTATGACCAAATCACAAACAATCGACATTTGGGTGGTTAACTGGTACCTAAGTGAAAGGGAGCAAGATATGTTCAGAGGGCCTCATTTATGAAACATGAGCAGAACGAATTTGTACGTAAATCGTTCGTATTTGCAATTGTGCCCGTATTTTGGTATTCATCAACATTTTCGCACCTGAGATTTGTTAGTAACTCCGAACAAAATTTACACCTGCTCCGGAGCTATACCTGCTTACAAACGTACCTCGTTCGTAAATTCAGAATGCCGGTAAATGTAGCTTCTGAGTGTGAATTAGAATATTAATTCATTTTTATTTTCTGTTAAATTCACAAGACTAAATGTAGCCTTTGAAATACACATTGCAAACATAATAAATTATGATTGTAAAAAGCAAACACTTTAGATTACGCCTATTAATCAATTTTAGGCTATGAAGCTGTTTAATTAGACCCATAACATAGTCAAGTCAAGTCATGTCAAGTTTATTTTTATAGCACATATTCATACAACTGAATGCAATTCAAAGTACTTCACAGAATAATGAGAAAAGAAAGATTGATTTGACAGTACAATTAAAATACATTAAAAGAGGAAATAATTAAAATAAGAACATTTAAAAGACAGTATAAAAGGAAATAAGATAACAATAAAACAGATAAAAGGCTACAGTGCATGAATAGATAGATAGCCCTGGTTTCTGTACACCAGTGTCTCTCTGTACACCAATGTCTCTGTACACGGTGTCTCTCTGTACACCAGTGTCTCTGTACACCGGTGTCCCCCTGCACACTGGTGTCTCTGTACCCTGGTGTCTCTCTGTACACTGGTGTCTATGTACACCAGTGCCTCCAACATTGCCTATCATACCTATGCCGATGACACACAAATTTAGAGACCGTTTTCTGAATTATTTTATCTATAAAAGGCAGGGTAGAAATGGGCCTGTAGTTTTCAGAGGAATCTAGGCTGCTTTTTTGTAGTAGCGGTAAAACCACAGCCGCTTTTAGGACTTTTGGAAAAGTGCCTGATTGAAGGGAACCATTTACTATTTGCAGTAAATCAGGTGCAAGGTAAATACTGTTTTGAAGAATTTAGTGGGTAGAGAATCCAGGCAGCAGGTGGAGGTTTTAAGATTATGCACCGTTTCTTCAAGATTAATTGTTTTAAAACTGTGACATGTTGGTGATGCTGCTGTTGTGTGCTACTACAGGTGGAACCTTGCCATAATAGATTGTCGGATATTTGTTATTTTGTCACTAAAAAGGACGCAAATTCATTGTATTTTTCAGTGAAAAAAAAGTCTGGGGCTATTTGAGTCGTGGGTTTGGTCAGTTAAACAACAGTGGCAAAAAAATGTGTGGATTATTTACATTTCTGTTTATAAAATAAAAAAATATTAATTTTCTGGCTCTATTTAATTCGACATTTCTCAGTGAACATGCAGTTTAGATTTTCGCTATTTGAGTTCAGCTCTCCGACACTCTTTTTTTAGCATAATGACTGAACCAGCATTTCTCCATGGAGCTCTTTCTTTACCAGAGATTAACTTTGTTTTGACAGGTGCAATATCATCTAAAATATTTGCAGTCTTAGTGACAAAAGCATGTAGGAGTTTGTTTACCGGGGCAGGGGTGAGACTAAGGGACGACAACATGATTTCTATGAACTCTGTGCCAGTACTTTCACAGATATATAGTTTCTTAATGAGTTTTGACTTCTTAAGAATGATCAAGAAAAGATTTAGCTCAAAGAAAATTCATAAGTGGTCTGACAATTCAACATCAATAGACATTGAAAATGATGCTTTAAAACCTCTTGTGATAACTAGGTCTAACGTGTGGCCCCGAAAATGAGTAGGCCCAGATACATTTACCCAATGAACGAAATTTGCTTTAAAGTGGCTTACATGTCTGTAGCCAGGGTTGCAATTGTGGTCAACAGCTTAATCCAGCTAATACCAGCGTAAATCCAGTTTCCCTACAAGATGCAAAGCCAGGTGGAGGTAAAGCAGAGTTTTTATGAAATTGCCAACCTGTCCAATGTTATTGGTGCCATAGACTGTACACCCCAGTGCACGTTTTTGTTGAAAAGTTGGTGAAACGCCATCTTGCATTCAGGGGGAAAACCGGGTAAACTACTTAAAAGTGAAGGTTTTTTAACCGGTTAGAATGTAGCCAGCAGGCTATATCCCGGTAAAACCTGAGCTGTGTGGGACAGGCGCATCAATGTGACCGCAATTAGAATGCACCAGAGAGATTCTAAAATAAGGTAGCCCATGTGATTACCCGATTTCAAACCCCAACTCGCATGCACAGAACCCCAACAGAATTACAAATTGAATAACCTTTCATTTATTTCCAGGATGCGATAAAGCAATGTGCTCGTATTGATGGTACCTCCTGCTAGGCCTTTACTTTACCAGTTCATGACGCCGGTACTGACATTTTAGATCAAGACAATCCCATTCAGATTCTGAGTTAAGTGTATTTCGTCCATTTGCATTTTACTCACAAAAAAAGGCAGAATATCTAGTGCTCTCCATCAGGTAATATTGCAAAACTAGTGAAAATTGAAAATTCATTGTTCAATTCTAAAATTAACTAAGAACAGCACAAGTGTTCTTTCAATCAATGACTAATGAATACCACAAGAATACTACATTCATCGGCTCCTCACTAAAATTATGCTCGCATTTTGTAGCCGCCACCATCTCCATCACTTGTACATGTGAACCAGCATTGACGGTTGGTGTAGGTATTAAAGCAAAGGAAAGTTTTATACCATTACCATGACATTTCTCAGTATTGGATTCAAATGTTAATTTACAAATAATCCAAACAAAACCATATTTTTGTCCTGAGGAAAATAAATAAATAAAACATTGTCCAAATAAATGCTGAATAATTTGTATTTTTGCCCATATATTGCAGTATATGTGTTGCAGTATGTTTTCTTATCTTGATAATATATTTTATCTCAATATACTGCTGTATATTCAAGTTCCATAAGGGGTCATGTGGTAAATTGACCAATGTTACTGGTGTGTGTACTTGTAGACTGTAAGAAGACTTATTAGTGATGTTTACTGGATTTGCTTTGAACGGCATCTACAAGCCAATGGGAGTTTAGGGGTGTCAGATGTGTTAAACAAAATTCTCTCTCAAACACGATCCTCAACTAACATTTCTCTTCTCCACTAACGAAGCTCATTTACATTTTAAAGTTATTGAAATGCACAATGTAATGTCGCTTACTTTCAATATTGAAATAGAATATTGGAGAATTTAATAGAAACTCAGACTTCCTCTGATCCCATCTGCATGAGCCATATGAGCCAGGACATTCGCCGCTCGACAGAGCAATGATTGCTTCATTCCAAAAATAATTTCACTTTTCTTTCCAAGACAAGAGCTCATCATTTCTCATATTGTAACTGGAGGACCCGAGTGAAGGAATAGCCCTGGGGAAAGTACAAGCTGATTATCATCAGGCTCGAAGAGACCACTGTCCAGGGTGAGAGAGAAAATTTTAAACATTGTGTTATTTTGGAGGGCGTCTGCTATGTTTCATCACCCTGGACTGTGTGGGCGTAGGAGGCAGTCATGCTTTGTTTAAACATGGTTCAACAGGTCACAGTGGCTGAAGTCCTGTGTATAGTCTGACATACTGTAAGACGATGTCTCAGAAACAAAGAGGCAAGACTTTTTTTGATGATCGTCGCCGCCGAGGTAGAATTGTCAATCTGTCATTTTTCTTGCAAATGTAAATATCCAGTTTGGTTAATGGATGTAGTCGTGAAAGAAATGGCCAGTTGGCTTCAGGTTTAAATCCCAGATGTGGCACTGCTGTTGTGCTGTCGTGTTGTTCAGCATCTGTTATCTGCTCTAGTTTGTTTGCACAAATGGATACTATTTTAAATGTGTGCGACGACATTATATGTCCCCCAGAAAAGGGCACAAGCTAGACTAATAGCAGCATGATGCAATACAGAAAGTGTGATGACCTTTTTTGCTTTTCATTTTGGCCAACCTGACAACATTTTCCATGTGATTTGTTCCTTTTTTTCCAACCTTGTTGCATTTTGCTTTTCACAGGCACAGCTTCATCAAAAGATAATTACAAAAAGGATGCAGCTGCTAGATGTATCCAAATAAACTGGCGAACAGCAAAACAAAAAATTAAATCACAAATTTAAAATGAGAGCTTCACTCCAGTGACGGTGCTCCCCGATGACCCACAAAACATTGCTTTACATGTATATTTTAATGCGATGAAGACCATTACATACCCATTATTCAGTTTTCCCTCATGCTCGCCCACAGACGTACATACGCGCATATGGACCCACAGACTGTTTATTTCGCATTAATATTAATGCAGTCCCAAAGATACCAGCTCATTAGACTTGTGCGCTACTCAGGCAAATGTTACATTTGGTAATGGGTATCTACTGTAGCACAAACTAGACCTGAATTATAAAGTGTGTACTAGAGCTATGAACTAGATTGAGATTCAGGTAAAAAAAAAAAATTTTTTTAAATTAGAAGCAGAAAAAACAGTCATATTGTCAGGCACAGGCCAATAAATCTTCCAGCCATGCTCAGTAGCACACTGCCAAGTTCAATGAAAGATATGTTCATTTGTAAAATAACATGGTTCATTCAGGCTACATAATTTGAACATATAAAATGCAATGTTTAATTTTCTGACATTTTAAGGGGGGAGGGGGATTACTGAAATAAAATATCTTGTCGACTTCATTAATTTGTTGGAACTTTAAATGGTTAATAAATTAATCACATTCTTAAATACATGTTTAATTGGATATACTGCACCCTGTCTGACTATCGTCGCCAGATAATGATGGGTTAATAATGTAACCATGGTTACCTGAAAGCGGAATGGACTGAAAGGGTTGGGATATACCATGTCACTGTAGGGGTTCTCTGTGCCAGAGACACAGAGGAAATATTGGAGGTCCAGTTGCGACAGATACGGAATCTTTAAGTGTTCAACGAACACCACTGAAACGGACAATAATCCGTAGTGGAGAGGGAGAATAATGAGAACACAAATAACCTCACGAAAAAGGCGAGGAACTCGATATGCGAGAAAAACAACCGAAATAAGCAGACACGCTTATCTAACTCCGTTTGTGGAGCGAAACGAACAAAGAAAATAAAACTATTAAGATCCCTTTAACTGGGATCAGAGCAGTTAGAGCGCTCGTAAAAGAACAAAGGAAATAAGCGGACACGCTTATCTAACAACGTTTGGAGCGAACGAACAAAGAAAATAAAACTATTAAGATCCCTTTAACGGGGATCAGAGCAGTTAGAGCGCTCGTAAAAGAACAAAGGAAATAAGCGGACACGCTTATCTAACAACGTTTGTGGAGCGAACGAACAAAGAAAATAAAACTATTAAGATCCCTTTAACTGGGATCAGAGCAGTTAAAGTGCTCGTAGATAAGAGTGGTAAAACAAAGGAAATAAGCAGACACGCTTATCTTACTCCCGTTTGTTGAGCGAAACTAAAGGAAACCGAGAACTCAAGACCCTAACTTCTTGGGTAAGAGCACTCGTAAGTCAGAGTGTAAAACGAAAGAAACGAGAAAGCCTCTGCTCTGAAATGAGAGCGAAAAGAAACTTGCTTTCTTTCTAAACCCTTTCTTTCTAAACCCTTTCTTTTTAAACTAGCTTACTAACTAATTTCCTATACCTTTTTACCGGCTCGAATGTTAAATGGAATAACATGGAAGCAACGAGAGAGGCAGGAAGCGGGGTATAGTGAGCGGAAATAAATGACAGGTGAACTCACTAATGATGAGGCGAAAGCAAAACCCGTAGTGGAACACAGGAAAATCCGATAGATTACTGGTAAACGACAAAAAAGAATAAGGAGAACGTGGAGATAAGGGAAGGAAGGCAAGATCCATGACAGTCACATAATTGAACTGGCTAGACAACATTCACCATTAGTTGGTTAAAGTCGCCATTAGCCCAGACCCGGCCCTTATGCTAGCATGAGCTATTATAAAGAGGTGAGACCACCATTCAGCTTTTTTCCGAAGTTGGAGACCAAGAAACAAGGCTGCCTGGTTGCCCATTACTTTTCAGAGGAACTGTGGTGAAGAGAGTAACCTATGACTCCCTTTCATTGCCAGGGGTTGATAACTTTTACCGAAAGGACACAGCCCAAAAAGTTACTATGATAGGGGTGTAGACCACTGAATAAATGTCCACAGCAAAAAAAAAAAAAAAAACAGTTGCCCAATTGTTCACAAAGCAATATTACGGAAGCCCTGAAGCGCAAGGTGAAAAAAAAAAAAAATTAAGAGCTATCTCGTTAATACGAGATAGTAAGTCGTTATTTCGAGATAGTAAGTCGTTAATACGAGTTATTATCTCGTTAATACGAGATAGTAAGTCGTTATTTCGAGATAGTAAGTCGTTATTTCGAGATAGTAAGTCGTTAATACGAGTTATTATCTCGTTAATATGAGATAGTAAGTCGTTATTTCGAGATAGTAAGTCGTTAATACGAGTTATTATCTCGTTAATTCGAGATAGTAAGACGTTTATATGAGTTATTACGTCGTTTGTTCGAGATATTATCGCGTTTATAAGGCTCGTTTATACGAGTTATTAACGCGTCTGTACGGCACGTTTTTACGAGATATGAACTCTGATTTCAATGTGTATTTTGAGTGCAATTAAAGCTGTTTTTGAGTCCTTACGTGCTTCATTTTGACATGGGGGGACGAGGGGCTGTATATTATTTTCATATTTGTAACACTTAAAATATAGGCTAATGTTACTGAAAACACATGTGTTAACTCTAGCTACATTGTGTATTGAACAAATGATGCATCTATCAGGTTTAGAGATAATTAGCTGCCAATCGATGGTGTTTATTAGGCTGTTTTATTTGAGATTAAATGCATAAACTGATATTTTACAGTGCAATTGTAATAGAAGAGATGTTCTCATTCTCATCAGGAGAGGGCAGTATGGTCACGCGAATCATTGATTCGTTTCTTTCTGGGTGCGGGGATTTTGGAAGACCAAATGTGACACAATAAAATTAATAAATAAGAAATTAAATAGAAATACATATTTCCTAGCCTACAGGAGTTGTCAACATGTAGTAATTGCTTGTTGGCGTACAGTAGGCATGAATTAATTAAAAATTTCAGATAACGAGCCACCGTGGTATAGGGTAAGCGTAATTGACGGGGTAATAATGAACCCAAACCCATATTCCAGGACATCGCATTCTGCAGAAATAGCCCAGCTATTATTACAAAATGAGTATTCCACTTAGATACCTTCACACGTTTAGATACCTTCGCTTTTCTTAACAACTCGTAGCCTACGTATGCAATTTTACGGGGGTTAGCCTAGCTACTCGTAGCAGGGGAAAAATAGCTTCCTCATTCAGGAGATCAGCTTCACCGAGAATGTAGTGAGATTCGCCATATATAATTAGATGTGCGTATGATATACCCAAGTCATATACATGTAACTATGCACTACGACAGGCCGTAGCCTAGGCTATAGCATAATGCAATAAAAAATTAACAATATTGTTAAAGTTTGGAGCCATAACTGCTCACAGTTATCTATCATTATTACCCCGCCAGTTACTACATGTTGTACATACTCCTGTAGGCTAGCCTAGTTAAAAGAACATTTTACAAATAGGATAGCTGTTCTGGGGAATTTAGAAATAAGGTAATCTGTGTTATGCAGATATTTCTCACGTTTATAACAAGTCAAATTTTACGAAAATTAGTTGAGAGTTCCCTAAGCGAGTTTTATCAGGTGAGCTCTGCATCTGTCAATACACTACCAAATACGCTGATCTTGACAGCATAATATGGCGGATGTGTAAAATAATTAATATATATATTGATTTATTTCATTTCTTATTTATTTATTTTATTGTCTCACATTTTGTCTTCAAAATCCCCGCACCTAGAAAGAAACGAATCAATGATTTGCGTGACCATACTGCCCTCTCCTGACGAGAATGAGAACATCTCTTCTATTACAATTGCACTGTAAAATATCAGTTTATGCATTTAATCTCAAATAAAACAGCCTAATAAACACCATCGATTGGCAGCTAATTATCTCTAAACCTGATAGATGCATCATTTGTTCAATACACAATGTAGCTAGAGTTAACACGTGTTTTCAGTAACATTAGCCTATATTTTAAGTGTTACAAATATGAAAATAATATACAGCCCCTCGTCCCCCCATGTCAAAATGAAGCACGCAAGGACTCAAAAACAGCTTTAATTGCACTCAAAATACACATTGAAATCAGAGTTCATATCTCGTAAAAACGTGCCGTACAGACGCGTTAATAACTCGTATAAACGAGCCGTATAAACGCGATAATATCTCGAACAAACGACGTAATAACTCATATAAACGTCTTACTATCTCGAATTAACGAGATAATAACTCGTATTAACGACTTACTATCTCGAAATAACGACTTACTATCTCGTATTAACGAGATAATAACTCGTATTAACGACTTACTATCTCGAAATAACGACTTACTATCTCGTATTAACGAGATAATAACTCGTATTAACGACTTACTATCTCGAAATAACGACTTACTATCTCGTATTAATGCGATAGCTCTTAAAAAAAATTTTTTTCACCTTGCGCTTCAGGGCTTCCGTACAATATTGCCACCATTTATCATTTTGAAATGAAAATGTCATAAAATCTTGATCTCCACTGCCAAAAAATGTTGTCAATGAATCGAGGTTGTGTCTCCAACAACTGAATATAAGCAAAGTGATATTTTAGCAACATCCCAAGCAGCTCATAATGAGACTGCATCCAAGCAGTGCAAAAAAAATATCCATCAATGTTATAATCTTATTTGGATATAAACATCGAACAAAAAGTTTGGAAATTTGTGTTTGGTAGATTATTTTCCTGTTGTAACAATGCTTCTTGGCAATACATTTTATACCGTTGGAAAGCCTGTTTATTTCCCTTTTAAATGGTGCCCCATTTGTAAGGAACATGCATTTGTGGGATGCGCAGCACAGCTGAGTATGTGGGTTGCACCCATGTAAAATTTGCCAAATCTTCTCTGCCAATGCCAAACAGCTTATTCTGCTGTTGCTAGTGACTCTTGTTTGGTGTTGTTTGGTGGATTGGATGATTGAAGTCTATCGGTAACAAGGAAGAAACAAGACATATTGGCAATTTTACAATTTATTAATTAAACAAACGATCAGGAGCCTCAGTAGCGTGTGGAAGAACCATACACAGCCACAACAGCCTGGCACCTCCTCCTCATGCTGGTCACCAGCATGGTCACACACTGCTGTGGGATGGCATTCCACTCCTCAACCAGGATTTGTCGCAAGTCAGCCAACGTGGTTGTGTTGGTCACTCTAGCACAAACAGCACGCCCAAGCTGATCCCACAAGTGTTCAATTGGGTTGAGGTCAGGACTGTTGGCAGGCCATTCCATTCTCTCTACTCCCAAATTCTGGAGGTAGTCTCTGATAAACCCCGCTCTGTGGGGGCGAGCGTTGTCATCTTGGAGGATGGAGTTCGGTCCCAGACTGTGCAGATATGGGATTGCCACTGGTTGCAGAATCTCATCTCGATATCTCTCTGTATTGAGATTGCCTCCAATGATGACAAGCCTCGTTTTTCCAGTGATGGAGATGCCGCCCCACACCATCACACTGCCTCCACCAAAAGGTGTTACTCTATCGGTGCAGCAATCAGCATAGCGTTCTCCCCATCTTCTCCACACTTTGACCCTACGATCCAACTTCCGTAGGCAGAATCTGGACTCATCGCTGAACATAACGTTCCTCCACATGTTCAGGTTCCAGTGCAGGTGTAAGCTGTTTGGCATTGGCAGAGAAGATTTGGCTAATTTTACATGGGCGCAACCCACATACTCAGCTGTGCTGCTCATCCCACAAATGCATGTTCCTTACATATTGGGCACCATTTAAAAGGGAAATAAACAGGCTTTCCAAAGGTATAAAAAAAAAAAAAAAACAGAGAAATAATCTACCAAACACAAATTTCCGAACTTTTTGTTCGATGTTTATATTTCATGATGAGGGTAGAAGTTCATGCAGTGTTTTTTCATAGCTTTTCTGTACTTAGTGCTTAGCCAGTGCTGGAAATAGCTAAAATGTACTGGGGGGACTGGACATTGGTAGGAGGGTCCGGGGGCATCCTCCCCTGGCAGAAAGATTTTCTAATTTCAACAAGTAAATGCATCATTCTGATGCATTTTGAGCTGAATAAAAAGAATACAATTTATAATGTTACAAAATGGCACAAAATTACTTGTTTAAGTCACAGAGGTGTATGTATCAGGTTACGCACACACACAGACACACACCAAATAATGTTAAAAATAACAAAAAAGCTCCCCTCCTACTTTAGCTAGCTAATTAGTCACAAAATAAACTATTTGCTAGCAAGAAAACAGTCAGCCAAGTGACATTATTTCACTAACGTTAATTAGCTAACGTAACCGAAGTTTGAAGCGCCCAACTTCTGAGGGATGTTATCAACAGTTAGCAGTTAGCTAGCTAGGTTACTCGTCTGTAAATGGGCTAACTGCGTTGACGTTAGTTAGCTAGCTAACTCATTTATCGATAGGCTGACGTTAGTAGACTGCCCACAAAGTTTTGAAATGTTAGCTAGCAAGCTTCTATAGCTGGCAGCTAGCTAACATAAATCTTTTAGTTAACTAACTTACTCTGGCGTTATTTCAGGGAAGTTGGAGAACACAAACCGGGTAACGTACCCTGACTGAATCCAAGGAGGTCTAATCATAACAAATGCACGCAAGGTTCCTGTGTTATGGTTTTCGCCTATCTTCTCTCTGTTGCTACTGTATTTTCGTTTATTTTGACTTTATTTTCAGTCTATCAGATTTTTCTGCGTTCCATTTCGAAGTTTTTATTTTTCCCTTTTTTCACGGTCTCACGCTAAAGCAAAATATCTCACGCATTTTCACGGAACAGCAACAATTCTCATGCAATTCCTAGCAACTTTTTTTCCTTCAAATAATTTCTCCCTCTCTCTTTGTTACACAACTTTATTCCTTCTTTACTTCTCTCCATTCACGACCATAATCTCTGACTAATAATGCAGTTCAATAACGATACAGTGTGTGATTATACAATAAAATATTTGTGCTCTCTGACTGTCTGCCAGAGCAGAGCAGGGGTGCCCCGCCCCACCCCCTCTCGCCACCACCTCCAACTTTGCCAAGTTTAATTTGTCGTAAAATAATTACAATAATAATAATAATAATAATAATAATAATAATAATGTGAGGTCCCTGTGTGCCGTCCCTGGTTTTTCCCCCGTCTCACAGTCCACCCTGTGTTTTCCCTTTCTCCTTCCTCTAGTGTTTCTCACTCCACCTGCATTGTGTTTCCCTCTCGTGTCCTCGTTAGCCTTCCCCCACCTGTTGCTCATTCTGTCCTTTCGTTCCTGCCCTGACCTTCCAGTTCCTGCCCTGGTCCCCTCTTCCTACCCAGGCTCCCCTGTCCCTTCCCAGGCTCTCCTGTCCCTACTCCGGCTCTCCTGTCCGTCCCCAGGCTCCCCAGGCCGAAGCCCTTGCTTCCCCAGGCCTAAGCGCCTGATTCTCCAGAGCTAAGCACCTGATCCCCCAGGCCCAAGCGCCTGATTCCCCAGGCCGAAGCACCTGATTCTTCAGGCTTAAACGCCTGACCCTGACCTCGGTCCCTGATGTCTGTTCCCACCTGTTACTGTACACGGAACCCCGCACTGTCTATAGCTCCCCTGCAGCCTCCGCGATGGCACTTGCCTGCGGGCTCCGCGCCTGTTCTTGTCTGTTCCTCACCCTGAGCTGCAGAGCCAGTTACCCGCCTGTTCTGAGCAGCAGACCCTCCAAGTTCCTGACCCTCTAAGTTTCTGACCATCCAAGTTCTTGACCCGTCCTGTTCCTGACCCGTCTTGTTCCTGACCTGTGTCTGTTTTTGTGTCCCATTAAATGTACTCCCTTGCGGAGTTTTTCCTTGAGCCGTTTCTGAGTTTTGCATTTGGGCCCCTTCCCCTCTCGAGAATGTAACAAAACGGTCCAGCCCATTGGGGACCCAACAAAGTGTCTCCTCCCTACCTCCTGTCTTGTCTCGTACCCGTCCTGTGTTTCCATCCCCCGGGCCTCTGGGCCTGTGTTCTTGTTTTCTGGTCTGTTTCCCCCCGACTGTCTGTCCTGAGCCGCAGAGCCAGCTACCATCTGTTCTGAGCTGCAGAGCTAGCTACCCGCCTGTCCTGAGCTGCAGAGCCAGCTAACCTCCTGTCCTGAGCTGCAGAGCCAGCTACCCGTCTTTCCTAAAATGCAGAGTCAGCTACTCGTCTCTCCTGAGCTGCAGAACCAGCTACCCGCCTGTCCTGAGCTGCAGAGCCAGCTACCCACCTGTCCTGAGCTGCAGAGCCAGCTACCCGCCTGTCCTGAGCTGCAGAGCCAGCTACCTCCAAGTTTCTGACCCATCCTGTTCCTGACACGTTCTGTTGCTGACCTGTCCTGTTCCTGACCCGTATCTGTCTGTCATGCCTGTTTTTGTGTCCCATTAAATTCTCTTGGGCAGTTTCTGAGTCTTGCATTTGGGCCCCGTCCCCTCATGAGAACGTAACTAATAACCTAGTTTATACTTTTCTAACCAACACTTTTTCGCGGCAGCGGTGTGTTTTCTAACCAGCTCAAAAAAGCCCTGCGACTGGAGTGGGCTTAAAATAGCTCAAATTGGCGTGAAAACTGCAAACCTGCCAACACTGGCTGCACCTCGCGCAGTGGTCAGGAACTGCGTGCATTGAGTGCATTCAACAGAGGCAACATTGCAGAACACATTTTTTTTTTTTTTTTGCAGAACACACACAGTTTTTAAACAGAATAGAAATGTGATATAAATATTACTTCAATTGTCTCTTCAAGAGATATTTTAAGATTTATTTTTGCGCTGCGACACCTTTTAGGAAACCCACCACAGACTGATTAAATGTCCATAGGTAAATACTGAATATTCAATCTATGCCAGTTTCTGACATAATGTGACATTAAGAGAGTAGCCATCATTAGACATTAAAAGTCTCATTGAAACAATTAACAGCTCTTTGTACTTCAGGAATTGCAATTACGGTTGGAAAGAAAACCAACATAGGCTACACTCCAAGACCAGGGTCTGGAATCCTTGACATATTATTTTTACAGTGGAATCAAGCAATAACATATACCTGGCAGGGTAATAACAGAACTCCTGCTGCTGGGCTGCACAGTGTAGCTTTTGAGCCACAGAACTTGGGTTTGGGACATCAAGAGAACGTATTCTAACAGGTGTGTGTGGTGACGCCCATGTAGCTGCAGCACTGATATCCTCCATGGCTGCTCCCTGCAGAAAGGCTGAGGAGGCATCTATCCACAGGTGGAATGGGCACCACAAACTCCTCTGGAGAGGTGCACCCAGCATTCCATATGCCAGCGAAAATGGCATGTACAAGCCAATGAGACAGCTTCTGTCTACGGAAGTTGGATCGTAGGGTCAAAGTGTGGAGAAGACGGGGAGAACGCTATGCTGATTGCTGCACCGATAGAGTAACACCTTTTGGTGGAGGCAGTGTGATGGTGTGGGGCGGCATCTCCATCACAGGAAAAACGAGGCTTGTCATCATTGGAGGCAATCTCAATACAGAGAGATATCGAGATGAGATTCTGCAACCAGTGGCAATCCCATATCTCCACAGTCTGGGACCGAACTCCATCCTCCAAGATGACAACACTCGCCCCCACAGAGCTTACAAAGAATCAACTCTGCAACACATAAACATCTGGCTACAGGTTCTGATCTGTCAGGCTTGCTTTAAGGCACAGACTAGATGCAATGAGTTCAACTGGCAGTCCTCATCAATTATAAGGGGGGGTGACTTATTAGCAAAAACTACTGTAATCATGCGTAGGCTATGTTCGTATGCTGGGTCATCTTTGTATCACCTGCTATAAAGCGTGTGTATGCTAGGTGCACTGACAATGCATGCAGATCACCCACTCTTTGACTAAGACACCAATAGAAAAACAATCTTAGCACACGACAATACCAGAATTAAAACAAGAACTGCAGAATTGCATACTGGCTGGTTACATGTTCAAGCCCTGCATCAAGGTAGGTGATTGAAATTTCCACACATTCAGGTTGCTACACTATGATTAGTGCTCTATAAGTAAATGGTCAGAAGGTCACCTTAGCTACCCTATGGATGTCCACTGATGCCTTATAACCTTCATTTTTGTCTCCTATAGGAGACATGGATCTCTGGTCTTAATTCAAGAACCATAAAACCACTCTGGTCTTAATTCAAGAAACATACTGTACATAATAGGGATGTTCAGGAAAAATACAATTAATTATATTTAAAAAGATATTTTCACTGCAACATGTTTTCGTCACAATCTAAGACACTTGTGGTATATATTTTTAAGTAAAATACTTAAAAAATAAATTTTCAGGGCTTTTCAGCTTTATTGGATAGCACAGCGTAGAGAGACAGGAAGAATGAAAGCGAGAGAGGTGCTCTTACAGACTCGGCCACCGAGACATCCCAGAATTTTTTTTTTTATTTTTTTTTTTTAAAATTAAAACATTATTTTCTGCGTAGTGCCTGGAGGATAAAGGTCCATGGTGGTATGTGACCAGCAGGCACACTGAGCCCCAGGGAGATAAGCTTTCTTGAAAATCTCAGCATTATGTCTGTACTTTCCATTCAAGAGTGAGGCCTTAGCTGATAGGCCAGAGAGGAACGGTGGGCCCACAACACCTGCTATTACTGGGTTGCTGAGGGTTTGTATAGCCACTCTCCTCTGCACCAGCCATAGTCATGCACTGAGCATAACCTGTCTGGAGCTGACACAGGATGATTCCAGGAAGCACTGACTTGCATTGTAATCTCCAGTGTGTGAGGAAGAGGATGTCATGGACGGGTGCCATAGACTTGGTCTGGTAGCATTATGGTTAAGGAACCAGGCTTGTAAATTTGATTCTGTACAACTGCCATTGTATCCTAAAGCAAGGTACTTCACCTCAATTTCAAAATCCAGCTATATAAATGGATGGTATGGAAAATATGAACTGTGTAAGTCACTCTGGATAAGAGTGTCTGATAAATGCATGAATGTAATACAACAATATACAGTAAGTATATCATACTGTATTCTCACTATTTGCTGCTACAATACACAACCATGTCTGAATAGCCTCATTGTCCCCCTGAGCCAATTCACACATGACCCTGACCAAACACGTTGTGTTCCTTACAGGTCATTTGGGTTTGAGATAAGATAAATTTGCTGATGGTTGGATGACTCAAGATGATTGGTAGACCAGGACGATATATTACGGCGGGATAGAGGACCACAAAGAAGGGCTAATAATACCTGGTCTGAGTGCCGATCAAGGAACCACCGCCAAAGGTAAATGCATACATTTTTTTGTTCCATTTTGCACAAGTCACAGCATATATCGAAAACTTGTAGGAGTATTTATTGTATCAATGTGCAATAAATTGCCATTCATCTTACTTCTCTGCCAGTAGCAATCTGTCTGTTGTAATACTTCAGAATCTAAGTTGGAAATAATATTGAATTGGATCTGTTTTCTGGATACTATTATTATTAGTACCATTATTTTTCTCATGGGGGTTCTGCCACTCAAGCCCCAGGCATTTCGTAGCCTTTTTTTTACTGGCACAAAGTTCAGAGTGGACATGAGAGCCCTGGACATGGGCAGCCTCTCAGGTCAAGTGAGGAGCTCATGTCTAGCACTGAGTAAAACTCAAGATCATTGGATGCAGCCAAAGATACAGCATCCCCATGACTCTGGGAACGTAAGGGAATGAGAAGGCTCTGTGGCAGGAGGCTGACCAGGAGCCAGCACTGAGCTAATCAAGAAAAGAGCTGAATGCTGCAGACATGTTGGTCATCCATACAGTTAAGTTAGCAAATTCAGAATGAGAAACTCTTTGCGAACATTCTTACCCATGTTTTTATGAGGCAAAGCATTAAGCACGTTGCCTTTATTTTCCTGAACAGAAAACATTATCCCTCTAAGGCCCTGTTTGAGTGCATGAATAGACCCCATGGTTTGGTAACAATTCTAGACAGTACTGACTGTGGCTGAGAGCCTGGCAGGGTAACAATTGGCTCTAGCAACTGTTATAAACTCCTCAAAAAAAGTTCGGAAACGTTATTTCGGTCGATTATTCCTCCCCTTTAATAATACCAATTGGTATTGTATTTTATATCGTTGGAAAGCCTGATTAGTCACCTTTACAATGAGGTACAACTTGTAAGGATCGTGCATTCGTGGAATGAGCAACACAGCTAACCGTGTGGGTAGCGGCCCAAAAAAATGTGCCAAAATCCCCTGCAATATTCTTCTGTTGGTATTCACTCTCGTTTTGAGTTGCTTGGTGGACTGGATGATTGCACTCTCCCACAGTAATAAGGAAAAAACAACACATATTGGCCATTTTTACACTTTATTCATTTTACACTGTCAGGGACCTCAGTAGCGTGTGGAAGATCCATACGCAGCCACAACAGCTTGGCACCTCCTCCTCATGCTGGTCACCAGCCTGGTCACACACTGCTGTGGGATGGCATCCCATTCCATCCCACTGGCATACACCTGCCAGCACTTGAAGCTCAAAACGAGAGTGAATACCAACAGAAGAATATTGCAGGGGATTTTGGCACATTTTTTTGGGCCGCTACCCACACGGTTAGCTGTGTTGCTCATTCCACAAATGCATGATCCTTACAAGTTGTACCTCGTTGTAAAGGTGACTAATCAGGCTTTCCAACGATATAAAATACAATACCAATTAGTATTATTAAAGGGGAGGAATAATCGACCGAAATAACGTTTCCAAACTTTTTTTGAGGAGTTTATATGAGTCTTCCTCCGACTCATGTCCGTGCAAGCCTTACCGACTGTGGTGTGATAAGAAGCGGTGCTTCAGAGAAGAGCACGTGTTTGTTTGCCCTCTGCTGAATCAATAGCAGATGTTGGAGCAATGAGAGCAGATGCGTATGACAGGACATTCCGAATTGGGAGAAAAAGATTATTATGATTATGATTTTGTTGATTAATTGACTGATTCACTTATTTACCATATATGGGGAGGCCAGTACACTGTCCCCTGTCAGAGACTACCATGCTAATCTTCTAGCAATAGTACATGCAAAGGTCCATTGTTCCCACATCATTGATTCTCCTCTCCTAAACTATTGGTTTGAGAGAGAAAAGTTGGCTAGGTTGCATGCAACACAAACAACATGGGATCCTGAGGGGCAAAGCCTGGGTCTACTACCAGGGTGTCTTGGCCCAGTTGTTTATGATGAATTGCTGACCTAACCCAGAATGCTGTAATCTCCCTCTTTCAGAGCTTGTTCTGTCTTTGAAGTCTTTGGACCGGATCACCTCCGTGTGGGTCGATGGCTTTCTTACCATTCTGAAATGATACCAGAATGTGTTGCAATGCTCAAGTCCCGTTTTCTGAACATGTCTATTTGAAGCACAACAGCAATGTACGTACATATGTGTATGTACATACTTTAACATTTAATCTCCCCCTTATATGTTTCCCATTCACAGCTAGATAACTGTGCTCTCCCTTCCTCTCCTCCCAGCTAGAGCTAAGAGGTTAACAACATCAATCATAAACATCTCTGTCATTTATAAATAGTTTAGATTTAATGCTGTGGCCATTTCTTGCCAGATTGCACCAGGAGTGGAAAAAAAATTGAAGTCATTGAAACATGTAATATGTTGCTGTATGACTGAAATTTCAAAATATTCAAGAGATATATATATATATATTTTAAGATGATGGATTTTGCAGGGCATTTATGCTTGGTTGGGTGAGACTCATTCCACTGCTTCGCTCTTTGCATAAGCTTTACCCAAAGCATCCCGGTCAGCCTCTAATGACGGCGATTGATGAAATGAACAGCAAATGTTTCCCAAAATGCAATTAGCTCTGGTAAGTATAAATGGAATATTGCGAGCATAAAATAAATAACTTTTTTGTTTTTATATAGCCTGCAATAATATTTATTTGATATTGGATAGGCCGGTAATGCTTGGAATGGGATTTGTATAGCCTGTGACATGATTTATAAGCATTCATTACTTCTGCGTATTGCAAATGAGAATAAAATTCTTTGGGTCGGCATAAGATTTTGAAGGGGATCATTATTTCCCTTCGATTTCTCAGTACACCCTTTATTTTATAAAGCCCATTTTCCCATTCATAATGTCCAATTTGTCCTCCCATTTGGAATCGCGGCTGAAGTCACTGCTGTGCACGCCACACGTGCAAAAGGACCAATGCAGCTAAAGTACATGTACTCCTCTGAAGCGTTAGCCTTCAAGCTATAGTGACTATGTTCCAAACAACAGGCCACACAGTACTAAAGGAGAGCTAGCATCAACCAGGGGAGGGGGACATCTCTCACAGGTAGCATTGAAGCATTACATTACATTTACATTATTATATTATTTTTAGCAGACCTTATCCAGAGACTTACACACACATTTTTTTTTTTTTTGCATATAGTCCATTTACACTGGATATATATATAAGCAAGCAATTCAGAAGAGTACCTTGCTCAGGGGTACAACGGCAGTCTCCTACGTGGGACTCGAACGTGGGACTCGAACCTGCGACCTTTCAGTTACAAACCCAGTTCCTTAACCACTGTACTACACTGCCACCCTCGTCAAGCACCTGATACATCGTCGAGAGGCAAGACAAGAAACTTTGCCCGACCCACATAAAACCAGATTATATCCGGCAGGACAAAACATGTCCAACTGTAGCAGACATCCAGGCCATAGTCAAGGCCATAGTGGGCTAATGATATAGCTTGTTTAGCGATAGGATCCAGTCTGCGCTCATGTTAACTATTTTACCAGCTGAGCCACTTAAACAGTCTGCAGTCCTGTATTTAAAATATCATGAAATATGCATTCCTCAATTCAGTAGCGAGTTCCTAGGTTCTGCTACATGACCGAAACAATGTGTTGATTGATAGGGTAATAGGGAAAGAAGTAGAAGAATTTTCCTTGTGAAATGTATAATTTTTAAGAGAAACAGATTTTCACTGCATTCCATTTCTTTGGAACTCTGTCAAAGTGAAAATAAAGAAATAGAGGTGGCATTCATTATAACTAACAGAGCGATAATTTACAAGCTCAAAGAGAAGAATGAATAAAACAAAACAAAGAAATCTACTCTATATCAAATATTTAAAACTAAACTAATAGCCATGACAGGAAACATGAAACTGTTTCTGTCAAGAAAGCAGTCATGGGCAAAACCATAAAAATGCAACATATCCTTCCAGACTTGAAACAATACAATATCTACAGTAAGCTGGGGAACAATTCAACAATTTATCAAATAAAAAATGTTTTGGAACTGAGAAGTAAATGGACGCCCCTTAGTGAGAGGAAAGGAAGTTCACACTAATCAAAGTCAGCAGATCAGCAGCACTAAATCTTCTACCGTCTGTCTGACAACTGAGCATGAGTTTAAAGTCCACCGAAATGCCTTTGCAATACACGGCTTCTGGAAGGAAGACTGCATTTCATTGTCTATTGTTGGCTGCTACAGATAAAACCTAAAACGATGTATCGGTTTGTAAAAATGTCTCGACTTGTTCTGAGATGGGCTCGGAGTGATGATTAACAAAATCTACTTTTTACAAGCAGACAGCTGCAAAAAAAGGAATTTCAGGGATGCCATTTGGCCCACGTCACTACGTGAGAATCGCCATAGTATTCCGTTTCACATGTTACAGTAATTATACAACCTATTTTTATATAAACTGTACTGTATTGCTCCTGCATACGTACAGTCAAGTACTCGTATTGTACCTACAACATTGGGTGTTTTTGGGTCAATGTAGTGTCTGACTTCATATTCCTCTCAAAGTAACAAGGATCTTGTTAAGTCTTTGTACCCAAATACCACTTTTGCAAGCACTAAATACATAAACAGAGAGATACATGTACTAAGAAAAACATACTGAGCGCAATTCACTATTTCTCAACGGCTGCAAATGCTATCTGTGCTATAGTAATGGCTAATTCCCTAAAGTATTCATGCAAACCAAGTAACTTTGGAACCAGACCTAAATATGCCGTTACTACAATATATCATGTTTTCAGTCGCAAGACATTATGTGTTGGCCATCAGATGAGCTTTCCTAAGATTTTTTTGAGCGAGGGTCACGGCGAGTTTCATCTTCCCGTGTCATCTCAGGCCCGATGTCAAGTTATCCGAATGCACAATTAAACTAAAAGGCTGGCTTTAGAAGTTGTGCAAGTGCTGATTCAGTAACATTAATTGGAAACCTGCCAGTCATTTTTACTAAGGATTCATTTTAATTTGGCTCACAAATAATGGCGCAGGAATGATAATGACTTAAAAAGGAGCAATTGAGTCACATATGAGATTGGCTCAATGGCTAACAAATAGACCTCTTTAGTATTTCTTGGAACTGCTTATTATCTCAATTCATAGAATTGTACCCTTTCGAATGAATGAATTTTTTTTATTAAACACGGGTACTGGAGTTATCTATATTGTTTTGTCTTCGTGGAATGAAATAGCCTACTTAAATTACAGCAGAAAAGAGTTATCAGGGGCAGGTTCAATGTCATCTTTGTTGTCAAGAAATTCTACTAGGCCTGAAATGACAAAAAAATTCTGTTTCCCAAAGAGGAATATCCCCTTGTATGGAAGATCGACTTTCTCGCACACCTATCATGTTAGTGGTGTCCCTTTCAACCATGATCAATTGCAAGCTTACATATCCCATGGCCTTTAAATAGATTATGCCTCATGTTTATCGAAAGTGATAATTTACGATCATCGATGTGAATCAGATAGGCTATGCCTGTATTGAGCCCCATTCCATCATTAATCATGAAAATGTGTCACTTTGTCACTAAAATTTATGCAGACAACACAATTTAAATATGCATGACCGAGACAGCACAGTGCAGTTGTGTGTACTTTCCGCTGACTGCAAGTGAATTGTGAATCATTTAAGGAGATTTAAAAGCATCGCAATCCTTTTTTGGATTCCCCAAAAGTGTTTAACAGCATTTCCATCGTTGTGTATCTTTAAATCTCTTGGAACAAAAACAGATCAAGTACACAAATAAGATTTATTGACAAAATACACAGCAAAAAAACCCACCAATCAAGACAGCACAACTCACCCTGGGCAATATTATGACAGTAGGATAAAGAAACTGATGCCAATGAAAGAGGTTTTTGTTGTTTTTTCATGAACGAACCTGACGAAGATACGCCGAAACGCGCGTAGTTCGTTAAAATTACTTAATGAAGGTCGGTCCTTAAACTTTTCTCGTTTGAGTGTGCGGACTGAACATTGGAGCTTTGCATTATATATTCTCATCCTGATTTTCTCTTTTTTCAGGGTTTTTTTGTGTGTTTAATTGAACTTGGATGTCCTCCCAAAAAGGAGCTCACTGTGCAAGCTGTTAACACAACACACAATAAATAGAAAAAAATCAACAAACCTCCACAGGGACATTATGATAGGGCATTCCTTGCTTTCCCAGAATGCCAAGTACAAAGAGAATACAATGCAGTACATCTCACTGTAAGAAGCAGATGTCCTTCTTTTAAACAGAGATATGTTTGATTTAGCAGGAATTTTTATCTAAACATGATCTCTAGTCAATAAATGTCTCGAAACATGTCTTACATCATTATTTTGTATTTAAATACATATCACGAGTAACGCAACAATATGCAGCCATGGTCCTGGAGGAGAACCATGTTTCACTTTAAAATCAGCAAACAATTTGGGCAGAAGAAACCAGCTTGGTGCTGAGTAATGATAGAAGCTAGACAGTGTAACTCTCCAGGACCAGGGTTGCAGACCCTTGGTTCCAGAATACATTTAATGCAAAAGTTGCCCAGCATTGGGGATATGAAAACTCGCCATTGAATCAGTCATATTATGACATTTTATGATACAGGTGCACAATTAGGGCCGGATTCAGAAAGGCACTTAAGTCATGCACTTAAGTGCCTCTATTGCGCAAATTTAACGAGGGACGAGATACGTCGTATTCTAACCTGTGCTATGCGGGTGCGTTTCTCAAAACGTGGGTGGCACAGGGCATGGTATTCTAATATTCTAATGACCTGTTTCTTGTACCTGCCCCCTGGGTTGCCAGCTTTCTACTAAAACGAGAAATAACCGCCTTGCGGTTGTATGCCAGACTTATAAAATATATGTAGTGAAGACTTTGAAGGACTTAAATTTAAAAGGTATGAAGTGTATTTATTGGCGAAATGGAAGTTATCACTATATTGACATGTATGATTCCAGTGAATAATTTCCAGTGAGAAACGTGCTCTCTTCACAACGAGCATATTTTTACAGGGGAGGCCTGATAGAGAAGCTAATTTGCCAGCCAATACAGTTTTGTAATTTTTTAATTTGCAAATGAAATTAGGAAACTGTAGAGTCATGTACTTGAACATGTTAAAAAAACATTATGATGTCACAGTGAAGTTGACATTTGAACTTTTGGATATAAAATGTCATCACTTCATCATTTTATGCTATTAGACATTTGTGTCAAAGTTTGTCATAATTAGCGTAGGAATTCTTGTTATGGCCAAAAACGTCTTTTGTAAGGATAGAGTGACCTTGACCTTTAACCATCAAAATCTAATCAGTTCATCCTTGAGTCCAAGTAGACATTTGCGTGAAATGTTGTCAATTAGCAGAGGAATTCTTGAGTAATGGCCGTCTTTTGTGAAGTCACAGTGACCTTGAGTTTTGACCACCAAAATCTAATCAGTGCATCCTTGGGTACAAGTAGACATTTAGGACAAATGTAAAAAAAAATTCCCTCGTTCCTGAGATATCGCATTCACGAGAATGGGACGGACGGACGTATGTACGGACAGATGGACAACCCGAAAAAATAATGCCTCCGGCCATGGCTATCGCCGGCGCAGAGGCATAAAAATGTGTGTGGGCATATACATTTTCAACGTGTCAGTGACATTGCCTTTAATAACCTACCTTTATGCATTGCAGTTGCTCTTTTGCGTGATGGGGAAGGCAGTGAACGTATTACATTACATTACATTATAGGCATTTAGCAGACGCTCTTATCCAGAGCGACTTTTACACACTTTATTTATTACATCCATTCATATATACTATATATATATACTGAAATCAGGGTTAAGTACCCTGCTCAAGGGTACAACGGCAGTGTCCTACCTGGGAATCGAACCTGCAACCTTTCGGTTACGAGTCCAGCTCCTTAACCATTATACTACACTGCCGCCTATATTAATCCATCGCATTGATAAAATGATCATAGCTCCTATTGACTTGGATATACCCATCACACAATCAAAATAAATAATCGCTGGACAGTGGTTGCACGCAATAGTATTAAGTAAACAAATACATTTATGGATAAAATAATGCATTTACTAAAAAAAACATTTTTTTTATGATTTACCTAATAAAGTCATGTAGCCTATGGTGGTTGAACACAATAGCCTATATGCAATGTCTTCAACTTAATCATTTTGGAGAAGCTGTGCTGACACAAATCGCCTCTCTGTCAAAGCGAATATGATCCAGAGACTTTCAATCAATTAATCCATCTAATATTACTAATATACCACACGGTCAATCATAGCCTACTTGTACATATTTTTCTTTTTATGACAGCTCTTTGATAATTGTAAGTAGGCTAGGCAAATGAAAATAATACCAATATTATTTTCAAAAAACATGCACTCATTCTAATATTCATTTGCATCACAAATAGCTTAAGCTACATGGAATTTCGGGAGTAAGTCCCATTTTCGCGTGCTTATCTCAACTCTGAATCTGGCCCTTAGTCTTAGATCAGGTGTTTAGTGGGTTTATTCAAGATTAATTAGATTAAATTATTGTTTGGTTATATATTTAATTATGTTTGTATTTATTGAATTTAGGTATATTGTGAGCTGAGAATTAGAAGGCTGCATATCCTTTGCATGCCATGACTTTCTGATGTCTGTGACCCAACTACATCAAAAAACTCTAGATATCTTATTTTTTGGTACTCTTACAAGCGATACTATAACGTTTCTGCATTTGAATGGATCTCTATGGGAATCTCTACTAGATTTAGCTGTAAATTATGCTGGAACAGTATGGAATACATGGTTGGTAAAATGGCTGTAAATCATCAAGGGTCTGAGGTATCAAACGAGCCTCATTAATAGACCATTAATAGCTAACATTGCTTTTCTACTGCATACCTTTCATCTGTTTGCATCAGTATAACATCTGTATCAGTGGATGTATTATTGTACGAAATGTGTGCAAGGACAATTTTTAGAATTTAGATATGTAATATAAAAAAAACTATAGTTAAAGTTTTCCAGGCATAGATAAAAGGTTGTTTTATATTTTATAGAACAGTCAAATTACTTTTGCTCAGATTCTGATACTTTGAATTTTTGAAACTGTATGTACCTTTTAAAAGGGCTCAAATGTTCAAGCATGTTTTTATGTTCAAACATACATATTGCACATTAAATATAACCTCTGACCAAAAAACAATGATCTTATAATTCATGTTGAATTTTTTTTCATTATAAATGAGACTGAGTCTTGAAATTGAGCACTGCATTTAGATGTTTATTTTTCTGTTTAATTAAGGCCTTTCATACTATGAAAGTACTATGAAATTTCTACAGCTTGAATTTAGTTACGAAAAGAAATCATCGAAAAATGACCTATTGTATCAAACTATCGTATTTTGTATTTGGCACAATATAGTTAGCAAAACTTCAGATTCCCAGACCTGTATAGCAGATATAAAACAAACGCAAGGCTAAAAACGTTTTTACGCTGCATTTCAAAATAACACCAGATGTTCAAGCTGAAAATAGTCAGAATCAGAAAGGGAAAAAAAACACACTTTATTTCAAGGTCAGTATACCTAAGACATTAACAAGTATATGAGCTTGACCTTGGTCCGTTCATATAGTGTCTCAGAAAAAAAAAAAATTTCAATGCAAAAAATTGTATTCATTCACGGCTGCCCTGTTAATGATGTATCGTACCGCTACATATGTACATTAATTATATATGTTTTTGGTGCATGATATGATGAATACAGCATAACTGTAATTTAAGCTTTAAAAATGTCTGTCGTGTTGGCTTTTTCCAGTGATGAATGAGTCCTTAAACAGACACAATTTCTCACATTGTCAATGATGTCTTTACACAATGTAAAAGTTGTGCATTTCAGTTCTCTTTAATCCAGGAACATAGAAGTCTCGTAATTGGGTGTTTTCAATCAGTGCACCGTGTTAAAATTGGCTGCGTAACAATCAAGCTGGTAGGAAACCTTTTTTTCTGCTGACAGCTGGCAGTTTCTTGGCATTCTCCGGAACAATCTGAGAATATCAGCCCACAAAGTCTGGAGTTTCAAAAACAAACAAAAATATGTCACAATCTGAATTTTTTCCAGTAATGAACACAAATATATTATTTCCAGTTCCTAGTTGAACCGAGCTGTAGACAAAAGGGGATCGGGCTCATGAGGAATCCACAAAAGACTGCAATGGTTTTCAGGCCTGTTAAACCTGTGTAACAGAAATAACGGCATACAGCTCACGGAGCACCCACGGTTGGTGGAAAGTGCACGCAACGGCAATCCCGGGGAAATAGGGTCCCAGTCCGCTATCTTTGACATGCATATTGTAAAGCCGTGCAATGTGT
Organism: Ilyophis sp. 1 JC-2022; assembly: GCA_022702515.1. Taxonomy (NCBI): domain Eukaryota; kingdom Metazoa; phylum Chordata; class Actinopteri; order Anguilliformes; family Synaphobranchidae; genus Ilyophis; species Ilyophis sp. 1 JC-2022. The sequence continues at coordinate 43,636,952 of CM040395.1, read as the reverse complement.
AAACGTATCAATAAGCAGGGCAGCTGCCATTATTGGTGCAGGCATACTACAACTACTGCGATCTGAAATATATATATAACTCCAGTAATAAAGTGTCAGTTTAATAGAATCAATCATTCAAATTAGTCCAATTCTATGAATTGAGATCGTCATTCCAAGAAATATTGTCCAGTTTAGTCATGCACCATTACTGCACCAAACTAAATTAATCCCTTGTAAAATGACAAACATGCGCACGTCTCAACTTCAAAACTAGGTGTGAGCAAAACTACCATAGTGTCTCACAGCTATGCAACTGAGTTTTGGCGCGAATGGAGGTGGTAGTATCCATGACTGTACTTTTTATGTAATGTTGCCCTCAATTTTGAAGGTGTTCAGACAATTCTGCAGTTGCTAGTGATATGATTTTCACTGCAAACAATATTATAAATTATTTTACATAATTAATCACCCTCATGGAAATTGGATATACAGCAATATATTGTTAATTGTAAAATATAATGATGAATGTATTTTATAGCTTTGTTTTTTTATATAATCATTTATTTGCCTACAAATTGTGAAGTGTTCATTATTGATATACATTTTTATATATTTCAGTCCATTCCATTTCCATAAGGGGTGTATCCCACCTTCATGATTTGATTGCTTGAATGTTTTTTTATTTTTTATTTTTTAAATGTACAAAAGAAAACATGAGCTGTGCTTTGCTGGCATCTTTGCTATGACAGCTGGCCGTACATCTGTGGGCTGATTATATCCCCATTCTCTGTGGAGCTGGAGCCAAAGCCAACTGACCTGATACTGCTTTTTCATTACATTACCTGAAACCAGAGCCATAGCACAGGATGTCTCACTGCACCGACATCAAGGCCAACTCCCATATTTCACTGGCTGTCTAGGTCTACGTTTAAGATTAAGATTAAGTTGAAGATTCCCACAAAAAAAAAAATCAAGAACTTAAGTCCATGGTACAAGTTGCAATGTCCTTGATGACCTGATGAGGGCGGTTACATTTTGAGTTTGAGTTTTCATGGAGAAAAAAAGGTGAGCGACATCATTAAAGATGCGGCTTAAAAATTGCCTTTGGTAATAAGCACCTTATTATATTGTTAATCTGAATAAGTGTTTATGACACTTGTGACAATGTATATAGTGTACATTCATTGTTGAACCAGATCTGAACAGTTTTTATTCTCACCTTTTCCTCTTTCCAAAGAGGGGGGTTAATTTTATTGCCCTTCTGGAATGTGATTCAGAAGCTGCACCAGCCCTACTTATGAGATCCACACTACACTGTGTGACAGCAGAGCTGACCAATCAGCTCCGGTTGTGGGATGGACTTCCTTTGTACTCTGAGCCAATCATCGCTGGTTGATCAGTTGGACATACGGTCCCAACACACACGAACCTCAGCTCAGTTTTTGTCAGATGACGCCAATTGTTGTGTGAGCCACCTGGCAGACTGTGTAACAACCTCCAATAAGTTGATAATATATGACAAACATAATATTTTCCTCCCAATAATCCCTCTTCCTTTGTCTTTAATAAATTATTTGTAAACATGTTACGTATCAAATTATGTTAAATCAAATGGTATGTGTCTCTTCAGCCTAAAAAGTGGGCTCTACTTATTAAAACAAACTTTAATTATACCAGTAGTTTTCTCCTAAATTATAATGAATTGTTAAAGTTAATTAATTGTCTGTTGGAGACAATTGTCTGTAAGGAGATCCTTAATGCACTTCAGATGGGCAGAACAATATTAAACAGCCAACAAAACTACAGTGCCCCGTTGAAGCCTGTTGAGACCAAGACAAATCAATTTGCATAAACAAATGACTGAGTGAAAGGCTTCTTCTAATAGAAGTCTGTTGAATTTTATCTATGCTCACCACATTTAATATAACTTACAATAAAGGTTAAATGATTGGAATATTATGAGAAATTGTGAATAAAACATGCCATAAGTACTTCTTTTTAAAAAAAAAACTTTTCCCCCGTTCCCCTTTTTATGTGCCGATATTGAAGCTTTCAATAAATTTTTATTCTTGAATATTCTTCTTGTACTCAAGTAGTGAAATAAATTCAGTTGGAGAAAGTTTCATAAAAGTTTGGATCCTATCGCCTTCTTGTTAAAACGCAGATGAGGAGAGAGCCCGCACCAGTAAACAGGAAGACGGTTGGAAAGAAAATGTGATAATGCAGAGGCAGAAATAAATACATAAATTGGATTATATCGTTAATCATAATAAGTGTTTCTCATGATTGCTCTCTCAGTAAAGATATACAGTAGATGCAGTGTCCATCCATGGTTGAACCACACCTGAACAGGGTTTCATTTCCTTTCCAAAGAGGGGGGTTGCTTTTATTACCATTCTGGAATGTGACTCAGACACACACACACCCAAAAAGTGGAAGAAAAGAGATCCACACTACACTGTGTGACAGCAGAGCTGACCAACAGTTTTGTGATAATTGTGATAAATTAATTGTGATAAAGAAAGAAATAAATATAATAATAATAAAAAAAAAATTTAAGAAGCATCTCAGCCTGTGATCCCCCTGAGTTCTGTTAATTCCTGCTGCGCTTTGACTGACAAATGTTTTAGCCGTTTCAAAAGAAAGGCCTCAGACGCTTGACTGACGATCTCCGGCGGTGAGCACAGTGCGTTTTGTATTCAAACGGTGTTATAACCTACTTGCTACCAGTGCAGCATTTGACAGCTTCTCCCTGCAAATGAGTTATCCTGGCAAAGGAAAAGGGGCTTCACTTGTCCCTCAAAATCCAAAGGCCACTTAACTGCCACTGTACGGTTTGCCCCCTTTGCAGTTCCATAGCTTCTGTGGAATTTGAATGCAAACTTGTTTCCTTACTTATCCCTTCAAGAATTTATCTCCAATCGCTGAACATCTGCCTCCTCAGAAAACAGAAAACTCACAACAATATTGATACGTTTGCTGCATTTTTAATGTAATTCAGAAGGTTTTACACATATCTGTGTCCAGAAATATTGTAGACATTTGCACAAATGCAGTTGTGCAGACAGCAGTGAACTACAGCAGTGAACTACAGCAGGGAACTACAGCAGTGAACTACAGCAGTGAACTATAGCAGTGAACTACAGCAGTGAACTACAGCAGTGAACTACAGCAGTGAACTATAGCAGTGAACTACAGCAGTGAACTACAGCAGTGAACTATAGCAGTGAACTACAGCAGTGAACTACAGCAGTGAACTATAGCAGGGAACTACAGCAGTTAACTACAGCAGTGAACTACAGCAGGGAACTACAGCAGTGAACTACAGCAGTGAACTACAGCAGTGAACTACAGCAGGGAACTACAGCAGGGAACTACAGCAGTGAACTACAGCAGGGAACTACAGCAGGGAACTACAGCAGGGAACTACAGCAGTGAACTACAGCAGGGAACTACAGCAGGGAACTACAGCAGTGAACTACAGCAGTTAACTATAGCAGGGAACTACAGCAGTTAACTACAGCAGTGAACTACAGCAGTGAACTACAGCAGTGAACTACAGCAGTGAACTACAGCAGTGAACTACAGCAGTGAACTACAGCAGTGAACTATAGCAGGGAACTACAGCAGGGAACTATAGCAGTGAACTATAGCAGTGAACTACAGCAGGGAACTACAGCAGTGAACTACAGCAGTGAACTACAGCAGTGAACTATAGCAGTGAACTATAGCAGTGAACTACAGCAGGGAACTACAGCAGTGAACTATAGCAGTGAACTACAGCAGTGAACTACAGCAGTGAACTATAGCAGTGAACTATAGCAGTGAACTACAGCAGGGAACTACAGCAGTGAACTATAGCAGGGAACTACAGCAGGGAACTATAGCAGGGAACTACAGCAGGGAACTATAGCAGGGAACTACAGCAGGGAACTATAGCAGTGAACTACAGCAGGGAACTACAGCAGTGAACTACAGCAGTTAACTATAGCAGGGAACTACAGCAGTTAACTACAGCAGTGAACTACAGCAGTGAACTACAGCAGTGAACTATAGCAGTGAACTACAGCAGTGAACTACAGCAGTGAACTACAGCAGGGAACTACAGCAGTGAACTACAGCAGTGAACTACAGCAGGGAACTACAGCAGGGAACTACAGCAGTGAACTATAGCAGTGAACTACAGCAGGGAACTACAGCAGGGAACTACAGCAGTGAACTACAGCAGTGAACTACAGCAGTGAACTATAGCAGTGAACTATAGCAGGGAACTACAGCAGTGAACTATAGCAGTGAACTACAGCAGGGAACTACAGCAGTGAACTACAGCAGGGAACTACAGCAGGGAACTATAGCAGTGAACTACAGCAGGGAACTACAGCAGGGAACTATAGCAGGGAACTACAGCAGGGAACTACAGCAGTGAACTACAGCAGGGAACTACAGCAGGGAACTACAGCAGTGAACTATAGCAGTGAACTACAGCAGTGAACTACAGCAGTGAACTATAGCAGTGAACTACAGCAGTGAACTACAGCAGTGAACTATAGCAGTGAACTATAGCAGTGAACTATAGCAGTGAACTATAGCAGGGAACTACAGCAGTGAACTACAGCAGTGAACTACAGCAGTGAACTATAGCAGTGAACTATAGCAGTGAACTACAGCAGGGAACTACAGCAGTGAACTACAGCAGTGAACTACAGCAGTGAACTACAGCAGGGAACTACAGCAGTGAACTACAGCAGGGAACTATAGCAGTGAACTATAGCAGTGAACTACAGCAGTGAACTACAGCAGTGAACTATAGCAGTGAACTACAGCAGTGAACTATAGCAGTGAACTACAGCAGGGAACTATAGCAGGGAACTACAGCAGTGAACTACAGCAGGGAACTACAGCAGTGAACTACAGCAGTGAACTATAGCAGGGAACTACAGCAGGGAACTACAGCAGTGAACTATAGCAGTGAACTACAGCAGTGAACTACAGCAGGGAACTACAGCAGTGAACTACAGCAGGGAACTATAGCAGGGAACTATAGCAGTGAACTACAGCAGGGAACTACAGCAGTGAACTATAGCAGTGAACTACAGCAGTGAACTACAGCAGGGAACTACAGCAGTGAACTACAGCAGGGAACTATAGCAGTGAACTATAGCAGTGAACTACAGCAGTGAACTACAGCAGTGAACTACAGCAGGGAACTATAGCAGGGAACTACAGCAGTGAACTACAGCAGGGAACTACAGCAGTGAACTATAGCAGTGAACTACAGCAGTGAACTACAGCAGGGAACTACAGCAGTGAACTATAGCAGTGAACTATAGCAGGGAACTACAGCAGTGATTTGCCTCTGAGCTCACAGTGCATTTGGGCCCAGATGACATCATCTGGGACACAGTGCGGTAGAGCACTAATTTGAAACTCGGCAGTTTCATCTTAAATCATAAGACGAACAGCGCATTTTATTACCATCTGTTTATTTGACGGATCATCTCATCTCATTCCGGATGACATGGTTTTCGATAAATTCTGAATTTGATGCCAATTTTATCTGTACTACCAGAAAATTGTATGGGGGAAACTGAAACAAAATAGGCTCTCTACGCAGTGGAATTTGAACAAGGCCAATGCAGTTAATTTGATCACCCGTACCTATAGCCCTCTCTAAAAAAATGACCGGTTAAACTCCAGTTGGTCATTGGAACACAAAAAACGAGCAAAGGTGTCTGCCAATGAGCATGGATTATTCATTTCAAGTTTTGAACTAAAGAGGTGATCACAAGTAGCGTGGATTTCTTTGCCCCTTTGTCTAATTCCTCTACCATAGGTTTAGGTGTTCCGGAACTCAAGCATACGGTTAGCAATATAATTATTCCGCACATAATTAACTTCCTCCGAGTAATTTTAGGGGTAATTACCTGAAACACGGCCAATTCAAGACCCCAGATCTTTTTTGTGGAGTCTCCACGTCTTCCCGAACACAAATGTTCTTCAGACAGAGCATTCCGATTTAAACTGGGTTTTAGCACAGTCACAGATGTGCCAGCGCAATAGCGCTAACTTTCAATTACAATAATTGCAAACAGACAACTCCAAGGAAAATGGCTTCATAGGAAGGCATTAATTATTATGATTATATTTTATATAGCTCCGTAGTTGTAAAAATGTGACTGGGTTTTTGTTTTTACTAATTTTATCCCAGACTCTTTTCTTTTCTCTTGGTTGAAATGCTCAAGTGTATTGAGCAATTGGTTTTAAAGTATATTACGTTTTGAAATTTCTGCAGAGATTAATATGAGAGATCAATAATTAGCTTTTCATAGGGGCGAATATAAATGCATGTGCCGTGTGTGTACAGTGCCGTGAAACAGTATTTCTCGCACTGGATGTTTTCAGATCTTTCGACAAAATATAATATTGATTTTAGGGAACCTGAGTGAACAAATTACACATTTGTTTTTTACTTATTTAATTTATTTAATGAACAACAAATCCCAACACCCATTTCCGTTGTGTGAAAAAGTAATTACCCCCTCACACTCAACTGCAGCCAATGAAGAAAAAAGTAATCATTTTCATATTTGGTGGCATATCCTTTGCATGCCATGACTTCCTGATGTCTGTGACCCAACAATATCAAAAGACTCTTGATATCTTATTTTCTGGTACTCCTACTACAAGCGATACTATAACCTCTCTGCATTTGAATGGATCTCTATGGGAATTGGGGGGTGGGGTGGTTATTTAGCTATAAATTATGCTGGAACCGTATGGAATACATGGTTGGCGAAATGGCTGTAAGTCATCAAGGGTTTGAGGTATCAAACGAGCCTCAAAGCATCACTCTGCTGCCAGATATGCAGTAGATGTGGATGGATCACTTTAAGGGTAGTTTCTCCTGACAAATTTTCCTATAGAACTCTATGGAAAAATAAGTCAGGCGAAGAAACCCTTCAAGTTATCCATCCATATCTACTGTATTTCTGGCAGCAGAGTGATGGTTTAAGGCTTGTTTGATACGTCAGACCCTTGATGACGTAGAGCCATTTAGCCAACCATGTGTTCATTAAATAAATGAAATAAGTAAAAAACAAATGTGTCATTTGTTCACTCAGGTTCCCTAAAATCAATATTATATTTTGATAAATATGCAACAATAGAAAAAATCAGGAAGGGGGCAAAAACCTTTTCACGGCACTGTAAATGTATAGACTGTAAATGTATAGGGCATGCCCTGCCTGAGGCATTACGAGTTTATACTGCAATATCAGAAAATAATGCTGTGATAAAAAAAAAAACTCATTTGAATATTTACATTTTTTTCTTCTTCAACGTTTTCATATTTCACTGTCACGTTCCTGAAGCCTCCATCCAAGTCCCTAATTGACACTTCAGACAATGCAGCCACCGACTGAAGGACAAAGCAGTTCACAAGTTAACTGAGCTGCCAGAAAGCTGTGTCAGAACCTGCAGTGTTGCTGCAAGTGTTGCTGCACACAATTACCACGCATGAAGTGATCACAGCACCACGCTAATATGAGCACAACGTAGCCAGCGTCCAGCGATACCGAGAACTAATTGCAGCCTGCTGCTGGACAACAGGAGGTGTGTGTTGCAGCAATCAGACACATATCAAATACTGAAAAATGTAACCATGCTGAAACAAAATATGTGCCATAAATTTGATCGGTGGTCAATCATGTGTTGGAAGTAAAGATTACACCTGACAAATATTCCGTGTAGCAGAAAAAAAAATAGTCAAACAATTTTTAGAGAAAATTACTCTTGCATGAAAATGAGAAATTGAATGCCAGACCAAGTAACCCATTAGTGTTTTTTTTTTTCTTTTCAAGATTGATGACTTTTAAAGTCCTTATTTGTCATTTGTATGGTAGAGAAAGAAAAAGGAACTAGTGGAGCTGAAAACATTGTTTAGGCTGGAGAAAACATTGTAAAACTAGAAAGGTTACTTTTAAATTAAATAGTTCTCTTACCAAGAAACTGAAATTGCCAGGACACCATTTCAATTACTGATTAGGCATCTGGACATTCATGTTTCTTCAAACAATAATGTAATTTAAAAAATTAAACCTAAAAACACTTAAGGACTGATTTACTAAGACCTTTAGCATTTGCAAAACCTTTTTAGCACACACAAAACTAATAACACAACCAATGATTGGTTCAAAACAAATACTATGACCAATCATTCATCATGTTATTGGATTCGCATGTGCTAAAGGGGTTTGCGCATGCTAAATGCCTTAGTAAATCAGGCCCGTAGTACTTTCCTCAGGTAACTGAGGGTTTGAACAAAGAACATTATTTAATACCTGTTCTGGAGGCAATCCTCCCAACCCATTTCTCCCCTCACCTGAAACGGCTGGAGGCCCCAAAAACCGAGTTGTGCTCCGAACACCTGGAAGTAATTGTAGGGGGCTTGAAATTGAAGTTGTGATGGAAAACATGAAGGATGCTGGGAAACAGATGACCGTCCCTAGTGGGTGATCACCGCCTTTGAAGTGTCTGGTTGGGTTCTGATGAGCTGCTTTGTTCAGAGGCGGTCGTTGAGGGGAGACTTGAACACACTTCAGCCGGTTCCTCCACACAAGCCATTTTGCAGCTTCTTGTCCCCTTCCATACACAAACATATTCCACAGCCTTTGAAACAAAAACAAATGCTCGTTACATTAATGGACGGATGCGTTTGTTCCTGCCTTGAGGACGGTACAAAATAAATTGTACTTTTGGCAGTACATAACTGTTACACACTTTGGAACACCTTTTTATTGCCCATTTTCACTTCTTTCTCAAAACGTAGAATACCATGTTGTAGCAGTAATGGTACGTTCTTACCGATTCCGGCATGGTGCCTCAGCTCCACGCATACGTTTCATTTTCTATGTATAGCAGGAGATGCTGCCGCACGGTGCATGATGGAGGATGTGGCCCGGCGAGTGGCGCGGTGCATTCGCCGGTTCCGCATTTGCATAAAGGAAACTGCACTTTTATTCTATGCAAATGAATCCATCAAGTACAGCTCGCCTGGTTCATAAAACTCGGATCAAACTGTCAAACTAGGCATTGCAGTTCAAATATGAATCAAGATTCAGCGACTGCATTGTCTATTTGTCACCTCAAATATTTTCAGAAATGTATTTTAGTGGACTGTTTATACGGAATAAGAGAAAGTTTTGTTGTTCTGTCTGGTTTGACAACGGGGGGGGCAAAACCAAGGACAGCAGTGTGTCTACACGATCAGGTGCTGGCAGTGTTGTGGTAGGCTACGTCACTTGTTTCTATTGACCCCATGCGATATCTATTCTAAATTATTTACATGGTACCGCACATCAAATGGACAGTTTGGGGGTCTGGCACCCATGGTCCCCATGCATCCTCGCCAGATTGAGTGAGAACTTGCCTTAAGGCTACCCCACTGCTGTTACATCGTCTGCAAAATCCTCGTAGAGCAGATTAGCATGCATTTCCTCTCTTCAGTTGTTCTGTGCATCCAATTTGTTTTTGGAAAATGTACAATGAAAGCTTGAAGATATGTTATTTTCTTAAGATATGGGATGAACGTTTAAATCATTTCATGAACATGTACGATAAAAGTTTCGGTTTGGGTCAATGATGTGATGTTGCAGCAAGAAGGTCTTGGGTTCGAATCTGGCCAGGGCCTTTCTGTGCGGAGTTTGCATGTTCTCCCTGTGTGGGTTTCTTTTGTGCGCTCCGATTTCCTCCCACAACCATGCAGGTTAGCGGTGTGAACAGAGTGTTGCTGTAAAAGAGCACGCGTGCTCAAGTCAACCTACCCGGTTTAAATACAGGTTAATAAAATCATTTTAAAAAGGAGTGGGAGTTGGGCAGGTATACCACGCAGCAGTGGGATTGTGGGTCCGGATGATATTCTGCCACGCCCCAGACACTTGTTCATCAGACCGCAGTAGAAACAAATCTGTCCCCTTTAGTGAGGGCAGGGTCCAATCTGCATATGTCACTAGCTGATCTGTTTAGCTGAGGCTTATCTTTACTTCCACCTGGCAGGCCAAATGAGAAATGCATTTGCATTTACAGTCATGACCTGCGGAGAGGGATACTCAAATATAGAAAACGGACGCCTGCAAGTGCAGGAGGGACGGACGTACTTCATGCTAGGAAGTCCGTCCAGTCATAATACATGAAGCAATTTAGCAGTGTTCTTAGTCAGAAGTATTCTTGAAAAGTTCAAGACCAGGCTAGACTCACAGCTGGATGCACTCTAAACTGTGTGAAAGTTTAATACGGAGCAAATGTATGTCACAGAAACAAAGACCATCCCCATTTAGTTTTGTCACAGAAGCAAAGACCATCCCCATTTCTTGTTTTTTACACTGTGCACTACATGCTTTCTTGCATACAGTGACTATGGTAACAAGCAGGGAGCTAAGATATAATAAACATGATAAATGACTTTCTATTATGTCAGATAAATACCAATGAATCAATTTAGGCACATATAAAAGTACCATACCTTTTCCCCAAATATTAAGCCATCAAAGGGCAGTTTCCCACTTTCCATACAGCAAACACAGCCTGTTGGCCTGGACGTGGCAGCTTTTCGTACAATACAACCAAGAAGTTTGCCTGGGGCTCAGAATCTATTATTATAAATGCCAGTTACCGGATCTGTTTTGGGTGCACTTACATTTATATGCACCTTGCTGGTATTATATCATACTGTATGGGCACATTAATATGTCATGAGTTAATTCAATGTGGGAAGACTGATACCTTTTAAATTGTTCTATTGTACAATACAGAAAAGCGTGTTATCTTTTTTCCAATGTTTTTTCCGATCCATAATCAGGTGGCCTCCCTTTAGCTTTTCTGAGCCTTCAGGCGGTGTATTTCAGACGCCTGTCCTCATGTGGCTTCGCTGCAGCCTTTGTGCTTCATTTTTCTGGTTTCCAAAAAACGTAAGTATGGGGCCTATTGCAGTTTTGGTTTAATGACACCGGCCAGTAATGACTTGAAGACAAGGAGGCCTTGAAGCGTGGCTTTGGGTGTACACGTTTGGAATTTGGAGTGCGATAGGCCTCACGGTTTTAAAGTGAGCTCTTGCACAAGCTGGTGACAACATTCAAGAGAGCAGTAGGGTGCTTCACAGTGAGATAAAGTCAGCGCACCAGGAGGTCTTTCTATTGAATGGCAGAGTGGGGGGCGTGTGCGCACACACAAGCACACACACACACACACTGACGCACGCACACACGCACTTTATTGTTTATCAAATGTTTTCTATGCTCAGCGCCATGAGAAAATTATATGGTTCTATTGTGATACCATTGCTCAGAGGAAAGAATCTTTAACACAAAATAATATTTATTCTGAAAAAGATGTGTCACAATTATTGGTACCCATGCATTTAGTACTTTGTGCACCCTCCTTTTTGCCAAAATAACCTGGTATTTGAGTCCACGATGGCATGTATCCTAACAAGGTTCCCATGGCCTTTTTGTAACGAAAACAACCCCACTACATCACAGATCCACCAGCACACTTCACAGTGGGGATTAAGTTATTTTCTGCATGCCCATCCCTCTTTATAAGCCAAACCTACCTCTGGTTGTTTTGTTGCCAAAAAGCTCTATGTTTGTCACATCTAACCAAAAAACCTGGTTCCAATCAAAGTTTCCGGATGTTTAGCAAACTCCAGGCGCTTATATTTGCGGTTTGATGACAGCAGAGGCCCTCTTCGGCAAGCCCCCCAAATAGCTTGCTGGCATGAAAGTAGTGTCTCATTGACGTTTGGGAAACTTGGTGACCCCAGGATGCAACCGACTTCTGCAAATCTCCAACTGTGATCCTTGGAGAAACCTTTGCCTCTCAATCCATCCTCCTCACTGTGCATGGGTGGGGGCTAAAATACACCTGCGTCCTCTTCCAGGCAGGTTCATCTCAGCTCCAGTTGTTTGAAACTTCTTAATTATTACCCTAACAGCAACCTGTGTCCCATTTTCATTTGTGTATTCTCAATTCATCCCCATGTTGATGGATTAATAAGGGAGCTGTGTGTCACCTCATATTTATACCCCAGTGAAACAGGAAGTCATGGATTACTACTTAAGAGTTCCTAAAAACTTAGGTGCGCTGAAAATATCAATGGGAATGCATGTAAATTAGATGTTGTTGATAAGAATTTCTAGAGGTGCCAATAATTGTGACAAATGTTTTTGAGAAAAATGTAAAACATTTTTCATAGATTTTTTTCTTTAATAATTTTACCTCAATTAAAGGTTAGATTTATCGCATATTTTGAGCGTCAAATCAACATATACACACTTATACGCCTACACGTTATAATTTCGCATAATCGAAAAGGTAGTTTCAAGGAACATTCAGCTACGCCAGTGAAAATGAGGTTTCCATACTGAACTACTGGTTTGTGTCTTCTGCTGATACCCTTGGAACATGTTTCTTTGCTCCTGGCTTACTTACAGTTTCTTCTGCGGTTCTCTATGTTCTTAGGGCTGCGCACGGTCTAGCCATTCGCTCTAGTGTCTCACTGCACTGCTTGCTCGCTCGCTCGCTGTCTAGTTTAGTTCAATGGCAGGTCATCAGCTGACGTTCTTCTCTCTGCTCTCTGTTCCCACAGCCAGGCTTATGACAAAAGGCCGGTTGCCTCTCCTCCTTGGCAATCTTACTGCCAGAACACATCAGGGCAGCGCAGACAGCATCTATTTTTAAGCCTGTGTTTAATGATGCATCTAATTCTATCATTTTTAATCATCACTTCTTTATATTCCTTTTGTTTCTGCTGCATTTTGTGCTTGTCTTTGTACGGTCTAGATGACACTTGCAGTGCACTGTTTAATTACTTATTTTTATTCCATTATGTTTATATTAATAATTGCATTTTACACTTGACAGTCAAATTATTTTACCTGAATACTGGTTGCAATATATCATGTTATTTCTCTCCAATTAACTTTTTTGTGTTGGAAAGTGCTTTAAGCACTCTCTGCAGTAGACTCATTTTGGCAAATAAAGTTTATTAAAACGGAAACTACGTCTTCCATATTCTCTCCACATGAGTGCATGCATGCGCAGTCAATCCATGGGGATAATTTAGTTATTCGGAAGCGAACAATGCGATTGTCCCCCTTCCCTCTGAGAGTGAGCCAAAGTGCTGGGGGCGTGCAAGTCAAGCTAGCCAAAATAATTATCCGTCATTGGGTTATTGGGACACGCGATACTCATTACATTTGCATTGCATTTATCACACGTCCGTCACACAAATCTGCGTTCTATACCGACGCTGCCTCGCATAACCAGTGTGACGCGAGCGGGAATATATCGCTGACATTTCACAAGTGAAATCCAATCAGCTCACAGCACAAAGCCTTATGTTTCTCATGAGGATCTAACTGAACCATTATCCTGTCTTCATTGGAGCTTTTTGAAAGCTCAGTCCAAGTAGCACGGGTAACTGTAACCAATTAGAATGCCGAAGGCTCACTTCTGGAAAAGATAAACATTGCACAGTATTTGACTGTTTCTCCTGATTTCCTGACTATGACCTTTTGGTTGAAATGTGAATGTTATGCATATGAGCATCTACTACAGGCAGTCACCTCCTAGAGTAAAACAAGGAGGCAAGATTATTTCCATCTAACGGGAACCCCGTTAACTTAAAAATCTAAATCCTATTTTTTTTAATAGAAATTATGAGTCTGAGATATTTAAATACTATGAAGCACTACTGTTGAAATTTTGCATGTGTTTTTATCCTGACAAAAAGTATTATACCGCCCACTACTGGGAGATTTGGTATTGGCTGTTGAAGACTTTGTTTCTGATGTCATCAACCAGCGAATAAATCATACTGACTTGTTGTATGAGTGTTATCTGCTCATGGCAAAATGCAAGAGAACTGTGAATGGAGAATATGGCTGAGCAGGGAGCAAAGTATGGTTATTAACATTCAATAACTAGCTAGGTTAGCTTGCTAATGCAAAGCTGTATCAATACCGGGGGAGCAGCAAAATGTCACCAAGGTTCAAAATGATATGGCTCTGTTATCAGAAATAGAAAACACTGAAGTACAATTGCAAGCTGTCTAACCGGTTTTTGCATATGGCAAAATGACTGAGTTGCCAGATATCAATAACTTGCCTCCCAAGATACCTACATAGCCCACACCTGGAGGCGGCAACAGCGATGCTCTTAATACGTGCTCACATTGCTCCAATTCTACTGCTGATTTGGTATGTTTCATCAACGTCAGAGTTGGTGCTGTTTACCCACAAAGCTCTCAATCTTCTATGAGTCCTTATAGTGTTCATTGGTGGTAATGAACACTATAAGAATGAAAGAAGTGATAGCAAGTGCTTGTCTAACTGCATGTACATGTACTGTATATACTAATAAAAACAACAGTACTTTACAGTGAAGGAGGAGGAAACTCACCTCAAACAGCACCAGCGTGTTGTACTCATCCATTGTGATGAATGGAAACCATTTTGCACAAGAATTGTCACTACACATTAGTTGAAGCAATGGGGTAGAGGCTTATCCTGTGTACATATGATTTTGTTTATAGATATTCTCAACAAACTCAAATTATTTTTTAAATACTGCATATTTCCAATAATGCATAAACTACAACATAGATTGCATATGATTGCAAGTGATGAATGTCAAAAATGAGCTCTACAACAAATCTGGGGTTTATGTGAAAAACTATTTGAGAAAACAATTCAACACGAATTCAAATTCAACTAATACCATTCAAATATGATAATTCTACTTCCTGTTATGTATGTTACTGCTTTTAGGTAGGCTTTGATTAATAAGAAGTAAAATCAGTTCAGGAATTTCAAAATAATTTAAACGCCTACTTGACCACAAACAGCAACAAATGAAAATTCTAAAATGTAATTTCTATACTTGAATTGCTGTAAACAAGGTAAAATAGAACAGCGAGGTAGTAGCTCAGTACCTTGAGTACTACAGACAAAGTGCATGTTGACATTCTTCATATAATCTTGAGCTATTACCAAATTTGATCCATGGAAATATGGCCCCTGAGGTAATAATCAATAATACTAATTGTTGGTTAAACCACTTAACTGTGCATTGTGTGGCTTCTTGGTGATAAAGCACTTTCGTATTCCTGATACTAGCGCTGATGTTCTCCAGTTCTAAATACGGGTGTGTGCTAAGAGATCATAATGTTCTGTGATGTAGTATTTGCTACTGGAAATGCAAATTGTATTTAAAAATGGAAAAAGTGCAACTATACTTTATTAAATGTACATACAGTACTAAGATAGAAGTTCATTATAACTGTCTGTTTTTATCATGCTTTTGTTCACACAGGATAAAAAGGTACAATTTACCTCTGAAACTATTGCCAATGTTTAAGAAATTATGAATGGGATAACATATTAAGGCAATACAAGAAAGCATTCAGAATATTGCAATAATAAACTTAAAGGGTAAGTACATGAGATCACTTTTTTTTTAGCTGGAAACATGTTTGTATGACTACCTTATAATGAAACTTATTCATCCATTCCGTTATTTCAACAATTCTGAAATAATATTGTTTATCATAAGAAACTGGTAGAAAAGTGTCTTTGTGCTGCCCCGAACGGTTGAAATTTCCTTTCTGCTCCCCACACTGCCCCCGCCCCAATCGTGATGTCAGAGTACCTTTACATCATATGGATAATTGTTGTCGCCCACAACGGAAACAACCGGCACCTGATTGGTTCGACCCATTACATTCCTTTTGTTTCGGCTCCACGTTTTTAAACCGGAACAATGTTGCGTCCTGTTCATAAACTCTCTTATTCCACCTAAACAGTCCACTGAAATACATTTCTGAAAATATTTGAGGTGAGAAATACAGGCCATGCAGTTGCAGAATCTTGATTCATATTTGATCTGCAACATCTAGTTTGACAGTTTGATCCAAGTTATATGAAATCATTTGTACATTGTACGTTTATTTATGCAAATGATGATGGACACAGATCCTCTGCTCCCACCCCTCTCCCTCGCTTCTCACCACAAAGTATTTTTCAAAATTGTGTAGTAGGCAGAGACAGGCTGAGACAGTGGGTGTACTTACTCTTTAATAATAATTAATATACACGTCTCTCGTTTTTCTGTTGTTGACCGTTACTATGATACACTATTATTAAAGCATTAAAATTCCATTATCGGCTGATAGCCTTTTCTCCAGAGAGCTTTTTCTCAATAATTGCTTTCAGGTTTACTAAAAATAATGTATCGCGTGATTTGCTATTTGAAATGTATCCACACTTAGTCAAAAAATGGAAGCCGGTTTAGCAATCTGAATGCTATTACGGTACTGCCCCGAAATTAAATACACAGAGATACTGTCAGTATCTCGAAAAAACAAGGCAGGTGCAAAGTGATGCTTCATATTCTAAAATAGATTTTTCACATGAAGAGTATACACACTGGAAATGAGCTTTCCTGGGAACAAAAGCAGTCAAACACTAAAACACACTTCTGGTAATAGTTCAACCACTTCAACATTTATTATTTACATGACTTAGCATACACAAAAGACGATATATTATGAATATCTAACTTTCAATTGGGGAAAAAAAAGGCAAAATGTCAGTAGTATAAATGTTCCTGTATCATCTTTGCACTGAAGTAAGCTACTGACGAGCATGCAAGCAAAATTTCAAATTCAACACAGTTAGATTACCAATATCTGCCGATTGCCTAACACTGACAGCGAATATCTTCAGCGATAGTTCATATTCTGTACTATTCTTACCATACTGCACCGCTTCTATTTAACAGTAACCCTAGATACCATTTAGGTGGAAAGCTGGAATCTGGCTAGCATCATTTTAACCGTAAAAGGTAATCGGAGGTCAATGGCCACTAATAGAGGGCAACCTATGAAATGCCAATGTATGCAGTGCATGGAATCTTGAAGGATCACAAACGAGTTTTGTGTCTGTCCATTGCTCTAGACAATTCTTTTGTATGTGATATAGAAGATATTTCCTCTGAGGGTACTGCATGTGGCTCCACATGCCTATAAGGAAAGAGGGTCCGGGGTGTGTGTGACAGTTCAGTTCCTCCGTGAGGAGACTTTCCGAGCAAAAAGTATCCAAAGAAGACTTATACTCACAGCGTTTTGTGAATGTCAAGCAGACTGTAAAACCCCTTACAATGCTGTTGAGTTGAGCTTTTTCGCTCTCTGTGACCCGTCTCGAGGCCCTTTTAGGAACATGACAGTGATCAGGGGCATCTGATGCACAGGAAGACTTACATCACAGAAGCTTTTTTTGCCAATAATATAGTGCAGATTTTAAATATGCAATTGTGAACCTAGATGACGTTCGATTCCCACTAAAGAAAGAAATACAAAAAAAAAAAGGTAGGTTCTCTTAACGCCTCAATGTTTGGCAGGACTGCTTTCTCAGATGACTGCGATCATGGGACTGAATTATCTTTACAGAGCTCTTTTAAAAAGTGAACAAAAACATCTTGTCGCATGCCGCTGAACGACTCGCGACATCGTGCTGGCTTTTAAAAGCGTGGTGTACACATACAGTAAATGCGGAAGGCTACACAATCTATCTATGTACAAATTCCTGAAGCCCATATAATTAAAGAGAGGATCAGAGTCACCTGCTTAGAGCTGCCTCTTATTTGAAATCAAACCGGGGTTTCCGGGGGCGAAAGAGTGGTCCCTAAAAAATACAGGTTTTACCCTATTTCAAGGGTAGGGTGTAGAGCCTTAATGTGGACGCTGGGCAAGCAGAACCAAGCCAAGGGGAGCTCGCGGCCGGAGTTGTCATCCTGGAACTTGATGTTCAGGTAGAAGTCTCCAGTGTAGAGAAAAAGAAGAGCGCCGACACAGATAGAGTTTTCCGTGGGGTTGACCTGAAAACAAAAGACAAATTCAATGTAAGCAGAAAGCGTTTGGGAAAACAAGACCAATAATTCACTGTCCTTCCCTTCCAACTTAAAAATATCTAAAGAGACGCTTGATTTCGCTTCCGTGACAAACTGTAAAACTGACTTCAAAGAGTGGTGAAATTGACAATAACATTTAGAACTGTTGGAAATGAGGCCGCACTTACGTGTCATTTCCTATATAAAAGACTTTAAGTACGGCATTCATCACTTAAATGGGATGTTAGAAAGAGGCACAAAACAAAACGTGTAGATAAAGCCCTGAACATTAAAAAAAATAAAAAATTTATGTTAGTGATTTCAGTCTACTCGCCGTTTCGATGTAGAAGGTGTTGGAACCGATGAAGGTGACTGCGTCTTGCAAGTCGTAGTTGTGGACACCGTTCTGGTAGTCCTGGAAGGGGATTATGGTCAGAGCAAAAGGGCCCACTGCGTTCTTGCTGCGATTTGTCAGCTTGACCTCTAGGGGCACTATATCGCCGACCTTGCAGTCCGCGATGATGTCGCAGTCACATGGCTTCCCGTTCACCACCACGTCTGCAAAGACAGAGAGGAGACAGAGTTCAGACACCTGGGGGATTTTCACTAAGAATGTGTGGGGGAAGGGGGGACAGCTTGAATGCATTTGCTTTTCTGACAATCCTGCTCCCCAAAGGAGCATCCAGAGAGTGGTGCTTTTGTTTAAAAAAAAGAAGGAGAGAACAGTCTCAGGTTATGATGTTAAGATGTGCTATGCAATGTAAAAGATAGCAGCAAAAAGACAGAATCTTACACTTTTCTGAGCTCACTAATGGCAGGAAGAGAGCTACTTGGCTTCGCTGTTGAGAAATCTTGAGAAATCAGTGACGGATCTGAGCAGCTGTTTAACTGGTGCTCACACATAAAAATTACGCATATACCGGCCGAAACCCCCCCCCCCCCCAACCATCTCATTTCTACTTCTGAAAATGAAACCACACATTAAATCCCATTGCGCTGTTTCTTGGGAGGGATCAATGATTCGTCTGACGAAAATATATTTTTATTGACATTAACAGAGAGCCCAGGAGCTCAGGGAACGAAATAAATTCAACGTGCATCCTATCAATCTCACGCATGACTAATTTCTGTCAAGTGGGGACAAATGAGATTGTCGCAACGCGAGTCCTCCCACCACCCGCCGCCCCGCCCACGCGCTCACACGGAGTCGTCCCCCTCTGACATTTCAAACCGTGTTGAATTAGCAGCAAATTCAATTTCGCTAATGTGTCACGAATGCTGACGCAATGCCCCGTCGGCTCAGGTGGAGCGGAAGCACCGCGGCTAGTTTTTAAGGAGAGCAACAGTCTTCCTGTGCCCGTCGCATTGGTAAATGCTGATGGGTGGCACACTCAGCTGTTCCAGCATTTTTATGGAAAATGTGTCGGGTGCCCGGATTGCAGTGTCGAGGCATCGATCCAGCTGGAGGGGGCCGGTCACAACGCCATGCACTTTGAGACAATCATGGTGGGATTATTATAAAGTTATGAACGGTGTCAAAAGTATAATTCAAAGAAAAACATTTGTTGAATTGTTATCTTTTAAAATTATTCTTCACTTTCGTTTGAATAATTTCTTTTCTTTTGAATTATACCTTTTGTCATTGATTTTTCAAGAACTTTAACTTAACTATCATTGCAAACCAAAGACCTGGTAGCAGAACAGACACAGAATCTCAGGTAATGGCTTCAATATGTGTAGGTGACTAGTTAGTTTGCTAGTTAGCCATTTGTTTAATGCGTATTTGTGCGTGTGTGTGTGTGTCCTATCGGGATTGAACAGAAAATGCTCGCCAATAGCTTGCAAGCTAATTTACAGCCTCAAATTTATAATGTCAGCAAGCTGCCCTCAAAAGCATTATGGGGGCTTCATTTGCAAAACTTTTCCTTTTGTGATGTTACCTTGGACAGTACCTATTAATTAAGTACATGTTTGCATGTTTTCTCTTCACTTGCCCCCTGAGAAGACTAACCCTTCTGATTACCGATTATCATTGCACTTAAATCATTTCAGCTTCTTGCTGGATGCACATAATATAAAAGCTAAGCGCGCTACTCTGTTATTCAGCATTAATACACCCGATAGCATGGGAAGAGAGATTGCTTTGAAATGTGGACCTGACAAAGTTTCAAGATGAAATGTTTTAATAAAAAAAGAACCAAATCATATTTGCACATTCTCTCCTGCCTCTAACAACCCAGAGGGGACATCTATTACGGTCTATGAGCTAAAGGAGAAGTGCAATAAAAGCATCACTTTGAATCTGCCAGCAGAACACAGGAAGGCCATAGTTCAGCTGTGCTAAAAAAAAAAAAAGGTTGAAAAGGAACCTGAGGACGGCTACGGGCCGCATTCGACTTTTGATTACAGCTCGGAGTACGCAGTGAGCTGGCTTCCTGCCTTAACGCAGACATAAAACAATTCGTCCGCGTGTGTCCATGTATGACGTTCTCGCCCTCCATCCCTTGTACATGGCCAGTGAGGTGTTGCGTATACATTTAACAGGTTTACATTTAGGCATTTAGCGGACTTATCCAGCCACTTCCACAGACGACATATTTTTAACCATACAATTCATTTATGCAGCTGGATGTTTCAGGTTAAGCACCGTGTTCAAGGGCAGAAGGGCAGTGCCACACTTCAAACCCGCGGCTCTGAATTACAGGTTCTACAGTGTAATCATGGCATGAAAGGGTTCAGCTTTTTTGGTTTTTCTCTCTTAACCAGGCGGGTGTTCCCAGCAGTAGGGATACTTAGTTAATGTTGGCACACATATTTACCCTTGAAACAGGCTTCTTTTGACATGTCGGCCATTTTGTTTTGGCTGAAATAATCACTCGGCTGGAGATGCGCACACATTCACAGCCAATCAAGTGACTCCTAATGAGACACCTTACTAAGTGCTTATATTTAGTTTTCAAAGGGTTGTCGTAGATGGGAACTTAAAGGTATATACATTCTGAACGGGGAAAAAAGATTAATTCCTCCACATTAAACCTGATCTAAATTAATACAACTATTGAGACAAGCTGGAGAAATGACAGAAAAGACCAAAAGCCAAAGTCATAATCAGTTGGCGGAGAAAAGCAAATTACTCCTCCTCCCTCTTTAGTAGTGACTAAGAAATACATTCGCTTTTTTTGCACATCATCACATGACAATTAAACAAAGAAAAACTGTTGCAAGCCAATTTTTGGCAGTGAAACAATACCAAAATATTTATATATTTTAAAATTCTAATTTTAAAAATGCCAAATCTGAAAATAAATTAAGAAGAGCACTGGGAGAAGACTTTTAAAACATCAACCTGGGAATTCACAGCCAAGCTCTTCAGTAGCCACACTGTTGTGAATGACCAATTTCATTGTGAAAACCGGAGAGCAGAACATAAGAGAGAGAAAAAGAAAAAAAAAGAAGGCTTTATATGGATGCACCATTTTATAAATGAGCCCAACTGTAATTTCACTGTGTCCAACAGCCTTCCTTGTTATTTGATCCTGGAGCCAAGGACATCTGTGACCCTTTCAGCAGCCAGCAAATGTCGTAATTCAAGTGCAAATGACACGTTAGGCCGCAGAGACAAAACCACTGTGATTTGTCCCTTATTTTACACAAAGTGACAAAAACTGCATCTGATTGGCTACTGCTTCACAAATTGCTTACCGCATACCTTTTACGTCCTTCATACATTCTGACAAAGGGTGTTAGAAACCAGGACATGATAAATACATGTCGGCATTTTTCTATGGCCAACCTATGACTATAACAATGTCATAATGGCCTCTCTCTTGCTGGTTCGAACACTAATTTTAGAACATTTAGAGGCCACCGGTTCCCGCTGCCCTGGAGTTCAGCCCTCCATTAAGCAGGTGTGTGATTTACAGCACTCCTTCTGGAGCTGGGTAAACATAGCTCTAAGGGAGGCTCATGATAGAAACCCAATGAGCTAGAATTAATGGGATGTATTCAATATTTGTTTGATAATTAATTTTTTATTTTTGTTTTTATCTGCATGTGTTGTCTAGGGTGAGGCTTGCACTACTTGTTTTTGGCTTCATGTGTTTTGTTTTTGTTTTGTTTTGTGTTGGTTTGTGTGCGCACCAATGGCCACGGTAAATACCTCGTATGTAAATACTTGGCGAATAAAGGGAATATGATTCTGATTCTGATAACTCCCAGCTCTCAAAAACAGAAGTAGAGGAAGGAAGAGGAGGCAGAAAGGGAGGGAGAGACTGAAACAGATAGAGAGACGAGACGCAGAGAGGTTGAGGTCTTGTTGTAGATTGCTTTTGATTGATTGTGGTGTATGCTTTGGGAATATGTTTCTATATCTTGCCAAAAAACATGTAAAAAGAATGAATACAACTTCCACTCTGTTTTCTTACCTTTCACTTGTTGATCAGAGTATGTTTCGCAACATTTTTAAGGCATCTACTTCAAATTAGTGCATAGTTGCCCTCAAAATACAGTAAAATAATATTTTTTCTGGAATGGAAGTTTCAAAAGGAGGTTCAATTTTGAAGGACTCAGTTTTGCTCGGTACTGACTGAACAGTAAAAACAAAATCAATTTGGCATTTGAATTGGATTTACTGCAAAAATACTTTCTCCAAATAACTCAGTGTGAAGCGAAATGAAATGCACCATATGCCCTCATGTCACACCTTTCCAAGGCTGCAGCTATTGCACTCTTGTGCAGACTGTTTAATCTGAGTAGTGCAGCTGCTTGAGACTAAGTGTGGAAGCGTGAAGCCACAGCATCACCACAGCAACCAACCCTCGTCTGGCATGTGCACTGGCAAAAAAAAAAAACTTTTATTTTTTTAAACAAGCGAGAATTTAGCACTCCAGAATCAGCAGCCTGCGCCAATGTCCCGACCCAGCATCACTCTGTAGCCCATCATAGAAAGAGCTCTCTTTCCATCTGAAATCATCAGAATGGGGACGTGAGGATGCCAAATGGCATAATCTAAAAGCAAAAAATACCACAGAAGCTCTGTGGATTAGATCTTTGCCCTTAATGACCGTCTGTGGAACAAATAGACTTTGATCAGCGCCACAATGATCATTACTGCCTCTGCGCTAGACACTTTCTGTAAATGCATCCTGCTGTAATCCAGCTCTCTGTCATGTCCTGGTGATGCATCACCCACATCCGTCAGGGGTTAAGGTAATAATTCAACCAATTTCTCTGGCCTCAACGAATGATAAACTCAAGCATTATGTGTGTGTGTGTGTGTGTGTGTGTGTGTGTGTGTGTGTGTGTGTGTGTGTGTGTGTGTGTGTGTGTGTGTGTGTGTGTGTGTGTGTGTGTGTGTGTGTTTGGAGTGAACTGGGATCTGGTTTCGAGAGTATAATCTATATAGCCTTTGTTTCTAAGGCTGGCACTATTTCTTAAACACACCACTTATACATGAGGGCATCTTGCTGGGTACAGCATTATTGATATACCAAAGTATTATGGTATTGTAACTTTGTTCAAGCACACAGCTTCCTCTGGAAAACAGCTGCGCAGACAAAAACCCATGTAAACATTTCTTTCAAATACATCCTAGCTAAAGTTGTAAATGAAAGCACTCAGAGGTTGCCTCGAACACTGTACCATACTGGGTACCACAGAATGGATAGAATACAACGCAGGGTTTGCTATGAGACTATGAAAAGCAGGTGTTCAACACGAAGAAAGAAAAATGCCCAGTCACAAATACTGTAAGGTAACATTAGGTACTGTAAGAACATTACAGATACTACAATAGTTACAGTATCTTGCTCCATCATTCAGCCATCACTTAGTCAAGATAGCAGTATGTTTCTACATACATTCACGGCATATTCATTCATATTAGATGTTGGGAATTTATATGGAAATTGGAGTCTGATCTTGAATCCCTTTTAAGATCAGACTCTTCTCAGCGGGGCGATTGGTGAAGTCATGCAACGGAGTTTTAGCGTTAGCATCACCGTTCGTATCCCAGAGGAGAAGTCCTGTCTTTGATATGTTTTTCCTTTGAGGAGTCAGACAGCTTGCAGTTATGCCTGCAGAACCAAAACAAAAAAAGGCTTCTAGGGGAAGTGTCAGCTAAACCTCTGATGATATTAAAAAAAATAAACTGAAAACTGTCCGTCTTCACTCCGCTACTAAAAACGTTCAAGGTGGAGGCCCTCCCTTTGTTCATTATTATGATTAGCAACACATCGTCAATCTATTTCGCAAATACACGAGCCAATCCAAAAATACTTCACTGTTATTGCACTTACGCACAAATATTAAATGTACAGATATTTGAATTAAGCAGAGCGGGTTATTGAACATCAGAACATTATTGTTTTTAATTCTGCCCAGTATTTTTGTCCACCCATAATTTTGTCTCAAGCCGTTCTGTTTTTAGTGCAGTAAAAACAAAAGCGCTGATTACCAGACATTGAATCTGCACTGATCTTGAAACCTAAAAAATAGCTTATCTACTGAACATCCGTGTTTACAGAAAAGCCTTCCAAATAATATCACATGTACATTTTATTTGAAATGAGTCAACATAAGATATCACTAATACCCACCCACCCCGCAAAAAAACAAAAAAACAACAACAACGAAATGCATTTTCAGCTCAAAGTTTACAATATATCAGCTTATTAGGCGGCTGTGGCTCAGGAGGTAGAGCGGGTCGTCCGCTAAGCGCAGGGTTGGCGGTTCGATCCCTGGCTCCTCCTGTCCACGTGTCGTGTCCTTGGGCAAGACACTGAACCCCAAATTGCTCCCAATGAGCAGGCTAGCGCCTTGCATGGTGGCTGCCGCCATTGGTGTGTGAATGTGTGTGTGAACGAGTGAGAGGCCATTGTAAAGCGCTTTGGATAAAAGCGCTATATAAGTGCAGTCCATTTATTTATTAGAATGCACCCAACCAAGACACATTAATATAGTACCCTGGCAAATGTCCCACAGCGACATACAGTATGTAAAAAAACCTGGCCGGATTTACTGGCATGCTAGAAATAGAAGACCCAGCCAATTGTGGGAGGGGCTGCTAGGGCCGAGGGACCTACAATATTCACCCACATGTATGTTAACCCTTCACCAGGGAAGAACAACAGAGAGTATTGGACATGGGTCGCAACCAGGAAGCCCACATTCTAAACGTTTGGGCTAGTTCTTTACTAATTCGCTGGCCAGGTGATGGGTAATGCTTTCTGTCAGAAGTGGCAGGGGACCGCTCACAAGGGGAAATGGGTGTGGCTTCAAGGAGCAAAGTGGCAGAGGGACGAGGAACGGGTTCCCAAAGAGCATGAGCCAGGGAACACTTGTGGAATCGAAAGTGGGCCCTTCTAGTGCGAGCTCTTAACGGGTGCGCTGATGGGAGTTTGAATAGTTGCTGTAAGGGTTTCAAGCATGCCGCCACGCGGCTAAAAATAAACCACGACATCTGATATCTTCAGCCCATCTGCTCCTTTTATAATTATCACCATAACAACCACCAGAGTTATTTTTGTCTTTTTTTCCTGAACAATTGACTTTTAAGATTCTTCGTGCCGTTATAAAAAGAAGCCAGAGATCGAACACAAAACTGAGGTATTCACAAAATGAATTAATTAACAATAGATCACCTCACGTGAGTAAAGCTTGAGGTGATCAATTGTTCTGCTAAATAGTTACCTAACAGAACGTCACCTTTGAAGGTAGCATCATCCAGTTGCAACCAGCTTGTAACTTTCGGTTTCCTATACAACAATCTCAATGGTCAAATACTTGGCCCAAAAAAAAGTTAATTGTTACAGGTGCTATTTTTTTATTATTATAGGACATTAAGATTTTCTGCTTAAGCCTGTGATGGCAGCGCCTGGTTCTGCTGCCGAGTATAGCATCCCTGTCCCAGCTGATGGGCAGCACATCTCCTTTGTGATATTTCAAGTCGATCTCAGGAAATATATAACAAATATTGATGAGTGATTACTGAGCAATGGAATTAACAGCTTCTCAGCAAGCGTGTTTCTAAACAGAGTGGGGAGGCGATTCCTATAGAGGCTACTTGGTACGATCTAGGTCATCATGGTCACGTAACATAACACTGTCTGCTGTGACAATCTTTTTGCTCGTTTTTTTATTCTTGTAAAAGTGTTTTATTCTATTCTCCCACAAACGGCCAAAGGTAGCTTGTAAGACGGTCCTTTCAATGCAATGCTCTCTGTGCATTTGGGAGGGTGTGCACCAGCACTCGTATCTTCTGAAATGTGTGCTGCCACTCTGCAGTCACTCTGCTGTCACCCTTTCCTGAACCCATTAACATATCTAATTTGTGTTTGCAGGAGTGCGCCACTACCTCCGCCCTCCTGAGCTGCTTTGGTGTATTCAACTGGTGTGCCTAAATAGGCTACTCAAAGCTAGAGGCTGAAAACATGGCAGAGCCCTCACATTTTTACAAGGAGAAACAATTTTCCCCTGAGAAACACTGCAGTCAGTAATGTGTTGCTTCAGGGCCTCTGGGCACGGTATCACTGTTACTATCTTGGTGGGAGACGTTACAATTTAAGTATACCTGATATTAAACTCAAATTACAATTTCAGTAATTACTTACTTGATTAACTTCATAATGATATTTCATACTTGTGCTAATTCAATTTTAAAAACCTACAGACTAATCCTTCAAAAATGTGTGGTTACACTATGAATGCATTGGTTATGTTGTGAGCCAAATGGTGTAGAAAATCTTCTAATAAAAAAAACTGTCATAGTCACTGACAGTTTTTTTTTCTTCTGGAATTTTCTACACCATTTGACTCGCAACATAATTTGAAGGCATAGTTTGAAGGGCCTGGAGATTCTTGCAGGTTGTTAATTCTTCTCAGCAAACACATTTCATTCCTTAGGACAATTACTCACCTGATGCTATCCAGAGGAGCTCCTGCAGCTGCTTTTTAGGTGAAGGGCTGGCGTAGAGGTTGACACACTTAATACTCCTGTTTATTAACTCCCAGCAGTGGCCTGCCCTTAACACCGTTTATCCCTCCCCGAGCTTGTTTCTGCCGAGAACCGTACCGCCAACCGTGTTCCACAAAAACAGAGACAACAGTGTGCCCGCACGCCGCATTCATCTCCTCGCCAAAAAGAAGAACATCAGATGACTTCCTGTAACTAAGACTGATGGACAGTTTTTCAGTTTTTCATCTTCCTCCCAAATAATACAAGAGAAAAAAAACACTGACTGCATACCTCTTCCTTCTGTTCCTGAGGAGTTTAAGATCATGGGAATAGACTGTGCCCCCCCACCCCCCCCCCCCCCCCCTTGGTTTGGGACAGTTTTCATAGTCTTCGGCGTTTGATGGGATTGCTGATGGTGATTGCGCCAAAGATGATTGCGGGGCGGCGGTCGCTTTCTGTCCCACAATCCTCCCCGCAGTGCGGAGAGAAAGCCATCTCAATATGCTCTAATATGATTTCTCCCCCCGCTCACAGATCAACATGATCATTTCCAGTCTCTTGATGTGCTCCCGTCAATCCATCTCTCTGTCTCTTTCATGACAGATTTGGTGCTTTACTTGGGTTTATTTATTACATTTCAGAAGACAGTTGAGGGGGAAGATTCTGAATTAAGCACCATTATTTGTTCTGTTAATTCCCATTTATATGGAAATCCTGCATTTTTTCCACACTAATTTGGCCTTTTTTGACTTTTTGGAAAAAGGTAAACATTTCCACAGGAGTACAAAGATTGACGTTTCATACGATGGGTAAAGAGTTGGTGAATATCATTTTAAATAAGGACTGTGGACAAAAATCCAAAATACTGTCAAAGCACAGTTTTCATTTTGTGCTACCCTCTACCATCCAATGTTGACTAAATTCAAATCCCCAAAAAGCTAGAAATGAAAAATATAAAAATATAAATCACATTCATAAGAATCCAGTCTTTCACAGATATTCACTGAAATTCAACCAATAATCAAGTGTGTTTGCGCACAGCTGCCTGTTTGAATGAGCCGTCATTTTCTTCCCCACCATTTTGATTCAACTGATATTCAATTTGTGCTCACGATTATAAACACAGGGCTGTTGCTGAGAAGCAGTCATTTTAATTGGTGAGTCGTAATTTCAGCAAGATGTACCTTATCTTTTCTTTCTGTCCAAACAACTCTCAAATCTATCTGAGATACATATAAATAATAAATACATTGAAAATTTTTGGAGAAATAGTAATAATTTTTTCTTTTTTGGGGAAGGGGGTTGTTTTGTGTATGACTATCGTTTTTTTTTTTCTCCATCACTGTACCGAAGACAATTATGAGGAGATTGTTTAATTAGGAGGTGATCAGTGAGGTGAAAACTGTTCAGGAAAACTGGGAGAGTGTGTCAGATACATCAACACTCTGAAAATCTCCTAGCTGGGTTTTCCCAACAGACTTGCATGCTAGTTTCTAATTATGCTCGATCGCTGTTGAGAAATGGCAATAACGGTCTGTCTCTGAACAGTTGAATATTGAATTCTCCTTCTTGGAGTTCACCAATTGTTTCCAAATCCTTTACTGTTGGCCCTCTTTTCCGGAGCTCTCATTCTGAGTGGAGGGTCGATGGAAATTGATGGCTTCACTTAGTGGGAATTTATAGTTGGACATCTTTACTGTAGTCTGTGGAATCCAATTATCTTTCCAATTCAAAGCTAACCACAATCCAAATGGCCAATGCTGACTCAAGCTCCATACATGAAAACTCTATCTTAACTCCATTTCCCCATCTAAATTTACAGAATTTAATCAATTCCAGGATTGGATGGATTGACCCCATCTTTTGTGAGCAATATTACAGCATTCCTTATGAAATATGGATAATTTACTTTTGAATCAGATTGATTGAAAATGGGTAATATCCCCAGTGCTGTACAGCATAATTTGGCAAATATAAGAGACATTATTGGAGTCAATGGTTTTCCCATACAGCTGTGCAGTGAAGGTATTACAGAGGTTTATGTACGCTATAACAAGCTGTTTCCACGCTCTCAAAAGTGACACGAGGCTTGGTTGTTCAGGCTGCTGATGCTAATTGGACTCATCCGCACTGTTGGCCTCCTAATTAATGGCTGCTTCTCCCCATAAGCTCGCCAAACAATTAGCAAAACCCCCTTCCAAGGGATCATTAAAGTGATGGGAGAGTCAGGCTTCACGAACCCCCAAAGTGGGTGGAGCGATCACGTTCAGTCGATGCCTCACAGGTGTAAACCAAGCATAGCCTAACTGTTATGAGTGCAGTGCTGACCACTGCTTTTGTTTTTCTTCTTCTTCTGCCTGTGTGATGAGCACCAAGACAAAAAAAATAAAACATGTTCAGTCTATCTATATAGTATGATGTCATTTGGTTCTTGCAAGTCAGAGACTGACAGCACTTGGTAGTTCCAGACATTTTTGTTTGTTTTAAACTTGATACAGAAGGTGAGAACTGAACATCGCGATGTTCCACAGAGGAGGAGGACATGACAGTGGATGTGAGCTGTGGGAGGGATTGGCCACGGAGAGCTGATGGGTAGACTAGAATGGCTCCCATTGCTTTTACCCCCTCTCCTGCGCTCGCTTGATTTTATGGCTTGTGTTTCCACTGGTGCACTGTTGGTGAGCCCTGAAACTAGATTGCGTCACTGGGCCTCACAGTTAACAGAGGCAAACTAGTAGAATCCATCTTTATTGTATTTCAGTCTATTTACTATATTCAGTCTAAACTGTGTTTCAGCCCAGCCTACTATTACTGTGATGTTGTCGGTTTCAGAAAAGATAGTTGTACTGTAACAAACATGTATGTACAGAACTGATTAACTTCTCTCGCTATTTCTCTCTCTCTCTCTCTCACACACACACACACACACACACACACACACACACACACACACACACACACACACACACTACACAACAGAACAATATCCACAGGTTTCAAAAAAGCAGAAAGATTTACGCTATCAGGAGAATGTCTCCCGTCTCAGTGGTTGAGTAAAGGTCAGGGGTGAATAAAAGTACCACGATTATTTCGGAGACAGAGTTGGGCTGAGGTCTTACTCTGTAGGGCTGAGGTCTTACTCGGTTGGGCTGGCTCTTGCTCCCATCCTGTGCCGTTCTCGTACGCTTTCAACCGAGCATGCTGGGACAGTGCCTGATGACATGCCCTCACCGCGCTGATTGATTATGCGCCCACACTGAGAACGGGTGTGCAGATGTAGCGTTACTCCCCCAAAAGGAGGAGCTCGGCGCTATCGGAGCTGGTGAAACTGCGTTCAGGCATTGCATTCCGGATGTGGCACACCCTATAATGTATTTACTTTCGCCCGCACCGCCTCGTTCAACCAAAGAACTGAGAAGAGTAAAAAAATAAAAGCGGGAGTTATATAACCTGCACAGACGGCAACATTCAATCATTTTCATTCAGCCAGTCTCGAGGAATTGAAACGCATTCCATAAAACTGAACGGTGCCAGACTCGGGTTCACCCTCCTCCTGGAATCCACGCTTTTCTCACATCAAGGCTGGACTGCCGCGACTCTGACTTCGCTGGCGTTTCGCGCAATTTCGGCTCATGCAACAGCTGACTCACTCGAAAATCCCACGGACGCATGGCGCCCATTCTCCGTAAGCTCCGCTGGCAGCCGGTGATTTCCACGCTCCTCCGCACGCTACGCCCCTCCTCCGCTGCCTCTCTCACCACCTCTCTCCACCAGCACACCTTTTCTTAGTGGCAGCTTCAGTTTTGCTGCGATTTAATACTGTTCATGTTCAGTGTCTGTAAATAAATTAACCATTGCTGGCATCTTTGGGTATAATAAGCTATAATATTATAGTTCATAATTATTATTATTATTTAGTGGCACAAACTCACACCAGAACTGCATAGTGGACAATAATGAGTTTGGTGTCCGTGTATTGGAAAAGTGTGTCAGACAATGGGTTGATGTGTGAGATGTGTGTCAGACAATGGGTTGATGTGTGAGATGTGTGTCAGACAATGGGTTGATGTGTGAGATGTGTGTCAGACAATGGGTTGATGTGTGAGATGTGTGTCAGACAATGGGTTAAACCACTGCTGGAGTGGAAGGCTGAATCAAACCCATCTTGAGTGGCAGAATATTTCACTGTGAAAGTGCGGGGTCATCAATGGACAACGTGCGCTGTATTGTAGTAGAGAGAGAACAAAAAAGCAAAATAGACAGCAAAGCTCCAAATCCACAAATCAAATAAATTTACACGAAAAGACAAAATAGTGCAATGTTGGGGCTTTACCATGTGACTGAACAGCTGTGTTTGAATGCTGTGTGTTTACATGCGTTCGGTAGCCTCAGGCTAAAGGTCAAGCATGCATGTACGGAGTAGTCCATGGTCATTGTGGCTATTCTAGGACCTGTACAGGTTGTCGGTTCAATTAAAATGCATTTATACAGAGCTTTTTACAGAGGCACTTTAACAAGAACATTTTACAAAAAAAACAGGACATTTTAGGCCAGGCCGAGACTGAATCCTCAAGAATCCAACAAGTGAGGTAAAAAAAAAAAACTCCCTAGTTGGAAGATATCCGGATATAGAGGGTGAGCCCATTCTCCGCTGGACAGCCCAGTATGCTCACTCAATAACGGCCATCACTATAATCCAAAAAGACGCATTTCAAAATATCTATTGAGAATTCCGATATTAAACTTATTTGGCTTCATGAAGCTAGCTAACAGCGCATTAGCCATTTGACCCGCTTCGTTTCGGTCAAAGCTGATTAGAGGCCCAGCTCAAATCATCCAAAATCAACACGAGAAGGAAACATTCCCAACAGTCCTTTATTTAAATCTTAAAATAGTCTCCAACCAGCCTCCAAAACGTCTTTACCTGGGGAAATCTCTGGGGAATTTGCTGTGAGGCCTGTCCTCCTACCCTGCGGAGGTGATTTCTCATTCCCGTGCCTGTTGCGTTTGGAAATGACTTCAACAGGTGAAAAACAGTCATTCGTCATTTTCCACTACTGACACGGCGACGGAAAAATCCATCTTCATCGGCGGCGGTCGTCATTCTTCCCCGCGCGGCCGAGACGGCGTATGGAAAACGCGCGATGGCTTTATGGAGCTTTAATGCACTCCTCTCCCTGTTACTCATCCTCCTCCGCGAGCCGTCACAGATTTGTCATTCTGTTTGTTTTTGATATGAGCAAAAAATTAATAAAAAATAAAATAAAAATGGAAATGAAGAATGTGAGTCATTTGATTGTCAAGAATGAACGTGATATATGCCACATATGCCTAAACCCATGCACAATATTCGGTCATAAATATGCATGAATGTGCAGTATAGACTTCTTTTTTAATTCCAGTGAAAACGGTATTCCTGAAAACAGGAATCACGTCTTGTCAAGAGTGATAGTTCGTAATGAACGAAAAAAAGGTGAATGAATGAATGACTTAAAAGATGCCACTAACTAAGAAACGCAGTTTAATTTTTATTTTCTTTTTACT
The DNA here is from genome assembly GCA_022702515.1 of Ilyophis sp. 1 JC-2022. Taxonomy (NCBI): domain Eukaryota; kingdom Metazoa; phylum Chordata; class Actinopteri; order Anguilliformes; family Synaphobranchidae; genus Ilyophis; species Ilyophis sp. 1 JC-2022. The sequence goes on along the minus strand of CM040395.1, from coordinate 43,604,530 downwards.
CTCTCTCATCCCTAAACTGGTACTGAAGTACATTTTCTGGGTTTTTATTTGTTTTATAATAAATTTGACAAATGCCTTTGGTATGGCTTTAGATCTGCCACGCTGAGAGTGCTCTGTAGTCCAACCTTCACTGTTATGTACTGTTTACCAGGGAACTTGAGCGGGAGTAAAGTTTTATAACAAGATTCAGAAGCCTTACTACTATCAATACTACACTCTTTAAAAAAAATTAAATAAAAATGATCTGCTTTATCATTGTCATGTTAAATAATGACTGAGCTGTACTATCTGGGCTCTTCAGTGCATTGACATGCATGGCCTTGGTAAAAGTTTCTATGGGAGCACCAATGGTGACCATGAGCAGCTGAAATGCTCTCAGTTAATTACAGGGTCCTCTGTCACCCGGGGAGAATTTCAAGCCACTGATCCCCACAAACGGCAAGTACATTAAGAGTTCTTAAATGCGGGTTGTCACAGTAAAGGTCCAATCCTACCACATAAATGTCAGGAATAATGGAAAAATGGACGAGTGACAAAAAGCGTTAAACAGAAGATGGACACGGCGTGACCCTCTCAATATACGCACTGAAGAAGACATTGGCATGAGAAAAATCTCACTCGCAGAGCTAATTCTGAATTTACCGGTGCTGTGGAAATTTTCAAGGACATAGTCATGTTCCAGATGTGATGCATGGCTCAGCTCTCATTTGGCACCCAGCTGCTGTATGGCTTGGCTGTGGCTTGCGCAGGGAGGCATGCATGCAGATAGGTTAGTGAGAAGGTCGGTGAGGAGGACAAGTGTTTCATTTAAGGTGTGAAGGGAGGTCACTAGGCTCAAGATGCAGTTTCTTTATGGATTTCCCCTCAGTGAAGATGTGCCACTGGGACCAGGGCCATTGAAAGCATGGTTGTTTGAGAGGAGACCTTCATTGTGCTGAGTCAGAGGGTTCTGCCAGATGACACCATTCTCAGAATGAAGGCCCCAGAAGATGAAGCGCCAACAGAATTAAGCTTCTGTAGAATTAAATAACTCTAGAATGGTGAACCAATAGAATTAAGCAACTAAAGAATGGTGTACCAATAGAATGAAGCACCTATAGAATAAAGATTACAGGAGACGAAAAGCTATTGAATGAAGCAAGTATAGAATGAAGCACATATAGAATGAAGCAGCTAGATAATGGTGTCACACTCAATGACACTGGGCAGAGAACAGTGTATGGAAAGGCCAGCATGCGACCAAAAAAAACTCTTTGAACATTTGAGTCCTATTTTAATGAGGTGCTAATGTTAATGTCTAATGTGAGTTTCTGAAGAAGTCTGGATCTTTGAAAATAGATGCACTAAATTAAGCACGGTCTTCAAACAGGCCAAACTTTCAACACCTACGCAAAAGGCAGAAACGCTTTCTTTTTATAATCACAATTAAATGCTCTGTAGTTTCAATTGTATGGTGATTTTTATTCGCCAAAATGCAGCTTATTTTCAACTTGATTTGAAACTACAGCTCTGTAGTCGAAAACTTGTCGAAAACTACAGAGCTGTAGTTTCAAATCAAGTTGAAAAAAAGCTGCATTTTGGCGAATAAAAATCACCATATAAATGAAGCTTGAGATTCACATTTAATGCAATTTAATAAACAACAGCAACAAAGACTTGCTAAGAGTGTAATGAAAGAGCCTTGTTTAGCATATTTCCAAGCGGAAGAAGAAGTGACTCAGTGCCTTCTCATAATCTTCAGGAACAAAAACATTAAAAGAGCAACCAACACTGGGAAAATGATGGAGGAGAGATCTTTTTGATGGCACAAACAAAAACAAGCAAATGGACATTGATTTCTGTGAAGAGGCTCTCATCTTCTGGCCAGTTAATATAGATTTATGTTGTCAATATTCATAAATCATCTTTTTCTTATTAAGAAGAGCCTAAACGTATGCGTTCTCACATTATAGATTTGAATAAATACACTGACGTGTCTTCTAAAAAGAACCAGGAGAAGATTAAAGTGGACAGCCAATTCTCGGGGCTCGGGCTGAGAGAAGACAAAAGAGAGAATGAAATCATTTGTTTTACTAAAGCAAGCTTTCTTCAAAAGATCCTGCTCAAATCAATATTAACTCTGCTATTGGAATGCTGAAGCCTATTGGCTATTCTGAAGGATTCTCAAAAGGGAAGAATCCTTCACAAGAAGAAGCTCATAACCTTATTAGGTCTGATGGGTGGATGCAACATGTGCCGAAAGCTCTACAGCTTCATCGATGTCCACAGGAACGAATTACTCCACATGCCAGCCCAATCAATTTACACACAACAGAGCAGACTTCCAAGCTAACAAGAATGACATCCCGCAGACAACAAACTATGCATGTGCGTGTGTCTATACATAGTATATATATATATATATACAGGAAATATATCGGACACACCCCTGAAAAATGGCTTTAACTTTGAAGCATCTAAACCACAATTATAAAAGCATCTACACAGGGGATTCCTATTCATTTGCTAATTAGCAGCATGTGTCTGCTTAAAAGAGGTCTAGCCAGCAGCACTTTGTTGGTAAGTCTCCAAGATGAAGATACTAACAGAGTTCCAAAGGGGCCAAATAGTTGGTGTCCGAATTGCAGGTGCGTCGGTCACAAAAAGAGCAAAATTATTTAAGGTGGCAAGGGGAAGTGTCAAACATTATGAGAACATATGCCCAACACCAAAAAACATATTTCAGTTTTAGATTTTTAATAAATTTGCAATAAAAACATGTCATTATGGGTTATTAAGTGTAGATTGATGGGCAAAAATGGCAATTTTATCCATTTAAAATAAAATCTACAATACAATAAAGTGTGCAAAAAGTGAAGGGGTCTGAATACTTTCAGGCGCCACTGTATGTGTGTATGTGTGTGTGTGCGTGTGTGTGTGTGTGTGTGTGTGTACACACAGAGGTTACTGAAAGTGACAATCCTGTTAAACATCATTTTATTCTGGAATGGAATACTCTACTCACTATAGCAACCTATTGAAAACAATGTTCACCTTTATGGAATAACAGCACTAACAAAACTGTCACTGGCTGTTAAGTCCACAATACCAGTAAATAAAAGAGTGCATACACAGGAGATGTTTAAGCTCAGTGAATGAGTGAGAGGAACATTCCGCCCTTAGCAACTGATCCGGGATCAAAATCAAAATTTCTCACCACAAGGCATCAGCACTTGGGGGGCGTGCGAGCTGATTCCAGATCTGTTGTCAAGGGCGGAAAGTCCCCCGGAGCTAAGACTGGAGCTTTAAATAACACGAGCGGCAGCGTGACTCCCAGTCAATCCGTGGCCTCCTCTTTTACTCCACACAATCGCTTCCTGGTTTAGATGGTGGGAAGAGAGGGTGGAGGAATTCCGGGTCTAGTAACGCCGTGGTAAAAGGGTTCCGGGAAAGCAGTTCCCTCTGAACTCCTGACGAGCGTTATCCAACGATCAGGCGAAAAGCACAGAGGCGTAATCATCCCCTGCTTAAGTGATGTAGCACAGGTGCCGTTCAGTAATGGAAATAAAAATGCCCCTGCCTTGTAATTGCCTTAAATATACTACCTCAGAGAGCACCCATCAGCGCAGTAAAATATTCCTGAAATGGACACCCAACAATGGTGGGCGCAGCATATACAATAGCTGGGAACAGCTCTAAGTCTTACAAGACATGTGAGCTGCTTTGGTGTGCCTTCCTTAGATTAAGAGAGGGGTCCGTGAAAGTGACTGCGAACAAATTGCACATGAAACGTGTGCAAAAACATCTTTGTGAGAACCGTTTTCTTCAAATAGTCAGAAGAAAGTATTAGCCCTACAGTCTTGAGGTACTTGGCGGAAATCTGGCAGGAGACAAAAAGCGTTTGAAAAGTTTGCGGCCGTCAGCGCTCAGCCCGGCTGCCGGAGCTAGCCCGCTTCACATCGCTCACGTAGGGGAACGGCCAAACCTCTCCCCAGTGTTTCTGACTAACGGCTTCTGGCCCTGTTAGGCCTGTGCTTGTGCGAATGCTACATTGTTAGGCGCAGCGTGAATCTGACACACGTCGCAGATTAGGCAGAGCGATGCCTCCGAGTCGATCCTTCACTACTTACCCCTGCTATTCCCGCATCAATCTACAACCTAAACACCATTAAAAGTGTAATTATTTAATTGTTCCACTTCAGTTTGAATGCAATTTGCTGCCACGTACCCCGCGATCATCAATGACAGGGAACTCTGCCATGTGGTGGATAAGTGCATGAGATGCTATTTGCTTCTGTATTATGTGTGAGACAGTATCAATGTATGACACATAATAGGCACTATATTAATGCATGAAACACAATATTCCACTGTATTAATGTGTACTTTATAATAATAATAATAATTTAAAAAATCAATATAGGGGCTTAGCACAAGCAAAAGGCCTCATTGAAAATTTGGAATGTTCTTTTCAAATATACTGCAAGCATTAGATTTATACCATATTTCTCAACATGAATTGAAATGTGCACTTGGCCACAATGTTTATTGTCTATGCAGGCATAAAGGGTGTCGAAAATCTTATGTTCAAGCATTACAACGTAAAATATTTGTTATGACATAAATCTATAGACTTATACTTGCTTTGTAGCTTATCCGCCCCCCCCCCCAAACCCATAGCCAAACCACTACAGAGCTAGCAATGGCTAAATATCTCAATACTGGTAATTTTTTGTGCAAAACAAAAACCACCCTGATGTTAGCCAAGTTGGCAAGGTTGCTTCATGCCCAGTTCAGCAGTAGCAGTATACTGATATTCAAAAGATGGCAGTGAACACCAGGGCACACGGTCTCTTCTTCACGCCTAAATCAATGAGCCATTAAGAACAACTCTGTGCTAATCCCGTATAGATAGTAAATAATTAGAACTTTCTTCCTGCAGAAGATTTCAGCTACTGGATTGTTAAAAAATAACATGATAACATGCTCCATGGTCATAGTCTGAGGTAAAAATTGGACTAAACTTCTTCAAACAAACAATCTAAAAAGTGGTTCAAGAAGCATTACCAAACATTTTGATCCAAAATCCTAGTGCTCCTTTAGCATAAGCTTGTGCAGAGTTAGATAAGACACAAACAATAGCCAATAATTCTTCAGTGATCAAACGTGTCACATAAGGATCAGTCCGCAGATCCCCTCAAGTCCCCCCCACCCCCCATTTGGCTCATTCAGTATTGGGAGGGAAATAATGATGCGTAGTGAACCATTGATGAGAAGATGAACTTCTTTCCATTCAATGAGGGCTCCAAACAAGGCATGCATAAGACTGAAAGCTACGCCATGCCGTAACAACAAACTGCTGTTCCCACAGGTTAACACCTCTTGCTACAGCCCCAATGTTCGTTAGCACGTTACCCTACCCTCCCTGTATAGATTTAGAAAGGAAAAAAAAAACATCACTAATCCAATATAAAATTTCAATTAAGGTGAGATGCTGTAAGGGACAACTTGGTAACAATTCTTATTTGAGACCACTTATGACACACACAGCTACTGTCAGATTAGGGGCATGGCAAAAAATGAGAACGTGAAGGAATTCTTTTAACAAAAGGGTCACCAGCCACGGTGCTGCACTGCTGCGGATATCTCTAGTTTTAATTCCGACTGAGCCCTTATCTACATAATTGGATCAATTGTTAGGCTAAATTACAGCAGCTGACCAGGAGCCGGACATTTCTCTGCCGGACAAATCTGCATAATGGCTCCAACGACGCCTGCTTAAAGGGATATGTCACCTTAGTGTGAAATAAGTCATTTTGTGGAGCCTACCCCCTTATATTTGCTACATTGCTATAATATTAGCTATAATAGTGGAACTATTTTCGGATATGCTACTGAGTAGAAATACAACGAGCCGTAGTTTGATTTTTAGTTTTATTATAACGTAAACCTACAACTACAACGGTAGCCTACTACAGTTGGTGAATTGACGTCAACTTTATTGTACGCAAGGATTCTTCACTGAGTTAAAATAACAAAGGTTTTTGCCGGATCTTCTTTTTCTTTTAAAAGGTAATAAAACATTGAAACTACATTAAATATCAAAACAACGTTTTCACTGTCGTGTTCTCTTTTATCGATGTATTATCTGCCGTAGTTAGTGTGTGCTTTAAAACAATAAATTTTGGTGAAGGAGTGAATGGGGACCCTGACAACCGGGACTACCGGGGATGCTAATATTCACGCTATGCAAACATAATAGGGTAGGCTCCACAAAATGACTTATGACACACTAAGGTGACATATCCCTTTAAGCCTGCTTTAACATTTCTTAAGTGCAAATAAAAAGATTTATCGCATTTTCGCCTCCTGCAACAGCCACTATGATGAAGTCAGAAAAATGTGCATGCTAAATTAAATCAGTATTTAAAAATACTGTATTAAAAAAAAAAATGAATACAGTATCGCTCATGCTCTACCGGGATACATGAGTATCTTAAACATAAATAATGGCTTTGTTAGCTGACTGAATACTGACCACTTAAACAGAAATTACTGTAATAACCTCGATTCAAAATAGGATCTGATATTCTTCTTTATTGCTTCAGATAAGTCGCCTTTCATTTCTAGCCAAGAGCACATTGACAAATCTGTGAGGCTGATGCACCAATGTCGCTGAAACACAAACTCTTCAAAGAGGGCCATTAGGACGCTATTTTGCAAATTACATCTTGCAGCCGTTTGTGTGATTGTCAGCTATGACAGCCGCGATGCTTTTACCTTGAATTAATCACAAACTGACTGAAGTACTTGTCCACGGTAGGAAACAATGTAGTACTTATGTGATGGGAGGGGTCGGAGACGGATAATAAAACATATCCATCTATCGCAATGCATCTAAATAAAATACAAAAACTTGAATGTGAATAAAGTAGGACAGTAAAAACCTGCGTACACTGCTCCCAGGCATGTACCACCAAGACTCCAGCTCAAGGACTTCATACAGTAGAGAAAACTGGGGAAACAAAGATGACACCTGTCGATGAGAAACTTTGTAAACCTGGCACTGGTACAAGTGGTCTCAAAAAGAGTTTTAATTAAGGTGATTTCACCAGACATTCATAACCCTTCTGAAACGCTTCATTAAGCGTGTTAACCCTCCAACGGTCCCTCTCGTCAGGCGACCGTTGCTCCGGTACTACATGTGGCAACGGAAAAAAAAGAATAATTTAAATGTTCCAGCTGGGTTACAGCAAACAACAGGCCTCACATGAAACCAAGACAGTGGGTCCGCGAAAGACAAAAGACAACTGAGCCAAAAAGCCAAATAATAATTGTTTACGGTCTGAGGCATAGTTTTCAGCGCATTCGCGAGCCGGGTTCGCAATCAAAATATTTGCAGACTGGGAGAGGCCAGCGGGGGCAATTGTTTTGGAGACGCATTATGTTAAGTCTTTCTTTGGCAGCCCGAGCTCAAAGAATGGAAAGTCAAATAGGCAGGCAGGCGAGGGAAATTGATAGCGATATAAAACTGACCTGTGGAAATTTCTGAAAACAACATTGATTGATACCCTAGATTAATAAAAACAAACACGGCAAAGTAGCTCTCCTCTCGCACTATAAACTCCCTGTAGCTTCACCTGCTGTGATACAAACTACAAACTTCATTTAACAGCCTCGTTTAATTGGTCCCCCTCCCGCACCCCCACCGACTTAATATTTCTTTATCCTAATTATGTAAATGAGCTATTCGACCTCGGACATCAAATGCTTAACGAGAAAAACAATGCCTCAGACGAGGGCCTCAAAACCACGTTCACGATTCTTTACCTGAACACATAGATAGCGTAATACAATTTAAAACAAACTAATAAATTATATATTGAATTTGCTCGTGGATGTTTATTTTTTTAATTGGGCCTGCAAAGGGTGCTTAATGAAGCAGAGCCTCCATCATGCTGGTGAGCCAGGAGCAGATGGACCATTACAAATGGAAAGAGAGGCATTTGCAAGGCTATCATCGAGAGAATGAGGATCCCTTACGCCACAACTTCCCCCCTCCCACACACACATATACACGCACGCACATACACACACAGCATTTTACAACCAGTTTTCAGTCAATGCTTGTGGACTAAGCGGCACCTCTTTTAAAAGTGTATGTATCTGTCAGTATCTGTCATGTATCTGTCAGCACTGGGTGGACCAATATGTTAAATTCCTGTCACCAAGGAATGATGTCTTTAACACAAAACCCATCCCTGTTCCTAATGCTTGAGAAGATGGAGAGGCTTGCCAGGGGGGGCACCACATCCGTGGGCCATAGATACACAAATGCGACCCTCAAATCCAAATCCCGCCCTGGTTTTTCTCCCAGGCAAAATTGTACAACTGAACAATTGGGGCTACTGACTGGCCAGACTGTGTTCACACCTGATCCCCAGGTAAAGGGAGGGTGAAAAAGCAGCAGCTCTCTGCCCTCGAGGACCATCATTTGAGCAACAGGAGCTCAGACTATAAGATAGACCTGCTCCCGGTGTCTGTGGCTAACAGCTATTGCCCTTGCTGTGCCGGTGGCCTCTCCCGATGTGGCCCTCGGCAGCTGATCGATACAATTGTCAGCAGGCGTGATGAACCAGCGTGGGTGGAAAAGCTGAGTCAGCAGCCGGCTCAGACGGCCCCTGGGGGAGGGGGGGGGGACGCTGCCACGTCTTCAGAACAAGCAAAGTGTAAAAGTGTACCATTTACCTTCCGTCAGTAACTCGGCAAAAATGACAGTGGCCCAAAATAGAAAACCTTGAAAGCATTGATTTCTGGGATTAAAGAATCTTAAGAGCTTTACACATTTTCCAAAACTAGAGCATACTGTGCCAATACTGTGCCCTACTGCACAAACAATAACCCCACCTTAAGGGAACAGTATTCTTAAATGATACGTATCTAGACTTGAAAATCAGCTTCAAGTCAAAAGTGCGCATGCTGGATAGGAACACTGATCATATCAGCACAATATATTATTTGAGTTGGTAAATAAACAAAGTCAATTCTGACTTAGAAAATGATAATGATTAAAAACATGCTGCTTACTTACTCAACACTCATTCAGAATATGAGCATCCTCACTAATCAGTCTGAATATTTGAATGCCTTTAAATAAATCGATCTTAGAAAATTCTGCAAACCAACATTTGTCCAATTAAAAACGTGGAAAGAAAAGCCAGCAGAAAAACTTTAATGCTTTAAAATGGTCACGGAACATACAATATTTTCTTGTAAAATTTTGACTATGTACGATTTGCTAAGTTGGGAAAATTTGATTCAATTTGAAGATATTTTCATTGTATTTACATTTTGTTCATGGCCTGGCCCCTCCTCCACTCAGTGAGTTCATTAAGAAATCTAAAATCTAAATCTATCCACTAGAGCTGTTACCAGAGGAGTTTGCTCAATACCATTTAGGAAAAAGTGCTTTTGGGCAGTCAGCCTTTTCATATCGAGCAGCACAAAATTGGAACATCGTACCCACGGAACTAAGGGACATCACATATTTTAAGATGTGGTAAACAGTGGTTATTGGACAATCAAAAATGCTTTCAGAACATAATATAACATAATTTGGTCCAATTTGGTCCAGTCTCTACTATAATGTCTGCCTCTGTGATGTCATTGTTATCTGGGATGTTGTTGCCAGTGCTCCATGTGTGTTAAATCTATGAGATGTATGAGATGTCTATGCAATATGCTATATGTGTTGAGCTGTATATGCTATATGTGTTGAGCTGTATATGCTATATGTGTTGAACTGTATATGCTATATGTGTTGCTTGCTGCATATGCCTTAAGTTTATTATGTGTGCTTTATCTGCTCAATGAGTTGCATGATGTTCTGTGTTTGCTGGGGACTTGATGGTGCTTATTCGTTGATGTGTATGTGCTATTACTTTTATTATGTCACTTTTCCATCAACCTGCCCAGGGACTATGGATGGCTAAATCTGGCACATTTGATGTTATGTTTATTAATGTGTATGGTCCCTTACTTAAATAAATTAACTTAAACTTACATGGACGCATCTATACAAACGAACGCACGATTCAATTATTACATGTTGTTAAATGGAGTGGAAGAGATTATAGTCAGGTTTACTGGTATGGGCTGAACTCTCCAATCTATTCTTTAAGCATCCTTTGGTACGGGGCACAGCTCAGAAAGCCTGGTTTTATAAAGTGGTGCCTCTCATACCTTTGCAATTGCAATGCGATCAGAGCTGCAGCTGCCACACCTCCGCTACAGCCCAGAACCCCGATGGAGCATACTGTATTTCTGATTCATGGTACCAGTGCTGCTATCGCATCGAAATGCAACACTTCTTGGGCGTTAACTTCTTAAAAATTCTTTCAATACACTGACACAGCAGGGTGAATTATTAATGGGCATTGGCTGTGTGTAAACAAATAAGCAATGCATGTTTAAAGCCTTGCCCCCATCTCCCTCATTTGGCTCTGAAGAGACTGGAGTTCCTGTGGTAATCATTAGATTTACAGGGCAAGACAACAGATGATAATGCCCCGCAGGTGACGCAAAGATTCCTGGTAATAGTGACAGAACTATGTTATGTAAAGAAATTGTTGCTTGAAACATTTTATGTCATAACCAGGGGAGACAAAGCCTCACCGTTATATAACCCCTGCTGTGTCTAAAAGACATTTGGAATTCTTCTGTAACCCAGTGATGGCGCTATACTTAAATATAATATGGCATGAAGGAGCCAGAGCAACATGGATCACACAGGAGTCCCCCCACTCCCTCCACAGCAGTCTTTAACATGTGTTCATGCTGGACAGACATGTGTGTTTGCGTGAGCCCCAGTATGTGTCCGTGTGTGCACGTGTGTAAAAGTGTGCTTCCGACAGGTTATCTGGGTGGTGAACGAGAGAAACGTGGAAACAGGGACCTTTGCACAGACATTCGGTACGACACGGTGGAGGTAGAAAAAAATTTAAACGCGGGCATTCCTTCTTCCAGGGGACAAGACCGAGCGCTTTTTAAAGGATAGGCTTTATCACTCAAATGCTTTGAAGAAAATAAATCATAATGTCACCCTCTCACTTTGAAATATTACATTATAAATGTTTTACTGCATAGAGTAAATGTGCTACTGCTCAGTCACAATCTATTTGTTTCGATTGAGGGCTTACGTATATACACATTTTAAAAGTGTCTGGGTAAAAGCAACGAACATTTAAACATCATAAAATACTCCCATCTACAGTCATAATTTTGAAGTTATTTGAAATACGAACAGTCATGTATGTATTTATATATGAAAATTTCCCCAAGAGCAGCATGAGTAACCATTCACCAAGATAAAATTAATTTCTGACCACGGCATTCACTGCAGAACGAGGCTTTTTAACAGGGACAGACTGTTGCTGAATAAACCCAACAAGTTATTCATTCAAACAATCAATTTGCAAATAAAAATCCAAACTCAATCTTTTCATCTTTATGTCTCCCTCCCAAGAGGCCAAAAAGACAGGCAGTGATGTTGGCTTCAAAGGAACTCTGCTCTACAATGGCCGTTTACACCAGCTGGCCTAAAACGTGACTGTCTAGGTCGGCCGTTTCTGATCTGATTTTACTTCAGCCGTGTCCACGCCTATAGCTATATCCACTGTATGCAATGCGCTTTCATGAAAATAAGCAAGTCACAGGACTTGTTGCTAGGCAGCACCTGTTGCTAAGGTGCACCTAGCTAACTTCTACAACGGATTAAAAAAAAAAATCCCTAAGCTTAATCAACAACTGCAAGATGGGTGACAGTGTTAATATCTTTAATTAAAAAAAAGATCATGTCAACGGACTAAAAATCCCGCAGCATGCTCTGTGTCATTGCATTGCAAATAGCCACTGGATTGTTTGCACTAAGTCTTGTGAAATTGCTTCTCGCAGTGAAGGCTTTATGCAAGCAGTTCCACTGCTGCAGTTTTTATGAGCAAATATATGAGCATACAAATGATGGCAATTTCAAATGTTGTTACCATGGAGGACAGCCCTAACATACAACACCTAACAGCTCTTTAATAGGTGCAGGTGTATACACTTAAAATAGGTGTATAACAAAAATAACTCAAGTCCAGGTGATGGGAAAGGAGTACATGATAGGTCTGATTTGAGGCTCTATGCTACAGGACACGCCTCCTGGGGCTTATTTTCTGAACAACCAATCACGAACAGGCAGATCTCACAGAGGGACACATCCATACACAGCTGTAAATATGGGCCTTGAGGGAAACACATTTTAAATATGTATGAGGGAAGAAGATATCAAGGGATCCTGAAGCTACTATTGGGAGGAGCCATAGAAAAGAAAGGGATCGTTATCTCTGGATACTGGTCAATGAGGTGCAATTTCCATCTCCATATTGAATAATCAGCAACAAGGCAATCCATACAGACTGCAGCATCAATATTAAGGCAGATTTCGTAGGACTTTTAACCAAATGGTTTCTAGAAATGGCCTTTTCCACTTTCATCCAAGCTTCTTGAATTCATTCAAAGCTTCATTTGATAAACTCTGACCTGAATTTTAGAAAGGTTGAAGGTTTTCTATTGTAATTATTTTCTTAAAGACATATGTCATGTGTTTGTGTTCATAAAAATATAAATATGAATGTTTTTCTTAATACTATTATTGGCACCATAAATATAACCAGGACACATTTCTTAACTGAACTTGCTCTTTCAAAATTGTTTTAGATTGTTTAAAAAATCAATGGACAAAAAATATTATGGTCTTCTGGAAAAAAACAAAAACAAATCCTGTCAGTCCATTTTTTTTTACTGTGTGTGGACATGCATTTGTGTGTGTGTGTACACATTTACATGTGTTTACATAAAACCCTACCACATAAACCCCCTACCCCTACACAATTAATTATTGATAATGATTAATAAATGATAAATACATAAATAATTGAGATGGACCATTGATTACATTGGGTGGTCCAGAGTGCAATGCACCCATGCAGAAGCTACATTTTACAGTGAATACACAGACTAGCAGGAGGAGGAAAATCCTGACATTGAAAGTTCCTGAGGGAACATGGCAGACACCGGAGGGTCTGTGGATGAATCAAATCAAATCAAATCAAATGTAGTTGCATTGTGCATTGCACAAAACATTTGCCACAATACGCTTTAAAGCAGACCCTGACCTAAAACCCTCACAAAAGCAAGCCACGGGCGACAGTGGCAAAAAAAAAAAAAAGAAGGTCCCTTGGCGTGATAAACAGGACAAAACCTTGGGAGAAACCAGACTCAAGGGGGAACCTCACCTCCCTCTGACTTGCTATAGGGTGTGGGTTCATAACGACCAACATGGTCAATCGAGGAAAATAATCAGAGTAGCAACTGGACATCGGTAAAAACATTCCCGTGTCAACTTTTGGAGCAAAACATAAAAATGTTGCAATAGCTCAGCCGGTAAGCACAAAATATTCTCTCTTGTAGATGCCACAACCATTGCTAGGTACAAGTAAAAGTATTTTAGGTAAAGTACAAAATACATCTAACTGAGCAGTGGAACTGTAACTGTACTTAATTGTCATTTGGAACGGATGAACAATGTACCTGGTATAGATTCATTACGCAATAGTTTTAATAATTCCATCCTCACATCAACTGTCAGGTTCATTAATCTCCTTCTGAATTAAACAGAGCTTTAGGCAAGGGTCTCAAAAAAGGGACAGGCAAGACTACAAATCAATCGGTCAGTAATGCTGCTGGAGTCCACCCCTATACGATACCTTAACGGACAGATTAGAGAAGCAGTCCCCAGCGTAACATGGGACAAAGCTCGACAGTGACTTCATCTATTACCTGTCAAGCAATCCACCGGTCGAGGCTAATGCCCATACAAAATAATAACTCAGGAAATATCAGTAAAGCCCACGTAAGAATGTGCGGCTCAGCTTCCGGTTCATTCTCTTGCTTTCCTCTGTGTCAATTTTTTATATATTTTTTTACTTCAGTGGCTTGTAAATATTGTCTGTCTGGAAAATGTGGGCTATTAATATCCACTGTAGTTCTCAAAAAACAGTCCGTGCAGGTCTCCACCAGATTGACTAAAAACAAATACAGTGTATTAATAACACTCAAGTGAGTGAAACTTTCTGTGATTTTGCCTTCAATAAGATATTCAACCAAAAATCTACGTAGACAGCTTTGAATTTAAATAAAGTATATCTTTTGTAAGGGCGGTACAGTGAATATTCATTCGAGAGATTTACGTTTACGGCCACTTGTGAAATAAGTAGTTCCAAAAAAATAAAAAATAAAAAATAACATTAATCCAATAAAAGTCAAATAGAGGTCTTGTCAAAAGAAAAATAATCCATCGGCAGCTTAAACCCCAATCCCCCAATGCACACAGCATCCTTCTCCCATATTCACATTTCACTGGTTAGGGAACCTGGCACTTACGTCAAGGGATATAACACAGTAAACTAGACCTAATCAGAGGGTTGCTGAAGCCAGGCATTAGTGGTACATTTCTCAACAGCTGCTTTTTTATATATGTAAAAAAACAAAAAACAAAGAAAAAATGAAACAAACAAAAGCAGTCATGCACGGGAAGACAATTTTAATAGTGCATTTATAAAGCAACGCACCGCCTCCCTCCCTTCGCCTGATGCACAATAAAGGGGTGATGTCATTCGCCCGGCCGCACTAGAGGAGAAACAGAACTCATTCTCCTTCATGCTGCTAAAGTGCATGCAGGCCTGCTAATTTGCTTCCGTTTCGTAAAGAGCGAGTGAGACGTTCACGGAACGCATTAGCTGGTGGCAGTGCCTGGCTGAGGCTCACGTAACGATTCTGATGCTGCTAAAATTAGCCCTCTGAAATCAATGAGAAAGAAGAGAAGACCTGCTGCAGCGGCTCTGGTACAGTACAGCGGCCGTGGAGGGGTGACGTGGGGACCTGCCTCTGTACCAAGCCTGATACTGTCTTTTTAACTTCTTCCTCAACTAAAACGGTATGAATAATAACTTTATTTCAGTTGTGGTTCCCTACAAGTGAAAATTAAATAACGAATGAGCTGTTGATTTTCCAAGAGCCATGTAAACCGTGAGTCTTTGGAAGAAGTTGCCAGCCCTAACTTTGTATGAATTGGCCGCACTGGAATATCCCATGGATTTTGAGTGCTGACTTGCATGTCAATAATGAGCTTGGACCTTTTTTTATTTTTATTTTTTATTTTTTAATACTTCACCAGAGTGGCCCAAGCAATGTTCTGCTGGAGGGATGAAACAGTCCTGACACTCTCAGCTCACAACCCAAGATTTGAACCTTACCTTTAATTACAGGATTACGGACCACAAAAAAAGACGGAAAGCTGGCTTCAAACAGAAAGATCAAGAAGATAGCACGGCCCAATCACCTGAACTTGCCATGTTCTCCAGCAAAGGTACTCCTTAAAACCTAAAATTAAAGTCCTCAGCCTCAGACGCTTCCAGTGGACACTAATAATTAGGTTAGATGCTTTTAATCCTTTAATTCAGTTCATCATTTAAACCTAATTCTATCCAAATACCATTACAACTCACTTTTATATTACTTTCTATCCTGAAACCTGTATGTGTTTATTAATACAGTAATGAAGGTCGAATTGAGACCTTTGGCCTCACAAACTGTTTGAGCAAAAACGTGGTTGCCCTTGGAACGAATTGTCATTTATTAATATTTACCAGAATGTACCAGAATTAATATGGCTAGTACTCTTGTGTTTCTTCTGAGGTTAAATGTATATAATTAGTCCCTGTTGTTCTGGACCCCCCTCAAGATTTATTCTGCTGTGGAAACATAATGCCATCACTTATGAGGACATTTCTTTTTGGAGAAGACAGAGTGCACGCTAAATGGAGGACAAGGAGATTTAATAAATTCAGAAACACCCCCATAGATTTGCTGTACAAATATATGGTTTATTATAGTTTCTCCATAGAGGAAGCCTGCACAGCCCTCAGGTAAACTTGGAAAATCAGACAATGTATTGTCTCTGCTCTGTTGTATTGACGAGAAAGCACGATTCATGGCAGTAACATAATAATCGCACCGTTTTATTTTTACCATGCTTTAATTACGAACCTCTCACGGCCCGGAGATGAATAGCGCTAATTTCAGACATCAAAGAACACCAACGGTGCCGATGTAGGTCTTTGTTACTTTCGGGACAGACTGCAACACGTACGAAAAAGGATCTGTGGCTGTGCCCTCGTACACAAAGGAAGTGCCCGCGCGCCTGCATCTCTTCACAAAAAAAATTAATAAAAAAGAAGCGCGGCGAGGCTCAAGGAGGGCACCGTCCGGGCTGACATCATGACCCAACTCCCCCCACTGATTCTGTCTTCTGAGAGCAAAGAGGCTGAGGTCAAATGTGGTGAATTAGCAGTTCAATGAAAGCACACAGCATCCCTTGCACGGCGGGCATCCCGGACAGGCTGAAGAAATTCAGCCCGCGGACCCCTTGAGAAATGTACTTCTCGGTGGAGGACAGTGGGTTCGCCCAGATGAACAATATCTCTGCTATTACACGTGGAGGAACATCAACAAAAAAAAACGCAACAAAAAAAACCACAACAAAAAAAATGCTTTTTGAAGTTTGTTGGCAGTTTAGTGAAGTTCGCTCACGATTTTCCCAAGCAATTATCAAATCACATTTGCTGCCCTGTGTTTCAAAACATCAATCAACAAATCTCATTTCCCTTTCCTTTCCACATTGGTAAAGCATGAGCGGTCCGCAGTGCTCTGTTGCCGACGCTGTAATTGCCCAATTCACTGGCCATTTCGATGAGCTCTCCATCCAATCGTAACGTCTGGCTAAAGGCTCTCTCCCCACGGAGATGCTGTGAAGTTAAAAGGTCACAGCGAGACCTATGAATGAACAAACGTCTCCATCATTTATACTCTCTGATAGCAACTTGCAGATTAATTGCCCCTTAATCAGAGGGAATTTGCATCTCAGCACAGTCAGAAATCAAAGCCAAAAGGGTTGGGCAATGTGCCCTTTGTGCAATTAATTTTTTTTTTTTACTAAAATATATATTTTTTTTTAAATTTAAAATCTACACCCATAAAACCATATCTAAACAGTATGGTAAAGCGTAAGAACCTAAATGTAGGGTATACATTTATTAACATAAAAAAATATATATTTAAGAATTTCCATGTAATTTGTCCAGTATGTTTTGATGTTCACTTGCATTTAATAACATGTTTATTACTAACACTTTAATATTGCCAACATTTGTATTACAGCATTCTGTAACATGACATTGTATGTTATTGTGTGCTACTTAGTAAAGGCTCTCGGTCTGGTCTTCTGGTCACATATGAGATACATACCGACCAACAGAGGTTAGACCACAATCGTATCCTGCTGTCCCTCTCAATCTCCCTTTTGACCTCAGTCTGGTCTTCTGGTCACATATGAGATACATACCGACCAACAGAGGTTAGACCACAATCGCATCCTGCTGTCCCTCTCAATCTCCCTTTTGACCTCAGTCTGCATTATTTTCATTGATAACCTCACCAGTCCAATCGGCTTTACATCAAGGATACAGTTAAAGACCCCATTAGTTTGACTCATGCTTCCATCGCCACCCTTTGAGCGTACGGCTTCAAATGCAGCATGAAAATCACTCATGTTCTTTTGACCAGCATGCCAGGGAGTTCAAATAAAACTAAGTGCAATCGAACTTCAGTCAATAGAAATGAAAAAAATCATCTTGTGAAATTAATGTATACATATTAGACAGTTATTCAATTAAGCACATTCATCAATTTTCCACCATGAATCAGATTAAAGTCACGTGGCGCTGTAATGTCTCTTGTGTCCGTGTTTGTTAATTTTAATGTGTTTTGTTGTGTCTGGCTTTTGTTTTTTTGTCTTTTCATGCGCTGTGTGTCTGTTGTGGGATGAGAAAGCGGCTGGAGATTGTTCAGGGCACTCCTGCTGCTCGTTTTGATAATATTGACTAATTGTCTAGTCGGGTACATTTTTACTATCGCTCTTCACCAGAGTTAAAGATGTCGGGACTGATCCAGGACTGCAGGCAATCTTCAAAAGGCCACCAGAGAAGGGAAGGAGAACATGATGCGGGGGAGGAGTGAGGTGAAGACTGGGAGGGCTGAGGCAGTTCGGTGCTCCGTTTCGACAGTGGACAGAGACCATGACACTGCGTATATGGAGGAAAGTCGTGAAGGCGGAGTTTGTGTGTTGGACTGCTTGATGACCCTGGACATCTCGGGACAGCGGGGGCTATTTTTAATCATGACGTTTTGCTGTATTCCATTTTAATTAACTTAATTAGTTTGATTAATGCAATGATTCTATTGAATGTTTTTATTTTATATGTTTGTTTGTGTGTTGTGGGTCTGCCCCACTGTCTGTCTTTTTTGTTGTTGCTGGCTACAATTGCAGTTCCCTAACAGGAAAATAAAAGTTATTCTATTCTATTCTAACTGGTTGAAGCTTGAGTTTAGGTCAAGGCTGTTAACAGTTGTAAAAGCTTGACAGGTTAAGTGAAGTTAAAGAGACTGACATCACTATATTAGTAATATGGGGGTAATACAAAGATTCTCAGAAAAAGAAAACAGCTTAGAACAGCCAATCAGCATCCAGATAGGCTTTTTGCCGGAAGAAAACTTCCTCGTCACCAGAGCCAAATCTTTACTGGTCTATTCTTGGAAAATACTACCAACAGCAGCAGCATCCTTCATGTTATTAATGTAGTGCAATGAAAAGTTAATGAAACCATCTGCGTGGAAACCAAAGAGCTCGTTGCACCCGATCAAGCAATGGCGTGGCTCTCTGTGGTGGACTGTCGTGGATCATTTATTAAAAAGATAACGGTGGGTGGGGGGTTGGTTGAAACCTCAAGAGCAGAAAAGGAGAAGGTGCCTCTGGGTAAATGTCTCATAATTGGACAGAGCTGCCCTGGAGGCCAGCGATTCTGAGGCTTCACGGCGGTAGCGGTGAGGGCGTTCGCTCATTTGGAGAGCTTTCTAACAAGAGATCGTTATCCGCACCTGAAGACGGACATCACCGGAGCTGAAGGTATTGATTTGACCGGAACTTCAGAACACTCCTGCTTCAGCACCAATGAGCAATTGCCTACGGGGCTCATTGAGTTAAAAGCCAATCAGTTATCCACCTACAGGCTGAAAATGTAGGGGGGAGATTAGAACAAAAAAGCACCGTATTCAGTTCACTTTATTTGTCGCAAGCAAGAAAATTATGTATGAAGTGCCTTTAAGAGGGTACTGTGACCCACTTATGTTTTAAAAACATCTTATCAATTAAATTGCTGCATTTTAATTACATTTGGTTTCTTATCTTTATTCCCTTTTATCTCATCCATCATTCAGACTGTGATGTTTACTTTTGCATCTGATATGGCTGAAAACTCACTGAAGGTCATCCCTTTTTTGAAAGAGCTGCTGTGCGAGGACAACCCAAACACTTCACTTTTATTTGTTGAATTTTTTTAATTCAGAAAACGAGTCATACCAATGAGTGGGGATTTCTTATGGTCTAATACCTAATACGGTTGAGGAGGAGGACGATAAGAAAACAGGAACACGGCACACACACAAAAAACGACGCAAAGCTATCAAATTCATGCAACCAGTTTGCAATGGTACGCATGCGCCACAATGGGAGGAGTTGTGACTCAATCGCGGACCTAAACATGGACGTGATTTACCTTGCACAACGCACATCGGAGACCATGTGATGATGAGAAACATAGCGACCGGGGCCTCCGCCAACTGCATGATTACAATTTCTACCACGACAGTGATTGCTTTCAGGGGTGCTGAAGCATTAATTAAAATCAATAACCAAAGAAGAGAAAGAGAGAGCGAGAGAGAAGGAGAGAGTGGGTGGCTTTGAAGGGGAGCTGGAATTTTTTAAAATTATTTAAATCATTGCTGCTGACCATCACCCATTGATAAGAGAGGTCTTGAGGATATAAATTTGAAGACAAAAAAGATGAATTAATTCTTTGATATTCCAGGAAGGGTGGGGGAAGGGGGGGTTCTTGAAGCAGTTTTAAAACTTGTCTTAACCTAGCACGGCTAATTGTGTGACAGCGCTGTCAAAGCTGAATAATTCCATCTGCTTTAAAGCACAGCAAGCTTTGTGGCTAAAAATCAATCATTATGCTTTTGTTTATTAGGGTACCGCACTGACAGCTTCCACTGACTGATCTTAATAATTTATGATGAAGAGAATTACATCATACCACTTCAAAACACCACTTCTTTTTTCTATTTAACCACTGAATATGACAGAAAGGCTTTTGAATTCTAATGACTGTATTCTAATGACTGTTGAAAAACTATCCTAAATGAATCACACATTCATGAACATGTACATACGTACATGTCAAAAGCCACACGTATATAGATTATAGTGTTACTTACTACCAATTCACGTTTCAAAATGCACAGACGCACGTTCTCACACTTTTCGTTAAAATGATAAATAAATAAACATGTACATTTTGTTTCTGCATCCAGAAAGATTACTGTGTGCAGAATTACACAAACCAGAAAAGTCTCTTGAAGATGAATCAATCAAGACCAACTAAAATTGAATAAAATAGTCTCACTATTGCAACACTGTGGTCTGTTGGTTTAATACCACTGGACGAGCTTCAGCGAATGCACGATCCTTGTCGAATGTAATTCTGGGGCTAGGTCCAGCCGTTTGACTTGACTTCGGCTGAGAGGAACAGGACAAGTTGAATAAAATTGATCGTCTAGGTCAAGGATCTTGGGCAAAGCCACTTTGCCTTTACAGAATTTGGGTCACGCGACCCCAGAGTGCTTCTCATTCCACTTTCAGTTATTACAGGGCAGTGCCAATGTTTAATATGATTGAGATGAAGTAGAAATAATCATATACGAGGCACTAAAACAAGGAAGAAAGTGAGTTGCAAGGGGAAATTATGAGGGGCAAGCACAATAATAAATAGACCGGACAATGTGAGATCTACTGTATAGCCATTGCGTCCAGCCATATAGCAAACTATGCAGTAGTATAGTTTCAGAGATAGAGGAAGAAAATGTAATTTTCTTTTAACCCTTTTTGGATTGGATATGTAGACCTGATATACGATTGATACAAGGTTTGTGGCACAGTATGTCATGGCGATTGGCCAAATGGTTCTCATTTGAAGCTTAATTTTTCATAAAAAAGAGGAATTAACACTAAAAAAATAAAAAATAATAATAAAAAGTCCTATGTCAGTATGTTAACTGGCCAAATATAATAGTTTTTTCAAAAAATCAGAGTTAAATAAAAATGCATTGACATCATGGAGAGGTAGAAACAGGGAGAAATGCAGAATTTTAAAAATGGCGGGAGGCGACTGTAGCTTCTACCATCGGTGTCCGCGAACTAAGCGATGTAAGTGAAAAAAGCCTATTCCTCACCTCGTGTTCCCTCTCCCCGTCTCCAATTAAAATGATTCAGGTTGTTACAGGCACATGTGTACGTGTCCTGAAATAGCTCCGACGTCTAAAAATGGAGCATCCAAATTAAGACAAACCTTTTCAAGTATGCATGCTTTTTCAATTTTGAGAAAGGCAGAAATGTACTGTGAACTGCCGCTGAACTATGGCCTTCTGTTTCAGACACAGTCTCACAGGTGGAACGGACCGCATTCATGAATAAACTGTCCTCAGAACTACCAAACCTGCGCGGACCGCACGCCGCATCCAAACCGGCGCGGAGAAAGGATTACACTGCAATCCGGACTGAACGTGCCCCTCGACTAAATATCAACTTGCCCCCGAACGTTTCTTACCAGGCTTAGTGGCGCCGGAGCTTGCCGCGTAGGGGGGGTTGGGGGGCACGTGCGCACTACACTTGGGCACGATCTGTTTGTTTGCTCCTTCGACTGAAAAGACCCTCATTAAAAATGCACCGCGATGAAGACCAGCACAAGCAGGCTGCTCGTTCTTGGATCGGCAGCGGCGACTTAGCGGGGTCTGAAGGCCAGAATGTTGGCTCGGTTATGGCGAATTGCACTTGTTGTGCGCTGTGGGTTTAATTATCCCCACAAAAAAGATTACCGCTGTTTACAGATGTCTGCTTTTGTTCCCAGCAGGGGATAAATGGGAGCTACTAGTTACTACAGACAGGTGGTCTCCGCTAATCTTCCACGGCGCGTCTCGCTGTGATGCACTTCTCTTTAAGATAAGTCTTGCGTTCCTGCTTAACGGCTGGTCGTTGAATATAGGGACGAGAGAGGGCTTTGCATACTGTGGGTAATTATGGCGTGGTGATTTGTGCGGATGGAGAAACCTGAGCCGGTCCCCACAGAGCATGCTCTGCCAGCAGTGGATTTATCCAGAGGGCCGCGATAAGAGCTGCCGCAGCGCTAACGTTCAGCTATACGTAAACTCCACAGTCAGGTCGCCCCAAGGCCCCGGCAGCAGCCTGTCTGTCTGTCCGGGGAGTCTCAAACGCGCCTGAGGCGTGGGTAATTGTGTACTTTGGTAAGAAATAAAGTTTATAGTTGGAGTCTATTTGTGCCATGTAAGCAACCCCTACTGTCTGTGAACAACACAATACTGAGGGGTCTATAAACAAAGAGTTTGTATATCTTTACTACCACGTTTCAATTAATCTCTTTCACAGAAGGCTGTAAAACTTCATGTTCTTGAAATACACTCTTAAAGACGTAACCATTATTTACCATTTAATTTGATATTAAAGAGCCTCTTCATTTCAGATAATAAAATTCAAAGTCTTCACAAGGCTGTGGGAAAAGAGCCACAGGGTGATGACCACTAAATGACTGAAGAATTTGTTCAGATTGTACAGGAATTGAGAAAACAAAGCACCATACCATTCTGTTGGGCCTTTGTTCCTGTTAACCACATCAGAAGTCGTGTTGGCGCCACAGTAGTTTGAACAGGATGCTACTTGTGAGAAACACAAGTAGTGAACAAAAATGGGAGCTTTGTAAGATTTTCTTTGGTTACAACTGTAGGAAGCAGTTCAAGACATTGTTTCTCTGCTCTCTGACTCCCTCTGAAGCAAGTGTCAGTAACACTGCTTTGCCAGTAGAGGGCAAAAATTTTCTTCAACTGCCTTTTCAGCTCTTGTTTATATACTTTTTGACTTCAATTCGCCAAAAGCACAGACCTTCAGATGTAACACTATATGACAGATAACTACAGAAAATGACAGTGCTGTGACTAGCCAAATATAATTTCAGAGATAAAGAGAAAGAAAGTGTACAGAGGGCAGATCGATAGAGGCGGCAATAGGAAGTGCGCAGGTTAAGGCGCAAGTCCAGGCCATTACAGCAATCAGAGCCGGCCACGTCTCCGAGACCCTCTGCCCTCTGGGATCGTGCCTGCCTGGGCTCCGCCCCGCCGATCGTGCCGCATCCCGTTGAGACGGCGCCCGGGGGCGGCGGTCCGTTTCCGCTTCCCTCTCGCTCCGTCGCACCCTCACGCTGAATCTCCTCCGCTATCCACCCACCACTTGGAGAAGCCAGCACATCACCTTGCATTACCCCTGGCTGACCCCTTCTGTCCGCGCTGTGGGTCTGAATACATGCACAAACCGGCGGCACAGCCACTAAAACCTTCTTCCCACTCTACAGCAGCAAAAGGGCTGGCTCCATTGCCGCTGCGATCCAGGAATAAGGCTGAAAACTAACCGACTGCTGCTGTACCATTTTGGGCCGATATGAGAGGACATTCTTCGCACAGTTAGGGAACGGTAGCGGATGCCAGTTCTCACATTGATTAGAAATCGCTACAACAGTTTTGGGACTGTCCAATTGCAGAACCACATTCCGCAAATTCTGTAGGGGCTGCACTAGAGTGATAAAAGAACAATGAACTGGGGAGTTACCCTGCCGACTGAACTCACTTCCTGGGAAACGACCGATTACAGGCTGATTTCCACACTTCAGGCCACAGTCGGAGCTGATAAGATCATTCTGGATCGTAGTTGAGCCACAGAACTCTGCACAAGTGTCACCCAGGAGCCACAGAGTCATACTGTAACTTGTCATACTGTAATCATTCTATTTGGTAGTCTTGGCCCTGAGTGCAACAGCCCCACCGTGAATCCCAAATAAAGTTCTTAAACGCTGCTCCAATCATTTGTTTCTCTAATGCTGTGCGTGGTCAGTAATCGCCTTTTCACAGAGCTTTCATAATGGTTTCGTAAGCACGTCAATTCCACTTCCTGAGCTTGCGCATGCAACTGCAATGCTTTATGACCTCAGATGTGCAACAGCACTGTATTCAACAGCATTTGATTGCATTTGTATGTATGCTTTATAGCGGTAATATCGCACGCCTGAAAGAATGATTGTGTGTTTTCGGTTGGCCGTGAAAAGGCACAACCTAAGTGTGACATAACTGCTTGTAAACAGCATCAGATTCTCAGGAGTAAACATGGTTCTGAAAAATCACATAAAAATTTAAAAACTAAAAGTCTATTTTAAGTCTGTTTTCTGTGTATTGCAAGAGAAGGGAAGCGTTGTGGCGTGACTAAGGCGGCAGTGTTTGCAGCGCAATCTGTTTTAGTCAATTCAAATACGGTTAGGACAAAAGCAATACATTCACCCAATGCCACTGTCAGCATGCTCAAGTATATTAGCCTCCCAAAATCAATAGCAAAGAAACCCCCCTCCCCCTACTCTAGAAATAGATTTGCAGTTTCGCCGATGTGGACCATGCACCACCAGTAATATTTTGTCTTGCAATTTGATAAATGCAGGACTACCTTACCTTGTACAGAAATAATCTATTTATGTGCGTTATGGGACCTTATGATATTAATGGAAACGCGTTTAGATCCTCATTATGTGTTAAATATGATAAAACATAAATAGAAAAATGGTGGTGTGTCAGATATCCACAATTCCTCCTAAAGTGCTGTCGGACTATTGTTCAAACTCAGGTCTATATAATACCTATATAAATAACTGTACAAAGAGACAAACTCAGTTTTTTAGAAATTTTAAGTGCCTATATAGCCTGCTCGTGTTCTCAAGTGCAACCACTGCCTTGAACTCTGCAGTCCACCAGTGGAAATGTGAAATTAGTGTTGGAGGAGGACGCAAAGTTTACCACACCCCCGTTTTCTGCTCCCAAAACTTGCTAAATTCTTGTACACTTGTCAACTTTTCTGTTGTGTTTTTGGAAACAAATGCCGTGCCTGACAGTGTTGATGACTCCCATAAATCACCAGGTTCTGTGGGAGAAACTGGCAGAGCCACTGCATTGCAAAACTCGCAGTGTAAGAGCTTTACTTGCAGTAGCTTTCACTACTGTGACAACTGAGGATATCAAGAGCAGCGTAGGTTGAATTTACATATGTAACTGCTTTTCGCGCACCGATCTAATATTTCCAACTCGCACAATAATAAACGTAGCCTACAAACACGGCCGCGTCGTTACATTTGCGTGGTGAAGAACACAAACTGGCTACATTCGTCAGTGCGTCAATCATGACTGTCAGAAGCCTTTTTTCTTTAATGAGGGATTAAGGTCCAAACTGCGCAATCGCTTTATTCCCAAACCAACCAGGCCGCCGTAAACATACGGCTGGGGCACCGCAATGAGAAATCAGACATTATTTCCAAAAGAGCACAAGCAAACATTTTGAGAAAGGAACTGATAAATACTGTCCAACATGTCTGCGCCGTTGCTTTTCATCACGCAGAAGCGTGATCTTTTGGTTGCGATTATTCAAAGCGTGAGGCAGCCGCCGCAGAAACAAACCTCTGGTGATGAATGGGAGAGATGCGCACTAGATTAAGAATGGCTGGCGGAATGAACGGAGAAATTAATGAAGTGTGAGCAGGAAGAGCTCTGCCAAAGTGCATGTGCAAGCCCTTCGTGAGAGGAAGTGAAGACATTATTCTGATGCGTCTGTCTGCATAGGCGCATGTGTAAGTGACGGACCTCCATTTAGAAGCTCAAAGCTGTCAAAACACAGTCTGATCTCAGAATTATTTTCAAGTTTGCTCAAATTTGCAGTGTAATGTTTCAAAAAAGCAATTATTTACTAAATTATCTATTGGATTATTACCATATTAGCCATCATTCATATTAATTTGACTGTTATTATTTTCCTGTTATAGTTGGCATTATTACGCACTGTTGATCACAGTTGTAACATATTTGACCGATATAGTGTGTCTAGCAGCATTTGCTTATTTATTTATGTATTTTTGCATCAAATCATCTTCACGTAAGCTAACTAAGAACTGAACAAAGATTTCAGGCAAAAAAATTATAATCTGGCTGTGGGGGTCATATTTTTGTTGTGTATGGACTGAAATCAAGCCTTTATGAACGTCTGTCCAGCATGCAGCCTTTGTCCTGAGTTTTCATCGGTATTTATAAAATTGTTTCACAAACACCAGCTGTGATGGGCACAAACTTATTAAAGATATTACCATGAACGTCAAGATAAGTGAATGGATACGTAGACTAGTCTAAGCAAATGCAGTGTACACTGCCTGGCCAAAAGAAGTTGCACACTCGCACATTCGTCGTGGCGTTGTTTCGACTTATGCAACGTCACAACATTTATTTCCGTCCAGAGTTGCTTTCATTTTTGGCCGAGATCTTGTATTGACGATGGGAGAGTCGAACCACTCCGTAAAGTCTTCTCCAGCACATCCCAAAGACTTTCAATGGGGTTAAGGTCAGGACTCTGGTGGCCAATTCATGTGTGAAAATGCTCTCTGAACCACTCTTTCACAATTTGAGCCCAATGAATCTTGGCATTGTCGTCCTGTTGGCCAGGCAATGTAGTTACACATACAGAACTACTGTTGGTTAATGAAATGATGGCGCTCTCGTGGCAACACAACGTGCTTAACCCTTGGATGCCGAACTGGGCTCTTGGAAGCCCCCGTAGCTTCTTTGTCTTACAAAATAGTGTAGACACAAATATTGCACCACCACGTGTTGTTGTCTACATTTGCATAATTCCCAGTAGGTGGTTTGTGTCCATCTGCAAGAGAAAGAACACCGCTGTTTCTGAAGTTTCAAAGTCAATTATCCACTTTGATTGCTTTCACGTTCATAATAACTTTTATGTTGTGCATATAGTAAACTTATTAATTCTCTACTGGTCATTCTACTGTTCTCTACAGTATATCTTCCAATGAATAAAAGCACGGTGTTACAGTTTGATGACGTTCAATGGAAAAACAGTTTCACTTTCATTGCAATTAGATGGGAATCTTTGTTCCAATTTCACTGGTTTTAATATATTTACAGGACACAGTGGGCAGTGGAACATTACAGCGTGTTGAACATCTTGAAAGTTGTGGCGATAGATAATCTCTTGGAAAAATGGAATGGTATACGATGCTGCTTTCACTCACAACCATCGAGGTCAGCCAACAAATAAAGACCTGTTCATACTTTCTATCATTATAACCTTCACACAGTGAAATGATTACATTCTTGAGTTTAAGTTACAGGACAAACACATAACAGCCAATGTAATAACAGCCGTTTCATGGACTTTATGATGTTATATGAGTGTTGACCCAATATGCGTTTACATTTTGACAGAATTTTTCCTGCATATTATCGCCATTTTATATTCAATGGAAAAGACATTGACATTCTATTTGAAAGGTAATACATATTGAAATGATAAATTAGACAGAAATTATACATAAGATTATATTATACTACATAGGACCATCCAACACCATATACATAGTATATATAGCCAGCATTACATTTCACCGTTCCATTTATTGCGAGCATAAGCACAAATGCTTCATAATCATTCTTTGCATCGGTTTAGAATGGAGATGGTCTTTTTATTACTAAGTTAGTTACTTGCACTGCTTAAAATGGTTCTGATGAACAGGGATTCAGTTCTCTCACTACTTTCACTTTCAGTTCTATCTAGCTTTCTCTCCTCAGTTCCTGAGCTCTGTCATAAAACATTTCCATAAACGCCCCACACACTAGTTCCTGCACATTCGTCACTTCTGGGCGTATAAAACTAGAGTGCAGGAGCCTCTCTGGCAAAGGCCCGACTCCATTCTCCATCAATGGAGCTTCCTTCCCCAGGGATTAGCTTCCACGCACCCAATAACATTCAAATGACTGCATTCAGTGGCAACCTACCATGAGGCCTTTCTTCTTTTTAATCAAAAAAGAATGAAAGAGTAATTAATTTTATCCCATGGCGCCACACCTCTCAATTCAATG
This sequence comes from Ilyophis sp. 1 JC-2022, assembly GCA_022702515.1. Taxonomy (NCBI): domain Eukaryota; kingdom Metazoa; phylum Chordata; class Actinopteri; order Anguilliformes; family Synaphobranchidae; genus Ilyophis; species Ilyophis sp. 1 JC-2022. Next base: position 43,576,255 of record CM040395.1, on the reverse strand, counting down.
ATGCAATGGCAGCCAGCAGAGAGTGCGCAGTTTGCTTGCTCATTTCCTCGCGTGGTAAGGGTGCGCCGCAACTTTGACCTGTCGGCTGCGTTGCACAAAGCGGCCACCACGGGGCAGGGCGGGGTCTAAACTATTGGAGTCAAAATTGGTTTGTGATTGTGGACTGGGGGGCGTGGCAGGCGACCCCGTCTATATTAGGGAGCGCGAAAGCGGGAGGACGAAACGGACGAAGGTGGCGGAGGTGGATACCTTTCTTTTAAATTGATTGACTGACGGATCTTTCTTGCCCGTTCTGCATAGAAATTTCTCTCCACCCACCACTCCACCAGTTCTTTACCCATGTCTCACATTCCGATGATATGCAACATCTTACCATTATCTTACAATACAACTATGATTACCCACATACTTATTAGAGAAGAACACAATGGGAGTGTTTACCACACAGCAAAAAATACCTGAATCTGTCCAACATTATCCAGGCAGCTGTCTACAGCAAAGGTGCACTCATGATGAGAATTTCCCAGCATGGTGTTCGTAGCCGTAGTCCAAGCAGCTTGATGTCAGCACGCCATGTCCTATTAACCAGCGAAATGTCAAACCCATCAGCTGTAGTTAGCTTCCTTTTTCCCACTTCGGCCACAAACGGCAGCCTGCGGCAAAACTTTACAGGTTGCAGATTGCCATGGCAACAGCATTTCCCTGCCTCATCGTCGTCCGGCCCCGTATTTCACAAGTCAACATTAACATCAATAGCGGCCGTAATGAACTCTGTGGATACAGAACCCGGATACATCACCCAACTCAAAGCGCTTATGATTGACGCACGACACTTATGACTTGGCACTTGGTAGCGATCAAGGCTCCTCGCTGATTGAACCACGTGGGCGCTCCTGGCTACATGAGAACCTCTCACGGAGCTGTGGGAGGAACGGTGGTGAGCTCTCCCGGCTCCCTCCCTGGCTGCTTCTGTTGAGGTATCCCGCCTCAAAGGCCCTTTCAACCACCCCCCCCCCCGAAGAGCTCCCCCTCGTGTTGATCGGAATGCCTCCATGGGAGCAGCGGCCTGCTTTGTGGGAGAAGATCAGAGGACCGATGGCACAGCTTGGCCAGCCCCGACCAGTTCTATTTATAGCCTCTCTCTATCTCCCCATGGCTACTCCATCATGAGCACACGCAAAATATTATTATTTTATTATTTTTTTTTTTTAAAGAGGGGGGGTGGGGGGGGGCAGAGAGACACAAACTAATAATAAAAGTGTGAACTGCTTAAATGATACTGAGCTGTGAATGATTAAACTGGCCCCGGCTCCGCTCAACACCTCAAACGGCCGGGTTATTTACATAAAAAATTTTATGCATTTTTTGCTTCATGCGCTGTGGATGCAGAACTTGATTGCTCCGGGTACTGTATCTAATAAGGATCTGAATGAGATTTGGAGAGTTCAGTAATAGCCCTCGATATAATTGTGGCCGTACGCATGGGGTTGGGTATTCAAACACGCGAGTTCAGGTTGGCTCACAAGGGGGGTTGGTTGGTCATGAGAATTAATGTACTGGACACCGAGTCAGTGATTCCAATTATGCAAATTAAAACAATGAATCACAGAAGACACAATATTTCACAGTTAAAACGGAGGCAGCTTGACCGTCATTCCGCGCTTTTGCAAAAAGAAAAAAAGAAGAAAAAAAAAGGTTTACTTTGAATGTGGAGCTTGCTTCTTTTCCCCAATTGTGAATCACAATGACAATGACTTTATAGCCATCTGAGACATTGTCGGCAGGCGGTTCGGAGAGCGAGCGAGAGCTGCCGGCGAATGAAAGGGGGGGCCTGGATGTGGCGTAACACAACGGGGGCTGGAGCAGGGACGGACCGCGGGGCCTCATCTGGGTACGGCACTGGATTGGGTGGAGGGGGGACGGCGGCGCTCTCTTGCAACCCTGATCCGTTCGGTTGTGGCAGGCAGCGGTGACGTAAGGCTGTGGCTATTTTTAAGTCACAGAGTGACAGCGAAGCAGGGCCGGCGCGCGGAGCGAGAAACTTGCTGCCGCCACAGAAAATCTTTTTCAGTTCCCCCACCCCCATGCTAATCTCCAGGCTGACGGGGGCGCCTAGATACTGCGGCGGCTTGAAGAAGGCACTACGTCGCCGTCGGGCGCGCTAAAAAGATGATTTACGAGGGAGGTGAGAGGGTCGAGCCCTCTGGACGTCTAGCGGGGGGGGGGGTCTGTATGTGGGAAAGGGAACGAAAAACACAGTGACAGAGAATACTGGGAAATAAGTGCTGCGCCGTGATGGCGCCTAATTGAATTTGTGCGTGTGACGCATCGTGAGCGAATGCAGTATCAATCAATCTGGTTGGATGGAAATAGCAGGTGGCCAATGTTCACTGCCCTGATCTCTGAAGGGCGACCCCATTAAAAATAATGAGGGTACCTTGCAGTAAAGGCATCTTTTTAATGTTTTCATCATGGGGGTCCTGTTCTTATGCTCTGTAATTCATTGACCTCATTAGTACCTTGTCCATTTGGCCATATACACAGCTCTTATTAAAACCTTTTCAACTGCACAGATATCACCCAGCTTACATTACCTCCAGACGTGAAAGACATTAAATGATGTTTCTGGCCCGACAGTACGTTAGAAGGGCGATACGTCTAAGTAATTGCATGACTTCTGATTACATTCTATTGAAGTGTACGTTACACGCCAAATAATTTGCAACAGGACCTTAATCCGGATGTAAAGTAACGCGTTCCCCAGTCTCAACAATAGCGCTAAAACTGCACTGAGCCCACATGTGGATCAAACCAGAAAACCTTAAAAGGCCGTGGCACAAGTACTCGGGAGACTCAAGCAGCTTACAGTGCGGCCGGGTTCCTGACACGGCGGCCTACATGAAAGCTTTATTCCTGCTGCGCGGGCTGACGTCACCGCTGGAGGCAAAGTCGCGTACGTGATGAGTTTGGGCTAAAGCGCGGCTGGGGGACTGAAAAGGCCCTTTGTAAAGCAGCGGCGGCTTTACGCCGAGGGCCTGTAAATAATGCCATGCCGTTTCATGGGGTGACATTTACTCCCAGAGAGCTCGCGCGGAGGATGGCGCTGCTCAACTGGAAGGTGTGCGGTAGCCAGGGGGCTACTGTTTGACCACGATACCGGCCAAACGGCCACGATTTTGCCGGGGTGAAACCTTTAAGGAATTTAAGGTGCGCCGTCGTTTCCGCTTGCGCTCGGCTCTGTGGACCGCGGCCGCATCGAAGGTAATCCTTTCGGATGACAGATGCTAATTCAGTTTGGGTCCGGGGTCTTGTCATGGACTTGCGACATACCAGGGGAGGCCACGCCTCCGGCGGAAGAGGCGAGCGCTAAAAGAGCGCGGAGGGCTCGGAGCTCGGACCTGCTCCCCGCTGCCTACCCAAACTTAGAGTGACAAAGGAGCTAATCGCGAGCTGCGGGCAGCACTTTAGTCTGTTGATAAACTGCGCTGGGGTTTCGGGTAAAGAGAAGCAGAAAACAGTCTTTACCCCTGTCCAAGAACGTCCACATCTCACACAGAGTCCGCGATTGTGGGCTTTGTAAAAAGCCGGGGAAGGTGGAAGATTCAGAGGGAACAGAATAAAACAGCCTCTGGCCTCTGCCAGCGATACCAGAGACTGCGACAGTATCCTCCAGCAACTGGAAGTTCAGCTCTACCTACACTGGGGATTAGAGCACTGATTTAAAGCGCTCACCTGTGGGGAGCCCTCTGCTCACCCCCCATGACACAGCGCATGCAAAGAAGAAACTAATTAGGACTGAGAATCACATATGTCTCTGCATTATTCATTTCCAGGCATCTGAGCCACCTTTTCCAAAGTTTGGAGCGGATGTTCCCTTTACTGGAAAAAAATAATATATATATACAGAAAAGGAACAGTGATGAGAGTAATACCAGGAATAACAAACAGTCACCTGTACTGTAGCCATGACATTCTTGGCAAACAGCGTTGCCTTCCGCTTGGCACGGAAATAGAGTTTCTCCACACGGCTTTACGTTTAAAAAAAATAGTGTCGATGACAAATGAATATCACAGAATCTCCAACTGACAGTGTGTCTGGCCGGGATGCTTCGGACTGAACTCAGCCCGGCATCTTCATGCAAATTCAGTTGCATACATTTTTGAACAGGCACAGACGCTATTCAACCTGTCAACAGAAGCCAGACTGATTGCATTTCTGGAAGTGTCCAGAAGTAGGGTCTGATGAAGCCTTTTGTTAAGACGCGCCCATCTCTCCCACTTCCTTCAGTGAGCGTTGGGATTCTCAGAAAAGGACAGATAAAGTAATTCTAGAGCACAAAAATATGTTATTTCATAACTGGCAAAAATGACTGGTCAGGGAATTGAGCTTGTAACTCTGGGGTTGTGGGTTTGAATACCAGGGGGGTGGTGTTGGGGTCGTGGGTTTGAATACCGGGGGGTGGTGTTGGGGTCGTGGGTTTGAATACCGGGGGGTGGTGTTGGGGTTGTGGGTTTGAATACCGGGGGGTGGTGTTGGGGTTGTGGGTTTGAATACCAGGGGGTGGTGTTGGGGTTGTGGGTTTGAATACCGGGGGGTGGTGCCATTGGCACTCAACCCGCCTTGCCTCAGGAAATATCCAGCTCAACAAATTAATTGTTTGTAAAAAAGAACATAGGCTGTACAAGGGGCTTTGCATAAGAGAATCTGCTAAATATAAATATAAATGTCTGATATTGTGTGTGGGCAAGCATTTTATTAACCTAAAACCAAAATAATAAACAGAACAAGAAATACAATTCCTGCACTCCATTCATTTAAAAAAAAAAAAAGGCCAGGTGTTGCTCCCAGGGTGGGGAAGGTGGTGTATACATTTTACCCAAGCTTTTGCTTTCTGATTTCATATCTGCATTTGGAGAGTTCTGGGGCGTAATGTTCTCCACAGAATTGGACAGGCTCATGCGCAAGAGGTAAAATCACTCCCCGGCAACCTCTGCTATTCCAGTGCTGTGTAATCACCGATACTCCAGAGAGAGGCACACATTTTTAGATGGCTAGTGGAAGCTAAACAGTGAAGGTATACCGCCCAGGCTCGTGCGCTGTAGAGACGCCATCCATTATGAAGGGACCAGTCATATCCGCATACCTGAGTCAGTATAGAATTGAAGAGGGGGGATACAGTCAGGCAAAGGCTCACGGACAAGCAGGAGGTTTATTGGTGTACCATTCTTGTACAGTATGGATACAATGCATATGGCAATGTATTAGGGGTGTCTTGGTGGCTTAGCCTGTAAGAGCCCTAAAATACAACACAAAAAAAAAATGCTGTATTGTACCCTAACTCCAATAAAAAAAGAATAACATAAGTGTACATTAGGTGTGCACGTAATACCTACTTTGAGGCATTATTGATATCCTTCAAGTATCTCAAGCGTCTAAAACAATTGACTAACAGATGATGACAGGTCACATATAGACACATTACGTGGTGCTACCCTATACTATTGCTGAGACTGAAAATGTGTATGAATGTGTTGAAATCACTCATTGGTCCATCTCTCAATCTCTCATCGATACACACACATTCATCACCCTCCTTGAATAAACCTTTTTTGACTGATTAAACAGTGGTTTTTCCACTGGTTGTGGGAACGGCTCCATGCAATACCTAGTTATGTCTCACCATCTTGGTTCGGGGGAAGAGACCAGCATCTGGAACCAGAAATTCCATGTTGAGCAGAAATTTTAAAGCATCCCAATGTATTACCAACAGCAATTTATAACCAACAGAGTCCAAACTGCACTGAGCACCTTCACAAACAACTGAGGCAATTTAAGTATTCCTGCTAGATTACAGTATGGAAAGGGTTTGCTAAAATGTCTGTTAATCAAGGTGATAATTTAGATGGTCAAGGTCTGTGATTGTCGCTTATAATTACATTGTTTAATTTATATATCTAAAATAATTTTTTTTTTTTTTTTTTTTTTTTTTTTTTTTTTTGCTTAAATCAGCTCTTTGATGCTGGCCACCTCTTGCCTAGTTCCCTAGATGCTTAATTATTGAAATTTTTTTTTTTACCCCCCGGTATGTAAATAAATAAAGTAATCAAGAGTGCTCTTGTGTTTTTTTTGTTTTTGCCTAAATTTTTTTAAATTTTTTTTTTTTTTTTTTTTATTATTATATGGGCGGCGGCTGCTTCAGATGCAAAAAAAAAAAACATAAATAATCAGTCATTTTCCATTTTCTGGACTCCCCCCCCGAATGGAATGGATAATGTTTTACAACATTTTTTGGCTAGGCTATAAATGTTGTGTAGTTATTTAGTCTTTAATCTCTTATGTTACATAATGACAGAGACAGCGTATTTTGTAGTCATAGTAGTCATCTATCTATACCCTTTTTTTGTGTGTGTGATAAACAAAATATATATATATGTATTTGGTTCAGTTTATTCTGTTTTCTAAAAAACTTGAAAATATGACTTAGGCGATTATTTTAAGAAGGTGACGATATGCAAACAAGATGCATTTTATTGGTCAAAACAAAACAGAGAAGAAAAATCTACGGAACAAAATGATTTTCAACTCTTATAAAAGAATAAACAAAATGATAGCAGTGTTTCTTTCATCTATTGTGCTTTTTCGTCAAGTAGAAAATACTTTTTTTAAAGCTCTCTTCACGACAAACATTGGCCCAAGTGTTCACTCTCCACTCGATTGTTTTTGGAAATCCATTTTAACACCACTTTAATGGGTGCGCACACATTCTTTAGAGATTAAACATGATTTGGCACACCACATTTCCACAATCTAATTTATAACAATATATGTAATGTTTTCCCTGGAAATGACTGCACATGACCCATATCGTGTACTACTTAGGGTAACTGCCGATGGGAAACCCCCGATTTGGACACGGTGATCATGTATACAGTGTAAACAGGCGCTAATCCAGATATCAAATTAAACGTGTGACGTGTCTCTACAGAGAATATACTGTAACTGGCAGGATTTATAGCGAGGATTAGTCTTAGAGCAGCTGGGCTGAGTGGCCTTTTCAAGCGCGGGAAGGATATGGAGGGGGGTTATTGTCCCTGCTCACGAATGTCCACAGCCACGCCAGCTCGTCTGTGGGTGGCCAGGGCCCGAAGCTCACGCCGCACAACGGGGAGACTCGCAGGGCTCGGCAACAGGGCACGTCACCGTCAATTATCAGAATATCTACTCATTTTGTGCCGCATTTACAGTGTTCTGCAGCATCTTCACAAGTGTATTTACGGCGTTAATGGGAAGATTTGAGAGCGCCGTACCTGCGCGTGCACCTGAGGACGACGACAATTTCGCCCGATCCATATCGAGAAGTTACACTTCATTAAAAGCACCCTCAGAGATATCAGTAGATATATCACAACCATCATCATTTGAGGGCCTCGTTTGCATTTTACTTGATAAAGAAGCAGAAGAATGTAAATGACAGTAAATGACCTTGGATTAAATTCCCAATACCCGACTTTGATTTGTTTGAATATGCTAAGGTCAATCAAACCCATATTTGCGGGCAGTTAAAACAAAGGTATCATTAAAAACTAAAAAATAAATTAATAATAAAATCTTAAGACATAGGCATCCCTGCTCAACAAGAATACTGCCGCTGAAAGAAACAGGCTATGTTGAGTCACTGAGGATTAGAATTTTACCATTTTAATTTTGTCATGTGCGGAGGCATATGCTGCAGAGGATCTCCAAGGAGATGGGGGGGGATTCCACAGCTGTTTGCGTTAAATATGCAAATTGGGCTTAATCGTCTCCCACCCAAACAAGAAGAGCAGGTAAAAACTCCCTGACATATGAAGTATAAATACCCAATCACTGTCCTCATTAACTCCGAGCCCAAGGTGGCTGTAACTGCCTCTAGTGCTTGGCAGCTGTTCAGAGATGCTCTGCGCAGGCTCTGGGGGACTAGAGGGGCTGGGGGGGGGAGGGGGAGTCCCTTGCCAGCACTCTTGCTACTGAATGGGCACCCCTGCGGCCTAGAGGTCGAGAGAAAGCCCTAGAATTATGCGCAAGCCTGCACGTCCAGAAGCGCAAATAAACTTTTGAACTGAACGCAATAACCCAATCATGGAGAGGACACGTCGCTGTCACTTTTTATCAACAAGAGAAACCAAATCCAAGCAGCAGGAGCCCATGGTTTATCACCCAGCCGACAAGGTATCGACCGCCAGAGCCGTCCTCCTGCCCAGGGGACCGGGAAGACCACAGATTTCAATTCTGATACACGGATATTAAGGTAAGATCGCCCCAAATAAACGGGGATGGGGGCACTACAGGCCACAATACCAGTTTCCACTGGTGCTTCAGGAGTGCAGTTCCACAGTAAAGTGCAGGGTACTCCTGAATATACAGCTAAGACCGTGCGCCATTCCGTACAAACTGTACTATTGAGAAAACCCCAACCCATAGTGCTCATGGGAAAGGTAGTCACGTGGATGGCCTTAGTTGCGCCTATGGCACTTTTGAGCCCTCCCGAGGCAGAAGATGTGTTATTTCTCCCAGAGACATCCCTTATGCTGAGTCTACAGAGTCAGATTAGTAATCACACTGCTACCTCTGACTCACTCACTAAGTGCATTCATCCATAAAGGATTACAATGGTAGCACCTGTGGCGCTGGAGTTTCTGATTGTGCCACACTCATTCATGCAGGCAGGCATACGGTTTATACGAGAAGACTTATGGTATGAGCTTAACGTTTCTTCACTTTACCAACACAAGTACGAATCAACCACTGTGTAGTGTACACATAGGATAGGGCTGGGATACACAAATCCGGCCTTCAGGGCCAGGAGAACTGCTGGTTTATAATCCTCCCCTCTCACCAGGGACTGATTTAAACCTGATGCACCAGGTGAGTGTAATTAATCTCTGTCCAATCAGTGACATTATTGGAGTAAAGAAGGCAGGCAGAAGAGAAAGCCAGCAGTATTACTTTGAGGTCCAGATTTGAGTGTATACAAAAAAAAAAGCGGGGTCAGTTTTGTCACTTGATTTTACTCTGATGTGATAAAATTTGCAAAACACAAGAGCTTGTAGGTGTTGTACACACACACACACACACACTAATTTAGAAATAATTTCTCCAATTGCCAATCAAGGGAAATGAGTGCAAGGCTAATGAAGCGAGCCGTAGTGAGGTCCCAACTGAAAACAGGCTCTTGGATTGAATTTCCCCAGTTGGGTGAGTCACCCCACGGTATATAACAGCAGGCGCGCACCCGCGGACCCAGTTGGCCATGTTCAGAGGCCCGCACTCTGTCAACCGCACGGTTTCCAGCCCGCAGAGCAGCCGGCCACAGTAAGGCAATAAACAAATAAATAAAAACCGCAGCTGGTGATGACGTCCGTAAAATTGATCAGCGTTCGTCAATTTGTCGCAGGCATTTTTCAAGAAATCCTTACAGAAACAGGCTGAATTTGAATGAATGAGAATTGAAAGGCTATACACTAGCAATCTTTTCCAAAGAGCACGTGTTCCAAAGCTGAAAAATTTGCACTAATGCATCCCAATTGTGGTCCTAAATAATTTTTCTGGTTAGAACACAGTAATTTTCAAGAGCAAATGCTTATAAAATGGGAGCGCTGCCCTGAATAGCGGGGGGGAGGGGCAGGGGAGGAGCGCGACACTTCTGCTCTCTGCTCTCTGCTCTCTGCTCGCCGGCACGCGCGGCTGACTCAGACGAGGTCCCAGGCCAGGGTGGGCACGGGCGGAACGTAAACACAGCCGTGCGCTACAGCCACATTCCACCTGTTGTCCAGCCCCTCGCTCGCACCCACGCGCAGCAGCGCTGTTGAATCATGCTTGGCTGCGGAGGCAGAGCTAAACCCCTTCTGCTTTCATTTATAATTCAGGAGGCTGTGGCATGCCATTCGTCTCCGGGCTGAATTGCACGCGAGGAAAATTCGGCTGAAATGCATTGAATCGGTACTTAGGATTACGGCAGAAGCCCTCCGAGACTGCTTTAAGCATTTATTTCCTTTGCTTATTTAAATATGATGAAAATGTAACTAATGAGACGCATACACGTGCTTCCCATGTTAGTTTGTTGTAGGTCTCATATTGGAATGAGGGTGACAGAGAGCTTGAAACAGCAGTGCGGAGCAGGCAGGAGCGGCATTATCTCTTACGATTAAAGAACAGTCTACTAAGTAGCTCTTCACCAGGAGTAAAGCTGCGGTTTCGGCACCGTTTCGCTTTTGGAAAATCTTTTTGGTACTCTCTATGCAATACGGAAATCACAGATGCGTGCTCGTTTTCAACGTAGATGTTTTTCATAATGCTCGCTATCGAAATGGCCAAGGTAGAGTGTTCCAAACTGGCATTGAGAAAAGGACAAAATAATCCCTTGTTTTAGCGAGCGCTGCTAATACAGTATTGAAACGGCAAGGTTCTGGCTGGGCTCGAACACGGGTCTCCCGGGGGAAAGGCCGTTACGCTAACCACTGCGCTAAAGATTAATTCAGCTTTAGTGGAGGAGTTAGGCCGCCTCAGGAGCGGATCGCTACAGTATCATCCAAAAATCTGAATAACATTAGATAAGGAGTAATGAATTGGTGAGATGTATGTTGGCATTGGGGGAGGGGGGGGTTCTGAGCACTGATCCGCTGTGTTTGATGTCACAGGCGAGCATTAATGAAGCTATTCTTTTCACCTCCTTTAATCTTGTGCGAGGGCCGCGCTTGTCCTTTTGTGTCTTCAAATTGTGCCCGTTTTTTTCACCCCGCAACATATTTGCATATCTCCCCATCTCCATGAAAACGGGCTTGGTCACCTGCAGGTCCCGTATTTCCATTCTGATGTAAATTTGCTGGGGGGAAAGGCAGAATAAAACAGTTTTACAGAGTGAATAATATTTTTTAAATATGCAGATCGAGAGCATACATACATAATCACAAATGTTAACGGAAAATACAACCAAGCTCTGTCTAAGCACCGTGCTCCATATCAGTTAGATGAGCATAATGTATAAAGCCATTTGTTGTCATTTTCACCTCGTCGGACAGTGAGCGATTAGTCGCTGGCCAGTACACCTAAACTGCCACGGCTTACCACTTTTATACTGCCTACCCAATTAAAAGGAAGAGTCACCTTCCAAATGTGCTTGAATTCAATAATAGAGCTGAAATTAACTCAATACTGTGAGGCACACCTCTCTGGTATGCCCAATAGCACTATGAGCTGAATTACCATTTCATCATTTATGAGCTCCGACATGAAACGTTTTCAGTTTTAGGGTGTTGTAAATACTGACTCGCGCTTCCCCATAGCCAAAACATTGACAGTCAGAGTATGAATGTCATAACTGACTATAACTGCCATTCTGCAGCAGCAAGATTCAATTGGATTTCCCCCACCAGGCTAAGGTACGCTTAGGTTGGGCAGGGTTTCTTGGGTTACCTATAACCATCGACTAGCCACGAGGCACCTACAGGTTAGCAACAGTTGTCATCACCCTGCTTACATAGTCACATAATATATATGTTTGTAGCGTTGGATATTTGTTGAAACAATTCTGGCATGTTCTCAAATCTTTCTACAGGTGAAGTGATGGAAGGGCCGGCCTTATTCCCAGTTGCACAATTACCCATCATACATCAGTTTGATTCTCTCTCAGCCCATCCCCCTCAATAACTCCCTAAGTGAGAGAGTCCTTTTGTTTCCGCTGAAGATCCGATTGGTCACGAGTAACTAGACGCGACAGTTTCGTAGTTGTTACCTCTAGTGATTAAAGTAACGTTGTACAGCTCTAGTTCAATGTCACTGAAGATTAGGGCCATGGAGAAACCTGAAGACAGTGATTGTTAGTTTTGCAGCAAACAATCTTAAAATTCTTTTTTATTATGCTCTGTAAATAATTTATGCAGAATATATGCATTTATGCAGGTAGGTTATTATAATTCAGGCTAAGCTTAGAAAGTTTTTACATCTCCATGTACAGCAGTCATCTCTATTGCCTATACTACAAAACTCTGATACAGTCATCTCCATGTACAACAGTCATCTCTATTGCCTCTTACTGTACGTCGCTTTGGATAAAAGCGTCTGCTAAATGAATGTAATGTAATGTAATGTAATGTAATGTACAAAACTCTGATACAATCATCTCCATGTACAGCAGTCATCTCTATTGCCTATACTACAAAACTCTGATACAATCATTTCCATGTACAGCAGTCATCTCTATTGCCTATACTACAAAACTCTGATACAATCATCTCCATGTACAGCAGTCATCTCTATTGCCTATACTACAAAACTCTGATACAATCATCTCCATGTCCAGTAGTCATCTCTATTACCTATACTACAAAACTCTGATACAATCATCTCCATGTACAGCAGTCATCTCTATTGCCTATACTACAAAACTCTGATACAATCATCTCCATGTCCAGTAGTCATCTCTATTACCTATACTACAAAACTCTGATACAATCATCTCCATGTACAGCAGTCATCTCTATTGCCTATACTACAAAACTCTGATCATCTCCATGTACATGTGCAGGGCGTGCATCCTGTCAACCCTCCAGCAGCTGGGCTGACTGGGCACAGAGGCGGGGCCAGCTCCGGACCGCACGCCGCATAGCCATCACACCAGTCCCTCTGTACCCAGCCGGGGACACTTCATGTAAAATACACAGGTGCAATGGAACACAACAAGGTTCCAAATGTAATTAAACAGATCTCAAATCTAGCTATTTTTAAGTCGAGGATTAAGGGATGGCTATTGGAAAGCGTTCCTTTATGATGTTGAAACAATATATGATGTTGGATGTATTTAATGTGATCTTTTATGTAATTGTGTCTATTGTGCATTTGTATATAATATAATGAAAATGACTTGAACCATGTTTTTAAAATGGCTGCCTCCACCCAATGCTGCACCAAGCTATTTTAAACCAAGAACCACAATGGAAATAAGTCTTGTACTTTTTTGTGTTATCCTTGACAATTCTTGTTGTTTCATGTATTTTAAGAATTTGTCTAATAAATCAAACCAAATCAAAAGCTGTGTTTACGGGTCGGACACTACAGTACACAAATCCAGAAACTGACTATCTGGTCATTTGTGGATGAGTTTCTGCCGTAGGAAAAGGACATAATCTCATGCTTGGAGATATCCTTGTCCAGAAATTTCCCAGAAATGACCAGACATGGCCATCCACTAATCTGAAAAATCAGAGTCCAGAAATGCCTGATCACAGACGTGGCCCGGGAGTGTGCAGACGTTTCTGGAAATATACGCGTCAACACAGGAAACTACCGCTCACGTCCATCACACAGAAAATTTCACTGAAATTTAACAGGTCAGATATCTTCCAGAAACTCTTCTTTTCATGTAGTGGGAGGGAAACACACAGGGGTAGGATGGAGTCTACTGTTCTGCAGAATCACTGGGCTGGTTTGGTCTTGAGGTTTCTGCGTGTGCGCAGACCAGGAATCCTATGCCGTGTAACCGCACTACCGGTGCGGAAACAGATCATAAATGTTTCTGAAGGGATCAATTCCGCTGTCCTTCAAAAAATATTACAGTTACTACAACTGCAAACTGCAATGATCTGAATGAGCAGGCTCGGGCAAAATCATTGTGTGTCTAGTAGAGACAATTTTCAGTGCGTGCGTGCGTGCGTGCGTGCGTGCGTGCGTGCGTGCGTGCGTGCGTGCGTGCGTGCGTGCGTGCGTGCGTGCGTGCGTGCGTGCGTGCGTGCGTGCGTGCGTGCGTGCGTGCGTGCGTGCGTGCGTGCGTGCGTGCGTGCGTGCGTGCGTATGTCTGTTGGCTGTTTGATCTGCTGAAGACCAGCAGGAAGGATGTAGCTCACTGAAGAGTTTCATCAGTGCTTCTAACCTTGGCAGGTGGCCCGTGGGAGGACAGAAAGCGAGTACGCAGGAGTTAAGGCGGAAAGTGTTCCGGAGATCAGCAGAGATGTCCCTGCCTGTTGGCCCCAGACGATCCGTTCAAAGCCAAGAACGATGCGAACAGACAGATACGCATCCGCCGCATTACTTTAATGGACAGAATACATGCAATCAGACAGCTCCTATAACTACAAAGAAAGATTTCTTTAATCCAACAACAATGCTTCCAATGTGAAAATGACAAATACTATACAGCGGTAGGAAAGAAGTACTCAACCAAATATTAGCAAATCAGATTAACTTCAAAGGCTAGCAAATACAGAATGCAAAGACAGCTTATGTAATACTACTTGTGCCATCACATTTGAATATTATCAGGCGGTCGGTCGTACTACCTGTTACCGCAGATCTAACTGACAAGTGGCTCCTCACTAATGAATACAGGCACTGTGTTCCCACCAGGAATGACCTTCCACATGGAGAAATGAGAGGGGGAGATGCTGCAATGATTTCTAGACATTTATTCTGATAAAAATGAGTACCTAATGGTGTAATGATAGGTTTGTGTGTGGGTACTTGTCTACCTATCCAACTGGGGACCGAAGCGCCATTCCACATTCATGAAGAGGGAATCTAGTAACCAAATAGGGACATTTTTCAGGTCCCCACTTGGAAAATGCTTTAAATAATATTTAAATAATGCCTGGACCATATACTACCAATAATATATGTAAAATATATAATGCATAATTATGTTGAGGTAATATCTTATGTCTTTAAATTATTAATGTTGCTGCATATGCAGTAATAGTAAAATTATTTATAAGAAAGTACACATAAGAATTACCTTATACATTTGCTCAGGCCTCTTGACAGCATTGTGATTGTGGGGTTATAAATACCCATTCCTAATGCATAACAATATATTTTTTAAATGTGTATGTGTGTATTAACGTTAAAACGGTGGTCCACAATTGGACAAAACAATGACACCGCGAGTCCACAGCGATTCACATATGTATGCTACTACTCCATATGTGTTTTATTCACTACTCTAGCTGTAGTGAATAAAACATTTATCAGAGAAAATTGTGAACTGCTGCATGAGATGAATGAACAGTTTTTTTTTTTTTTTTACTTCAGTTGGACTTCTTTTTGGGCATATTCTGAATATACTTTAACATGCATAAAAATTATTCCAAATAACTTAGCGTGTGCGCATGCGTGTCTGTGTGTGGTTGCTCGGACAGACATTGAGATAGACAGCCCGCCAACATCTTGTACAGCTCGCCCACTACAATTCTGAAGAAGGGGAGTAAGTAGCAATTAAATGTGCCAGCACGCATCACTGAGGACTGCAGCTGAAGAGCAGGGCTGGAACCTTACAGACGCATATTTAACAGCAGTTACCCTCTGTCTGCTGTTCCAAAGAACCTCAGAGATGCCATCGGCCACATGACCGCACGGTTCTGACCGCAGCCCATTAAATATATGCATGCATTCTAAATGTACTGTAATTATTCTTTTTGATTTAATGCCTGTTATTTTTAATAAGAGAGCATAAAAATCCATTCAGTAATTTCGGTTCGCTAGTCAACAAAAATTACGCGCTTGGAAATTAAATTACCTTGGTGGATTATAGTACTCGTAGTTTAAAAACATGGTTTGAGAAAATGTTAGCGAACTATTCCTTTCAATATATCACCAAGTGGGCACCAAGCGAAAACGACGAGTGAGTGATGAGTTTGTTTCCATATTGATGAGCTGTGCAAAGACTACAGGCACGATCAGATATTAAAAATAAAGAAGAATGAAATGTGGAAGTCAGAAGATGGACAAGAAAGTAGTGTCGGTCCGACGCTATTTATTTTTCCTTTTGAAGTGCTTTTCATGAGGATCTTTATCATTATTTCTAGTAGGATAATAATTATATACTATTAGTACCATATCTTCATTTTTTTTCTCATTGTAAGCCATTAGCATTTTATTACCAACCAAAATTAGTGGGCCTTTAATGTCTGGTATGGCATGTTCATTCTGTATGAATATTTAGACAGCCCATTAAATGATTATGGCACTTATAAGCTAAAAGGTAAAACCCATGGTAATTAATAATAATAATAATGCCTTGCATTTATATAGCGCCTTTCTCACCAACACTCAAAGCGCTTTACAATGATGAGGGGGAAACTCACCTCTACCACAGCAATAAACAGTCTCCAAATGACCATAACAATTCCTCCGGCAGTGGACAGTAACTGTTTTCTGGATAGAAAATAAATTTAAAACTGAACTGAATAAAGCAGGCTTTAAGGTACTTTATTTGCTTTGGTTCTTAAGGAATAGCCTAGCTATTAAATTAATAATTATTTTGATTGCACAGGGTCTTTAAGATATATTAGACATCAAAAGCCAGGGAATTAGAGTGTGTGTAAAAGCCTCAAGTTCTATGACTCACACCTACGTACACGAAACCACAAGCTCAAAAAAACCAATGCCTCGCTTTTCTGTCTGTTCACAGAAAAAAAAGCATCTGTTTGCACAAATTCTAAGACAACAAAATATTGAATAACTTGTGTACTAAGTGCCTTTAACAAATACCATTCTACCACTAAACACATTTTGCTTTTGCCATGCGTTGTGAATAAATCTTGTTAAAGCACACCTGTGGCAATACGTTGTCCGTACCTCACCTTAATACTATTGTTAACGTATTTATGTAATTGGAGCTTGAATCAATTCACCTGTTCTTACATTTGCTTTTAAAGCCGCGGAGAACGGCAGCAAACCGCTAATTTGGCATGTGAGTCTCACCCATACATGTCACAAACCTGCCTCCATGGGACCTCCAGGTCAGAACAGTGCACTGCTAATAACACACTAATAATAATGCGGGCGTTTCTCATGCGCGTGGAAGCATGCAGCGGAAAATGAAACGCTCTTTGGGGGGGGCCACAGTTCGTGTCAAAATTGTAATTCGGTCCTTTGAAAGCACAATTTGGTGAACTGTCTGTTGGTCGTAAAAAAAATTAAAAAATGTAAAAAAAGAAGGAAAGAAAACAGGCCAGTTGGTAAGGGAAAAAGACGAGGGCTATAAAGGACGTGACAGGAAACGCTGCATTCCAGGGAAAAGGCAGAAAAAACTAGGGGCCTCTGAAAGGAGGCTGTGCTGCAGTATACGAGCTGATGTAGCGATAAGTGCTGTGAGTGATAAGTCCTTCTATCGTTGGGGAAATCCGACGCAAGACATTTTAAAACACTGAGTGATATGGAGAGAGGCCTGCCTTCCCAGCTTCTCAAGCTTCTCGACTGTTGCTTCTTTATCAAGTGTTGGTGGTAACAGGAGGCAGTTTGCTGCAGCCAAGCGATGATTCAAACCTCCCTCTGACAAACAGCCTGTGACAAATGTGCCCATCAAAAGTCACACACAAACACGGGTCCTGATTTTGCACCAGTGACCAGCAATAAGTTAGCCTTTTGACTAATGCCCGATGACCACTTTTGCAGGCAACAAATGGACTTTAGAGACCATGTGTCTGATGCATAAGGAGGCTGGAGGGATTCCCAAGTAGAATAAATGAGTAGTCTATTCTGCTTCACTTGATCAGGACAAAACACTAAAGCGGTGACACTGCGAATAGTGGAAATGAAGGTATGTTTAAAGACTGCGGCCCGTCTCTGGAGCCGATCCACACTGCGCTCATTCTTAACTCGGCTCCTCAGCTCTCAGTCATTTGGAGGTTTTTGAGGCGGCGCCGCAACGCGGGGGGGGCGGAGTTAGGGCCCTTGAGATTAGAGCGCTGCAGAGGGTCCCTGAAGACGATTGCACCGCATTAACCGAACAAGCGGCGTTCGGGGACCCCGGCGCACGGAGCGGCGCGCTCCCCCTTCGCCTCCTTTCGGCGGGATTAAAGCGGCGGTCGCCTCGCATTAGTCTCTCACCGCTTCGCCGAGGCGCAGCGCCTTTGTTCGCAGGCGAACGGCTTAAAATAGAAACCGGTGGGATAGCTGGAGCTAATTACGGCCCCCGCGCCATTCCATTGTGTTCAAATACCGGTCTGCGTGAACAATGGCAGCTCAGGCTCGAGCCACAGGGAGGTAACAAAAAGCCTTGTTCGGAGAGAGGGAACAGTCACCTGAAATGATAACACAACAAAAGGCTATCCGCGCCTTTCATTGTGCACCCCGCTTACGCTAACAGCACGGCACTACCTGCAGAGGCCAAACAGCCCTGCAACGCCACACAGAGACTGGGATAATACACATATACACATTTTACAACAGGTGGTAAGTTCTGCTGTTAATTGTTTTCTTTCCCCCGCATGAACAGCAAATCACAGCGCTGGTGCTGAAATGGCCTCCTTTGAAAAATTAAGTAATGGTTCTCAACTGGCATTACTTGTGCCGCATGGATTCAATTTTTTTAAAAGTTTGTCCAACAATCAATAAAAAGGAAACTCTCCGTCTGAGAATAATTTTGTTTGCGCTGCTCGGTGCTAGCATGTTTTATGGTAATGTGCAGCGCATGCAGCTATGGGCAAGAATAACTGATGTCAGGGGAGGATACTGTAATATACATGATTTGCATAATACGCTTGCTGTTTACATGGGTTAGAGCACTGAGCAAAAATTTACGGATAAAAAAAAATGCAATACAACAAAATGGTGTTTTTTTTTCTGTTTCCATCAGGAAGGGAACATACTTAGGGAGGCGAAAAAAAAATTTTTATAAATAAAAAGAGCCACAGACACAAGATTCAAATGCAGATTAGGAGCAGAAGTATAACCGGCCTCTCTGATCTCGAGCCGTGATGATTGGGCCGCTGGCCTGACGCGTGATTCTCTGCCTAACCCGTTGTCATAGTGAGGGGGGAGTGGCCACCTGTCTGCAGCATGGTAGCTGCCCGTAACATGCGTGAGCCTGCTGCCGTCTCTTAGGGCGCCGGAGGGTGGGCGTGCGCCTTTCGCACGGGCGTGTACCGCTTTGGCTGAACGTGCGCCTTTCACACGGGCGTGTGCCGCTGTGGCTGAACGTGCGCCTTTCACACGGGCGTGTGCCGCTTTGGCTGAACGTGCGCCTTTCACACGGGCTTGTGCCGCTTTGGCTGAATGTGCGCCTTTCACACGGGCGTGTGCCGCTGTGGCTGAACGTGCGCCTTTCACACGGGCGTGTGCCGCTGTGGCTGAACGTGCGCCTTTCACACGGGCGTGTGCCGCTTTGGCTGAACATGCGCCTTTCACACGGGCGTGTGCCGCTTTGGCTGAACATGCGCATTTCACACGGGCGTGTGCCGCTGTGGCTGAACATGCACCTTTCACACGGGCGTGTGCCGCTGTGGCTGAATGTGCGCATTTCGCACGGGCGTGTGCCGCTGTGGCTGAACGTGTGCCTTTCGCACGGGCGTGTGCCGCTGTGGCTGAACCGCAGCGCTGCGGCTGGAAAGACGCACTGTTATTCCCCGCGTTTCGACCGCCGCCGCTACCTCCTCCCGGGTGTCCCTCCTGCTTTGTGTGGGCCGGTGACAACGGGAGCAGCAGAAAACACCCTCCCGCTGTGCAAACACTAACCATTTGCACTTCAAAGTTTTTTTTAGCTCTCTGAGGCCCCTGCTTACTCAAGGATTTTGAAAATATTTCAAGGGGGGGGTTCACGTATCCGCAGACGCCTACATATTCCCTCCCGGTGATTTCAGAAACAAATATAATTATTATAAATATTATTTACCAAAGGTGACGCCTGCCTGTGATGGCCTGAGATGGAATACATATTGCCTCGCGATGGTTTCAGAAACAAAAACAATGTCTCTCAATCGATAAATATGGCCCTACGAACCAATTACTCCACCTTTGGTATATAAACCTGCGCGCTGCGCGGGAACAGGTGACACACTTTTGTGTGGCAGAGAGCTTGTTTTAATTATACTTCCTAATCAATGGCTGTCATATTTAGAGCCGTATTTCACCCTGAAGGAGGGGGGAAATGGTAATCAATGGCCATCGCTTTCAGTTTGGAGAAGCAATCAATTGGACTGGAGCAGATCTCATTTCCAGCTGGCGCTGTTTGGGATTGACCTGGGCTACCGCACGCTGGCTCTGCAGAAGCTGTGCCCATGCCACCTGGCATCCTGGCACACGGAAAGCCCCCCCACCGCCCCCCACGCACAAGCACTGGCCTTTATTCAACCGAACCGGAACACGCGTTAGCCTTAACCAGGCCATTTTAATTGATGATACTTTTATGGCGGTTTTTGAGATAATGTAGTGCAACAAATCCAACAAACTTCAAGAAGAACAAAAGGAAAATTTAAGGGCAAAGCATGTTGCGTTTAGAGTTCAGGCGTCTTTGTCAGAGTGGGGAAACTTTGTGGCTTATAAAATAAATAATGTATAAATTCTTGAAATAAGTGCTCTTTGTTTTTACTGCGCTATGCAGAATTATGAATGCCCTTAAGAAGAGCTGGAACGCATCTCCAACAAGATCAAAACGGATCCTCATAGCACAAGATTAGGTGTATTAGCTGGGACGTCAACTGTCATTTCAGCTAACATGCAGCCTGGGCAGAAGCTCCTGTTAGGTTCGCAATTAGAAATTTGAAAAGCTTCCAGCTCACAGAATACAGTGCCGTGATTGCATATTCTAATGCTGTATCAGTTTTCCAGAGCTGTTGATTATGGTGCCAGCTGGGTTTTTTTCCAAGACATTTCATTCCATTCCATTCCAGGTTCTTTGACTGTAAAAGTTAGACAGACAAAGGGAGCGAAATTGAGGAAAATATTTTACACAGCGAGAGGGTCGAGAGAGTGAAAAAGGATGGCAAAACATTCAATTTGTAGAAAAAAGAAATGTAAAGTGGTTTTGGCCTTGCACAAATGAAAATGAAAATGAAGCAAACAGGCAGAAATTGCAGAGCACACTGTGTTATTAAAACAGCGAGGGAGTGCAGTATGGTTGCGTATGCGACTGCAATACAGTTTTAAGCAGAATATTTAATGATGTTGTGATAACAAAAGAGTTTGGTCAGGAAAATAGCAGTTTAAACCCTGATGTAAATTGTTGGTGAAACCGAACTATTTAAGGAATTACGAATACAGCTGAAATTGACTGCCGATGCATTGGAAATGGATTTCCAAGTATTATTCATCCCTTTATAATGAACAATGCCATTGGCAGCACATCAAAATCCAAAAAAAAAAAACACTGCCGACTCACACACACAGACTCAGCCGTCTCACTCAAGTCAGTCCTGAGAGAGCAGTCTCAACAGTCATCTCAGCCACCCCCCCCCACCACCCCCCCACACCACCACCCCATACCCACCCCTACCAGACACCAGGCGATGCCATCCACATGCCATCACCACACACCTGCCACACACCCAACACCACCTTGCAACACCTTTCCACAACACTGATGCTGCAGCTTTTCAGACACTTCACTTAACTCTAGACTTCATCATCCCATCCCACACCTACGTCACCCCAACTTCCACAACCCACCCCCCCTCCCCACCTTTCTGCCCCCAGCCCCCACCCCCCCCCCCCCCCCCCCCCCCCCCGCCCCCCCCCCACCCCCCCCCCCCCCCCCCCCCCCCCCCCCGCCCCCCCCTCCCCCCGCTCCCCCCCCCCCCCCCCTACTCCCGCCCTCTACACTCGCCCATGCCCCCAACCCCATCCACCAACAGGAGGAGACGGACGACACGACTGTGGACTAATCTCGGGAGGACGAGGAGAGAGCCTACAGGGGAAGGGGAGAAAGACTGGCAAAGAAAACTTCAAAGAACAAAAAAAAAACAAAAAAAAAAAAAAAAAAAAAAAATAAATAATAAAGAAAAAATAGAACAAAAAAAAAAAACCCAGAACCACAATACATCACATGGTGTGGAAAGGGTCGTGGAAAGGTGGGTTCCTTCACACGCACATCGCCACATCGCATCCCTGGGACTCCACCTCACTGTGACCTTTGTCAAGAAGAAGCAGGCACAGCAGGCACAGCAGTTTCTATTTCCAAACAACCTGCAGGAAAAGGAGCTGCTGGCTTCTGCTGCTCTGCTCATGCGAGCTGCTGTGTCGAGAGTGTGCTCTGTCTCTATCTGTGTGCTCTGCTCAGCAGCAGCAGCTGACAGGAGAGAGAAGCAGAGTCTCATCCCGCCAAGATCAAAGATCATCAGCTCTCACTGGCTCCTGCCTTCTTTTTTTTTTTTGCATTTTTCATGCAGCTAGCCTCAGTAGAGCAGCCAAGACCCCCCCCACCCCACTGGTCCTCATCATCTGTCTGACCTCCCTCTGTCCTCGCTTCAGGTCCCCATCAATCACGGACAAATAGACTAACTACACAGTCTACCTACCCCCAATACGAGAACTGAAAACAACAAACACTGACACTTACACTACAGTTTTATTTTTTTATTTATTTATTTGCACAGATGCACAGATGTTACATGTACATCCACCCTGCTTTTTTTTTTTTATATATATTATATATTCCTAACATTTTGTTATATAGCCGCGCACCCAATTCAGAGCATGTGCCCAAAGTCAAATATATTATTTCATTTAAGTTTAACTGTCTTTATTATTATTTATTATTTACATATATATATTTTTTTTTTTTTTTAACTTTTGTTTTTTTTTTTTTTTTTTTTTTTTTAATTTTTTTTTTAAATTGTGTGTGTGTGTGATGCACCGTTTAGGATTGCTGCTCAATTTCGTTGTACCCAGTGCAATGACAATAAAGGAATTCTGATTCTGATTCTGATTCTGAACAGTAGTACATTTACATTGAATGAGCAGGGCATTTCTAATGAACTGATTCTTACTGCAATTATAAATTTTTCAGTAACAGTAACAGCCAGGAATGCTTATGCTGTTATTAATTACAGCGGCGGGGTCACGTTACATTTCAGAAATCTCACAACCTTTAAAAAAGAGGCTGGTACCGCTGAGGCACTATAGTACTGCCACTGTGTGTCACTGACGGAAATGCATCTCAACTAGTTTAGTTACCGTGAAGCGTTGTATCACAGCTCAATATCACCTTGTTAGTGGGAGGCCCTGAAATGGGCTTCTCCCATCAGAAAACTAGTTTTCGTCTTTTCGAAGGCGTCCATCACTTCTCGCTTCGCTCTGCTCCCGAGTGAAAGCGTCCGAACCGAGAGGCGCGAACCGAAAAACGCCGCCTCCCACTTCCCGTCCCTGGTCTCCCGCTGATTCCTGCTCCGTGGCGCTCCAGAGCGAAGGCGGGCTCTTCCCTGGCGCCGGTCCATCGAGCGCTCTGCCCGCGTCCGGTACGCACCGGTGCTTTCATGGGCCCTCCCACGCTCGTGCTAATTACTCGGCGCCCGTTTCATTACTCCGCTGCTGTCTTTAATTACGCTCCGTACATTGCGCTTATTGATCGCTTGCCCGCGGGGCCTTTATTAATTGTTGCTCTGACACATAAGTGGGGTGGACGGGGAAGGGAGGGGGGCACCGAAGTGATCGGATTAGACATCAGTGGACCTTGGCTACCCACATCTCCACCCCCCCCACCCTTAGAGCAGATAGCCCAGTGTCCCTCAGCAGCACTGTGGGACCAAGGTGGCGAACAGCGACCAATATAGGTTCTCCCATTAGACGACGTTAAGGCCTCGCATCAAGTCAACAGAGAATGCTGGACAAAGGTAATTGGGCCAAACTTCCCTCACACCAGCATACAAATCTTTAACTGCAGCAAGAGGACTTTGACAAGTCAAGATGTTACTGGCACGTGGTTGCTATTTGGATATTTTAGGCTTAAAATAATGCATGACATGGATTATCAAGGCTGGAAGCTGAGCAATAAATACCATGGGACAAACTTTTAGCTCACGAATGGAGGACAGGGCTTTGCTCTTTTTTCAGGTGGTGGCACTACACAAATGCCACAGTTTACCTCTCAGCCCTGCATTTCCTCAGTCCTTCCAAAAGCGCTGACTTACAGAGCTCTTTTACACGTCGCCATGACACTGGTACACTGTCAGTTCCCACTCATTACCGTGGGCCCGGAGCGGAAACCGTTGCCAAGCGAAGAAGCGCCAAAAAGAGAAAAAAGGGGGGGGTTCGGAGAAGAGGAGGATGTGTATATTATCAAAATAGAAACTTGCTGGAATAGCAGTGGGTCCTTTTTTCCCACGAGCTGTCACTGCAGAAGAACGAACGCCCTGAGGGAAAACTACCTCATTTCACCCCCATTAGCGAGCAGCGGGGCCCTGCACCTGCCCCTCCCTGGGCCCCGATTTCCCCATCGACGCAATCCGTTCCCTCCCGCAAGGCAGCCGCACGAAGGCTCGACTGGGGGCTGACAGGGATGTCACCGGGCCCCATGCGCTATAAGCTAAGATATGCCACTGACACGTGAGGTATGCTTACGCTTGACATCTGGCTGCTGTTTTTACATTATTTTCTCTCTCAAAAAAGAAGAAAGCTGGTCTCGTCTGAAGAGAGGCTTCCAGTTTTCACCGAGGGTTGCTAAAGGGCTGTTTCAAACCAAGCCATAAATTAAAAATATTTCCGAATTCGCTGTCATATACATTGAAAAAATGACCTTCCCATACACTGTGTGTGGGGCATTTTGCTTGTACTAAACCTACAACTAAAATGTTACACGGTACAGTCCTAGGTGGGGCCTAACAAAGTCAGCCGTCTCGTCTCATTGCACCGCAGTTAGCTAGTCTGGCTCGCATAGACACGAGTCGTTGGAAGACACTTTGAGTGCAGCACAACAGGCAAACTTGTGGGTGCCCCATCGACCAGCGGGGGTCGCTGGCACGTGATAAGATGCCGACTCCCCCACTCCCAAACCCTGACTGCCCCTTCGCTGCACTGTTTTAATGCATCCGTCCAGGCAGGGCCGTCTCAAGAGTGGGCGGGGCTCAGGGCGAGTCAACCTACCCAGAGCCCAGCTATTAACATGATGACATCATAGCTAACCCGTCATTGGCTTAAATAGTATCTATTATATAACTATGAATGAAGGATTTACATGCTATGACACCACACAAACCAACCATATACAACCAACCAATTGAAGAATTAATAGGCGACTTAGTTTCGTGACACTTGAATGATATCCCACCCTCTGCCTGCCTTTTGCCTCTCTTTACAATGAAAAAAATTGTGTTCAACATCATGACTCTGCAATTATTTTTTGCTCCACCATAATCAATAGGACAATCTACAATTTGTGGTTCATAGCTATGGTTGGACCACAAGCCACAGTATTATCGTTTTAAAATTAATTTTAACTGGAGAAATTGAGCAAAAGAAAAGCATTTTGTGTAATGTTAGCTTGAGTGTATTCACATGAAGGGGAGTTGAAATCTGCAGGGCAGTCGAAAAACAGCACACTTGCCTCAGCAGCGTTGACCTGCTCTTCCTCTTCCACATGTTTCAAACCTTTCAATTTTACATTATAATTAATCTATTTTCTTTTTCGTGTTTCTTTTTCACGCTCTCGAGCTGTAGCACACATTATGAATTTGTCCTGGCGAACTTGAAAATATCATAGCTAGACGTATACAGCGTAGGGACGTAAGCCTATAGCTACTTCCCACATAACGTGACCTTTCCAAAACACCATTTAGGCTGAATGTATTTCCATGTGTCTGGGTGTGCTTCACGAAGATATATAGGGTATTTTAGATAAATATTATTTTATAAAAAAGGAAGAAAACATAAATGGTTGTTATTTAAATTAGCTCATTTCCCCTCTCACCACGGGGCCCTGTGAAGTGCGAGGCCTGGGGCGGTCGCACCGGTTGCCCCCCTCAAAAGACAGCCCTGCGTACAGGCATCCAACAGGGCCTTAACAGTATGAGCCACCCAGCAACCCCAAAACTGCTCGTTCTTGAAAGAACACATAACATGACTCCACATGAGACAGTGTGCATTTCAAAAGAGCCAAATAAATCACGCTTTGCCCTGGTATGGATTCACACTAGCATAAATAGGATCGGTGTTGGGGCCTCTGCCCTTCCTTATTTACATAAATTATCTTGACAGGAACATCAAAAGTACATTAGTTCAATTTGCTGATGATACAAAACTGGGAGGTTTAGCTAACAGTTTGGAGGCTACTAAAGTAACCAAAGAAGATTTAACCTGGCAAATTAAATTCAACATAGCTAAATGTAAAATTAGATGAAAATTAGCAAAAGGTAAAATCCGCACAGACATGAGGAAGTACTTCTTCACACAGAGAGGAGTCACTGTGTGGAATAGCTTGCAAGGTCATGTAGTAGAGGCAGAAACTCTGGGTGTTTTCAAAACCAGGCTTGATCTGGTGCTGGATACCATCTTGTTTGTTGGAGAGCGCTAGGTACCCCTTTAGTGGTAGCAAGATGACGAGCATTGTTGGGCTGAATGGCATGTTCTCGTCATTAAGTAATGTTAAGTTCAACATTCAGTGGCTTGAACATTACTTGCCTATACTGTATATCAGACAAACAAAAATGGCACCTACACAAATGGGCAGAAAGAGACACATAGAAGGAGCATTCCTTGCTGTCATATATCTGAGGCTTTAACTGTGGGTGAATGCTGCCTTAAAACTGTCATATATCTGAGTCTTTAACTGTGGGTGAATGCTGCCTTAAAACTGTCATATATCTGAGTCTTTAACTGTGGGTGAATGCTGCCTTAAAACTGTCATATATCTGAGTCTTTAACTGTGGGTGAATGCTGCCTTAAAACTGTCATATATCTGAGTCTTTAACTGTGGGTGAATGCTGCCTTAAAACTGTCATATATCTGAGTCTTTAACTGTGGGTGAATGGATTTAAGCACTGTGCTTCTCTTTGAAAAATGTTTACAAAAATATTTTGGTGGAAAAGTACTAAAATAACTGTGGATCCTTGCTTGAAATTGCTATTTGAAGCCCACACCAAATAGAAATGCAATCACTGTGGACTGCATCTCTGAGTACCGTATAGCATCTCAGACGGCTTTGACGCGTACTCAAATCGACCACTGTCTGCACCTTTTAATCGCGCTCACTTTGGTCCTGTTCCTTCCACGCGGGTGAACGTGTACGATTATGTAACAACGAATGTGCGAAGCATAATCGGGTCTCGCCTGGGACGCCACGTGACGCGCGGCGACAGGTTCGCGTGACGGGGACGAGAGGTGCCCTCCACTGCGTGCCGCGCAGTTAATGCCGGCGTTACCGCGGGAACCCGGGCGGAAACGGCGCACTGGACCCCTCCTGACTTCAGGTTGAGGAAGTAAAAGGTGAATCCACTCGAGCGAAGCCTCCCGAGACAGCGATTCTCACTGACAGCGTTGCGCTTATTATGCAACCCGAGCAGAGGTGATGGGGTCAAATGGAACGTGCCGGTGTGTTGCTAGACCGCCGTTCCACAGGTGTGGAAAAAGTGGTTAAATAAGGTGATTTGCTGACAATCTCAGTCCAGACACAAAAATAACTTTCGAATGCTGTCACAGGAAAGAGCGGTTTGGCAACGGTGGCCTCTTTAGACTTTGGCTTCATAGAATGCGCACAAGACATCACAAGGGTTTCAATTGTGTTTGTTATTTTCAAATTGTATATTCTGTTTCATTCTAATTCATGAAAAAGACTTGATTGGGAGATTGACATGCCTGAGCTGTCACTGCAGCAATTCCTCCAATGAGACAGAGTATGTAAATTACATCAGTTGACGACACGCCTTAATGTGTGCTGGGCACATTGACGCATGCATTTTTAGACTAACAATGCAAGAAGCAGTTCAGCTAGGTAGTCATGAGCTCACTGCTCGCCAGCAAACTGCTGCTCCCATTTCCATGTCCCACCCTGATACGCCATCTTTCACGATACACCTAGAATCATCCCTGGGTTAATTTGAACTAACAGTCTGGTCCGTGTTGCCTTCTAGCCAGTGCATTCCTTGGTTTTTTTTTTTTTTCTTTTCTCTGACATTGACGCATTTCCTGAAAATCATCACGGTTATAGGTGACATGTAATGTCTTCATTGGCAAGAGCTTTTTTGAATAACAGATGCTAACTGCGGACAGGCTGTTATTACGCCGTACCTTCCTGAAACGTGATGTGGAAAAAATTTGCATTCTAATGAGATCCCACTTAAGCCTTGTTTGATTATAGGTTATTAACTTAAAAGATTCATTAAACAAGAGCCTATTTTTTTAAACAACTTTATGGATAATTTAAATAAAAATGAGTGTATACTGAAATAATTTAAAGTCACAAATATTTCAAAATGACCCCGATTTCAGGGGGTTTGTTTGTCTTAGTTACCGTTGCAACTCAAACCTCAAAGTTTGCATTGAGGTTAATGCTGAGGTGCTGTCAGTGGCTGTCTTCATTCTCTCTTTTTAAGGCATGAAGAACCCCATGACTGACAAAATGTATAAAAAGTAGAGATGTAATTTTCCTACTCTTGCAGAGAATCACTTTATTCCTGCTCAGCACTGTGATGGTGCAGTGAAGCAGGCAGAACACAGATATGGTATCAAAGGTTAGGCTTTGTTTCAGTTAGAAATGTCAGGTAATTTGTCATTCGGGAACAAAAAGCAGTCAATGGAGGAGATTTAGCTTCCTTTAAAAAAATAACTCATTTTAAGTGCCCATTTTTTCAAAACAGTATTAGTATTAGATAGAAGAAAAAAAGAGAGGAGTTTTTTCAAATACTGGAAAATAAATTCTGTGTTGGTCACATATTTAGGTTTCTACTGCTCTTGCCTCTGTCCCTTAAGTCTGAGATGATTGCGCTCCTGACTGAAATGACCCTAATGTGATAATTAAGTCCCTTTCCTTTGCAATCTCCAGTCTCATTTCACTTGCGAGTGCAATTCACACAAAGCACTTCAATGTTATTGAAAAGAGAGCAACAATTTCTCAATTTTCACATGCAGTGTGAAAGGCCGTCTTGCACGCAGCGTTTTTACAAAACAATTCAGCTGTTCATAGCTGAGGAGAATAACTACAATACGTCATCGTGTCATCCGACAACAAAATAAATATCAGCGCCTCGTCAGCATTATGCTACGGCTGTCTGTTTGTGAATAATATAGTTAATAACCACGAATAGGCAAAGGCAAAAGCTGAACATCTGCTCAATTGGTGCAGAACAATTAATTAAATGATTGCTAAATAGTATTTGGGATGGGGGTTTATTCACTATTCAGGGGAGACGCACAATCCTGCACACGGTAAACTAAAACGCCTAAAAGAATGAATGACTGGGTTCCCAACACAATTCCTTCCCTCCTACACGATGTTCAAATATGTTTAATCTCTTTTTGTCACTCCATCGCTGTCCCCGCAATGAATTGGCAATCATATTTCATCTCTGTCCTGGAGGAGTGATACCAAGTTTGATATTTTATCCAAATTTACTTGGAAATGGACTGGAAAGTTCACTGACCATGATTAATGCACCGCAAAGAGCACTCTCACTCTCTCATGTGCCCACGGTCCATTTCAGCAAAGTATGTAGCGCTAAAGCCGCTCTCTGAGGAATTATGCGTTTCGTTTTTGCCTTATGAATTGTAGTGACAAGACTTCAAGTGAGAAGAAAAACCATTCAATTATCTGTTGTTTCCAATTCTCTTTTTGCCTCAACTGTAATTTCAATAGGACAGAAAGTATGGTTTCAAAAATGTGAAAACAAAACATAACAAAAAATAAAATTTCATTTAATCTTGCCTGTCATCTCAGATACCTTGTTGGATGTTGCTTTACTTGCCTTCCCAAAGAACCTACACTAAGAAAACTCACCAGACTGCAAATCATTTGAAAGTGACATGACTTTTGAAAGTGAATCCTGTTTGTAGAACATACATGTGAAAAAAGGCTCAAATCATCAGACGTGTGCTGCAAGACAGGCTGCCGATTGCTATGGTGTATTAGCACGTTAGCCCTCCTCAGAGGGTGAGGGTAATGGTGAAATACAGGCTTCCCTCTCCACCTCCCTTTTCCCCACCCCATCTCTTATCCTGTCCACTACTCTCCTCTCTTATCCTGTCCACTACTCTCCTCTCTAGCACCCATCACTCACCCAACACCCGCAAAGCACCCCCCTGATTTACGTGTGGTCCTCGTCGCCGCTGGGCACTCGCCATCCTTCTTCGACCTGTTTACCCATCGGCCCCGTCACGCCAGCTATAACCGCCCCCTGATCTGAGCGCCGGCCAACAGAGATGGATTTGGATGCTTTGCCGTGATAATGCACCAGGCTAACCGGGGCGTAAACCGTTCCAGGGATCCCCCGAGTCGCGCCTTAAAACCGAGGGCTGTTTTTTCACGGAGCCGCATCAGTTTCGGCTCAATGAATTTCAGGTAATGCCGCGAGTTGCTTGGGAATTCCAGAGAACTTGAATCATTGCCTATCCATATTTTACATTATATATACAGTATATTTATTTTTTCTTATTTTTATACTTCATTTGCATTCAAAGCCGGTTGGCCATGTTTTTGCTTTCCAGCAAAACACATTGTGTGTCTGCTGCAGTTCCAGCCTTCACAAAGCCACGGCTGCACGTCTGTCCCCTGGAGGAAACACGACTGACACCTGACCACAATCAGCCAGGGTGTTTCAGCACACCGGCACAGAAATGGAATAATGGCCTGGTTAACACTGCAATCACTAAGCCTGAGCACTCCTCCTTTAGCGCTAACAGGAACAGACACAGACGCCGGCTCCCTCTGCCCTGCCAAGCGTACCATGAGAAGCCCAATCACCCTAAACGCACCCCTGAGCTGCTCTCGTTTGGGCCAAGCTGACACCCGTCTCAATGATACCTTGATAATGGCACGGTTGTCACTCGGCTTTGGCGGGTTGCCAGGAGACTAAGCGCACATGCAGGTGTGGGGCAGGGGGTGGCGGGAAAGGGGCTCTCCTCGGAGGGCCGATTCAATCCCGAGCCCCGTCGCCAAAGTTTCACGCGGTCCGGGAGCACCATTTGCTTTGAAAAGCACCATCTGAGCATTGATTAATGCACCCGGTACTCTGCGCTGTCACACGTGATGATACTGATGCATGTGGCACAGAGTGCACAGCCGACTGCACTTTAAACCTTCCAGAACCTTCTGTTGCTCACTCCATTCTGGCTCTGTTCTCCATTCTGGTCATTTAACCTCACGTGATACTGGAGAAAAAATGTATTATTATTATCTTTTCTGTTTGTCTCTCTCTCTTGTGTTGTCAGAGGAGGACTGTCTGATTTCACAGGCGGAGAGATAGTCCGCTCCATTCGTCACCCACTGTTCCTGGTGATTGGGTTCTTGACAAAAACCTTAAAGGCGCATTACCCGGCATGCTGTGACCACTCCAACCGGCCATCTGTCTAAGCGGGAGGACTGAAAGCCTCCTCAAAGAGGCCCTCTTATCAAATGACTGCTCTCCCTCCTCCCTCCCTCTCCCGGCCTAAATATTTGTCTTTCCATCCATGGGTGAATTCACATTCAGTTAACAAGTGTTTCCCAAAGTATCCTGTAGGTAGGGGCTCTCTTTATCCCTCTCCCTCCTTCCCTCGCCCCACGGTTCGGCAACAGAGGCCCCCCACATCAGTGTAATCGGGAAGCAACAAACTTCCTGCGACAGGAGCCCGCTCTTCCGCAACATGCCGATTTATAACCATGCCTTTGTGGTTTCCACAACCGGTGCAACCACGCAATCAGAGCAGCAGATTTACTGCCAACAGAAACAAGAGAGGAGCCATACTGAAAACACAGCTGATTCATGTTTGTACATTTCCCATGCGCCACACAAACATTTACAAAAATCTCACCGTGTTCATCAATCATCGAGCACGAAGCCGCGGCACAAGCCCAGCTTTACAATCTCATTTGCGGACGTATTTTTGTTAGATGATATTTTAAGAATCTGCCGCTATCCTGCGATGCTCTCCTGGCCTGGGACATGGAGCGGGCGGGGCCGGCGACTGTTTGCTCAGCCTCACTCTATTAAGTCGACACAGGGGCTCCGAACACAGGGTGCGCCGCTTTGTTTTTAATTAAAATGTCAGCGCGCGAGCGGTAATCAATGGCGCCATTTACATAAAGCCGGGCCAGAGAATGTTGTGAGCCACCTGTCCCCCGCGTCTTCCCCCTTTACCTGCAGCCTGGGAGAGCGGCGGCTGCTGCACCCCGACGCTAACGCCAGCCTCCTACTAAAAACGGCATTGGAGAGGGGGTCGCCTCTGTGCTGTTAGTCACGCTGAATCAACAGTAGACAGTGAGCTCTTTACTACTGACAACCCACTGCACGTTGTGGTTATGACGGGTTTGTTGAACATTAGCCCCAGCTGAGAGCGCATTCCGCATCCAATGTTTTACTCGCTATTCATTTTGACGGCTGTTTATTTTGCTGAGGCGTGCCCGCCGTAGGCTAGCCGAAGTGAGCTAGCGTTCGACAGCTAAAAGCTTCAACATAAGAAGACTGTTTGTTCAGACAAATCATACCAAATCATACCATTAGTGGCTTTATGCAAGTCTGATTCGCCAAAGTATTAGCAGGTGAAATCACGCTTACCCTACGTTTAACCTTATCAGAGTGCTCTTGGAAGAGCTTTTTAAATTCTGAGCACGGCTAACCTTTGCACTGGAGTCTTTTACGCTGTGTCTAGTCCCCAAAGTTTCCCTTTGCATCGGTGTTCATTTCTGGCACCAACGCATCTCACAGAATCCATATTTCATGAGCGCGTCTCCATCATTCGCGAACTTCACGTCCGGACGCGCATATCTTATACGCCTCGGCGTGGCCGCTGGATAACGAAACCGCTGTGGGAAGACGGGCGAGGAATCCTTGTCCTACCCTCCATTATCTCCTAACCGTCGGCTCACGTCTGTCTGGCCTCGTATGACGGATATTTAATGTGACACCGTCTACATAACAAGGTTTCGCCTGAGCCCGGCTGGATTTCCATGTTACTCGCTCGCTTGTTTTTGTGGAGGTTCCGCGTAAACCGGGGATGCGGCTGAAGAGTTGGAACATGGAAGGCATCAGACCGCCGGTTTAGGACTCTGTCGGAAGTGCAGACAGTCTCTGGCAGCTTCCCTCTGTCGGCACCACATGATCCCTGGGTCAGATCCGCCCAGAGGCCGCTGTTGTCGCTGCATAGAGTCCATCACCGCTGGTGAACAACGCCCGGTTCAGCCCTCTGCTTTAGCCCTCTGCTCCACTTCCAAATTAACTGACGTGCTGTCTAGTACTGTGAGGCTATATACAGTAGTTAGAATGACTCTCATTTAACGTGTATTTATTTGTTACAACAACAGCAATAAAAAGCAGTAATACACAACGCAATTATCACCATAATCATTAGCCTATACACTCCATATCATCTATACATACTGATAATAATACGTTATACAATGCAAGGCTCTTAAGAGGTACACAATAAAATAATGAAAATTAAGAGTTAAGAATTCACTCAGGAATGATGCCATTAGCGCTCCCGCAAAATGTGGGTTTTCACTCCCTTTAATGGACAAAATTTGGTTTTATAACCCTCAGAAGTCATTTGTTGGTTTGCTGGTAAAATATGAATCTCAAATGACTTAAAATGCAGTTTTGTCATATATAAAAGCCTCAGAAATATTAAACATACCACATTGAGTATATAATCTTAAATCAGGAATAACATCCATATGTTACTGGTTTCCTTCCCATGGATAATGTATGGGAAATTATCCAGACGCTACTTGTCTAATGACATGATTGACCAACTAGACACGAAAAACAGAACATTTTTATGGACTTTCACAAAAGTCCTTCACGACTTAACATTAAAAGCTCTAGTGAGTCAGTGAGGGCCAGTGCTGCACTGACTGCCACATCTTCATGCATCAACAGCCAGTAACTATCAAAACCCACTTCCCTCCAAGCCCTTAAACATTTCTACAGCTGTATTTCCTTGAGGAATGGTTGGATGTTAATGACTGAGAAAGCTTTCGCGGCTTCTCACTCAATGTTTCGCGTTGCTTATCTATATGATGTATTGATTTTAACCCGTCGACCTGTGACACATTCACTGGTTGTCTCTCTTTCGCTCTCTCTCTCTCTATCTCTCTCTTTCTGACTCATCCGTTTCTGAGGATGACAAGCACTCCTCAAGGTGCTTTGGGAACTTCACAATCGTTTGTCACAGATAATTAGCTGGCCAGCCAGTAACCTTCTGCCAAAGAATGGGAGAAAAAAGAATGCAGCTGTGCATATGAGCGACTTCACTGACATTTAGACAAGAGCGCCCCCCAACACCATAAACGCCCTCCAACACCCTAAACCCCAAACCCCCCCTTGTCTGATAACGATGCTGGTCCAAGACAGAAGAGCGAAGAGCGAAGGGCAAAAAGCGAAGGGTGTATCGCCCTGGCGAAGGGTGTATCGCCCTGGCGAAGGGTGAATCGCCCTGGCGAAGGGTGAATCGCCCTGGCGAAGGGTGTATCGCCCTGGCGAAGGGTGTATCGCCCTGGCGACGCGCGCGGCTGTCACTGGTAGCGGAGGCGAGGGCCTCTTCAGTCCCAACATCTAGAAGCTGCTCCTGTATTGATCTGCAATTGCTGGCTAGTGTGTGGAGGTTGAGAAGTGGGGCTTTACAATCAGTACATTGGGCTTGAATTTGAGGCGGTGGTGGTGCGGGGTTCTACTGTTCCACCCCTAAAACAAAGCACTTAACCTGAACTGCTTCAGTAAATATCCACCCTTATAAGAAAAGCCTTGGACATTTCCTCCTGATAAGGGAAGAAATAAAGCAATCTAAAGTGTGAGTCCTATAGTGAAAGTGTGGGTGATGTGAGTGTGACGATGACAGACTGTGACGAAACCGCATCTCTGCTGTTACTCAATAGTCGAGACACTGCCTGCGGTCTAGCGAATAGCGCCGACTGAATATAGCGGTT
Source organism: Ilyophis sp. 1 JC-2022 (assembly GCA_022702515.1). NCBI lineage: Eukaryota > Metazoa > Chordata > Actinopteri > Anguilliformes > Synaphobranchidae > Ilyophis > Ilyophis sp. 1 JC-2022. The sequence goes on along the minus strand of CM040395.1, from coordinate 43,541,465 downwards.
CCTTCAACGTTTACGGCGAGTTTGTCTTCTGTACGTCATCCTCTGTGTTTGAGCTGCGCTGTAGATCACTACCCAGGGCTTCGACGGGAAGCGCGTTCAAACACCGTAGTCATTGAAAACCCTAAAGAGTTTCCAGCACTCAAATTTGTGATGTCAAAAACTCTTCACTAATGCTTGGGGGCTAAACAGAGAGGCTCAAAGCAGACACAATCCTTAGCAATGTTCTCTCACCATGAGCTACAGAGGCGAGACAGTGGTACATCCTTAGTGCTTGGAGTGCATTGGATTTGCTACAGTAGACAGTGATCAATTCACATGATACTACTACTGATTATTATTCATAATAACAATAATAATAATAATAATAATAATAATAATAGAGCACACAGATTGGTTAACTGAGACAGGAGAACTGTAGTTCCACATACTTTGGTAGGTAAACAAATGACCGAATATGCATAACTTTTAGAGCTGCACTAAGAGGCTGGTTAACGTGGTTACTTTAAGAGTAAAATGCCAAGATTTCCCACAAAACCGTGGAATACATCTAGCGATTTAATTACAGAATCATATCATCCATTTTTGCAGACCATTTTCTATGCTAAGCAATTATTCTCATCAGATCAGGATTCACAATAAATCTACCACCTGATTCCCTTCTGAAACCGCCGGTATCAGCTACTGCAAAGCGCCATCTCCCAGTCTCAACGTATGTGAATGTTAACATTCCAAACTGAGATTAAGACCAGACAGTACTTTAAGCTGGGAGACGTATCTTTCTTATGTACCTCCACTGTATTCTTTAGAAGACACGAGGGTGTTTGTAAAATAAATATCTAATCTTTCCATACAAATACAGCACAGCACAAACATTGCACAACGTCTAGCCAATAATATTGATGTTTTCGCCGTCCAATAGAGAAACACAAAGAGCCACTGTGGTTAGAGCGCTGTCAATGGGTCACGACTGAGTAAATGGTAGTCCACCCGCTCTAATTAGATGGGTAATACTTTGTTGGTGCAGTGCTATTATATCAGGGGGAAATTTGCCAGCTGGAACTGAACGATAAGGTTCCTGTTTAAAAGGTAGATGCAAAAAACACTGATTTGCTTGTGTTTACAAATTTCGTAAATCAACACTTTATAAAAAAATTATGATACAAATGTTGACAAAATAGAAGGGCGTGTCCAAGAATAAAACTTTGCCAATCTCTACTATGCAACGGCCTCATTTATTTCCCAGCAGGATATTTACAATCATGTTCTCAGCTTCTTCATTCCGCATTATAATCGTATATTTATAAAGCCAATCGCTGCTCAGCATTTATTAGCCTGTACACTGTATAGCCATTGCAAAAATGTGTATTAAACTCTGCAGCAACTACAAGCGTAGTTAGCCAGCATAGAATAGTTATTTGTGGAATAAATTAACCTAGGAAAAAAAATTATGAAAACCTCAAAGGATCTCAAAGAAATACTAATGTCCGTCATTACTTTTCTGTCCTTTAAATATTTTATGTACTCCTGATCCTCCCCTGGACCGTCACTGTACAAAAACAGACGGTCTTCCCTATATCCCCTATATGCTCTACACCTACCTGCTCCAAAGGCAGGTATCTCCTGTGTTCAGTACAGGGGTCTCTGTGTTCAGACAAGCCCTAAATGCGTTTCTAGGCCCCTGCTCTGCGCAACACCTGAACAACGGTTACCAAACCGACCTCTTTTTGACCGCCCATTGCCCAATAATGAAAAACAAGTATGAACGCGTTTGTGGTGTAAACCCCACAGGAATAAACAAGAACAAAAAAATACGGCACAATGTGTACGGACTTCGGATTAAGCTGCTGACCAATTAAGTCACTGGAAACAGTCTGGGTGTTCAAAGATTCACTGGTTGCTATGGTAATGCACAGTAGTTTATGGTTGCTTGGGAACCTGGAGGGGAGAAGAAATAGAGAGGCAATGCAGCGGTTGTCGTGCTGCGTCCGTCTGAAGGGTTGGGGTTTTGATAGCACATAGAAAGCCCTCAATGTCATGAGCTAGAAATTTCATTTTAAAACAAGCAAACAAATAATAAAAAACAACTGGAATTCTTACTGTGCAGAACACAATCTGCAATTCCTCCAGTGTGTAAAGGCCTTCGCAGTTCTGCCACAACACACACAGAATTTGTCCCTGGCAAAAACCTGCGGACTCCATCAACCATCAACAGACAAAATGGATTCTTATTATTGACCAGCTGTGTCTCGATTATAATTTCTTAATTTAAAAATTTTACTAATGAGACGGAGCTTACCTAAATTTAGTTGAACAAAAAAGTATTCTTTGTTGATTTAGTGCTCTCAATTACAACAACAGATGATAAATCTTAAACTTTGACGACTCTAAGCTTGCGTGAACTGTATACTGTATCGGTCATCGCCTACTGGTTGAGAAATGTGCGCTCAAACATAACAGAGGCCAACGTTCAGTAAGTCAGGTCCTCTTGACGGAAATGTGCAGAAGATACCCTTTATCATGCGCATGTACATCTGACTCGTTCAAAAGATAAACCGTTAAATGGCTTTCAGTGTTGTTGCTGTCTGACATTGCTGCTAAGACAATGCCACATTCTTAATGCTGCTGGGTGCTTTACCTTTTATAAATCCAGTCTGAAAATGTCTCATTACTTAGCTAATGACTGAGCATACTTCAGAAACTTAAAATACCCTTAACCCATCAATTAAATGGACACCAATTTGCTCTGTTTATTTCAAACATAATAATCAGACAACAACATAATGGTCTTTCTTCACGGTCTTTAGTGTTAGGAAAACATAATGAAGCATTACTACTCAATATTCCACTTTTTTCAGTTCCGATACCGATTCCATTGCCGATACTAGAGCTCTTTTTTCTTGAATAATAACAATGATATTTATTATTATTATTATTATTATGTGTAAGGTTACATGAGGCTGTAAGAAACACACAGTAGTTATTAAAAGAGCAAAAAATATACAAAAAATGCATTAAATTTAAATGTATTCCAAAGCAATGTATTTGAACTGTAGGTTAAGTAGGCTTCAAATATAAACTGGTAGTAATAGGAGTGCAAATTGCAATGGAAACTCCTTTAATGTTTTTAAATACTTGAACAAATCAAGTGCACAGCAATGTATTATCAACTACGAGTACATTTCCAGCGTTTTTTCCAACAATGCCCACTCGTTGGCTGACAGCGTTGAAGGCATGTTGTGGTCCGCAGCATAAGTGCAGAGGGCTCGCTTCTGTTCAAGAAGGCTTTCGATCATATAAAAGGAGCTGTTCCATCTTGTCTGACGTCGACGTTTTGCGGGCACCTGCAATTCATCTTGAGTTGCGAATGTTTAAAATGCCGCACGATCTTTCTCGCATTTGCTATGGCATCGCTAACACTGCGTAAGAAGCCCCTCATGCACAACGAGCTGCAATGTATGCGCGAAACAGCCCAAGCTAGGGACTGCCATATCATCCATCGCTTTCTTAAGGTTACTCGCATTGTCTCGCAGAATCGCATGCACTTTAGCCAGCGGGATCTTCGTTATCTAGCATCTCTTTAATGGAGGCTGCAATAAAACTGCTTGTGTGTGATCCCCTGCACTATGTCACAGGTTGATCATCGAGTACGATGAAATTGAGTAACTTCTCTGTAATACCTTTAGCCTTCACGTTGTCTGTCGGGAGTTTATCGTGCTTTTGGAATGCCTCAGCGAGAGGTGTTTGTCTTTTTGTTTTTTGGTTTGCGTGAACTCCTCGTGTTCTTTCACATGATGCTTTTGTAGATGCTTAATAAAATTTGTGGTGTACGCTGCAGCATGACTTCCACCCCTCTGAATTTTGCACACGACACGTTGCTGTGTCGCTTTTCGGCGTGTCGAGACTAAAATATCTCAAAACTAAGGACATGTTCGTGTTTACAGCTAACTATTAGCCTATTAGATAAATCGCAGACTAATGGTCCACCTCCTCAGCGCAAGCTCCGAGTTTCCATCTACTCGTAGAATTCTGGGAGAAAAAAATAAGGGGGCTGCTGGATAACTTTGTAACTGTTTAATTACTAATTATGTGCTGAAACATTTTGGCTATGGGCTTAAAATTGCGTTATGACATAGTTATAATTTAACATCAGAGACTGATTGTATGGAATCTGGATCAGTACGTGGATCGGTGACGACAGGCCAATATCCGTGAATTACGTCAGTATCGGCGCCCGATGCCGATATTGGATCGGTCCCAACTCTAAGCAGGGCTATACTATACTCAAATTTACTTGCTTCAGAATTAAATACCAAATGCTGTTTTCATCATTCAGATTATAGATGTACACACGTACGCAAGCGCGCGCACACACATACAGTCACACGCGGAGGCTCTCCCTGCACGTTGGGTAACACACACATCTCCCTCAGTCTCGGCTGCTTTGTGAGGCGGGCCAGGTACCCGGGTATGACAGAGCCGCAGAGGAAGGTAACTGAAGAGTGCGCAGAGGCTCAGCTCTGCTTACGCTAAGCCTGTGAGAAAGAGCGTCCGCCTGACGCTGTTGCGCAGTCCTCACGGAATGAATCTTAGGCGACGGACCCAAACTCCCAACTGAAGTAGGAGGGAAAAAAAGAGAAGTAGAGAAAAATAATAAGCACGATATCCCACAGAGGAGCCCTGGTACACAATAGAGGATGACAAATCTGTTCCACTCCGAGTCCATTAATCATTTGCCAAGAGCAGACTGTAAACCTTTGCCGCATAGTAAAGGTATTACAGCGTTACCTACGTAGAACTCCGGCAATGTCACTGTATGCATCAGTGGGGTACGAGCAGCAAGCAAGTTTCCACTTATGCGCAAACAAACAAACAAAAAAGCCCAGAGAAGGACACGTCCAGTGATTAGGATGGACCTGGTACGAAATGTGACGCTGTAGGGCAGCATACGTACCCTGTTTACACTACATGTCGGTTTCAGCATTCCAGACCTGTTCCAGGCACAGAGGGGTGAGCTGTTCCCCAGACAGAGACAGTGCAGTACCTCCCAGCCTGCCGGAGAGCAATACGCCCCACACCGCCTGCTTCACTGCCTGCCTCTACCCCCAGCATCCCATGATGTTCCATGTTATGTAATGTCTGTACAGCAGTGCCTGTATATCCAAGCCACCTTCCCCTTGGCACTAATAAAGCTATCCTATCTTATCCTATCCTATGGGATTGGATACAGGCTGCGTAGACCACACCTGGCCTCCCCGTCTGTGGCGGACACATTTCCCTTGTTGCGAATGGAGCGAGCAAAGACAAGCAGGCAGTACACTGCAGCCACAGGGCCCGGCCTCATGCCACCATCACTTCTGCAGCAGAGTGCCACCGACCCACCCCTCTCCATGTCAAATTGCAACGGGATCTTTCCCCATCTCCGGCGTCGCTTGAAGCAGCGAGACATCGCCGAAATCCTGGGACGGCAACTGACAAATCCTATTGGACTGCTTGGGAAAAAAGGCGCGGCGTATCAGGAGCGCAAGCGCGATCGACGTGCTGCTGATAGAAGTGCTTTGAAACCCGTCACGGCCCCCATTCAGCCCCCAGAGGAGACAGGGTTGACTGGCGCCATCCACAATCTGCTACACTTTAGACTTTCGCTCAATTTAGTGTGTGAAAAAAAAACATTAAAAAAAAAACTAAACCAACAAAACAAATATTGTCCTGTAGCAAGTCCATTTAACAAGCAACCCCCCACCCAGTCTCACCTGCAACTATACCTACCCATGTGTGACATGGTGGACGGCGGCAATGTGTGAGTTCAAAGCAAGAAAGATAATGAAACTTTTTTTACATTTTTATTTTTTTAAGTTTCCCAAAAGAAATCACACTAGACAGAGAACAAAAAAAGGAAAAAAAAAACAACAACAAGAAAACAAATAAAAAGGCCTGACCTCCACTTGCGAGGCTTTTCAAGATATGTCCTCTTATAGCTAATAGCGTAATGGCCGCCTGGTGAAACCAAAATCTGATTAAACAAATGGTAACTGTGTCCCTGAGACCAAGATATTTCCATTAAGATCTGCAGCACGCTGCCAGAAGGAAATGACTCCTGCTACTTCTGAAAAAAAAAAAATAATAATGTACGAACGTGTTCATCTCCTGTGCAAGCTCGAAAAAACTTTCACGTGGCTGATATAAAACTATTAAAAACTTATGAAGTGGATGTATGACATTTAAACGTATGCACGTTTAATCATTGCAGTTCAGCTTAGATCAAGAGAGGCAGTGCGCTGATTAACTTTGACGGATCTCCTTCTTGATCGCCTCCGTGCTAACGCGAAGCTAACCGCGGCATTGTGGTTTTCAAAAATCCAGCCTTTCTACTGATTTTCATGCCCGTGGGGAAAGGGCTCTGGGAAGGTGCTATGATAGTCTAGCAACTTCTTTCTGGCAGAGAGATATTAACTGCATGGTATCCTTAAAAGGCCTACAACCGTGACATCACACAGCAGAAAAAATGAAGACGCATGTTTTAAAACCGTCTACGCCAAAAAAAATTAATGAACCTCCAGTTTGAACACATTGGTCGACGCCTACGTGGTATTTTCACCGGGGCGTGAAACGCACACCTAAGCCGGAGTGTTACTCTTAAATTCGACACCCTCTGTGGGAGCTGGTGTCTGCTCCACTCGACGAAGCTGCTCTTTACTCGAGGATGGCGGTCGCACCTGGGGAGATCTTGGTGAATTCAGGATTCGGCTTTGGCTGTAATCCCACTGCTTAGACCAGTGATTTTCAACCACTGTGCCGCGGCACACTAGTGTGCCGTGAGAGATCGTCCAACTTCACTTAATTAGTAACACTTTTGGTTGGTGGTGTGACTCAGGATTTTTTTTTTATGTAAAAAATGTGCCTTGGCTCAAAAAAGGTTGAAAAACACTGGCTTAGACAACAAAAAGATGAGACAATCAGCACAAGCAAACCGCGCTGCCCCAGCCAGACAGACGGCCCTCGCCGCAAAGCGAGGGAGACGGGCCCTACTAATCAAAGCCACGACTGAATAGGGCGGAGCCCAAGAAAACGAATGCCGTAAATGCGGCGCCGTTCATTTCCGACGAGGGCCGCAGGTGGAAAATCCCGAGGACGTCGCTCCCGGCCTCACGTCTCCAATGTTACCACAAACGCTCTTTCCGGTGTTGCCGTTGGCCGTTTCCGAATATATCGGCGAGCGCCTATTATGAATGCAAACAAAAAGAGCCTGAGACAGGAGGTGTATGGTGTGATTCTGGGACCCACAAAGAGGTGGCATCAGTGTGGAAACATAAGACCATTGACCCCCCCCCCATCCCCCATTGACTGTGCAGGCAGCTCCAAGCACATGAGCACGTCGGCCGAACGATGAACGAACCGTAACCATCACCATTTCGTCCCAGTGACGCTCGCGAGGTCTCCTGTGGCAGTAGGTAAGAAAGTGACCCCCCTCCCCCCCCCCCCCCAGACAGAGACTTACCCCACTGCAGAGGCGCCAACTGCAGGTGCTCCAGGACCAGCTGGTTGAGCACGCCCTCCACACTGGCCTCGCCCCGGCGACGTAGTGACGGGTGAGGGAGCTGGTTAAGAAAAAGGCTTGGAAGACATCTTTTCTGGAAATGTGCTCATCTGCTAAATGACTGTAATGAAATGACGCTGCAGGGGAAAGCAAACGATTAGCGAGCAGCCCCCGTTTAGCATTCACCTTCGATTGGGAGGGATTATTTGCACAAGCTGCTCTGAGAGTGGAAGAATAAACAAGGTCAGGTGTTCTTCATTATGATAGGTTAGCAGGTAAAAGATCATCAATCACCGAGATAATGACTCACCCAGATAATGACTCACCCAAGGCTTCTGTGTCAGTATCAGTGACCACAAATGAAACACCTTCACCAAGAGTCAGAGAAGAGCTTCCTTATGCCAGGGATGTGTCAGTGTGTGGTAAAGGGGTTGTGATCGCTTCTTGCTTGTCTGTGCCCACTTTGGGAAGCACTCCTCCAAGCATGCACAACAGGAACCTCACTCTTTCACTCTTAAGGGAGCCTTGTAAAAAATGACATCACTTTAGGGTTACGTGTCTCTGGTTCAATAGCTGCTAATTTCTGTTCTGAATCACACTTCTACTGGCACTTCCATAATGCCTGCTTTCACTGGCAGAACTGCCTGGAAGTTCAAAAGTATTATTGGAGATAGTCTAACCAGAATACTACCCATGTGCGCTTAAAAGACAAAAAAAAACTAAATAAGTAGTGGAGTTAATTCGTTTCAGTTGAAAAATCCATTGTGACATAACACTACTAGATAATACAGAGAATGCAGGGTGTGCAAACTGTTCTGTATGAGCGAGTTGGCCAAGCAAGTAAATTATGTCACAACGAAAGAGCGGCTTGAAGCAGTGCCCGGTGGAATCAGCCGGAACCTCACACATAACAGAAACAACCTGCGGCGTTAACAGCCTTCACAATCCCCATCTTAGCAATATACCCAAACAGGGTCATTAGTAGCCTGCTGATACAATATAGCCTTAAAAATAACTTTTCTGCACGGCCGGAGACCATCCCTGCGCCAAGCTCTGGAAAACAGCTTTCACATTTGGCTATAAACCTGTGAAAATGGTGTTCTAGGAGGCAATGTTTTGCTAATAATAGAAATCTAGAAGGAAAATAAAAAGTCACGCTGTCTCTCATATGCATGGACTTGCATGCAGGCACAAGCGACGTTCCACGTGTTACGGGAAAGAAAAATAAATTAACTTTTGGCGCATTCCTCGCCAAAGCAAAGCGCCGAGTCAATGCCTCAGACCTCGTCTGTTTCTAAGTCAGTGGTGCCCAATCATGTCACCTGCTCAATTCACTAATTAGTTCCCTCCTCTCCAAACTAAAGTTATGTTAAGCAGGTCAAGTGATTGGTTGGAATGAAGTTTAGAGTTCCACACTCAGCTCCTGCTTGAAAGAGCGGCCGCCAGAATCTAGTCAGTGGCAGAAGCAGCCGGCCTCAGTCCAAACTGAGAACAAATAACGTCCTTTCAAATTTCCCGTCAGGCTCCCCTGCTCCTCCTCCATCCACGTCCTCGTCCTGCAGCGCGACGCCGCGTTGTGAATCGGCAGGCTTGCGGATTTCTCCGTGAAAACACACCGGGGGCTGCATAAACGGCCGCTAGAGAGGTACCTGCTGGAAGGGAGGGCTTTTTGGGCGAGGCTCGTTATGAAGGCCGTCTGTACTGGAGACATGGCGTCGCATGAGAGAGATGTAAAGGGGCTAGCCGTCCTTTCCTGATTGAAACACACACCTGCATTCTTATGATACCAGGTTTCCATAGTTTTACTCACAAATAACCAACGTACATAATGTGCGTATATATTCACATCACGCTAATAATTACCCTTACGGTACAAAAACGAAAGATTTGGGAACATGGTTTGTTGCACAGACCACACTTACAAATATTAAATATAGTGCAATATATTTTCAATATGTAGACATAATAATACATATATTTCACAGCAGTGCATTTAATTGTATAAGTAGCAATCATTTGTATAATGTCCTGTGTACTGCTGTATAATATATTTTCTAGATATCTTACAATAACTTTCAATATATTGCCAGTATATTCCATTTCCATTGGTACTTCCATCCAAGTGCTTTTCCTGAATCTTTCAGAAAACCACCCCAGGCACTTTTTAATGCTGATGAATGTGATCCATACAGAGTGGGATCCAGCTGCGTTTCTGATCATTGCAGCTCTCTTACTAAAAGAGAGTGGTGGGCGATGGGGATATTTTGCGGTCGCCAGGGCGTACGCGGGGCCGCCTGTGGCCGCTCCGTTGCGGGGGCCGCAGCTGTGACGCACTGCAGTTATGACGCACTTTGCGCCACGCCGGAGGACCCTGTCATCCATCCGGTTCCCTCTGAGCGTCTCTCACACCCGGGGGACTTGGGATAGGGTGACATCATATCTGCCCTTTCTGGATGGGCTCCAAGCCTATGGGCCATGGGTGGGGGATGAACTCCAACAAGCTCTCCCACAGAGAAGGCCCGAACAGGCCTCCCTGCCCGTACTCACAACACTACTTTCCGGCATCTGATATTTTTAGATTGACGTGTCAGTGTGAACTTCACCTATCCTGACCACCTCACTCTCATGAACATTAATATGCATCCTAGTTAATGACACAATGGATGCAGCGCACAGCTTCTGGAAGACTCCCTGGGGCGTGAGGCCGGCGCTGCCGTTGTAGCAACGGAAACATTGTTTCAGCTTTGTGTTTGTCGAGCCCAAATAACATTTCTATCGGAAAGCAGACAGGTGAGTCCGTGGCTGTCCTCTGTGGCGTTTGCCCACTGCATTAGAAGCTTCAGCGAAGCAGAAAAAGGGAGCTGTCTGAACGGTGTGCTGACGCAGGAGGGAGAGGGGGGAGGGGGGAGGCTGTCGAGGAGGCCCGAGCCTCAGCTATGCTAACGGATAGCCAAACGGGTACTGGGAAAGCTCAATTCCCATCGCACTGTACAAGAAAACCATAAAACTATCAGCCTCACAATTCTCTACACAGCTGCCAGGGAATGAAGCATTGCTAAACAAAATAAATAAATAAATACAAAAGCAACCATGTTAGATTAGAACAAGAGGGGGAGTCACAGTTTTTGACTAGCAAGAGACTTCAAAAGAATCCCGTTCACGCCATTTGAACAATAAAGACAAGACAACCCTCCCCAAACCCGTTAAAAGCATTGCCTGAATGACGGGATGACACTTGCTATTTAAATCCTGAACAATTCTTTCGGCACAGTAAACATCTTTACAGGAAGGGTTCTCTAAATATGCTTTCCTCTTCTGCTTAGAGTTATTTTATGAGCATTAAGCTTATATTGATGGCTATTGATTGTTAGATGATGATGGCAAAGTCGTCCTATGGCAGTTATCCAGAGAAATGCCCAAGTCACCTTTAAATGTTCAGATTCTGGGCTGTCTTTTACAAGGTAATTATATTAAAATGACTATTTTTGCAACTCCTTTTTTGAAATGGGGAAGCAGTCAGTTCAATAAGTCTATATTGTCAGAAATCTTTACGCTTCTTTTTATTTCCAAGCTCATTGTCAGTCCTATAGAGCACTGAAATTTTTTTTTGAAAATGAAATAATACACTTAATTACAAGGGTGTCTCTGCATTAAGCTCAATACATTAGAGAATATGATTAGTTCAATAGCTCTGTGAGTGGATGAATAATTAATTGCACTTCTTCCCCAACATCTTCACAGAACTTTCTAAATAACAATGAATCTGTCTGTAATTGCCTCTCCATTAGCGGTGCCTCAGATAGGCCCCTCCCGCAGGCAGAATTTGCAGCCATTCTTTTTGCTTCAACAGCTATATGACATATTCCATAGGCATTTTGTATCTGAAAATACTGCAGAAAGACAAGACCGTGGTGACGACGCTGGCCCGTTTGGTCGAAGAGACCTTCCGGGTGACAAACCGGAGATAACCCGCCCCAGAGGTGTCCCGCCCGAAATCGCGATACCCTGTTGCGGGAGCAGGGGGCGGTCGTACCCGAGCCCACTTCCTTATTTCCGGAAAGGGAGGTTACACACGTGACCAAAAAAAACGTGTCCAACTGCGAATGGTGAAGCGAGACAAAGATGACGGCGTAAACCGTCACGGCGAGGCAGACAGAGTGTGGCAGAAGAGCGAAGGCACGACGAGCGCCTTCATTGATCGCGACCGGGGGAAAAAAGGAGTGCCCCCGAGTGAGCCACCGCTCATGAACGCCATCGGTGGACGGCCGCGCCTTCCGTCTCCGTTAACGCGCGGCGCACATCAGTAAACATGGCTGCCCATCTGTTACCTCCCTCTGCCCAGTTGCGGATGGGATCCAGATGTCTGAGGCAGATGCCGCGTGGCAGCCTGATTTACTTCTGCAACAACACCGAAAAGACGGCGTACATCGACGTCTCTCGCAACTCCCAGTTCAGCTGTACGTTCTCAGGATGAAACGAGACCCCGTGCTGGTTAACCGTGCGATAATCAAGGCCGAACCAGTCGATCTCCAATCAATTACACAATGGCTCCTTTAGCGGTGCGGCAACACTGGTCCTAGGAGGAGAACAAGCATACGAGTAGCAATCCTGCTGATTTACAGCCTTACAGGCCAAATGAAAGAGCAGGACAAAATCAACCTGGTCAATAAAGACGACTGCTTTTTCTGTTTTCAATTAACACCTCTGCAAACCTCAGGACTGTGTCACTCGTAAAAATCGACACCCAATAACCGCGGTCTAACTGCAGAGTGCAGGTGAATCTGGAAAAAGTGGTTCAGTTCAGTAACCTGGTCTGGTTTGTGTGATTTTAACATCCAAGGAGAGGTGATTTCAGGTGGAAACAGACTGCCTTAAGGTTTGGGTGTGGGGGTGGGGAAAAAAAAAGGTGCTTTCAAAGAGCAAATTATTGACAAGGGCAGTGAAAGTGAGGGAAGAGAAAGAGCCCGCTGTTAGCATGTAGCATGCACAAGGTAGGAATGGCTGATGCTGCATTTTCCATTCTGTGTGAACAGGTGGTTTTTGAAAAATATACGCACCACCTCAAACTCTTAACACAACCACTGTGAACACACCTGTACTTGCTCCTAGTCTTATTTCCCTCCTTGGCTCCTGAACAAGATGTAAAATGTATTATCGTGATCGCCGTTCTACAGCCAAAAACTAATCTGGATAGCCTTTTCATTCTCAAATCAAAGGAGCTCCTTCCTACCGAAACTACATTGAAATTGCACCCTTGAAAAGTCATATTGATTTATCGGAGGGCAACCGTTTGGCTCGAAAAGCACTGCATTTTCCAAAGCCGGCTTGTTTTTCATAAAGACTGAAAATTAAATTACAACAGGAGCTCCATCGATCAAGATTTGGCATGCTGTGTCACTACCTTAAACATGTTGTCATGTTCTAAAATGGGACGCTAGCACTCTGAGGTCTTAGATGAGGTCATTGAGCTCACGACAGTACACCTGGGTGCTGAGGAGATGATCTCTCAGCGTCCGTGAGGAACGGCGAGTTCCTATCCCTGCCGTGTCTTGCAATGGAGACCCGTCTGACTCAGCAGGCCTCTGTGGTCCACCTGCGCAATAAATGCAGTCCTTTGGCAGTTACTCTGGCACAGAGTAAGTACAGCCTGGCGGAGCTGCTGCGCAGCTCAGCTTTTTGGGCTTCAGAGTAAAGTTGACAGAGAGTTGAACTGTCCAGGGATGAGAGAGGCCTAACGTTCCGGAATGGGAATAAACAAAAACTGGGATTAATGTTGAAGCGATTAAAGTGAAAATGTGAGCGCATCTCCTCAAGACCGCTGTGGAATAAACAATTAGAGATGGCCTGACAGCGGGGGGGTGTGGTGTCTAAGCAGAATAGGAAAAAGGGGCGGTACACTTTTTGCTGTGAACCCCAACGCCCCCAGCGTGAGGCAAGGAAGAGACATCAATCATCATGAATTTCACTGATCCTAATGTCATTACCAGGAAATTCATCCATCGGTCCTCCGGCCTTCATTTCGTACCGCGCTACGGTACGAGCAACCCGTCTCCTGGCAGAATGCACTATTCGTATGGGAAAGCACCTCGGCTTCTGAAGGTTACAGCCTGTTATTGTGACAACTGTCTACCTGTTATGAGGAATCCAGGTGCCTTTTGATTTGCTGTAAATAACTTTGTATCCAGTCTATCTGTAAAACACACCTGCAGTCAGATCACACCCTAATCAAACTTGAACCAATCATCTTTGCCTGCAGCGTGTCATTTTCATAAAGGTAATGATGTAAAAATGTACAATTTTGCTCTTTCCAACCAGTTTTCAAAATGTTTTTTTTCATGTGTTTAACCGTCTATGCCAGGTCATTTCAGGCACGTATCAACAAGGCAATGTGAGACTGCTATAAAAATAAGACCATAAGGCCAAACCATAAATGCAATCAGGCCCCCAAAAAAAGTAGCTGTTGCCGACCATCAATAATATAGAGGCTCTCAGTTAGCATCCCTTCAGAGATGCCGTCTAATTTAAGAGTGTGATTAATGTAATGTGTGTCTGGGTGACATGAAGCCCCAGTGCGGTCGGTAAACAGGAGCAGTGTTCTGCTAATGTGTGAGGCTCTGGGGGATTCTGGGAAAGGATATGATTTGCCAGCAGATGTCCAGCTTGCTGTTGATCTCGAAGCCTTGCGCTTGCTGACGCTCCTCCTCCAGCAACTTCGGGTTCGTGAAGCGCACCTTTTCTTCGTCCGGCTCCGGAAGATTCTCAAAGTCGAACTTGTCCACCTGGATGGCCATCCTGGAACACAGATACGTTAGTTAAAACACAGGTTCGACCACAGTTTGTTTGTGAGCTCTGCGGTACAAGCAGTGACCGATACCAAGTTATTTTTCATCAGTTTGCAAATACAGTTTGCAACTTCTACTGCAAGGTATATATAGACATATAATCATGGGTAAAAAATGTTTGCATTACAAGTTATTTGTGCAGTACATTACTCTGTATCCTAACAATTTACTGCATTACTTTCCCCAGGTCCATGAAATATGTCATGTAAAATGGGAGCGCCACTGAAAAATGGTGACATTGCTTGACGGATGCTTTTTTAAGTGGAACTCATCTAACATGTCTATTCTGTAAGGCCATGGTGGGTTTCTGCCTGTTAGCGGCAGCTTTCTGTTGAGGCAAGGGGCTAGCCATTGTGCGCGGTTGCTTTCCATTAGCATGTTACGCAGAAGCGCGGCACGTGCCCTGGCCCCAGTGCAAAGAGGTAATCAGTGGAAGAGGCTATTGGACAGAACTGCTGACTCACGCTCCCCAGACACCACTCAACACCATGGGCTGACGGCGAGTTGTCACTTCCTGTTAGAGTCCGATCTCCGGCCGATGTTTTTAAAAGACCTTGGCGCCGAAGCGTCACTCTTCGCGGCTGGATACCTCCAGTCGCACCTGCCGCCCCGCCTGCCAGAATACCAATGGAACAGCCCGTGCGAGCAGAGGAGGAGGACCTCCACCCAAATGAGCAGGAAGAATTAGTCGGAAATGGCGCGCGTCTGTTACTCTGCTCCAGTCTCCAATTGAGATACCCTCTGCCATATGTCCAAAGGCTCAAAGAAAATACAATGGTTATCTGCACACATTGAGATGCAGGCCATCGCGTACATCACACATGTTCACAAAGATGCTTGAGTGTGCAGACGTGTACCTACCGTTTACATCTGTTGCTAATAACAGGCATGCAGATTTGCTCGTTTATATGGAGTATTTAAGAAAATATAATTTTTTTCCTACAAATCTTTCAGGAAATTGTTCAAGATAATGGAATGCGTGAGTTGACTTGATATATTACTTTGTCTACATTAACATTTTATAATCGTGTTTCCTCATTTTTAATATGCAGTGACAGCTTGCACCTTGTACCTGTTGCACGTTCCATTACATTAATGTCATTACATTAATGAATACAGAAAACCTTTGTGAAAAAAACCCTCAGGTTAAAAAAATACGCCGAGTATAATTGAAATGCAGTAATACTTTCTTAATATGCTTTAATAACCCACATTATCTTCCAACATGTGCATATGTGCTTGAATACCACTAAGGGGAATTGGGCTTGTACATGAGGTCCACCCATGGGACTAGGTTGACCTTAAACAAATGGAAAGAAAGAAAACTGCCCTGTACACCGAGGCCGAGTCAGCTGTACTGCAGTGTACACCGAGGCAGTCGGCTGTACTGCACTGTACACTGAGGCAGAGTCGGCTGTACTGCACTGTACACTGAGGCAGAGTCGGCTGTACTGCACTGTACACTGAGGCAGTCAGCTGTACTGTACTGTACACAGAGGCAGTCAGCTGTACTGTACTGTACACTGAGGCAGAGTCAGCTGAACTGCACTGTACACCGAGGCAGAGTCAGCTGTACTGCACTGTACACTGAGGCAGAGTCGGCTGTACTGCACTGTACACTGAGGCAGAGTCAGCTGAACTGCACTGTACACCGAGGCAGTCAGCTGTACTGTACTGTACACCGAGGCAGAGTCAGCTGTACTGCACTGTACACTGAGGCAGAGTCAGCTGAACTGCACTGTACACCGAGGCAGAGTCAGCTGTACTGCACTGTACACTGAGGTAGTCAGCTGAACTGCACTGTACACTGAGGCAGAGTCAGCTGAACTGCACTGTACACCGAGGCAGTCAGCTGTACTGCACTGTACACCGAGGCAGAGTCAGCTGAACTGCACTGTACACTGAGGCAGAGTCAACTGAACTGCCCTGTACACCAAGGCAGAGTCGGCTGTACTGCACTGTACACCGAGGCAGAGTCAACTGAACTGCACTGTACACTGAGGCAGAGTCAGCTGAACTGCACTGTACACTGAGGCAGAGTCAGCTGAACTGCACTGTACACCGAGGCAGAGTCAGCTGAACTGCACTGTACACCGAGGCAGTCAGCTGTACTGCACTGTACACCGAGGCAGAGTCAACTGAACTGCACTGTACACCGAGGCAGTCAGCTGTACTGCACTGTACACCGAGGCAGAGTCAGCTGAACTGCACTGTACACTGAGGCAGAGTCAGCTGAACTGCACTGTACACCGAGGCAGAGTCAGCTGAACTGCACTGTACACTGAGGCAGTCAGCTGTACTGCACTGTACACCGAGGCAGAGTCAACTGAACTGCACTGTACACCGAGGCAGATTCAGCTGAACTGCACTGTACACCGAGGCAGAGTCAGCTGAACTGCACTGTACACCGAGGCAGATTCAGCTGAACTGCACTGTACACCGAGGCAGAGTCAGCTGAACTGCACTGTACACCGAGGCAGATTCAGCTGAACTGCACTGTACACCGAGGCAGAGTCAGCTGTACTGCACTGTACACCGAGGCAGTCAGCTGTACTGTACTGTACGCCGAGGCAGAGTCGGCTGTACTGCACTGTACGCCGAGGCAGAGTCGGCTGTACTGCACTGTACACCGAGGCAGAGTCAGGTGTACTGCACTGTACACCGAGGCAGTCAGCTGTACTGCACTGTACGCCGAGGCAGAGTCGGCTGTACTGCACTGTACACCGAGGCAGAGTCAGCTGTACTGCACTGTACACCGAGGCAGAGTCAGCTGTACTGCACTGTACACTGAGGCAGAGTCAGCTGTATATACCGGTGGGCAGCAAGTGCAACTGTGTGCTCGGCGAACAAAAGGCAATGGAATGGTTCGATAATTATATATGTAAGACACAGTTTAGGTTTGAATCATTGTCAGGCTGCTGACAGCCAATCAGAGAGGGGATTAATGACATGGAGCCTCCAGTTCCCTACACCATCCATTCTGCCCAACACACAACTGCACAGCAGTTCACACTCTGGCAAGCCACCCATAACTACTGTAATTTATACACTCAGAAGGCTTACTCAATTTCTGAATTCAGGAGCTTCTTTTTACAACTGGAGATCTACCGAAGCTGTAATAGGGTGCTGCTCTGGAATGACACAGATTTGAACCAAAGGTTTTATCATTGCTTTATAGATCTGACTATATAGACTCAGCTATAATGATTTAATGATATCTCTCACGCAGAAACATTGATATTAGTGCATGTGCAAATGCTGTTCAAACAGCAACACACCCAAAGTATAATATCCACAGTTCATAAATTACAATTTTATTCCTCGAAGCGTATGCATGCATAATGCAAACCCTATATGGCATTAAAATAATCATTAAAAATATTTTTGCTAGTTTCCTCTGAAGGAATGTTTCATACTTCCTGATGAGGGCAGTTTGTGTTTGATGAAACTGCTGCCATTCTCAGACAAGATTAAACCCAAAAGTGCACTACTGTATGTACAGTGAGCTGTGTACACATTTCACGCTGAGGACAATAAGACAAATAGCCAGGGACAAATAAACATTAATGGAACAATTTTGACACAAAAGGTTGTCAGCATTGCTTGGAGTTCAAAGGATACTCATCTCTTGCATGGTCTCCCCGATTAATTTGAACAATTGAGTTCAAATGTTGTGTCATAACTACCCCTCATTGTTATACGAAGACCTTTTACATTGCCTGAACGGACTGAATGCTCTTTCAGGCAAAGCAAGGTTGCAGCAGGCATGGCGACAGAACTTGCATGGACTTCTCTTCAGGGTTCCAGGAGCTCGCTCCCACTCAGTTAGCACAATTAAATGGTGCCAGCGGGAACCACAGTAGTCTAGGAAGAAACTGTGATAAGTTGCCCTACAAAAAATTTACATTCTATTCCAAGGTTCTCCCAAATGAATGTAACAAAGGTGGTGTGCCACTCGGGACCCGAACTTGCACCATCGTGTAACCAAAATAGTAGCCCGTGTCACCTGTATCTTGTTGCCAAACTTACCCTTCTACTGATGCACAGACATGGGAGAGACATAAAACTGTGAACCCGCAGAAGCAGAAACGGGTGTCTAATCAGAAAAGTATCACTGCTTTGTCAAGTGCAGAACTTTTTTTTTGTGCGATTACATTAAAAACTCTGAGTTCCCCCTCCCTGATGACTTAGCGTTAATGTGCCTTATTTTGTTCAGAAATAAATGATGTCCAGTCAGCCACTGTTTACATTCTAATAATATAAAGGGGCTATATGTAACGTTCCGAAAATCCTTCTCATTACTGACACCGGTGGCCAAAAGTGAACGGCAGCCAACAGCCTGCTGCTAGGACGCTTCCTCACACACTCGCGAAACGGGAGCGAAGAACATTAGCATATAATCCACTCTCTGTATGATACATTGGCGTTC
Source organism: Ilyophis sp. 1 JC-2022 (assembly GCA_022702515.1). Taxonomy (NCBI): domain Eukaryota; kingdom Metazoa; phylum Chordata; class Actinopteri; order Anguilliformes; family Synaphobranchidae; genus Ilyophis; species Ilyophis sp. 1 JC-2022. The sequence goes on along the minus strand of CM040395.1, from coordinate 43,522,660 downwards.
AGGGTCTAGTGTGGTTTTCTTTATAGCACAATGGGTTGATACCACGGTGCGAGTATTTTTTTTTGTATTATTTTAGTGGCGTGAGTAGACTGGAGTTATTGCACATATAGGGCCGGATTCAGAGATGGCCAACTTAAGTCATGCGCTTAAGTGCCTCTCCTGCACGGATTTAACGTGAGCTGATTTACGCCGTATTCTAACTTGGGTTGCGCAGGTGCTTATCTCAAAATGCGGGTGGTACAGGGCATGCTATTCTAATGACCTGTTTCTTGTACCTGCCCCCCAGGTTGCCAAGTATGTACTAAAAAAATGTTTGTGGGGTTATGCGTTTTCAACGTGTCAGTGACACTGCCTTTAATAACCACATTTGCCTTTAGGAAAACCCTGAATATACACATCGTAGTCGCTTTGCGTGACGGGGTATAGGCATGCAGTGAACGTATTAATACATCGCATTGATAAAATTATCATAGCTTATATTGATGACTGGGATATACCCGTCACACAATCAAAAGAAATAATCGCTGGACAGTGGTTGTACACAATATTATTAGGTAAACAAATAAATTGTTGGATTTACTGAAAAAATATTTTTAAATCGAATCTTTAAAAAAAAAATAATCTAATAAAGTAATGTAGCCTACGGTGGTTGAACACAATAGCCTATGCAACATCTTCAACTTAATAATTTTGGAGAAGCTGTGCTGACACAAATCGTCTATCCATCAAAGCGAATACGATCCAGACACTGTCTATCAATTAATCCATCTAATATGTGTCTCAGACGGTCAATCATAGCGTACTTTTACATATTTTTATTTTTATGACAGCTTTCTAATAATGGCAAGTTAGCTATGCAAAGGAAAATATGACCAATATTATGTTCAAATAACATGCACTCATTCCAATATCCATTTATGCGAAAGACGCTGTATTTTTCATAATAATCTATTGGCGGCGCTCGACATAATAATTTTTTCCCGCGCAACTTTGTTTAAGTGAAAACTCTGTATACGCATATCTTGAACAACTTGCAGACATGCCTCATTTTCATCAAATCTCCACCCCGCAGGAATCTCTCCGTTTACACATACAGTCAAGTCGGAAAGTCTGCACACCCCTTTCACCTTCTCCACATTTTATTACGTTACACACATATACTACAAAAGATTGAGTTCATTTTTTTCCTCAAACATCTACACACAATAGCCAATAATGACGAAGTGAAAACAGGTTTTTAGAAAATATGCAATTTTATTTTACTGACAAAGATAGGTTATTTAGGGGTTACATATCTGTACACACCCTTAGCCTAATACTTGGTTGCTGCACCTTTGGCAGCGATTACAGCTTCAAGGCGTCTTGGGAAAGAAGCTACGAGCTTGGCACACTTGTTTTTGGACATTTTTGCCCATTCCTCTTGGCATATCCTTGCAAGCTCCGTCAGCTTGGATGGGGAGCATTGGTACACAGCCATTTTCAGCTCTTTCTACAGATGTTCAATTGGATTCAGGTCTGGGCTCTGGCTGGGCCACTCAAGGACATGCACAGACTTTCTCCGAAGCCACTCCTTTGTTCTCTTGGCTGTGTGCTTTGGGTCGTTGTCATGTTGGAAGGTAAACCTTCGCCCAGTCTGAGGTCCAGAGCGCTCTGGAGCAGGTTTTCTTCAAGGATCTCGGTGTACTTAGCTGCATTCATCTTTCCCTCTATCAGGACTAGTCGCACAGTTCCCGCCGCTGAAAAACATCCCCACATCATGATGCTGCCACCGCCATGCTTCACTGTAGAGATGGTAATGTGATGAGCGGTGCCTGGTTCCCTCCAGATGCTTGGTATTCAGGCCAAAAAGTTCAATTTTGGTTTCATCAGACCAGAGAACCTTGATTCTCATGGTTTAAGAGTATTCTAGGTGCCTTTTGGCAAACTCCAAGCGGGCTGTGATGTGCCTTTTACTAAGGAGGGGCTTCCGTCTGGCCACTCTACCATAAAAGCCTGATTGGTGGAGTGCTGCCTGGATGGTTGATCTTCTGAAAGGTTCTCCCATCTCCACAAGGATACGCTGGAGCTCTGTCAGAGTGACCCTCGGGTTCCAGCTCACCTCCCTGGCTAAGGCCCATCTTCCACGATTGCTCAGTTTGGCCGGGCAGCCAGGTCTAGGAAGATTCTTGGTGGTTCCAAACTTCTTCCATTTACGAATGATGGTGGCCACTGTGCTCTTCGGGACCTGTAAAGCTGCAGAGATTTTTCCGTACCCTTCTCCAGATCTATGCCTTGACACAATCCTGTTTCTGAGGTCTGCAGATAATTCCTTTGACCCCATGGCTTGGAGTTTGCTCTGACATGCACTGTCAGCTGTGGGACCTTATATAGGCAGGTGTTGGCAATCCCCAATCATGTCCAATCAATTGGATTTATCACAGGTGGACTCCAATTAAGTTGTAGAAACATCTCAAGCAGTATCAGCGGAAACAAAATGCACCTCAGCTCACTTTTGCGTGTCATATCAAAGGGTGTGCACACTTGTGTACATATATTTTACATTTAGATTTTTAATAAATTAGCACAAATGTCTAAAAACCTGTTTTCAATTTGTCATTATGTGCTATTTTGTGTATAATATTGAGACAAAAAAAATCTAAACTCAATCTATTGTAGAATATGTCTGTAACGTAATAAAACGTGGAGAAGGTGAAAGGGGTGTGTAGACTTTCCGGCTTGACTGTACATTTAGGCATTTAGAAGATGCTCTTATCCAGAGTGACTTTAAAAGCACACATATAACGGTTTATGCGATGATCAGGGCCGATGCAAAGTCATCAGTGTCGCAACAGACAGCATTTACCAATAACAAGCCCACAACCTAAAGCAAAGTGCCATAGTAGGTGCAAGATGGAGCCAGGGAATGTAATACATGAAGCAGCCAATGGGGTTGAGGATGTCATGTTAGATTTAGCATAGTTGGCTGGAAAATCCATGAGCATTAAAAAATCAGCATTAGTTGAGCAAAGATGCTAATAAAACTACAGCACTGTGTGAGCACTCCTCTGATACCCAAACACACAAGTCAGTGACTGCTTTGTAGACGGCCAGCCACACAGTACTACAGACATTGGTATCCCAATTATATCTTGCTGCTGTGGGCTCCTTATTATAATGTAGTGCAATGTAATGGGCTAGTGGCATGCCAGACTGACTACAGGGCCCAGCCCGTGTTTGCCACAACACCTGGCGGGTTCACAAGCAAAAAAGATTTAAAATTTAAAAAAAAAAAATTTTTTTTTAAAGGGCCTTTTCAGCTTTATTGGACAGCACAGTGTTGAGAAACTGGAAAGATTTGGAGCGAGAGAAATGCGACAAAGGTCGCGTGGTCGGATACAAACCATTGATGTCGCGGCTCACAATGAGCATGTGGACGGTGCTCTACAGGCTATGCCACCGCAGTTTTTTTATTATTATTTTTTTTTTCCATAAATTCAAATTTGAATATGAGAGATGTTCAATAAATGGTGGAGAACAGGCAAAGAAAGGCCATCAGGGAAGTGAATGCTATATTTTGCAAATCGAGGATGATTTGGAGAGAGCGGCACTCTATCTATTGAGTACCCCGGTATCATCACGACTACCCCCTTACAGCGATTATCTTTGGTTGTTTTACTGTTATTAACATCGGCTTGGCTGGAAGTGTTTACATCGACTGCACAGCAGCGTGAGGGCCTTGTTCTCACACATGAGCTGAAAGGATCACGTGTTTCTATCTGTAAAACGGGGAAATGGCTAAGGCCGATACGATCAGATAACACTGAGCCCGGAGGAGAGAGACAGAGAACTGTAAAACAGCATCTGACTGAAGTCTGTGGAGGGGTTGGGGTGTTTGTATTTGTAATAGTCATTATATACGGTCTGTGGAGGGGTTGGGATGTTTGTATTTGTAATAGTCATTATATACGGTCTGTGGAGGGGTTGGGATGTTTGTATTTGTAATAGTCATTGTAATAGTCATTATATACGGTCTGTGGAGGGGTTGGGGTATTTGTATTTGTAATAGTCATTATATACGGTCTGTGGAGGGGTTGGGGTGTTTGTATTTGTAATAGTCATTATATACGGTCTGTGGAGGAGTTGGGGTATTTGTATTTGTAATAGTCATTATATACGGTCTGTGGAGGAGTTGGGGTATTTGTATTTGTAATAGTCATTATATACGGTCTGTGGAGGAGTTGGGGTATTTGTATTTGTAATAGTCATTATATACGGTCTGTGGAGGGGTTGGGGTATTTGTATTTGTAATAGTCATTATATACGGTCTGTGGAGGGGTTGGGGTATTTGTATTTGTAATAGTCATTATATACGGTCTGTGGAGGAGTTGGGGTATTTGTATTTGTAATAGTCATTATATACGGTCTGTGGAGGAGTTGGGGTATTTGTATTTGTAATAGTCATTATATACGGTCTGTGGAGGGGTTGGGATGTTTGTATTTGTAATAGTCATTATATACGGTCTGTGGAGGGGTTGGGATGTTTGTATTTGTAATAGTCATTATATATGGTCTGTGGAGGGGTTGGGGTATTTGTATTTGTAATAGTCATTATATACAGTCTGTGGAGGGGTTGGGGTGTTTGTATTTGTAATAGTCATTATATACGGTCTGTGGAGGGGTTGGGGTATTTGTATTTGTAATAGTCATTATATACGGTCTGTGGAGGAGTTGGGGTATTTGTATTTGTAATAGTCATTATATACAGTCTGTGGAGGGGTTGGGGTGTTTGTATTTGTAATAGTCATTATATACGGTCTGTGGAGGGGTTGGGGTATTTGTATTTGTAATAGTCATTATATATGGTCTGTGGAGGAGTTGGGGTGTTTGTATTTGTAATAGTCATTATATATGGTCTGTGGAGGGGTTGGGGTGTTTGTATTTGTAATAGTCAATAGTCATTATATACGGTCTGTGGAGGGGTTGGGGTATTTGTATTTGTAATAGTCATTATATACGGTCTGTGGAGGAGTTGGGGTATTTGTATTTGTAATAGTCATTATATACGGTCTGTGGAGGAGTTGGGGTATTTGTATTTGTAATAGTCATTATATACGGTCTGTGGAGGGGTTGGGATGTTTGTATTTGTAATAGTCATTATATACGGTCTGTGGAGGGGTTGGGATGTTTGTATTTGTAATAGTCATTATATATGGTCTGTGGAGGGGTTGGGGTATTTGTATTTGTAATAGTCATTATATACGGTCTGTGGAGGAGTTGGGGTATTTGTATTTGTAATAGTCATTATATACAGTCTGTGGAGGGGTTGGGGTGTTTGTATTTGTAATAGTCATTATATACGGTCTGTGGAGGGGTTGGGGTATTTGTATTTGTAATAGTCATTATATACGGTCTGTGGAGGAGTTGGGGTATTTGTATTTGTAATCGTCATTATATACGGTCTGTGGAGGGGTTGGGGTGTTTGTATTTGTAATAGTCATTATATACGGTCTGTGGAGGGGTTGGGATATTTGTATTTGTAATAGTCATTATATACGGTCTGTGGAGGGGTTGGGGTATTTGTAATAGTCATTATATACGGTCTGTGGAGGAGTTGGGGTATTTGTATTTGTAATAGTCATTATATACGGTAACCAGACTGCACTGCAAAGCTGGTATATGTATCAAATGAAAAGGCCTGAATGGCAATAAATCAATACCTAAAACTCAAGCAAATCCCTGTTGATATGGTTTGGAATAGCTGTTAATATGAAGTTCCTTCATCAATCTGCTGGTTAGTAAGTCTTAAACTAATCAGCTTCAACGGCCTTGACAGTAACGGCATTTAATAATTTGGCAATGGTGCAGGCCGCTCCCTCGTATATGGAATAATATCTGCTGGCCTATCGTAATCACCATGCGGGGCAGGCCTTTTCTCCTCAGTCTTTTCAAACTCTGGCACATTCTGCAAAGGCAAGAGTGGATACAGCTGCGCAAGCTGCAGATGGCACAGAAACCAGTAGCAGTTGGGTGAACAAAGGGTGGTAGCTGTCCAATCAAAGCTAACCAAGCATAATTAAGCATCAACTCTGCTATCTGCATAGTAAACAACATGTGCCAGTGGTTTTTGCTTACACGCAACTTTGCTCGCTCCGTCGAGACTTTGCTTATGCCAATACGCATTACTATTGATGTAGACGGCAGCGGATCAATTAATCAACAATTACAATTCCCCAAAACCAATTTAAGGCACAGCAATATATTTTCTGATATACTGAGCCCTTTGCATGAAGGATGTGCCACCTGTTTCCAAATGAAGACACAGTATCGATCTCTGCTATAGCTCAAGTGTCAGTCAGAAGAAAAAAAATAAAAATTACTTGCCATATTTTTACAACCCCAGTACTGGATGTGACAGATAATTTAAAAGCTGGAAGTGATCCCCGGGCCATAGTTTGGGGACCCTACTTTGAGAGGCCAATCATTCAAAACAGTGACTCCAATATGACCTTTCACCCTTGCCTGTGACAGGCGCATAGGCCCCCGTGCCCTTCTGTGTGTTCTCTAGCAGCATTATCACAGCCCGGCTGTCACGACGTTAAAGAACCTCTCACTGTTTTTTTCACCGTTACAGACAGCGCTGTTGCTGTGCGTCGACAGCTCGTCATGAGGTAAAAAAAAAAAAGCCAGCCTTCCACCCCAGATAATAAGATGAAGATGACATAAAAACAAAAAATGTAATTTTTTTTGTAAGAGACACTGTCGGAAGTTTGGCGAAGTGTGACATATCAAACGTGCGTGAGCAATGGGCTTATTGAGAAACTCTGTGTGAACGTTAAAAGCCGGTGCTCCGCTGAGGTACACAGTCATCGTACGGGAGGGGCGGAGGGTTTATGCAGAGGCAGGGCTCTCCAGGGGCCAGCTGTTCCATACGTGCTCTCAGGCCGTGCGGATTTGACTTGCTAATACCGAAGCTCGCTTACCTTCCCCCCGGCGGTATTTTCCCATCCAATTACAGTCAGGGCCCCATAACGATTTCTCCGGAATAGGTCTGCCAAACTCGTAACGCTATTCCCTCTGCCGAGTCCTCGTTCGCCATCCCAATACCGTTTCGTTGGCCGTTACGGGAGGGCCGCCCGCACTTCCGATGGAGGGTTACCTCCTGCTGCCGAGATACAGTCTACGGGCTTGGCCGCACCCTGGCATGCGTGGGATTGGATCTGCTGCAGGCCCAGATACCCGAATCCTAGCGCTTCGTGTAAACTAACGAGACGTGGCCTTTTCGGAATGTGGGTGGCTTCCACTCGGAACACGCTGGAACACAGGGGCGCCCCTTTAAGATTAACAGGGCTCTGCCGTCGAACACCTTTCTTGAAAACCCGCGCCCGAGGGTAAAAACGAGGGAGAAAAGGGGAGAGGAGGGAATTCAGCTGGGACGCAGCTAGCTAATTAGGATGCAGCGAGCGTCCTTGATGTAAAGTATCGTTTTGTTTTGTAAATGAGGCATGGATTCAGAGGGCTAATTCTCTCAGGCTGTGGTCTTCTTTCTTACCTTTGATGCGATATGCAAAAAAAACTAATATATATATATATATATTTAAAAGGAAGCAGTCGCTCTGCATGCTAAGAACCCAGAGAGCTAAAACACGGTGGCCTGCGTTTCGTAAGCTGTCCTGTTCAAGGCTCCAGATGCAAGCTCTCCTTGTGCAGAGCGAAAGGGTGAAAGAAAAAAAAGGCAGAATTATTATTTAACAGACCTCCACAACAAAGCCAGGCAGGAATTAAACAATTATGTATCTGGGCAAAAGGTCTGTTTCCACACAGCACACTTGGGCCTTTAAGATTACAGGACCAGCTGCATGACTGACTGAAGCCATTAATTCAGTTAAAGCACTGCTTTCTATAAACACCATCAAAGGAACATGTTCAGCCTTTAACAAACTGCGGAAAATTTTGGACCAGGGCACAGTGTCGAAATACATATACGACAGTGACCAGGGCACAGTGTCCAAATACATATATGGCAGTGACCAGGACACAGTGCCAAAATACATATATGGCAGTGACCAGGACACAGTGCCCAATTACATATATGGCAGTGACCAGGACACAGTGCCCAATTACATATATGGCAGTGACCAGGACACAGTGCCCAAATACATATATAGTGAGACGGAGGAGCCAATACGCCACATGGCGGGCAAACTGCAGCCCACCTGGTGGGGCAATGCCCGCCTCCTCTGTGGGCAGAGAGAGGTGAACAGGCTGGTGGAGGGCCCCATCTCATTTGTAATGAGAAGCAGCACCTGTTTGCACGTGGGTGAGAGGCTGTGGACGAGCTGTTGTAGTCCCAATGGCTCCCGCCCCCCAGGCCCCCCGCTCAAAGCATACATCACCCACGGGGCCCCCCGAGCAAGAGAAACATCTCCTCTCCCCCAGCCTGGAAAAACTGTGCAGGAGGACGGAAGAGGCCATGTGGGAGGGAGGGAGGGAGGGATGGAGAGACTGAGTGAGAGAGGGAGGGACAGACAGAGTGTGCGTGATAGGGAAAGACAGTGTGTGTGAGAGAGCGAGAGCGAGAGAGTTTGCATGTCAGAGAGAGAGAGGTGGGGGGCGGGAGCGGGAGAGCCCACAGTCACAAATGTACAGTTTAGAAACAGTCCTGCAGAATATACGCACGTGTTTGACAGATGGAGGTGTGCGCACACACTCAAACTGGCCGACAGAAAACACAAAAACAAAAAAGCACAAATGCCGTATCTCACAAACACACACCCAAACACAGAGACACGCACAGGCAGGTACTTAGACCCGTAAAAGCACTTCACTCACTGGCGCCGTCGACAGTCGCACTAAACCCGTTTTTCAATGCAGCTACAGTAGCTGGCAAGCAGTGCGTCGGGAACAAAGCAAACAGCAGCTCATCTCCAGCTGTGTTTCTGTAGATTACATCAATTCTGCGCCTCATATATCAGCCATTTCATTACTTGCAAATTGTGGAAGACACAGGAAGCTAAATGATCATAATTGGTAAAAAACAGGACAGATGTTTGAGGTGACTCCTGACTGAGAGAACAGCCCGTTCCGAACCTGCACCTGTCTGCGCTGAAATACCTTTTTTCCCCCCACTGACATTCAAAACCCTTGTGCCTGCTTTCGCAGTATAAATTTACCACCGAACCACTGAGTACCAGTCGAAACAAGAGATTTATTTAGGAAAATGCATCACTTCTTGCGCAAGCAGCTGGGTTTGGAAGAAAACTTTGGTGGTTTGCCTTTTAAAATTCTGGAAAACGTGCAAGGGAAATTTACCGAACAAATGACATCAGTCGCTGTAAATCTTGGTGTTTATGCAGCGACCTGAAAATGGGAACTTGGGGTGTGTGTGTTTGTCTGTGTGTGTATGTGTGCTTGTCTGTGTGTGTATGTGTGCTTGTCTGTGTGTGTATGTGTGCATGTCTGTGTGTGTATGTGTGCTTGTCTGTGTGTGTATGTGTGTTTGTCTGTGTGTGTATGTGTGCTTGTCTGTGTGTGTATGTGTGTTTGTCTGTGTGTGTATGTGTGCTTGTCTGTGTGTGCATGTGTGCTTGTCTGTGTGTGTATGTGTGCTTGTCTGTGTGTGTATGTGTGCTTGTCTGTGTGTGTATGTGTGCATGTCTGTGTGTGTATGTGTGCATGTCTGTGTGTGTATGTGTGCGTCTGTGTGTGTATGTGTGTTTGTCTGTGTGTGTATGTGTGCTTGTCTGTGTGTGTATGTGTGCTTGTCTGTGTGTGTATGTGTGCTTGTCTGTGTGTGTATGTGTGCATGTCTGTGTGTGTATGTGTGTTTGTCTGTGTGTGTATGTGTGCTTGTCTGTGTGTGTATGTGTGCTTGTCTGTGTGTGTGTGTTTGTCTGTGTGTGTATGTGTGCTTGTCTGTGTGTGTATGTGTGCTTGTCTGTGTGTGTATGTGTGGTTGTCTGTGTGTGTGTGTGTGTGCATGACTGTGTGTGTATGTGTGCTTGTCTGTGTGTGTATGTGTGGTTGTCTGTGTGTGTATGTGTGCTTGTCTGTGTGTGTATGTGTGTTTGTCTGTGTGTGTGTGTGTGTGCATGACTGTGTGTGTATGTGTGCTTGTCTGTGTGTGTATGTGTGGTTGTCTGTGTGTGTGTGTGCTTGTCTGTGTGTGTATGTGTGCATGTCTGTGTGTGTATGTGTGCATGTCTGTGTGTGTATGTGTGTTTGTCTGTGTGTGTGTGCTTGTCTGTGTGTGTATGTGTGCTTGTCTGTGTGTGTATGTGTGCATGTCTGTGTGTGTATGTGTGCATGTCTGTGAGTGTATGTGTGTTTGTCTGTGTGTGTATGTGTGCTTGTCTGTGTGTGTATGTGTGTATGTACGCATGCCTGCGCAAGCAGGGAGGAGTGAAGCTGAACAGCAGCAGTGTGACAATAGTGCCCCCGCTGGTCAGCTGGTGATAGAACGTCACACGTCTCTCCCTAACCCCTACAGTGCTGTCACTTGGAGACAAGCCAAGCTATTCTGGGGTGTGTGTGTGTGGGGGGGCAAACAAACTAAAAACTACAACAAATAAAAGCAAAAAAAACATGATTTTTCATGCTGCTATTGAAAATGTTGAAAAGCATGCCCTCAGAGAGTCGCTTTGATGAAATGCAGATGCATTATAACGGAGTGTCTGAATTTGCAGTGACCTGAGCACATCCTGTTATGGGTGCTGTGCACTGTGGAGTGCTCTCTCAGTCCCATCTATGCCAGCTTCTCTTTTTCTCCAGTTGTTGTTTAAAATTTCTCATAGTTTTTGACTTCCTCACCGGAAGAGAAAACTCAACATTGCTACTGTACCACATCAGTGCGTGAAAAAAACGGTTCAAGAAACTGGAGAATGAGGTCTCTAAAAATGCGGTCTAAATATAGCCCTCTGTTTTGGGAAGGTGCCATATTCACCCAGAGTGCCTTGAACAGGCTTTAAACAGTCACGAGCATCGAGCGTGCTGTTCTGACACTTAGAATATGAGGCCAGAAATAAATAAATAAAAATAATTTAAAATCACAAAATTTACCCCTTGCGCCGTAATGCACATTATTTGCTCACGAATTAAATAATACAATTACACGCGGCACGTCGCCCACCGCACGGTTGGATAACAGTCAAACACATTTGTTCCTTTCAGAAAACACTGCGGAATCCGAGAATCAAACTCACACATGAACCCTTTAGGGAGAGCGACAGAAACACACACGGGAGAGGAGACTTTTATCAAAGCGCTTTTCTCCTCCTCTAAGAGCCGGTAATTGTGTTATTCCCAGGGACAAAGCAGAGAAGAAAAAGGAGCGCACAGAGAAGTGTGGGGAGGGGTGGAGGGCGAGGGGAGCTATTTTTAGCTCACGTGCCTCGTATCGGCAGCTGAGATCTCTGGCTGGCTGCGCGGCGGCAGGCTTTGTGCTGCAGCTATTTTTAGAGCGCGGTCCGAGCCTCTGTTGCCGGCAGCATCTGAACCAAGCGAGCCAGCCAGATTTTCTCTGCCGGGCTCCAGCGCAAACAGATCGCTACGGTCGACCGAGAGCCAGAAGTTTTTTCCGGCTCGCGCTGCCATCAGCTGGCGAGCATTCGAGGTGTGCCATTGCAGCATGAGATGAGAGGAGAGAAACGAAAAGAAAGAGAAAGAGAAAGGGGTGGGGTAAGGGGAGATAAGCTTAACTGTTTAAAGGCTCCCTCGACTAAAAAGCACAGATCCGCCATTGGGTGTTGTCATTTTGCTTTAAAACACACATTTGACTGATGCAGATACAATGCAGCAAATGTGAGATTTGCGTGTGCATACAAAATATATTTTGAGTGACAAAAAATGACATCTGCCAAGTCTCTAAAAGATATATGAATTGGTGTACTGAGAGAAAAGAGGCACACTTAACCTTCTACAAAGAAAAAAAGAAGCTATTTCTACCATCAAAAGGTCACCTGTTCTGCCAGCAAGGATGTAGGACATAAGTACTATTTGGACGTTGTGACCTTTCTGTTCTGCTTAAATACACACAACCAACATGCTCTTCAAAGATTTATGAGTGAGTGGAGATTTTCTCATCCAGACACCTGATGCCCCACTAAGACGTTCCCAATTAAAGCCGAGGCACATAGACGTCACAGATGTGTTGGTTACATTTACATTTCAGGCATATAGCTGATGTTATTATCCAAAGTGACTTACAATCAGTGCACAAATAAAAGGCCTAGATTCGTAAATCACCAACATTCCACATAGAAATTAACGAGTGCAATGGTCGGCCATAACATGCGATAGGTAATCCTTTGTCACTAGAATTAACACATGGAAGGGAAGGTAGAGGGTTTTTTCTTGGGAGGGGCGGGGGGGGGGGGGGGGGCATAGGAAATATAAGAGAATATGTGGAAGAGGGGAATGGGAATCAAAGTGAAGGAGGGGAGAGGTGAACAGATGAGTCTTCAGGTTATGCCGGAAGGTAGGGAGGGACTCTCCCGTTTAGGTCGGCAGTTCGTTCCACCATTGGGGAGCCAGCATAGCGAGAACAGTTAGGCTGCCTGGGTTTGAAACAAGGCGTTTACCGGTTCTAAACCTGGATTGGACACAAGTTACTGAATCCTTGAGGAAGATTCTTAACCTTCCAGTAAAATGTCCTTGTAGGTCTATTGTAAGTCAGTCCAGAAAAGTGAGTCTGATAAAACAATAAATAATGTAACAATGATGAAAGTCTGATGGCATCGCTGATGCGACAGCAGCTTCCCTTCAGAACAGCTTTTATAAGAAAAGGTACTGCTCTGGCAAGAGGAAATCATTCCGACCGCAGTGATCTTATAGGAGCACTTTTTCCCGCCCACTGTGGTTATTATCTGACCCCTTTCACAGAAACCCCTCACCCTAGCGACACCCTAGCCAGTCTCTCTCAGCCCAGACCATTGGTCCTCTCAGATGAGGCGAGATGCACATATTCATTTTATGTGATATAAAGTGCAAGTGAAATACAAAACATTTTTTCACTTGCACTTGCAACCCTTGTGAAACATGGGAAGGGGGATGTGGTGGTGGCTGTGTGTGCCGGTTTGCTTTGGGGAGGGGCAAGAGAGCAGCTGCAGTGATGAATCTCTTCTTTATTAATGCAAGGTGCGGAGTGTGGAGAAGTGGTCACTATGGCAACTGACGGCGTGTGTTGACCGCGGATAATGAGAGGCCGTCTGTGGCGCGCACACCGGTGAGGCGCGTGAGGGAGGTGCGGCCGCTTAAGAAGGTTCATGAGGCAGAGAGGACGGCGTGAGGGTCTTAAAATGTTAAAACAGATCCCCAAGATGCCGCCAGCCATTGGGTCTGGGGCCTGCTAGAACAGTGTTTCCCAACCCTGTTCCTGGAGCTCTACCGCCTTGTAGGTTTTCACTCCAAATTAAGACCTACAGGATGGTAGATCTCCAGGAACAGAGTTGGAAACCACAGAGTTAGAATGAGAGTGACTGGGGCAGGCAGACTGTAGGGACCTGAGGGACCAGGGTGTGACTCTGACACCGAGCAAGGGCCGCCACTACCCTCCCTCCCTGGGCGATCCTCGGGTAATTATGCGCTGCCCGCTGTCCACATCAAGTCAGTCAGAATTTGATTCCAGACTGTAGGCCTGCATCAGGAATGAGTGCTTTAGCTGGACATAGCAGTCGACGGCCCTGGAGATTCCCATTCCGTCTGCGATGCACTGCAGCATAGAGGCCTGGAGCCTCTTTCATTATGACCTGTTCAGTCACTGGAACAGGTTCATCTGCTGGCCAAGAAGTGGGTGAACTCACAGAAAAGGAAAGTTTCTCTGAAAAAGACAACAGGGCTAGAAAAAAAAAGTACATACCATTTTCTACGCGAGAATGAGAGAGAGAGAGAGAGAGAGAGAGAGAGAGAGAGAGAGTCAGTCTCTGGGCCATTCATAAAATAAGTGCGGCAGATATGGTGAATGGTTCGAGTGATCGCACAGGCAAATGATCAGGGGGATAAATACATGTGGCTCTGATGTGCACTGCCTGACATGCACTGTCTGAATTAAATTTACAGCAGCGTCTAATTACAAGATTACTCTCTCGTTATATAAAGGCAAACATATGAAATGAACTCACCGATTAATTTTAATTAAAAACTGCCTGTGGAGAATAATTTGCATAAAGATATATAATGCATTCATACACATGTTCTGCACTGTACATACTAGCAAATGATTTACATGTAGTAGATTACTAGAGCCTTCCAAGAGTATATTGGAGAATTACTGTGTTGATTATCAACTATTTGGCCATGAAATTACGGCATTCTATTCAGCCGCATAAATAGACAAGATGATATTTTGACAAAAGCCTATCTCGCTTCATTGAAACTTAATTTATATGCAAAGGGTGCAGTCACATTGATGAGTGGAAAGAAGATAAAACTAGTGGCACAGAATGCAAACAGGTTATGCACCCTTCACAATAGCTGTATGCTACCACAATGCTATTCACAGCTGTCAATGCCCTTGTGCTGTGTATTACATACCTGTGTAACCGTGCCGTGGGCGCTCTGAAACAAAGGCGTTTGGGGGATTCAAGTAGCACGTTGAATCGAAATATAAACGGCTTGCTCCCTTGCGCTTTTCGGGGAAACATGTTTGTCCGTGGCAACGGAGCATGCATTTTATAACAGGCCTACACGGTTTCCTTAGGTGTGGACATTTATATATGTGACATGACACTTTGATCTCAATCATGTGTTTAAAGGGTAACTAACCCCAATGTTTCAGCCTGTCTCCGCCCATGAAACGGTTTCGAAAAATACTTTGTGGGGTGAGCGAGGGAGAGGGGTGGGGGCAAAGGAGCTGTGTCCATCATCATTTGCATAAATTAACGTACATTGTACAAATTTTTTCGTATAACGCGGATCAAACTGTCAAACTAGACGTTACACATAAAATATGAATCAAGATTCAGCAACTGCATGGCCTATTTTTCACCTCAAATATTTTCAGAAACATATTTTAGTGGACTATTTAGGTGGAATAAGAGTTTATGAACAGGATGCAACGTTGTTCCGGTTTAAAAACGTGAAGCCGAAACGAAAGTAACGTAGTGGGTCTAAACAATCATGTGCCGGCTGTTTGCGTTGTGGGCGACAACAATTATCCATATGACGTAGAGGTACCTCCAAAAAATTATCTTGGGGTTAGTTACCTAGAGACCTTCTCATATGTACAATGTCACTTTTTTACAATGTAAACTTTTAAAAACGTATTAATGCAATTAACGCAAGAAATAAATACTTTAATAAACAATATGGAGGAAAGTGCCTTTCAGGCTACCTGTAACTGGCAAGTCTACATCAGAAGGCCTGTTCTTATTCATGAGCGCTGTTCCTTCTTCATTGCTGGTGGGAGGAAGGAAGAAAGAAACACTGCTTGCAATAGACAAGGCTTTGGAAGAAAAAAGAGATCAACATAGGCAGGTCACCGTAAAAAATGGCTGTGAGGGTACGACCCCTTTGCTTTTCTCTGTCAAAGTGGGCAATTGCACTGTGGGGAGAAAAAAAGAGTGCTCATGAATGAAATAACCGTGCGGAAGCTCGGAGCCCTGGCCTGTTCAAACACGGGAGCCTGGCTTGAGAAAATCACGCTCAATGGCCTCCCCTTTCACATTCGACAGGGATCCAATTTCCTCTCACCCTACCGGGATGGTAAAGGGATATCTCCCGTGTTGCCGACAGCCTAAAAAAAACACGGGTGGCCTTCCTTTCCAATCCGGCCGGCACGCGTGTCGTCTTCGCGTATCAACGGGCGCGCGGAGCGAGGCCTCCTTGCCTTAAAAGCCCTCTTCCTGAAGTCTCTGAAAATACATCTTGCGCCTGACACCTCATTTATCAAAAATGTCAGAGAGATGGGAAGTGACAGGACCATCTGCCATCGCAAAAGTGGGAAGTGAAGAGACGCGCGCAATATGCTCGCACTGAAGCCTCCCCACGCGGCACATAATTCCCCGCATAAGCCGCAGTCTAAGAAGGCGAGAACAAGCTCCGCCGTTTCTGAATAATTATCAACGGACCAATGAAAGGCGGGGATCGAGATTCACCTGAACATCAAATTGGCACATTCTGAAATCGCTCCAAGTGTAGGCATGTGTAATAATCCCATCTAAAACTTAATTTATTCAACATGAGACTTTGTATAAATATTTATGTGAGAGCGGCAGTGTGCTAGGCTAATAGCAGAGAATAGTGTCGTAGTCGGGGTCGGGGTGACTCCCCATCTTCATTAAGAAGTCGGAGCATTTTTCACAAACCTTAAATGTGTGGCTTGATCGTTTCAGGCTTATCGTGCAGCAAATTCTGTGCAGATGAAGCCAAACTACAAAACCATGGATGTGCTGCTTGTGTGACAGCAGTTCAGCATAATCATCAATCAACATCAGACAATCGAGCAGGAGACCATTTTTCACCCGCTCTGGTCATAAACAGCTGCCAGTAAACGGTTCCCTCCGAGTCGCTGCCCTTCCCCCGGCCAAGGTGCCTGTGCTCGTTTCACGTGCGTCAAGTGAACAACGGCGCAAGAACATTTTCCACCGGCAGCGTGCACGCGCGTTAGCGCTCACATCTTTTGTGGTACGATTAATGGTCTGGGGCCAGCAGCCAGTAAGGAAGGAAAGTATGACCGTGTTTCCCAACGGTCCCCAGGACGCCCCCCGGTTTTTCAATGTCGCTGCAAGCTGCCGTCATTATCTACCGTTTGGCCCTTTTCTGTTTACTTATTATTTTCAAATTAAATTGCGTGCACCCTCGGAATAAGTGCCGGCCAGTATTATTAGTTTTCTCAAAGGGCTGAGTGATAGATAACTCAGGCAATGGAATTGGGTAGAAACAAAGCCTCCTGCATTCAAAGTGCCCTGGGTCGATTGTGTAAACTGGCCACCTCATTATCCAATCAGCCATTTAGCAAAAAAAACTGAAGAAGCTTGTGAAATGAAAATGACAGATTAGAAGAACATGAGTGTAAGTATATCAACTGAAAAAAATGCAGCCAGATATGCAGTAGATGTGGATGCATCACTAAGGGTTTAGTGATACATGACTCTCCTGATCTTTTTAATTTTTCCATAGAGTTCAATAGGAAAATGAGTCAGGAGAAACAACCCTTAAAGTGATCCATCCAAATCTACTGCATATCTGGCAGCAGAGTGATGGTTTGAGGCTTGTTTTATACCTCAGACTCTTCATGATTTACAGCCATTTATGCAAAATCGGGTGTCCCTCCATTATTTTGCGAAGTGGTGGGAGGTAGTCATGCAAATAGATTACTCGAGCATGTGTAAAGTGATTTACTAAGCCTGGAAGGAAGTTTGGGAAAGGTATTTGCGGGTGCATTTTAGTACAAATGGAAAGCAGGTATTAAAAAACATGGGGCCCTATCTTACACCCGGTGCTAAGCGGCGCTAACCCAAACGCAAGTGTCTTTGCTATCTTACACCCGGGGCATGGTTCATTATAATGCCTTGCGTTCACGTCGTTTAAATGCCATGTATTCTTGCTCCCATTACAAGTGAACTGGGCGTGTTGGTCTTAAGATGAGGAGTGGCCAGGATTGTTTTTGGCGTATTGCTATCTTGAGGCAGCAGAAAGCGCTTGCACTAAAACCACCACAAACCTGGTCTAAAGTCATGTTGCAGATGTTTACATGTTATTTTAACAGCGCATAAAAGTGTGTCTACATAGGCATGTGCACAACGCACGATGGTACGAGTAAGGTTACATGTAGGCTATAGACTATTCGCAATTATCCTGGATCAAGCTATGACTTAGCCTATATTTGCCAATAATTCCTGTAATCTTCTGGGGGGACAATCTTCTGTTACGGGACAATGGCTATCCATTAAAAATGGTTTTCCATTTGCTGATAACACCTATATCAAGCCTAATGCGCGAATTGTCATTTACACCTAATGCGTGAATTGTCATTCAATGGAAAACTCGCGCACTGCAATAGACGGACATTTGAGTTCTGAAAATGCGCTCATCAGATGTCATTACAATACAGCTCTCTAGGCCTACAGCCTGTAAGTAAATAGAATGGTTTTGTCCAGTGAATATTTATTTGTTTTTCAAATAGCCTAAGCTACAGCGGATTCGCTGTGCATAAGGTTTTTTCCATAGCCTACGGTTAAACAAAGGAGATAAATGTCACCATGTTAACTGAATTTGAACCATAGTATTCTTCGTCCTTCATATTTTTAAAATTACAGTGACAAAGTTTCCATACTCTGAGCTTATTAAAACCCAGCTGATTTCACCTGTTATTCTAGCTGTCAGCGTGTATCCAGTTTATATCCCTTTGTTATGTGCTGTGCTGCACAATATGGTAAATAAATCCCTACGCACCCTTTATGAAGACCTTATGAAGGTGACATTAATTAAAGGGCAACCTGTATAACAAAGGAAATGGGCAGAATACGTAAATAAAATAGATAGCTTTTCTTCTAAACCATTCTTGTCCCAGTGGGACCGTTCTAAATGTACAACTGAGTAATTTGCCTGATTCCACACTTGGTTCAATAATAGCATTACCCAACACTGCACGTTTTGCAGATCAGTTTCTAGAAGTGTTTACAGTGCTCACAGTGCATACAGTGCTTTGCTCATAGCAAAGGTGTTGGCCAATATTTCAAGCTAATAAAAAGTTAATAAATGCTTTGCAAGACCCACTTTAGACGCACTAGGAAATAACAATTAAATACAGTATTTCTTGAATTGCAAGTACTAAGACAGCATGATGTTTCTTTTTAAATACATGACTGCTAAGCGCTGTGTGTGTGTTCCTCGGTTTCATAAAAATGTCCAATTACCAACAAAATGGCTGACTGGAAAATTGGAACCCCAAAATAAACATACCGTAGAAGATCAACGCTCCAGAATTCAATGTACTGTTTGTGTTTATATTCTTAAGGAAATGGGTGCGAAAAGCAGTGTGTTACGTTCACCTTCTCTGAACGATCTGAAGAGCAGCCACATTTTCAGAATGCTTTGTGTCTGCTGCCTCTGGAACAATGGTGATTAAAAATGAAACGCTGACCTGACTGTGCAGTGGCTCGGATACACATTTTTAATTAAAACAACTTTCGACTCCATGAAAAAACTCCCAGCACAGGCGTCCGCCTAAGAAGCCGCCTCCACGATTTCCACCCCCCGTTCTACTGCCTGTCCCATCCTGTAAGACCCCACTATACAGAAAACGGAGAAACGGGCCCCCCGCTGCTTTACCGTAATACACTGCTGTCGACCCCGGCAAGTAATACCCCGTCAGGGTGAAAGCTTGCCGACAGCTATGGCTGTGCATTTCTGCATGTTAGCCTTAATTGCTGCAAGCTAAAGAACCTGCACACCTCGACTCTTTTACCCCCAACCTTGGAGCACTACACTGCAGTGCTGTGGAGGGTCCTCTTCTCTGTTAGTGGGAAGCAATCACAAGTCTATGAGCCCCATTCCCGACTTGGTGAGGAGTGAGCAAAGCTGAAATTGCCTTCTGCCTAGCTGAAGACACAAATAAATTCTGTTACAAATGTGCTTGAAGAACTAACCATTGCAGACTGTAAGAGGTGGAGTGCTATCGTCTTGTTGGAATAATTGCAAATATTCATCCTGAAACAGACTTTCTATCTGAGACTGGTTGCACGGTATCTCTGTCTCAGACATAGCATAGATAACAAACCCTTTTTAAATTAGAACAAAAGGGTCAGCATATCTTCCGCGGCGGGAAAGAACTAGATGTTAATAAATGGTTGAATCCTCGTTGTGACAACGTGGCCCTTTTCGACTAGAAGAATGAAATAAAGCGGCAACCAAACGACAGAGGCGTAGAAACGTGATGTTCATTGCAATTGAAATACTGATCCTCAGATGCTGCGCTTCAAGTGCGGCGTCACGCCTCTGGTTGCACGCTTTCTGGAGGTCAATAATGGCAGATTCCTCACGGGGGGAAAAAACAAACAGCCAAGCATTCTTGAGCATAGCGTCAATTGAAGCAGGTGCTTTAGGCAAAAATGTGGAGGGCCTGCCAATGGATGTGGTGAAAGAGAAAATGACAAATGTTACAACATAGTTTAGGGTATGGAATCTTCCAGATAAATCCATACCAGCAATTACTGTCTCATTAGCAGAAAGCAAGGCACAGTAAGGGTGTGACAACAGAAGCAGGGAGATAAATATATGTATAGAGAGAAAGAGATAAATATATAGAAAGAGAGAAAAAGAGAGAAAGATAGAGAGGGAGAGAGAGAGAGAGAGAGAGAGAGAGAGAGAGAGAGAGAGAGAGAGAGAGAGAGAGAGAGAGAGAGAGAGAGAGAGAGAAAGAGAGAGTGCGGCAGATGTGGTGAATGGTTCGAGTGATCGCACAGGCAAATCATCAGGGGGATAGAGTGGGACAAAAGGTATTCAGTCAGTGACGTTTTTTGTTGTTTTGGCTCTGTACTCCAGAACAATGGATTTGAAATGGAACAGTGGTTCTATGAGGTTAAAGTGCAGACTTTCAGCTTTAATTTGAGGGTTTTTACTTACAAATCGGGTGAACCGTGTAGCAACTGTTGCCCTTTTTATACACAGCATATCCATTTTAGGGGACGAAAAGTAGTTGGACAAATTATCATGAACTTAAATCAGTTTAAGGGCCATTTCTGCTGACTCTTTTTCCTATTAAGTCAGGAGACTTGAACAACCCAAGTGAGAAACAAGTGATCCATCCATATCTACTACATATCTGGTAGCAGTGATGTTTGAGACTCGTTTGACCCCCCCACCCCCCCCAGAAGATAAGATATTTAAGAATCTTTTGGTCACTGCTCCACGCTCCTGCCCTTTTGTGTTCCTGAGCAAAGTGGGTGGAGTCTACAGTTTAAATAATGGCGGCAGAGAGCGATTTCTCTCTCTGAGCGGACGCACCCAAACAAGCTCCTGTGTTCTGTTTGTTGTTTCAGTTGATTTTTGTTTGCCTTTATTTTTGCTTTAGTTAGTCATTATTTGTGCTGGTATTTTCCTTATGGTGTGGAATGGGACATTACATTACATTATAGGCATTTAGCAGACGCTCTTATCCAGAGCGACTTACAAAACCTTTTTTTCTTTATTTATTACATATTATCCATTTATACAGCTGGATATATACTGTAGCAATTCATATTAAGTACCTTGCTCAAGGGTACAACGGCAGTGTCCTACCTGGGAATCGAACCTGCAACCTTTCGGTTACAAGGCCAGTTCCTTAACCATTATACTACACTGTTGTTCTTTGAACGTTCAGCTGCCCATCAGGAACCCAACAGTTGGGTGCTCCTGCCATCCACAGCCCTGGGGTCACACTGTGGGTATGTGCAAGAAACCCCTTTACCTCCCTGCCGGGGTTATGGCTTTAACCCCTTCGCGCAGATGGCAAATTTGGTCAATTCTCATCTATTTAGGGGGTGCTCTGTTTAAGGCTTTATAACTGCAGGTGAGAGCATCACATAAAATTGGTAAATGGCTTAATTGAAACAAGACAGGTGTACCATTTACAGTATGAACTTAGATTAGTTTATTTTCATAATTTAAGTCAAAATAAAGTGCCACAAATGCAAAGAAACTTTGGAAAAATGCAAAAAATTGTTTTTCTTTAGTTTGCAACAAAATACTGAGAGCTACATAAGTGAAACAGGTAAATATATACATTTCCTGGATCATAAACTCCATGTCAACAAGTGTGAAAAACCTGAGGATGATATGCATAACAACTAAAGATCTATGATGAAAAATATCGGCAGTGTACCCTGTTGTCTATTAGTGTCTCCAAATCTATCCAAATGGCTAAATTGTGTACTGCTCTAAATAAAAAAAAGAGATATATTTAACTACAAATCAACAGTTTTGGCTCATAAAAATCAGTTTTGCATCATTTTCAAGTGGGAATGACTATATTTTCATCAGTATAGAGGGGTAGATATCTATGGGGCCAAAACCCCTATGCAAAACATGTCATAAAATGAATACAATTTGTTTTGTCCATTATAAAAAAATATAGATTTGCTTCTTCTGATGGATTAAGATAAAATATTGATATTACATACAATGTTACATCGACCTAAATATGTAGCCAAATGATTCACTCTTGTACCTCATTTTTAAAATCTTTACCTTAATCTACCACATATCAGTGCACAAAAAATTAGAATGAGCATTTGCCATGCCATAATAAAGTGACAATTATATACGCCATAGCCTATATTATGTACGATAACATGACAATAAAATAGTATTCCACCATCTGCAAAATGCTGCCAAATGTTCCATCTTCAATGAAAATCGGTAGCCGACATGAAAAATAAAATGAACGATTGCACTGCAGTATGTGAAATGCACTCAAAATGCAAAAATAACAATAGGCCTATCAATCATATTGGAAAGACAGTGCTTGAGTGGAAAAACGAACGTACATATTTAGCCAGAGACCAACTGCATTTTAGACGCAAATGTTTTTACATATCGGTATGTATGCCCAATGCGTTTTTTATAGAGCTTGCGTAATATGAGGCTGGGAAAACGAAAACTGCTGTTACGCTGGGCTGTAGTAACTGGTTCAAAGCACCCAAGAAGACATGGGATATACCGTTGCTAAGGTTATAATGTACTCTATTGTATAACTGTAATGAATGAGACAGGCTATGAGACACTATGCATCTGCACAAAGAAGTTAATTAGGCATGGTTGTGTTTTTCCTTGTGTACGTTTCTGTTAAATCCACTGCTTATGTTGTATGATTTAATACATATCTTTTTTTTCTTTTTTTTTTTACGCCTTGCTGAGTTTCTTATATGTTTGGCCTTTCGTTTTTTGATCATTGAGGCTTGGGCCGTAACAGTCACAGACATGAGGAAGTCATGGCATGCAAAGGATATGCAACCACATATTAAATATGATGACTTTATTTAAGTTTATGTTAGACATAGGATACAGAAACTTTTTTTCCCTTTTGACTTTTTTTTTTTTTTTGTGTGCAATTTTTTCTTTTTGATTAAAAGCAGCCATCAGCTAAAAAAATTAACATCCATAGAAGCTAAATATCTTAGGCAGTTATTAAAAAACATGTCTGTGTGTGTTTATGAAGTGGCCTGCTTGTTTATACATAGGCCTGCTTGTTTATACATAGGCCTACAATTTTCATTCATGATTTACCATCCATTGCCAGACTATATTGCATAAACCTAGCATAGCAATGGCCTCTGGACCAGTGGATCTTCAAAGTTACTGGCCCCAATGTTGCATCCACTGGCCCGGAAGATATAGGCAAATTTAGCCGATGCTTAAACAGGACATACATGGCAAGCATTTTATAGAATCAGAGGGCAGCGGTTTGTCACTGAGTGAAGAGTGCTTCTACAACACACTGTTTGATCATCATGCCTCAGAAGAATGACTAAAATAATGTGATACAAGTAAAGTCAATAAGGTTTATTATTTTCAATGAACTAGATCAGGCAAAACCTAGTAGGCGCCAGACCCTGAATACAGCCAGTAACGTAGGCGCCCAGTAGGTGCAGGCAAGTACTAACACCCGGAACAATCTCCCTCTCACAAAAAAAAGAGAGAGAGCGTGTGTGTGTGAGAAAGAAGAAGTGCATGTGCATATGCACGTTTGTGAGAGAGAAAGTGTGTACACTTCTGGCACAGCTTACCTCTGGCACTCGCTGGCGTGCAGCACCAGGTCTTGGTTGTTCTTGGCGCTGACGGTGAGCTCGTGTTCAGTGGAGTTAAACACGTCCAGCAGCAGGTGGCACTGGCGGGTACTGTGGAGAGAGAGGTGGGTGCACAGCCAGTCAGTCCAATACACACACACACACACACACACACACACACACACACACACACACACACACACACACACACACAAGCATAACGCACCTAAATCCCCAATCCTCACAGACCTTTAATGCCAGCACTACTGGCAGTAAATACTTTTACAATATGCAGGTAAATATACAGAACGTACAGTGTCTCACAAAAGAGCTTTAAAAGCCTTTATAACTGTGTGATGAAAAAATATATAAACTTTACTCGGCACAAATAGAAGGTGCTGGAACCCCCTTTTGAAATACTGTTTTGAGCACTTAATTTTTCTCCTGTTACACCATCACATTTTGCAATATTGCAATTATGTATATTATATTTGGCAGGTGCTCTTCTCTGAGGGGACTGAAGAAGCTCAAATCCAGAAGGTAGGTAACAAACAGTCGACAACCAAAAACCTGGGGCATGGCCTGCAACTGCCTTCAAGGACACAGAGCTGTGGCCCTGGGAAAGCGTGTAAAAACTCACAAAGTAACCGAGCACTGCCTACTGTCTATCAAATAAGACTCTTCAGTGTGTGAAAAATAGTCTGGACCACTCTCATTGGCCAGGAACACTGTGACATTATGCGTCTAAGAATGTGCATCATCATTGCAAACCATATTTCAGCGACCTTTCTGTTATTTTTAAGTGTGGGGGGCACTATGCTCATCAGTTCCTGTAAAAACATTATAATACAATAACATAATAACGTGAGGTGGGAGGCGACCTTTGGGCGAGCACTTTTCATTTTTCACTTGAAGATTCTGAGTGGGTGAATTTGTGATTTAGGTTGATGCAAAAAACAAAACAAAAAAACACAATAATACATTTCACCAATATAAAGGTCACCATTCCCTACAATACATCACGGATGGTCTTCTTCAAGTGCAAAAGCATTGCATATTCAATTATGACGATGAAAATTCGGCGAGCTTGAAAAGTTCAGCTCGATCAAGGGTGAACACAGGTGGTACTTTGATAGCTGTTAATTGGTGAGGTTCATTATGAGCTACAGTGGCCATAAATCGTGAATTTTTTCCACTATAAGACAAACAGTGGATAAAGTTGGTTGAAACTCTTACACTGAACCAACAGCAATGGTACTGGACAAACGAAAAGCCAAAAATCCGCCCTTATTAGCAAAAGCACGCTCAAGGGGGAAAAAACGTGATCGCACGTGTAAGATACAGAGCCAAGTCTCTGCCAATTCCTTTGATTGTGATAATACTGTGCTTTACCTGAGCACATGCAGGCAGTTAGCCAACACTGACTTAGGGACTTGACTGATGTTCATAGATTACAGAACAGGGCTAAAAACATTTGGTTTGAGGGGGATTTCCCCCCTTATGAACAACATTTGGAGGAGAAAAGTCAAGGATGGGTGGTGGTTGAAGAGGGAGTATAAAAGACACGATAGACAACATTATGCAATATGCTTTTATTAACTTTATTATCTTTTGTCTTATTGCCATTATAAGTCTAAAAAAATAGCCTAACATATTCCCTTTATAGGATAACTTTGACCACATTTTGTTCAAACTGACTCTTCCTTTGCTACTTCCCCACTTCGACTTTATTTTCCACTTCTCTCCGTCCACTTCGACTGTATTTGCCAACGCGTTCTTTGCCGCGAAATACTGTTTTCAGTAGACCTATGAACAAACCGTTCATTTTCATGGGATTGTGCCATCGATAACACTACTGACATGGAACCGTTCGAGCGTCCTGCTTCACGCTTTTTTTGCTGCGTTATGACTAGCAGCATTTCAGTGTCTGATTTGTGTAGACGTTTTGAAGCATCAACTCGCAAACTTCAGAGCGACATACATGGCACATGAAACAACTAATTTCCTCGCCATTGAAAACTAGCCACGAATCTAGACTAAGCCATTTCAATTGAAACTTGTCTTTCTTGCTAGTCGCATCTTTCTTATTAGTTTCATTGCGATTCGCACCCACGCTTTTCTGTGCTAGCTCCCTGTCCGTGTCAACCATATATTTAGAAGCTGGAGCTCTCCCTCCTGCGATCCATCTCGTTGGTGATAAATTTTACTTATTATTTATTGTATAGGCTATTAGCCCAGTCTATTGCTGCACATGCATTCAACATGCCTTCTCTCTCCTGGAGTCATTTTTGTTTATGTACCGCTTCATCTTTCTCGCATTTCACGAAAGCAGCCGGGACACGCACAACTATATTACGAAAGCATCCGGGACACGCACACCTATATTACTAAAGCAGCCGGGACACGCACAACTATATTACTAAAGCATCCGGGACACGCACACCTATATTACTAAAGCAGCCGGGACACGCACACCTATATTACTAAAGCATCCGGGACACGCACACCTATATTACTAAAGCAGCCGGGACACGCACACCTATATTACTAAAGCATCCGGGACACGCACACCTATATTACTAAAGCAGCCGGGACACGCACAACTATATTACTAAAGCATCCGGGACACGCACACCTATATTACTAAAGCAGCCGGGACACGCACACCTATATTACTAAAGCAGCCGGGACACGCACACCTATATTACTAAAGCATCCGGGACACGCACACCTATATTACTAAAGCATCCGGGACACGCACACCTATATTACTAAAGCAGCCGGGACACGCACACCTATATTACTAAAGCATCCGGGACACACACACCTATATTACTAAAGCATCCGGGACACGCACACCTATATTACTAAAGCAGCCGGGACACACACACCTATATTACTAAAGCATCCGGGACACGCACAACTATATTACTAAAGCATCCGGGACACGCACACCTATATTACTAAAGCATCCGGGACACGCACAACTATATTACTAAAGCAGCCGGGACACACACACCTATATTACTAAAGCATCCGGGACACGCACACCTATATTACTAAAGCAGCCGGGACACACACACCTATATTACTAAAGCATCCGGGACACGCACAACTATATTACTAAAGCATCCGGGACACACACACCTATATTACTAAAGCATCCGGGACACGCACACCTATATTACTAAAGCAGCCGGGACACACACACCTATATTACTAAAGCATCCGGGACACGCACAACTATATTACTAAAGCATCCGGGACACACACACACCTATATTACTAAAGCATCCGGGACACGCACACCTATATTACTAAAGCAGCCGGGACACGCACACCTATATTACTAAAGCATCCGGGACACGCACAACTATATTACTAAAGCATCCGGGACACGCACACCTATATTACTAAAGCATCCGGGACACGCACAACTATATTACTAAAGCAGCCGGGACACACACACCTATATTACTAAAGCATCCGGGACACGCACAACTATATTACTAAAGCATCCGGGACACGCACACCTATATTACTAAAGCATCCGGGACACGCACAACTATATTACTAAAGCAGCCGGGACACACACCTATATTACTAAAGCATCCGGGACACGCACAACTATATTACTAAAGCATCCGGGACACGCACACCTATATTACTAAAGCATCCGGGACACGCACACCTATATTACTAAAGCAGCCGGGACACGCACACCTATATTACTAAAGCATCCGGGACACGCACAACTATATTACTAAAGCATCCGGGACACGCACAACTATATTACTAAAGCATCCGGGACACGCACACCTATATTACTAAAGCATCCGGGACACGCACACCTATATTACTAAAGCAGCCGGGACACGCACACCTATATTACTAAAGCAGCCGGGACACGCACAACTATATTACTAAAGCATCCGGGACACGCACAACTATATTACTAAAGCAGCCGGGACACGCACAACACACTATATTACTAAAGCATCCGGGACACGCACAACTATATTACTAAAGCAGCCGGGACACGCACAACTATATTACTAAAGCATCCGGGACACGCACAACTATATTACTAAAGCATCCGGGACACGCACAACTATATTACTAAAGCAGCCGGGACACGCACACCTATATTACTAAAGCATCCGGGACACACGCACAACTATCGTACTAAAGCATCCGGGACACGCACACCTATATTACTAAAGCATCCGGGACACGCACAACTATATTACTAAAGCATCCGGGACACGCACACCTATATTACTAAAGCAGCCGGGACACGCACACCTATATTACTAAAGCATCCGGGACACGCACAACTATATTACGAAAGCATCCGGGACACGCACACCTATATCACTAAAGCAGCCGGGACACGCACACCTATATCACTAAAGCAGCCGGGACACGCACACCTATATCACTAAAGCAGCCGGGACACGCACACCTATATCACTAAAGCAGCCGGGACACGCACACCTATATCACTAAAGCAGCCGGGACACGCACAACTATATTACTAAAGCAGCCGGGACACGCACAACTATATTACTAAAGCATCCGGGACACGCACACCTATATTACTAAAGCAGCCGGGACACGCACACCTATATTACTAAAGCAGCCGGGACACGCACAACTATATTACTAAAGCATCCGGGACACGCACAACTATATTACTAAAGCAGCCGGGACACGCACACCTATATTACTAAAGCAGCCGGGACACACACACCTATATTACTAAAGCAGCCGGGACACGCACACCTATATTACTAAAGCAGCCGGGACACGCACACCTATATTACTAAAGCATCCGGGACACGCACAACTATATTACTAAAGCAGCCGGGACACGCACAACTATATTACTAAAGCATCCGGGACACGCACACCTATATTACTAAAGCATCCGGGACACGCACAACTATATTACTAAAGCATCCGGGACACGCACAACTATATTACTAAAGCATCCGGGACACGCACACCTATATTACTAAAGCATCCGGGACACACACACCTATATTACTAAAGCAGCCGGGACACGCACAACTATATTACTAAAGCATCCGGGACACGCACAACTATATTACTAAAGCATCCGGGACACGCACACCTATATTACTAAAGCAGCCGGGACACACACACCTATATTACTAAAGCATCCGGGACACGCACACCTATATTACTAAAGCATCCGGGACACGCACACCTATATTACTAAAGCATCCGGGACACGCACACCTATATTACTAAAGCAGCCGGGACACACACACCTATATTACTAAAGCAGCCGGGACACACACACCTATATTACTAAAGCAGCCGGGACACGCACACCTATATTACTAAAGCAGCCGGGACACACACACCTATATTACTAAAGCATCCGGGACACGCACAACTATATTACTAAAGCATCCGGGACACGCACACCTATATTACTAAAGCATCCGGGACACGCACAACTATATTACTAAAGCATCCGGGACACGCACAACTATATTACTAAAGCATCCGGGACACGCACACCTATATTACTAAAGCATCCGGGACACACACACCTATATTACTAAAGCATCCGGGACACGCACACCTATATTACTAAAGCATCCGGGACACGCACACCTATATTACTAAAGCAGCCGGGACACGCACACCTATATTACTAAAGCAGCCGGGACACACACACCTATATTACTAAAGCAGCCGGGACACGCACACCTATATTACTAAAGCATCCGGGACACGCACAACTATATTACTAAAGCATCCGGGACACGCACAACTATATTACTAAAGCATCCGGGACACGCACACCTATATTACTAAAGCATCCGGGACACGCACAACTATATTACTAAAGCATCCGGGACACACAACTATATTACTAAAGCATCCGGGACACGCACAACTATATTACTAAAGCAGCCGGGACACACACACCTATATTACTAAAGCAGCCGGGACACACACAACTATATTACTAAAGCATCCGGGACACGCACACCTATATTACTAAAGCATCCGGGACACGCACACCTATATTACTAAAGCATCCGGGACACGCACAACTATATTACTAAAGCATCCGGGACACGCACAACTATATTACTAAAGCATCCGGGACACACACACCTATATTACTAAAGCATCCGGGACACGCACAACTATATTACTAAAGCATCCGGGACACGCACACCTATATTACTAAAGCATCCGGGACACGCACAACTATATTACTAAAGCATCCGGGACACACACACCTATATTACTAAAGCATCCGGGACACGCACACCTATATTACTAAAGCATCCGGGACACGCACACCTATATTACTAAAGCATCCGGGACACGCACAAC
The DNA here is from genome assembly GCA_022702515.1 of Ilyophis sp. 1 JC-2022. Taxonomy (NCBI): domain Eukaryota; kingdom Metazoa; phylum Chordata; class Actinopteri; order Anguilliformes; family Synaphobranchidae; genus Ilyophis; species Ilyophis sp. 1 JC-2022. The sequence goes on along the minus strand of CM040395.1, from coordinate 43,492,595 downwards.
TATATTACTAAAGCATCCGGGACACGCACACCTATATTACTAATGCATCCGGGACACGCACACCTATATTACTAAAGCAGCCGGGACACGCACAACTATATTACTAAAGCAGCCGGGACACGCACACCTATATTACTAAAGCATCCGGGACACGCACACCTATATTACTAAAGCATCCGGGACACGCACAACTATATTACTAAAGCATCCGGGACACGCACAACTATATTACTAAAGCATCCGGGACACGCACAACTATATTACTAAAGCATCCGGGACACGCACAACTATATTACTAAAGCAGCCGGGACACACACACCTATATTACTAAAGCAGCCGGGACACGCACAACTATATTACTAAAGCATCCGGGACACGCACACCTATATTACTAAAGCAGCCGGGACACACACACCTATATTACTAAAGCAGCCGGGACACCACACACCTATATTACTAAAGCATCCGGGACACGCACACCTATATTACTAAAGCAGCCGGGACACACACACCTATATTACTAAAGCATCCGGGACACGCACAACTATATTACTAAAGCATCCGGGACACGCACAACTATATTACTAAAGCATCCGGGACACGCACAACTATATTACTAAAGCATCCGGGACACGCACACCTATATTACTAAAGCAGCCGGGACACACACACCTATATTACTAAAGCATCCGGGACACGCACAACTATATTACTAAAGCATCCGGGACACGCACACCTATATTACTAAAGCAGCCGGGACACACACACCTATATTACTAAAGCATCCGGGACACGCACAACTATATTACTAAAGCATCCGGGACACGCACAACTATATTACTAAAGCATCCGGGACACGCACACCTATATTACTAAAGCAGCCGGGACACGCACACACCTATTTTTCTAAAGCATCCGAGACACACACACCTATATTACTAAAGCAGCCGGGACACACACACCTATATTACTAAAGCAGCCGGGACACGCACACCTATATTACTAAAGCAGCCGGGACACACACACCTATATTACTAAAGCATCCGGGACACGCACAACTATATTACTAAAGCATCCGGGACACGCACAACTATATTACTAAAGCATCCGGGACACGCACACCTATATTACTAAAGCATCCGGGACACGCACAACTATATTACTAAAGCATCCGGGACACGCACAACTATATTACTAAAGCAGCCGGGACACACACACCTATATTACTAAAGCAGCCGGGACACGCACAACTATATTACTAAAGCATCCGGGACACGCACAACTATATTACTAAAGCAGCCGGGACACGCACAACTATATTACTAAAGCATCCGGGACACGCACAACTATATTACTAAAGCATCCGGGACACGCACAACTATATTACTAAAGCATCCGGGACACGCACACCTATATTACTAAAGCATCCGGGACACGCACAACTATATTACTAAAGCAGCCGGGACACGCACAACTATATTACTAAAGCAGCCGGGACACGCACACCTATATCACTAAAGCAGCCGGGACACGCACAACTATATTACTAAAGCATCCGGGACTATATTACTTTGGCCTAAAGTAAAGCCTAAAGAACAGCGCCAACAATTATATTTCAATTGTACTATTAGGCTATTAATTAAAACCAATTTCCATTCTAAATGTATCAGTGGGATTATCCCGCTTTATTGCAGACATATATACTGGATTCGTAAAATATATGCACAATTCGCGCGATCCCACGCTGAATTTTCAGCCCTGCAGAAGCCAATTCAGCCTTTGAGGTCAAGGGAAGAAAGGTGCAAATTAGGCAAAGGTCAATTTAACTAAACAATTTAACGCAATCAGAATCCTTTGGGCCGGATACTATTTAGACAGTGGGCAAAATTCCAAGCTGAGATATGTGGTATTATGGTATTCCTTAATGGTTTATATGGCTTATTATGGGTGTTATCTGTATGTATTCATGATTTGTATTACAATTCTATGTTAGCATAGTCAACTTGCATTGAGTGCTTCAGTGATGTTGCATTGTACGCTCATTGGCCTGGAAAGGCTGTTGGCCAGGTCTGGCACCATTGCTCTTATCATTCAGATTGATGCAGTTATGTTCCCTGGCATTGCAAGAGACTCTGCTAAATGAATGTAATGAAATGAGATGGGCTGCTGACTGGCCTTGCAATCAGCTACATTCTTATATTCTTACAGCTGTGGGAGCCAAGCCTGCACACTATTGTGCGTGCTACATGCAGAAACTACTGCAAGACTGTCCGCCTCACCTGCACAATACCATGCAGCCACACTGCGGGAAATCAGTGTGCTACTTCCCAAGAAATCCGACAGGCATATGAACAGTCAGGTCCATCCTATGCATATACTTGCCAGGGACTATAGTTGCCATCAGAAAGACTGGGTCACTAAAATTACCACTAATATCAGATATTAAAGATAATCAGAGATTAGAATCTGCAAATTAAGGTAAAACCTTAGATTCACACTGGCACAGCTCAGTAACAGAATGACTCACTCCAAGTGTTGATTTCAATGATCAAATATAGATATTAGGCATACCGTAATAGATAAAGCTGCCAAATAAATCGCACTCAATCAAAATAATTTAATAAAATAAAAATTTACTTGAAAGAAATATATCTCCTATATTCTCCTTCTCTATTTTGGCGAGAGAAAGACCTTTCATTATTATTATTATTATTATTATTATTATTATTATTATTATTACTATAGGCCACCACTACCATCATCATCAGGCATGAACAGGCATCTTTATTGAAGGACAACCATACAACACAACCATAGAAAGCACAGAAGCATAAGACCACAAAAAGCGTCATATTATTATGGAATGGGAGGACGCAGTGGAATAAATTTGGACATACAGGAGTGTAGAGTTCAGAGTGACCCTTCAAGGTTTCAGCAGTGGTGTGAGCAGAATGAGTTTCTGGCCATAGATAGAGACAGCCATCGCAGGGATGAAGGTTGGTGGGAAAATAGCAGGTCATTCTGCATCCGGAAAGGTTAGGATTAAGATGATGGAAAAGTGTCTGAGCGGAGATGTCCAACAGACATAAAAAAAATTTAATTAAATGCGGGAGATGTCTGCAATGGTCCTAGGCTACACTGCCAGCCCCAGTCTCCTTTCTGTCTTATATTTTAACAAAATTATAGTTGAACAAAACTAAAGTAGCATTTGAACATTTCAAAGTTTAGTTTGCCATTGAACAGCAAAATAAATTCAACAGAACTATGAAATAATATTTGCAATATTAAATAAAAAACATTGTATGTGTGTTATAATCAGAAAATATAAAAACATTTGATAGAATCCTACATACAGCTCTGTAACAGGAAAAAACAAGGCTCCATCCACCTCCTGCAGCCCTCACAGAGATACGTAACCTGCTTCTAATTGGACACCTAAAGGATGGCGGATGAAGCGATTTCCACTGCCGGGTCGGTTTGCCGTGCGCTCGTGTCAATATCGCGCGTGAAAGATTACGCTTTGTTTGCGTCCTGATGGAAAGGAGAAACGGGCGCACGTCCACCCACCTCCTGATCGACTGCGCTAAAGGCCAGCTCGTACGGTGTGCCGGTCCCCCCCGCGCTCATTTGCCGGACATTCGATACGTTTCGTGCGCACACACAGCTGTTGGACGCGCCGTCTGAATTGAGCTTCCGCTTTGACGATCACGGAGAGGGAGAGCCAGCCAGACTGTCTATCCGCTCGCTCTTTGTTTGAGCCGTGCGTTGTCTGCGGCGCGAGCTAAAGAAAGCAGGCTCCCCCGGGGATGTGGAGGATAATGTGGCTTTATTTCTGCCTCTAATTGTAAGCCGAATTGAACGCAAACACGGAAGGGCCCAAAAAATGTTTTAAACATTATAAATGACTGCAATTGGTTGATCGTTTCGGCGTGCCCTAGGCTCGCTTTTGTTGGGTTGTGGAAATGCTTCGTACAATGTGCCATATAAATATATTTTGAATGACCGGATTCCTTAACTGTTTATGCACTGTTGTTTGGTAACCTCCACCTGATGTTCTTCATTATATTACAATTCCAACATGTATACTGTACTTACTTCCAAGTAAACCCATAACATGTTTATAATTGTAGCATGCTGACTGCTATAGAGGATGCTGAATGGTGAAGACAATCTGCCTGCATCTGGTATGGACCCTTCTAACAGCTAGACTATATAAAATTTTCATCATGCATAGGTTCACAAATAAAGATAAAGTTACAAATAAAGGTTAGCTTTTATTCTATTCGGGTAAAGCAAACATGAGTTTCAATAGCTGCAGGACACTGTCTGAGATATTTCTTTGAACAATTTTACAAGGATAGGTCTCGTATGGTCTACCGCAGACTTGCTTCGCCCTGCACAGAGTGATAATGTCATAGGCTTTAATGTCATAGGCTTTCCAGCAGCCCTTTAGTGTAAACACAGCCACCAAATTGGCTGTTAAGAAAACAAAAGGCCAAAACAATACAATGCAGGTCTAAAACATTTATGGCATCATTCTACTGTCATAGAAAAAAATATAAATTAAATAATAATAACGGTGTGTGTGTGTGTGTGTGTGTGTGTGTGTGTGTGTGTGTGTGTGTGTGTGTGTGTGTGTGTGCCTGAAATGTTGCACAGTGATATAAAAAGTAAATTGAATGTACAATAAGAATCAATACTGTTTAAATAATTCAGTGTTTCAGGGAACAACTGTATACTAACTAAGACAGATGTTAAAGGAAATGCAATTCAATGCAATTCAAAGGCCCCTAAAGCCAATAGTCTTACCTAAACACGCTTTGTAATGACTCATCATTTGAGCATTACAATGCTTCCCATCATTCCTACATAATAGTACCATTCAAGCTGCTTAATTGAACAGAAAAGACAAAGAAACAAGCAAACAAAAACAACACAACACTGTGGTTGTTACACCTGTTGGCCAGGGACAAGGGCTTTGCAGACAGACAGCATGGGTTCCAAAGAATAAAACACTTCATTAATGGGTGAATGTATTTTCTGTGTATCCCACTTATTAAATTGTTGTCTGATAATAGAAGGGGGTTCTGACTGACTGCCTGTGAGTGGCGTGCCGGGCCACGCTGATATGTTTTTACCCTCGAGATGAATGAATGTACTCAGTGGTGCTGGAAACAGGGGGGGTCTCTCGTGTGTGCAACGCGCCATGTCGCCGGCAATCAATTTCCCTGATTTATGCCTGTTTTCTCGCCATGGCTGTCATGGGAGGATAGCGATGGGAAAAGTGTGGCGACCCGCCTGGCTACCAGAATAGCCTGACCGATGAACCTGATGAACGCCCTAAGCAGCAGGCAATCAAACGTGGGTCAGAAATGTGGCTGGAATGCTTCAAGTTTAGACGCAAGCACATTTTGAAGTCATTCCTGTATCTTGCAGATACACTCAAACTTTACTAAAATAAAGTAGTGAAAAGAGTTCTTGCAAACTTGAAAGGAACGTGTGTACTTGTGACTAAAGCAAGGGTGTCAAACTTCCAGTCCTGGAGGGCTGCAGTGTCTGCTGGTTTTTGGTGTGTTTCAGCATGCGTGATTAATTTATGTCATTGATTGGCTAAAAACTCCACACACCTTGTTCTCAAGGCCTTAATTGGCTACCTGGAGACAATGCAGCCCTGGAGTCCTGGAGTTTGACAGCCATAGTCTAAAGGGTTAAGGTGTTTGAGTTTTATTATGGATGTGCATGTACTTTCTAACAAGCACTTGAAACTGGACTTGCTGCCGGTCTGATGTGTTCTTTCTGTGGAAGTTTATGAGGCGTCTCAGGGTCAGTTTGTTTGGTGTTCTTTCCACGCCTAGACACCCAAAATATCTGAGTTTGTTACTTCATTGCTGTATTTATACCCAGACTTGTGGCCTTATCTCTGTTGAAAACACCTATTTCATGCTTCAATGTGTGCTCTGGCCTGACCTTTGCACACAGTACGGTAGAAATTATCGGGTATTGGGGTAGACTTTGAATGTCACGCTCAGTCATACAATCTACATGGCACAGGTAAATGGAGATTTGTTTCATAAAACAAAAATGATTTGTTTTTTTCTGTATTAATGTTTATACAGTTATACGTTAATTGATGCAGATTCTCACTAATTTCTCTTACTGATGCCAAATTACAAGTGCTTTTGCTACTTTATCAATTTTAAGGAAATTGATTGGCGGTTGGATTTCAGCCTTGTGATTTCTGTTCAAAGGCTCATTGACAGGAAAAAGTGTTCCAGCACAGCTCATGTGGTAAATTCAAAGCAACAGATGTTGTCATTCCCATAGAAAGCTTTATTTCATCACGTGTTTTAAAAAGAGAGGTGTTCAGATCAAAAGGAATGACTCAACTACATTACATAAAAGATCTGCGCCCATTTCGATGACAATGAGGCGGAAGACTCAAGCGTTTTCTCACACTGCCTTCTGCAGTGAAACCGTCCAATTCTGTTTCCAGCCTTTCTGTGCTCAACTCTAAAACCCCACCGTAAGTGTGTGCAAGATAACACACACTTCCGGTATGTTCTGCATCAACCGAACACATGAGAACTGCTGCATTCCTGCCTGCCAACTCTTAAAGAAGCAGTGCCTTTCAGGACTGTTCGCCTCCTTCCTGGCACTATACAGTAACTCTCGTGTAAATGGACACTTAAGTAGAGTTTGCCCAAGTCCTTAATAAACTGTCTGGCAATTAAAGGCACATATTTTTAGAGAGAGGTATCCATGTTTCTTTAATTGTCTCCTTGTCTTTGTTAAAAGAGGACATGATTAATGGGGAGCGGAGACAGAGCGGTGATTTATATGCAGAAGCGTTTCGGCGGCTATAATCAATCAAGGGCAGCCCGCCGCCGCGCGGTAAACGCCTGTTCCTCAGGCCGCCACGCATGCCCGGAGCCGCCGCCGCCGAGGCGCGAGATCGGCGAGATGACGGCGGCTGCCTGTGCATGCGGTGACCCCGGTTAACCTGACCAATCTGTTTTCGCTATCAGGGTCTCCTTCGGTGGGCGGCAGGGGCACCGCACGTCAGTTTCGCAACGCATTACGATGCAGGGGAAAGTAAACTTAGCAGCGCTGTCACAGGACCAGGCTCCAAGTCAATGGCAGAAAATTAAATTTCTGAAGAGTTTGAACAGGGAACTGCGTGAACTGGTGGCTACGTAACTGAACATTTCAATGGAGATTGTTCTAGATCAGGGGTTGAGATTGTAATCCAATCGCAAACAGGGGGGTGGAGGGGGTTGGATTCTAACTGTGCATGTGCCAGCTGGCTGGAGACCCCACCAGTACCTTCAAGGAATTCCAGGTTTTAGACTGATTCACAGCTGACACTACTGTTTACAACCATACAGTTTGACAAAGTACTTAACACGTACTCAGCTGTACAAAGTCATGAAGGTGTGTCATTCATTCATGATTGAAAAAGATACACAGTACAGTTTACTTCTCTGCCTGTGTGGTTTCCTTCCTACTATACTGCATTTCATACCTTCATTTGTTCAGTTATATTTAATATGTTCATTCAAGCAACCGATTGTTAGCACTGCGAACCCGCATATGCAGAAAGTGCAAACCTGAGAGAGATCAGTCAGAAAGATCACTCTACTGGTTGCATTCCTCTGCTCTGGGACCACTATACAAGTCTGTCATTCTCAATTTAACTTGTGTTTACGCAAAAATGTATTAATTTTAGAATCACAATGGCATCTAATGGCAAACTGATGATAAAAAAAGACATAATATACTAAAAGCCATGAATGCACTTAAGCAAAAGGACGTTGGGAATAACAGCCAATAATATGCAGTTGAAATGACAAGCCATTGGAAAATACGGGAGCCCAATAATGAATAGAACTTTTGGAATGAGCTCTGTCACGTTAATGAATGAGTTGTGAGACCAGCTGTTCGCTGCTATTGATTAGAGAAGGTCCCGAAAGAGTAGAATAATTAAATAAACTTCTGATAGGGAAGCCTTGTAGGGTTAGGAGCGAGAATGCTAATGTTAATAGGCTAAATAATCCACCCATAACATCTGGGTGTCGGAATGGAATTTGATCGAGGCGGGCCCACCATGGCTGACCGATCTTCAGCTGCCCTTTTCGCCGGTCGTGCCGGCGACATGGCGGCTGGAGCCGCAAGAAACTTCCACCGGCGGCAGCTGAGAAAACAAGATGACGAACCGTCTCGATCGAGATCAATTTTGCGACGAAAGCTGGTTGGTCCTCGGGGTATCTAATCAATAAATGCTGACGTTGCATTCGTTTTTTTGACAATGCATGGCACAGCCCTCTCCCTGAGATTAAACGGAAACAATACGGCTTGTCCTGAACAGAGTGGCATGCCGGAGCATTTCTATTAATAGAAGCCGGCGGGGCGGGAGGAGATGTTGTTCTTTTGCAAGTACACTAATGGAAGACAACTCATTTGCATACGGATCAGAAACAACAGATATTTTACCCCCCATTTACCTCTCGCTTTTGGCTGCGCTCGCATTACAGAGCTTAATACACCATTAATTTAACTTCATCTGGAACAATCAATATGCTGTGCACATATCTGTTCGTCAATATCCTGTGCACACAATGAATTGCAGTGTTATTCTCGGTTCTATGATGGTATTGATGCAATGGTGAAATGGTCTGATATGGTGTTGTGCTCTTGCACGCACGCACGCACGCACGCACGCACGCACGCACGCACGCACGCACGCACAGAGGGTCTGTGACTCCCCTGTGCACCAGATAAAAAATTAATTCCAGTCTGGGTAATCTTGCTTCTAGCAGGCCCTGAGCAAAGGCAGTGCAGCAATACATCAAACGGAGGTCACAAGGGGCAACGTTGATCCTCGGCATACGTTGAAGTACCTCCACACTGACTCTTAAACACAGAAGACCGCATGTCTGGAGGAAAAAAAGGGGGGGCCATTTTGTCAGAAGGACTCCTGAATAAACAAGAAACTGAAGCAAGTCAATGGACATTTCCTTTCCCGCCTGCTGCGCGACACGCGGTAACATATGAGGCTCATGAGCGCGCCGTTTGTCTTTAGGCCGCAGGCGGGGGGCCTCGCTGCATTTCCAAGTGCTCGGAACCAATGAAAGTGCTGGAGAAAATGGACGAATGGGGGGTTGGTCAGGGAAGGGAAGACGCATTGAGGGTATTAAAGCGTTTTCCCACCGCGCTCTTTCAAACGCGCTGGCCTGTCTTCGTTTAGCGAGCTTCCCACAGAGCGGCGGCTCCGTGCCCGGTGACCTCCCTCGAGTGAGAGTCGGCATCTGGGCTTTAATGAGACGCGGGCGAGCTGACCAACACCACACTCCTTATAATCGCTCTGCGCACCGGAGACAGCTGACCTGGAGACACCGTCCGCTTCACGTTTACATCGGCTGGGTTTTGTCCGCCGGTACTAAACCAAGCTTGATCGAACACTATAAAAGAGCACCTTAAGTATATATATATGTTGTTTCTCTCTGGTTCTTCAGCTAAGCGTCATGGTAATGGTGATGCTACAAAAAGCAGTTATATAGCTAAATGTGTACATAAAATATTTATGTACGCACTTTAAAATCTTTGAGTTCTGTTAAGTTACTCTGGATACGGGTATCTAACAAAACAAACAAGGTGGATATATCATGTGGATGGTTTTAAACTAGTGTTTTCTATTGTCATAATAGAACTTACATACTTACATCTCTAGTTTTATTTAGTGCAGCCATTAAGAGTGAATTAATATACTGGTTAACTGCCATTCCGCCTTCATGGGACATGCTACAAACATGGCGAGTTTTCCGCGGCGCTTCTGCGGGTGGCGGGAGTAGGTGTACCGCGTGTACCACCCGGAGTAGGTGAAGGAGTCTTATCTGAGGTGAGGGGGTCGAGCCTCCCACTGCCTGCCTGCCTGCCTGCCCACCTTACCGTAGATTGGTTTACGTCCATCCGGATGGCGGATTTCTTCTGAGAACGCCACTCAATAAACAAGCGGCTTCTCTCCTGGCTGCCGAGGGATGGAGAGGGTTATTAATGAGCGCGCGCGGCGAAATGTCACCGCTTAAAGACGTACAGCGCTGCAGCAATCTGCCAATCCGGGGAGGCTCGCTCTCGGGGCGGGGCGGAGGAGCGGGTGCGGAGAGAAATGACGAGAGGGGTGACAAGATGATGATGGCGGTACGGCGGAAAGCGAGATCTATCACCACAGGAAGACGGATGGGATAAACCGCAGATATTATTACAGCTAATGATTCACTTCAAGTGCTGGGGACTGGAGCGTGATCCGTCTGCTTCGCTGTGGGGTTTTTCCGCAGTACCCGAGTCCTGACAGGGGAGGGGAATATTCATTAATTTGCGCTCCGGTTCTGTCATTGGAAATGTCATCCCTTGGTGTAAGACCATGGGGGGAGAGATTCCCGTCATTACAGCTGTAATAATGTACCGTTGGCGAGTTGGCTGCGGGGTTACCCGGGGAATGCTCGCGGATGGCGGGAGCTCTAACGAGCTTCGCTTACCTGGTGGCTGGGAGCGTGCTGACGCGGGTGAAGAGGACAGAGGGCTCCACGTCCAGGTGCACGCCCAAAGACACCTCCCGGTAGTAGCCATCCACGTGCCCCGCCCCTCCAGAGTACCTGAAGTTTAGGATGGCCTCCAAAGTCTAGAGGTAGAGCGAGAGAGAGAGAGAGAGAGAGAGAGAGAAAGAGAGAGAGAAAGAGAGAGGTAGTGAGAGAAAGAGAGAGGTAGTGAGAGAGAGGTAGAGAGAGAGAGAGGTAGCGAGAGAGAGGTAGAGAGAGAAAGAGAGAGAAAGAGAGAGACAGAGAGAGAAAGAGAGAGACAGAGAGAGAGAGAGAGAGAGAAAGAGAGAGGTAGTGAGAGAGAGAAAGAGAGAGGTAGTGAGAGAGAGGTAGAGAGAGAGAGAGGTAGTGAGAGAGAGAGAGAGAGAGAGAGAAAGAGAGAGAAAGAGAGAGACAGAGAGAGAGAGAGAGAGAGAGAGAGAGAGAGAGAGAGAGAGAGAAAGAGAGAGAGAGAGAGAAAAAAAAAAAGCGAGAGAGAGAGAGCCTCCATCAATCAGGCACATGCCAGATGCTGGCATGGAAAGGATTCGATTTCAGGCTTTGTATGTTGTGTCACTACACCAAGGCATATGATCGAGAGAGAGGGGAAGGGGGAGAGAGCAAAACATCCATTTAAAAGAGCAAACACTGTAAGTCACCCCAGAGAGTATTAATGAGCTGACGGAGAGTGAACCAGCCCACGTTCTGCCTGTAAATACAAGTGCGATACAACACTGGGGATAACTCCCCATTCCTCCCCGTGTGATCAGATTAAAGCTCTAAAGCACAACCTGAATGGACACGTACGCTGTGCTCGAGGATTGTGTTCAGTACAAGATGATGCTATTTGGAGATCGTCTGCAAAGTTTATTTCGTTTTGTCAACACAAGGTGAACGAACGCTGCATATTTCCCCGAGAGGGATAATTAAAGTGCAACAAGCGCTTTGCACAGGATTAGACAACTTTATATCGGCGGAAAACCTTATTTATGATAAGACTGCCCTGATGCAGCAGCAGCCCCACACCGTCTGGTGATATTCTCCATTGGTTATCAGCGCGCACGGCAACCAATGATGAGACCTGCAAAGGGATTAACCAGCAAGCCAAAGTGTCTGCGCCGTGAGGACCCATCACCGTCGTTCAATTCGCCACTGCTCGTCCTGACAATCGCTCAATCTCCGACCTTCACCTCGTTTACTCCTCTGCAAATGGCCTTCGAGGGAAAAGGCACACGGACAGACACCTCCACCGCTTGATGACTTGGCGATGTCGGGGTCCATTAAAAAGCAGCAGGTTTTTGAGGGATGAAAAGAGTGAATGAGTGACACAATGGAGCAAAAACAACGGTGCCTAGTCTTGTACAATAAAACATGTTTAATGCCACACTGACGGATGCATTCATCAAGCAGGTCCTCGTTAGTGAACGGCTTCAAATTTTCCTCACAAATGGAAGCATCCAATATTTTGAAATTTCAACTTTGTAATGTTTTACAAAGAGCGCGAGGTCGAATACATTTTCTTAATAATTTTTTGCAGATGTCTCCTTCAATGACGTCGATGACCTGCGGTGCACACAGACATTATGATGCATGCGTACAGTATGCACACTAAATTTCATCAAATCACAGTAAATTGGTAGCCAACTCGAGAAATGATGGGAATCTGGGAGTTACCGGGAGTGAGTTATTGAGGGGAAGTGTATTTGAAATGGGATTTTAAAAGGTCCCATTGCAAATCTTGCTCACTGACATCCTGGTGAGTCACCAGGGTGCCCTCAATTGTAAATAAAATTTACCACCCCCCCCCCCCCCTCCTCCTCAGCGGAGTAATCGCGTGTCCGAGACCAGGGTTGACCAGCGTGGCCTCCATTAGCGGAGAGATTGCTTGGTGGCCAGACCAAGGTCACCGGGCTAGTGTGGAAGAATTCACCGGACGCAAAGGTAGGAGGTCACTTCGGATTCCCCCCGGGCAAATTTGCACAGCATGCTGGGAAGGTTTCTGAACGTAGTGCAGAAGAGCCGCCCGCGCGCTTTCCTCGGGGACGGCGATTAAGCCTCTGAGCTGGGCCTGCAGAGGAGCAAGGGCGTCGGGCGGGAGCGGGGGAAGGGGAGAGGATATTGGAGCTGACAGATAATGGGAAGCTCTGCTGCTGACTCAGGTGGAAGTGGGCAGCTGGCCGGAGTGGCGTTTTGTACCCTGCAGCGTACATCGTTTCCACAAATGTGTCATATTGCTGATGGAGGCACTTGGCGGCTTGATCTGGAATAAATTCGCCTCTTTTTCATGATTTCACTCTCTTCTTTTCGATTGAGCTCTTAAGTGGACTGATGTTATAGATGGCTCAGCTGTGACTTCACTGAAGGGATATGAGGACACCAGACATCTACCAGATATTTTTATAGCATTGTTTACTGAATGCTTATAATAGTCTTTCAGTCTTTACTTTGCCCACTATCCTATCTCAAAATTTGAACTCAACTGGATACACTGTGATACAGATGACCCAGTGTTGTATTGCGTAATTTTATTCCTGTAGGCTATGCTCCAACACTGACCGCCAGCAATGGCCCCACAAAAAGCTCTCAGCATGTTTTGCTTTTTGAAAAACAATGTGACTAAGTGATAGGCTTGAGTCTAGATATTCTAGACTCAAGGCAACACCAATGCTGTCGCCTTACAGTCACATATTTGGTCATATCATTTATATCAAACTGTGAGTCAATGCTGGCAGCTGACATCGGGCTAATGTGAACCTGCTATAGGTTAGCATTAGGCTGCAGATCAAAAGCCAATTGTAGGGGGAAAAGGATTGACCATCAGAATGCCAACATTGCCTTCAGACTGCTGATACAGTGTAATTGAAATTTAGTGTGACATGACCGCACCATGAATGTGAATAGGTGGTGGATTACAGAACCAATATTTGCCATACCATATCCACCAAAATCCAACATTAGCCCAATCGTGTCACAGCTACAGGACGTGGCTGCCGAGCACATGGTTGGGAGACTAAAATGTTGGTAAGCCAACTTAAACGTACATTAGTGGGGTGAAGCAAACTGTGATCCCTGATGATAGCTGAACAGCTGAGGCCTGAATATAAACCTCTGATGTCTCGCCTATATGGCCCGACCACCTCTAATGGAGCGTGCCTTCGGCCACTGAGCTACCCAGGTGCAAGCTATTGATATTTATATATATGAAAACGTATTTAGATGTTCACCTGCTAAGGACACCATGCTCGACCGCTGTGAGGTGTTATTGTGTTAAACTGTCACGGGGCACGCGGGGGGCGATTTTCTCAGAGGGATGTGGAGCTGAGCTTGACCAGGGAGTCCGAGGGGGTTACCACAACTCCTGCCTGAACCGTCTCAATGAATGTTTACCATTTTAACACATTCGCTATGACCCACAACTGAGCCCTGAAGCGTGCGAGGGCTGGTCAATATCACTCCGGCTCTGCTATGGGTTTCTTCTCTCTTTATAAGGCTCGGTATGTTACGTTTATCGAACGCCGCAGGTTTGGGGAAATTAACAGGGCTGTCGTCTTGGGAATCAGAAATTGACCACGCGAGTGAACTGCCAGAGGCTAATGCTAATTAGCTAGCTGGTGAATAAAGACAGGCCCGCGATGGCAGTTAATTAATCGTGCATATGACCCTCTGCCGAGCTTTCGAAGATTCAGCCGACGCTGTTAAACCTTTCGGCATGACAGAGGCAAGGCAGCAATTGTGCTCAACTGCCTAAGCAAGCGATATAGAAAAGTTAATTCAAATTTATAATTATGTGTTTGCAGGCGTTTATTCAATTAGCGGGTAGTGACACAGCAAGTCCTTCAGCAGGGTAAGCTCCGGCTATAGACAATAAGTAGTAATGTTTTCATAAAATAGGGAGACACATCAGTGAAACGAGTGCCGCAAAATATTTGCCCAAGTAGTCACATCATTAATTCATGAGATGTGCTTTATTGCTCTATGAGATACAACGTTTGGATTTGAGAGAATCAAAGTGCAAGACGAACAATGGTCAATTAACTGATGACTCAATTAATCAGGTTTTTATTCTAATGTAAGCCCTGATAAGACTAAAATGTTTTTGTCCTTGACCTGTGTTTCTGAATTCTATTAAGCTTGTGACCACGTCACTTGGTCGGGGCATTTATGACGATCAGTTAACATGGCGCGGCCGTTTCCACCGCACTCGCTCTCCTGCATCTGCCATTTCAGAAAAGGAGACTACGTCATATGCAGCATTCACAGAAGGTGGGAAGAGACGAGAGACAACGTGGCAAACGCACTCACAAAGCCAGGAACGGAAGCGAGAGGAACAGATTCAGACAGGGAGAAAGTCATGATCATTATTACGCTGTGCATTTCACCATCCACACTAATGTATGGGCTGTGGCCTATGACTGCAGTACATGCACACCGTATATTTCCATTTGGATCTTTCCAGGTCAACACCATTTTCTTAATTGTGACCCTGTAAGCACCTCACTGAAGTGGTTTTAAAATCCACCGATACTGAAGCTAATGCCGATTAGACAGAAGAAAGCCTTGAAATGTTACATGTCAAAGTGACTCATTTTAAACCTTACAACAATTAAAACTGCACCAATGTTTGGAAAGATGTTTGACCAAACGCATTACTGGAAGTCACTGTATTGTAGATTTAAAAGACAGGCGCGTAGGATGAATAATCAAAGTCCCACCCACAAAATCACGGAGCAGTGCGGACTTCATTTTCTGTTTCGGTCAAAGGGGGCAAAATACCATTTTGTTTGTATCTAAAAAAAAAAAAAAAAAAAGATTGTGTTCACTTGTGGTAATAAGATTCCGTCCCTCTTGGGAGCAAAGTTGGGCAGTGCTTGAATGCCATGTGTAAAGAGACTGTAGATCACTGTAGCATTATGCCTGGCGACCCTGTACCCCGGACCAAATCGCATTAACCAGCTAGTGTGCATGTTGTGGAATTGGAATACTGCAATATTTGGCAAGACCACGACTCTGGAAATGGTGGCGAGAGAGAAGGGGGCGGGTATATTCACATGGAGGGAGAAATGGAGACAGCGGGACATTTTTTCCACACTGGCCCCCGGCCGGGTGCAGTGCTCCCGGGCCTGAACACGCAGCCCCACCGGCACGTTTCTTTTCCCACAGTCTGCTTTCTCCCCGGAGTCGCAATTGGTACGGCTCCCCCTTCCCCCTCCTCCCACCTCCTCCCACCTCCCCGCCGCCCAAAGCCCCCGGGCTCCCAGAGGACTCTATTTCAATCACATGCTGCTAAAAATAGCTGTGCCTGTAATGAGCCGGGCGTGCGCAGAATAGAGCAGCGAGATGCAGAGCCGGGGACGTGAGCGAGGAGCCTGAGAGGAATATGGTTTTTCAGCGAGCGAGCGCCTTGCACTGTAAATTAACAGGCTGTTAATGCCCTTAGTCTTCAGTCCTCTCTGAATTTACACTTTAAAAAAGAACAGCTTTCGTCGGCTAAGAAAGAAGATGCGCATTCTCCCCAGAACAGTGAGAGAGAACAGTGCAGTCAGAGGTAAAAAAAAAACCCTGAATATATCGTAGATTTTTACTACAGCATAGCGTATATTTATACTACGGTATATTAATCCACATTTATACTGTTTACAATAGAACAGTGGTTCTCAAACTCGGTCCTGGAGGACCCCTGTGACCCACAATTTAAATTCCAGAAGCTGTTCATTTTTCTTAATGACACTTTCATGTTTTGAGGGATTATTTACCCTCTTAAGTAGTTATGCATGTCATGAATAATAAGAGTCCCATATTCCCATTGTGCTATATTGCAAATGATTACATAGAGAGGTATTAAAAAATAAATAAATAAATAAAACATTTTTACAGACTGAGGTCAATCAATAGGCTCCTAATTGGTGAAAGTGTGGCACTAAAACCAACCATTTAGTAAATAATGAAGAATTCAAAGACAAAGAAAATGAGAAGGAGCCAAACCTGTGTTGTGTTAACAAGTATAAAAAAAACATTTTGAAAAAAACTATTATGAAACATGTGTTCAACAAATTTAATGGAGCAAGAGAATGAAATAAAACATACACAAGGGTCCCCCAGGGCCGAGTTTGAGAAGCACTGCAATAGGTTAAAGGTCAGGCATAAGTGTAGGCTCATTTAAAAGACTCAACGTGTGATTCAGTATTGATGGGATTGTGAACATAAGCTACCATGGGTTGCTTTTGTGCACGGTCCATATTTGACGATCGGCGCAGTCAATCTGAGGCGGCCGTCCTGTAAGCCATGTCCCGTTGAATGCTGCTGCAGTGGTCTGGGTCCAACGGACAGATTTAATTTAATTTTGTCTATTTTCCCTCAGGCCAGGCTACTCAACAAATCTCACGAAACGAAAGCGATTCATTATGCGGCGGCGCCCGCTTACCAAACAAACTGTTGACTCTGAAGTCCGCCCTCCGCTTACTACTTTCTGCAATACATATTTAGGCCTGTTTTGGCTCTCACTGTTATGCTGATAAAAAAAATAACAGCACCTAGAGGGACACCTTCCAAGTGCTATTTGGCCGACCGCATCTTTTGAGCTTATTTGGTTGATACCGCCGTTACCACAATTTATTTCCTCTGGCACAGCGGACGCCTTATGAATAATGCTACATTCAGCAGGCTGACTACAACGGTACTGATGGACACAATGGAGGAAGAAAAAGGCCATAAAAGGGGGGGCATCATTTCCTCCGTACTTTGTGTTCTACATGGAAGATGTGTTCCTCCAGCAGCGCCTCAAATGGGGAGGGAAGGGACGGGGGAGAGCGAATGCATGGTGTCAGAGATAACCGTCCCGAAGCGCTTCACAAGGTTACGACAAGGCCTCGTATCTCCTCAAGCGCTATTTCTGTCAAGAAACTCGAGCAGTCAAGTCAAACAGACAGTGACAGGAAGAGGTGAATAAATGTTATTTAGTTTCAGAGATCTAATGCGCTGGGGCAGCGTGGAGGACGTGCCCCTGGCTTTGCGAGGAATTCGAACGACAGGCGCCCGTTCGAGTGACCCGAGGACGAGGCTCAAGAAAGGAGTGGGCTGCGGCCGCACGGCTAATCTCTAATCAGACGGGGCCGAGTGCTTGGAGATATGAAACGCAGAATATGTGACAGTCTGAAAAGGTCTCGCATCCTTATCGCCTGTAAATCTGGACCATCTGAAGTATCGTTTCAGCCGGGAGTGGAGATGCAAATCAAACATTGCAAGATCGCACTTATCCTCGATTCAAAATGCGGAGCATGTTCGGCTCCAAACCTACTTGGACGTGACAGAGCAGCAGCGCAGCTCCTTTCCTTGGTGTTGTTGATACTGGACTCTTAACCAAACAGAGCAGGAGAGGGAACCTACAGGTATAGTTTGTCTAGGAAATACAGTGAGCACCATAACTTCTCTGCATTTGAATGGATTGCTAGATTTAGCTGTAAATTATACTGGAACAGTATACTGGTAAATCATCAAGGGTCTGAGGTATCAAACGAGCCTCAAACCATCACTCTGCTGCCAGACATGCAGTAGGTATGGATGGATCACTTTAAGGGTTTTTTCTCCTGACAAATTTTCCTATTGAAAAAACCTACAAGTTATCCATCTATATCTATAGATCTATGTTTATATTTGGCAGCAGAGTGAAGGCTCGTTTGATACGTCAGACCCTTGATGACTTGGAGCCATTTAGCGAACTATGTGTTCCATACTGTTCCAGAGTAATGTACAGCTAAATCTAGTCCCACCCCCCAATTCCCATAGAGATCCATTCAAATGCAGAGACATTATAGTATCACTTGTAGGAGTACCAGAAGATTCTTTTGTTGGGTCACAGACATCTGGAAGTCATGGCATGCAAAGAATATGCGACCAAATATAAAAAATGATTACTTTATTCTACATTATGTTAAACTGTCCAATATTTTTGATGCCCGAAAATGGGGGGGGGGGGGGGGGACTATGTACAAAAGGGTCTCATTTCTAAACGGTTCATCCAATATGGATGAAAATACCCTCAAATTAAATCTGACAGTCTGCACTTCAACCACATTGTCATTGTATCCTTTCAAACTCAAAGTGCTAGAGTACAGAACCATAATTTAAAAAAAATGTGCCACTGTCCAATGAATTATGGTGCGCAAAGAATTATAATTAAGACATTTGCACATCAAGCCCCTCCATTTTCCAAACAACATAAACACAGCTAATTCAGTGTTGGCACAGAATCCTCCAAAGTCCATCCCTGTATGCTTTAAGTATCTGAACAGCCGTGCAGAACATAACAGATTTCCCTACGGTATTGTAAAATGAGATATTTATACCCCGATCTGCTCGGTGAAGCGGCACGGTTTGGCTCATTTTAAGTTGTTGAAAAGCACACCAGTAGCAGTCCATCTTGCACAGGTTACATGAGCTGAAGTACCTCAGAGGCAGAGTGGGGCTATTGAGCAAAATGAGGGTCCTTGCTGCAAATATGAAATTCAGCTACAGGGCTTCAATTGTAGAGCTCCAATATGGAAGATGAAAAAAGGCATTCAAAAAAGGCACTCAGTGCATCTTGCAACTGAAACTGCAATTCTTTCGGCTTATAAATGTAGTGCGGGCGGACTTGCTGAGGCCAGCAACAGTCACACTAATGTTGGATAGCAATACTAGACTGGAGAAGGTGTTCATTCAAGTGAGATATTTAAAGCAAATATATACTTTATATATGCTATAAATGGGGGGGGGGTGAAAGATGATAAAAAAGGACTGCAAAAAATAAATGTATTTATGAAAATGAACTCCAACTCCAAAATAAAATAAACATAAAAAGTGAAAGATAAATCTCTCACTTCAAGGTTTATGACTTCATTTACAAACTTGAAAAAAAAGAAGTTTTTTTTAAAGAAATATTATGAAGTGAAAAGTCTAGACTGGGCTTAATGGGTATCCAGTAGGAGTGTAACAGTGCACAAAAATCCTGGTTTGTTATGTTCAGTTTTACTTAATTTTCACATGACGTTTTTATGTGAAATATAAAATAGATTTTCATTCATTAAAATGTAAGAGTGGATAACTGGCCATCATTCCTTTCTGAACAAAATAAGGTACATTAGCGCTGAGGGAGTCATCAAGGAGTGTGTGAAGCGCCTGCATTACAGCAAGTACGGGTGACACTGGCTACTATTCTGGTTACATAGTGGCACACCGCAGTAAGAAATATGCCTCTATTACTCATGCAAGGGGTTTACATATACATTTGGTAGCAGTGGAGACAAATAAAACATGTCCATCTTACCAGTCTTCACCCGGGCACCCATTATGTAGGGAATATGTACAATCTGGGTGAGATGATTAGTAAAAGTGAGATGATTAGTAAAATGATGTCTGAATCATTAGAGTCCTCACACGGGCCACACCAGAAATTAAGAAATATCCTCGGACGGGTGCCAATAAATGTAAGGAATATATATATACACTACCGTTCAAAAGTTTGGGGTCACTTAGAAATGTCCTTATTTTTGAAAGAAAAGCACTGTTTTTTTTAATGAAGATAACATTAAATTAATCAGAAATACACTCTATACATTGTTAATGTGGTAAATGACTATTCTAGCTGCAAACATCTGGTTTTTAATGGAATATCTACATAGGTGTATAGAGGCCCATTTCCAGCAACCATCACTCCAGTGTTCTAATGGTACATTGTGTTTGCTAATCGCGTTAGAAAGCTAATGGATGATTAGAAAAACCTTGAAAACCCTTGTGCAATTACGTTAGCACAGCTGAAAACGGTTTTGCTGGTTAGAGAAGCTATAAAACTGGCCTTCCTTTGAGCTAGTTGAGTATCTGGAGCATCACATTTGTGGGTTCGATTATACTCTCAAAATGGCCAGAAAAAGAGAACTTTCATATGAAACTCAACAGTCTATTCTTGTTCTTTGAAATGAAGGCTATTCCATGCGAGAAATTGCCAAGAAACTGAACATTTCCTACAACGGTGTGTACTACTCCCTTCAGAGAACAGCACAAACAGGCTCTCACCAGAGTAGAAAGAGAAGTGGGAGGCCCCGGTGCACAACTGAGCAACAAGACAAGTACATTAGAGTCTCTAGTTTGAGAAATAGACGCCTCACAGGTCCTGAACTGGCAGCTTCATTAAATGGTACCCGCAAAACGCCAGTGTCAACGTCTACAGTGAAGAGGCGACTCCGGGATGCTGGCCTTCTAGGCAGAGTGGCAAAGAAAAAGCCATATCTGAGACTGGCCAATAAAAGGAAAAGATTAATATGGGCAAAAGAACACAGACATTGGACAGAGGAAGATTGGAAAAAAGTGTTATGGACAGACGAATCGAAGTTTGAGGTGTTTGGATCACACAGAAGAACATTTGTGAGACGCAGAACAAGTGAAAAGATGCTGGAAGAGTGCCTGACGCCATCTGTCAAGCATGGTGGAGGTAATGTGATGGTCTGGGGCTGCTTTGGTGCTGGTAAAGTGGGAGATTTCTACAAGGTAAAAGGGATTTTGAATAAGGAAGGCTATCACTCAATTTTGCAACGCCATGCCATACCCTGTGGACAGCGCTTGATTGGAGCCAATTTCCTCCTACAACAGGACAATGACCCAAAGCACACCTCCAAATTATGCAAGGGGGTGCACTATGTTTATGCACTATTTAGGGAAGAAGCAGGCAGCTGGTATTCTGTCTGTAATGGAGTGGCCAGCGCAGTCACCAGATCTCAACCCCATTGAGCTGTTGTGGGAGCAGCTTGACCGTATGGTACGCAAGAAGTGCCCATCAAGCCAATCCAACTTGTGGGAGGTGCTTCAGGAAGCGTGGGGTGAAATTTCTTCAGATTACCTCAACAAATTAACAGCTAGAATGCCAAAGGTCTGCAATGCTGTAATTGCTGCAAAGGGAGCATTCTTTGACGAAAGCAAAGTTTGAAGGACAAAATTATTATGTCAAATAAAAATCATTACTTCTAACCTTGTCAATGTCTTGACTATATTTTCTATTCATTTTGCAACTCATTTGATAAATAAAAGTGTGAGTTTTCATGGAAAACACGAAATTGTCTGGGTGACCCCAAACTTTTGAACGGTAGTGTATATATATAAATTATTACGCGGGATGCCAGAAATAAAGGCAATAACTAAGAAATAATAAGGGTAAACGTCATTATTCTACAGTTAGGTTAAAATTAAATCAGTCTCATTTGATTATCATAGATTATAATTACTACTACTACTTCAATTTACCATCAACGCACTAATAACTAATAATTCATAAGGGTTGAAAGTATTACGTTCTAATGATTAGGTTTGACTCAGCTCTTCTGCTCATATGACATCAAAACAGACACCAGGTTTAACAAAAATAGATTCTATAGACATGAGAAGAGTTGTGTGTGTATTGTAGCATTTGTGTTGGTATGCACATGTGTGTGTGTATGAGTGCGTTTGGTGTGTGTGTCGGTGTGTGCCACACGTGTGTTCAGGGAACAAAGGAAATCAAAGGAGTAAGCCAGCTCAGGATGTGAGCAGCTGAGTTATGATGAGTGATCTCAAATCTAACCTTACGCAGTTCACGCACTTCGGTCAGGAAATGCTGTTAAACATCTACAGTAACATTAAATGAGACCATATCACACAAATGTTAGTAAATGTTTGTTAAGACTTCTACACATTAGCTTGCTAGCCAGTGCAACAAGTTTATAGCTATTATTATCGCAGTCGAGATATAATTAAATTACCGATAACCAATTCAGACTAAAATCCTAAGCTATGTCTGGGATGTTTGATCAGTCTCACTGAAGTCCGGTGAGTTGATTAAAGCCGATTTGTCTGGGAGATGAGTTCGTCCATTCGTCCGTCCGTCTGTCTGTCTCTGCGCTCGGAGTTCCACAGAAGTGAATCTTTGGGAATGACCTCTAATCAGGGCCCCATGGCCCCAGGTTACCGCATTTCAGTCCAGCTCAATGTGTTTTCCGGAGGTTTACTCAGGCGGCCACTGCTCTGGGTTACTGAGGACTGAGGCTGAATTACATTGCGTCTGTACTTCCCAACAGCCCACCACAACAGCCCACCACAACAGCCCACCACAACGATGCCACATGGAAAGGCTCCGGTGAGGGCATCACACCGGAATCCATGGCGCACCAACGCCAAACAGACACATAGTCAGGTGGGGCAATGCAATGCGATTCGGATCTCTTCAGAGCAGGCCCAAATTTAAGTGGCTGCTCTAGGTCAGACGCCTTGTGGCAAAAAGGTCTGCTCCAGCTGGTCTGCTCCAGCTGTGAGCCCTGTTCGCCGTTATTTCTTTCGTTCTTTCTTCAGAATAGCATTGAGCTCTATCCCCCTCATGAAAGAAATGTTTGAAAATCTTGCTTCAGGCAACCTTCCTCTCAACTCTAGCTGCATTTATTCATGAAATTCTGCTGTATTTGTTTTCAAAAGACAAACAAAATTTCAAAGAAGGGGGGGGGTTTGTTGATTTTTCCCACTGTACGTTGAACTGCCCGCACATAAAAACACCATAGTTTAATTGTCCTTAAAATGAGCCTTAACCCAATGAGCTGTGATGCGCCTGTAATACCAGAAGTGAGGTGTTGGCCAGAGAAACAATTAGGCCTGTGATGTCTCTGGCCTCTGGAGCCAGTATGACACACAAGGCATTTCGCCGCACTGTGATGCCCTGACGGCAGGACGGAGATGCTTTGAATTCCTCAGACCTTCAGGAAACCCGATGTTAGCCTGTCAATCACATCAACAATCAATGATTCGCCCCAGGTTTTCTTCTGTTTCTCTCCCGACTGGAGCCAAGTGCAAAAAAAAAAAAACGCTGAGCATTTTCAAGTGCAAGCCCCCCTACGGTTTAAATACAGTAGTGAACCGACTAGGCAGGCAATTGAACAGAATATAAATCGGCTTACAGGAAGTATCATACTCTCGAGTCACAATAGGGAGGGAGAAAAAAGTTTGTTCCAGCACTCAAGTTTCGGTGTCTGTGTTCCTTACCGGAGAGCCGAGGCTATGTGCTACCAGGTGTGAAAGCAACTTACTGCCTGAGTGACATATGCCACCACAAGTTTGTCACCTCTCTCTTTCTCCCCCTCTCTCATTCTCCGGCACTTTCCACTGGCCTAACCTATAATTGCGTGCTGTGTAAACGACAAGCAAAATACGAGGCAAATCGATGGTTCAGGAGGATAATGTCACATGAAGAACAGAAAAGAAAGAAATCTTGCTTAGGCAACACTACATACCTTCTTGCTGAGGAAGCACAACATATTTTTCTTTGCCCATGAGAGCTAGTCTCAAAGGAAATTATAATTTTAATATTTCTTAAACAAAGGCTTTATAACGGCTGCTGTAGATGAGAAATTCTCACATTACCCCAAACAATAGAGCCTGACAACAATGATGGTGAATACATAATAATTATGATGGTGAATATATACACTAGTGTTCAAAAGTTTGGAATCACAGAGACATTTTTATGTTTTTTTAAATAAATTGATACTTTTATTCACCAAGGTAGCATTAAATTGATCCAAAAATACAGTCAAGATATTGATAATGCTATAAATTACTATTCATTCTATTTCTCCTATAGACATTTTTTTACACATAGCCCCCCCCCCCCCCATTTTAGGGCACCAAAAGTAATTAACATACATTTAAATCGTCATATTTAATATTTGGTTGCATATTCTTTGCATGCCATGACTTCCTGATGTCTGCGACCCAACAACATAAAAAAACTTGATATTTTATTTTAAGGTACCCTTAGAAGTGATACTATACCCTTTCTGCATTTGAACGGATTTCTAGAAGAATTGGGGGGCGGGACTAGATTAAGCTGTAAATTACACTGGAATAGTATGGAACACATGGTTGGCTAAATGGCTGTAAGGCATCAAGAGTCTGAGGTATCAAAAAAGCCTCAAACCATCACTCTGCTGCCAGATATGCAGTAGATGGATAGATCACTTTAAGGGTTGTTTCTCCTGACTTTTTTTCCATAAAGTTCAATAAGAAAATGGAAAAAAAGGGGCTGTTCAGCTGTTTCTTGGCTAGCTGTGTGTTGTTGAATCATTCGTTCATACACAAGAAAGCTAGCTAAAGGCCCAGAGTTGATTCTGGGTGAGGAATTTGCATATGGAGTCATCAGAGACATAGCCAGACCAGCCTGTATGCTCGGGGACTATAACAAGTGTGATGTCTCCATGTGACACTCCACTCTGCAACAGTGTGTAACATTTCCCATGAGATTGGACAGAACGCTGGACCACCTTCATCTCTCTGAGGCATGGAAGGAGACCATCATCATCCCCCTGAGGCATGGAAGTAGACCACTTTCATCCCCCTGAGGCATGGAAAAAGACCACCATTATCCCACTGAGGCCTGGAAAAAGACCACCATCATCCCCCTGAGGCATGGAAGGAGACCACCATCATCCCCCTGAGGCATGGAAGGAGACCACTTCCATCCCCCTGAGGCATGGAAGGAGACCTCCATCGTCCCCTTAAGGCAAAGGGAGGAAACCTCCATCGTCCCCCTGAGGCATGGAAGGAGACCTCCATCTCCCCCTGGAAGAAGACCACCTTTATCCACCTGAGGCATGGAAGGAGACAACCATCATCCCCCTGAGGCCCGGACGGAGACCACCTTCATCCCCCTGAGGCATGGAAAAACACCACCATTATCCCACTGAGGCCTGGAAGGAGACCACCATCCTCCCCCTGAGGCATGGAAGGAGACCTCCATCGTCCCCTTAAGGCAAAGGGAGGAAAGCTCCATCATCCCCCTGAGGCCCGGACGGAGACCACCTTCATCCCCGAGGCATGGAAAAACACCACCATTATCCCACTGAGGCCTGGAAGGAGACCACCATCCTCCCCCTGAGGCATGGAAGGAGACCTCCATCATTCCCCTAAGGCACGGGAGGAGACCACCATCATCCCCCTGTCCAAGCCTTGAATAACTTCAGGACCATGGCACTCACATGTCCTGTGCAAGTGCAAGGAGAGGCCGGTCAGTAGGAAGCTCACCGCCATGGTGAAAGAGGGACGGAACCCACTCCACTTCACCTACAAGGTAAAATGAGGGGTCGAGGATGCCAGTCTCCTGGATACTGTGCTGGGCACCTTAACTCCGCCCACTCCTACCTCAAAATGTTATTCATGGTTTTTTGTATCTGCTTTTAATTATGGTAATCACCAACACACTGCTGAACCACCTCCAAGGTCTACGAGCTAATGCAACAATGATTTAATGGGATTCATTGCTTTTTTTAAAGAACAGGCCACATGTGGGAGTGAACCGTTTTAAATCCAACAACATGATTTTAAACACAGGAGTCCAACAGGGCTGTGCCCTATCACCCATTGTATTTTCCATCTACACTAATGACATTACCTGCAATATAAATGGACCGTCACTCATTAAATATGCTGATGACATGGCTCTGGTGGCCCACTTAAGGGGTGATCACACCACATACAGGCGGTTTTGTGTACACCCTGAACTCCTAGATCGAAGGGAGCTCCCTGGAGTGCTGTGTCGTGGGGGTTGCTGAACATCGGATACCACACACCCTCTCTTTGAACCCCACAGGCTGAAGGGGCAGGTGGTGGAGCAGGTAAAGACCTTCGACTACCTGGGAATAGAGCTCAACCACCACCTGTCCTTCGCCCAATGGGTGGGTTCAAAAAGGCCCAGCAGGGCCTGTTCCCCCTGAGGAAGCTGAGAGGTTTTACCATCAGGAATGACATTTTAACAGCTGCCAATAAGTCACTCGTAGAACCCGCCCTCACTTTCAACATTGCATCCGTGGTACAACTCCCTCACAGTCAAAAGCAGAGCAAATCTTAAAAGGACACATTAGGATGCCACTTAAAAAGTCCCACTGAGCCAAAAGTGTATAAAAAATCCTGCATTCCCACTGCAATAAACATTAAAAATAAGAAACAAACTTAGAAGAGGCCTAATGAGTTACAGCACTCATGTCAATAAATGCATTCCCAGGGGGAATTCAGTGGTCCTGACATTTTTCCATGCCATTCAAATGACATTCGCTAAAATGGCTCATACAGACCAGGTACTGAGTAACATTTAAAATGTCTATACACTTTGGGGACTGAAAAACGTGCTGTACTACATCAACATGGATTATTACTATTGGAGGGGCCTGCAGTTATTAAAGCGGGCAACACAGGATGATGTCACTTTTACATCACAGTGCAGGACAAGGTGCCCTTGTTGTACCATGCTTCATTTAGGGGGCTGATTAAATTTTTGTGCATTTCTGTAGACAGGGGTAAGAACCCCTCTCCAGTGGGATGACCTCCTGTTGTGAAGGTGGGTGGAGGGCGGGGGGTGTGCGGAGGGTAGACGAGTGGTTTCTCTCTCAGACACAGATAATGACCTAGAATGTTCAACTGTCTTCCTGTACATAGCCTGCCTCCCTGACCCTACAGGCAAAAGAATACATTTCAGAAAGGTAGTTTTCAAAGCGGCCCATTTCATCATACGTTGTTTTCATTTTGTTTTACTGTGTGGCTATCAAAGGAGGCTCCAGGTATTTGATGATATGTTTTGGTAACGTTCCAAATGGCCTGTGTCTATCGAGTGGGCAAGAAAAGAGGAACACTATCCCAGCTGTGTCTGGCAGATTCAGAGAGGCTAAGATGAGTCAGATGTGTGAGCAGAGGGACTGTGTCATGTTTTGGTATCTTTAACCGCCCCCCATTGACCTGCCGGGTTGAAAACAGCTCAGAGGTCATTGGCTAAACTGCAGTGAGAGGCGGACTGCCCTCAGGCCATCATTAAGTTGGGCTTGAGGACATCAATTAGACCAAAAAAGCTGATGACCCGTTTAATTACTGAGATAAGGAGAAGTGTGGCGATTGTCATGGATAATGGCCCCATTCGGAGTGAGAACTCCTGGCTGGGAGCTCTCTTCATCTCTGTGAGCCAGCACATTGATGCAGTTATTAGCACTACAGTCATAGTATACAATTGGCAGTTTTGTGGATTATCTTAAGCCTCTGAAAATGCCCACTGTATTGACCTTGCTCTCTGCACTGCCAGTGGTCAATCCTGTGCAAGTGCCAAGGGACTTTAGTTTACATTAAGGAAGTGACCCTTCCTTAAAGAGAAATCAGACGGTGCCCCAACTGGTGGCAGATGGGACTGCAACTCCTGTTAAACGAGAGTCACAGCAGCCAACAAGCCCACAGCTGGTCCCAGAGATTTCCAGCTGTTGTTCCTTTCAGACAAATGCCATAACGTTTTTAATGGATTTCTCTATGCGGGAAGAGAAATGTGCACTTTTACCACAGATAGTTTCTACAGTTGCTTCACTGCGAGCAAGATAAAAAATTTGCATGAAATATAAATTATTTCCTGTCAGACACTATGGCTGCAGTGGTTTGTTTTCCGACAAACAAGATAGTTACAGACGTTTTGCTACCAGACTGGGTCCAATGCAACAACGCGACAAAGCCTCAGAAATGATTAAGACTTGGAACTTTTATTAATTAAAACACAGTGGCCTAAATGCTGATGTGTTGGATAAAGAAAGCCGCCATGTTCAATTGCCAACAGAATACATTAAGGGAGAGAAAACAAAGTACCTTCATTATTTAAACTGGCAATTACAGTTCAGTGCGAAGCTGCTGAAACCTGAGACACAACAGAGATAGATGCTTCAAGAAAAGGTGCAAACCAAGCACCCACACAGCAGCCTATAGCAGAGGCGTGATGTGTTATGGACTGACATACCTGCAGGCCATGGGTCATATTTTATTAATCATTTTATCTTCCCACAAAAACAAAATTCATGACCAGGGGGTCTGTGAACCTTTGGATTTATGAGTCAATCACAATGTATGCCAATTCACGGGCAAGACAATTACGTGGGCGACAAATGCGATCAAATGAATGCGACGAGATTCAACGCATCGCAGTGTAACTGGATATGACTTACGAGGCACCATAATGTCGCCAATGTCCAAAATCTTGCCATCCTCAACTGAAAAATGTAACAATAGTATCAGTCAGTTTGTTTGAAACAACTTTATTTTGTCCCAGCCCCGAATCAACAATATTTATCATCAGAACGATTGATGAGATCATTCAACCAAAAAAAAAAAGGTTACACAGTAGCCCTTCAAAAGGGGTACGTAGGAGGAACAAAGATTCAGTCCACCTTTCGTTTCCTCAGGCTACTGATGAACTCTTCAGGGAGGCACACACTTTAAGCAAAAGAAAGAAAAAAGAAGATTCTCTGCACAAATCCCTGTGCCTGAAAAACTTCACTTCCTTTACCACTACCAGGAGTTTATAAATAAATAAATAAATAAATAAAGCACGCACTTACAAATACTCTCGCAGGCTCCAGTGCACGCATTCTTTATCTTTCATTGATGTTGCTGCTTAATCCCTCCACAGCTCACTGTGTTTTAATATTAACAAAAACTGCAAGAGCACCACAGTGACAGCAAGGAAGAGCCCATTAATCATACAAAAAGGTTTCTGTAAAATATTCATGCTTTTGCCACTGAGATAATAACGACACGGTGTAAATTCAGATGTCTCGCTGTACACACAATAAACAGCCTTGAATGGACAGAAATGCAGAAATAAATCTATGAATAAAGTGCTTCATGTGATGCTCGTTTTGTATGACGACACATTTCTGCAACCTTCAGCCATTAAGCCTCATCATGTGCTCTTTTCTGTAAGGCGCTTAGGATAAGAGCATTCGTTCAATTAACAAATTAATTAATCAATTTACAAGTGAACAAAAATCTTATAACCACAATGATGGTGCTACTTTTCTGTGTGGATGCGTAGATGCATGTGGCTTTACTTCACGTGGACACGCCTTTCTGGACAGCTGACATGATGTCCACTTGGCAGCAACTTTTCCTGGCCTGCCTGCAACCCATTGGTCCATCCCTCCGTCCTCAGTTCCTTACTCATCCCTCCATCTCCCCTTCTGTCTCCTCTGAAATCGTGCGAGCTCCCCTGGACCCTGTCCTATTACAAATCGGGACCATCTGTTGGCCACTCGTGGTGCCAGATGTCCTGCCCTGTGAAGCTCACTTGCTTCGGCTTCCTCGTGACAGCGGCTCACGATTGATTACAGATCTATTCTTCCGTCTCCTGCACCCCCCCCCCCCGTCACATGGTGTCACTTCTATGGTGCGTGCGTGTGTATATATTCACTCATTCCAGGATGTCTGGTATAATAGGCAAGTGTCGCCTTTCAGGCCCATGTCTTGTACAACAAATTTAATTTGTATATTGACATGCCAGCCCTTCTTGTTGCAAGCTCGACTGCGATTGCCCCTCGCCAAAGGCATGCTGGGATTTTTTGAAAAGAGATGCGTGTGACGAGGCCCAGTGCTTCCTTTATTAATATCCATTAAGAACAAAAATACTTGATTCAACTAATTAACTAATGATGGTCTTCAATCAAGAGCTTGATAAGTAGAATCGTTACATCTTAGTGCTGGACTAAAACAAAAACCTGCACCTGCCCTTTTCGGAAATTATTGGACACCCCTGGTCTACAGTTGTCCTCGGGCCTCAAGAGGTTAATGCTTTGTGCTGCTCTTTTCTTATGCCAATTCAAAACATTTCCTGTCACGCTGGGTGACGCACTCGCTTAATGAAGAGTCCGGTTGCAAATTACCATGGGGGGAACACAGGTGACCTCACACCGAGAGAGGACGTGACGTCTCTCACTCTCACTCCTTTATTCACAAGAAATGAATAGCATGGGGGGGGGGGGGGGGGGTTTAGGGAATGGGCTCAGTCGGAGAGAGTGCAACCTGAATGACAGCCAAGCCGTTTACCCACACCTTCCTCCTGTTCTCTTCCCACAATAACACCGTATGATGGCTGCCGTCAAATCCCTCCAGACAAAAGCTTGGATAGTACACTGGCATTTCATTCCTATTTTTAGCAACCTTTCTGCTTTGACTTAGCGCTAATTGCAAAGCTGTCATTTATGCTAAGATATCTGAAAGGAGATAATTAATGGAAAAATACTACCGAAACGGTACAAACACAACCCAGTCAACATGTGCAGGATATAACATCATCAGTTGTTGAGGAAAATAAATCCTTATCTCAATGTTTAAGCGAAAATAAACTGAAAATAGAGATGGAGACCCTTTCAGGAGTTGCAAATTGCACTAACAGTATCAGTATTTTCAAAGCACGAGCATTTTTTCCCCCTGAGAAATGTTTAAAAACTTTTGGGGCAGAATGCAATTTTGCCCATTACTTTTAATCTCACGAAACTGCAAGCTTAAACAAGTAAAAATTCAATTTTCTCACCTCAGTTTTCCTCTAAATGACCATAATGTCTGTGCATGCCAATGTAAAATGGGTGTAAACTGCCTTTCATTAAGCAAAACGCCATGAAAGGAAATAATTTCACAGCAACAAAAATAAGAATACGAATCATAATAAGCATCACAGAAGAACCTCGCTGGCAGTTTGGAAAACAAATATGCTCAGTAATAGCATGGTTAGTGCAGGTCGACGTTGGCTCAGTTCCTAAGCATGGAAGCATGCAAGCCTGTGTTACTGGTTTCTGAGAGAGGCTCTTTTCCGTTTACCACGTTACATTTTTTTACTCGTTTATACATCTTATATTCTATGAATTCAAATCGACCGAGGCAGCACAAATGCACTCGGATGTCTCAATCTCCTTCGAAATGGATGAATCTTCCCCCTCCCAGTCAACCGTGCTCTCTGGTGAAGAAACAGACCAATTGAATTTGGACCTAGAGCTGCCACGCTCAATGCTCTGATGTTTGATACCCCACGAGCTGAATCTAATCTGATGAGATCGTGAGCTGATATGAGACTGTGGAGCACGTCACCTCTCCCGGTTGGGCCACAGGGCTCCAGAACACGGGCCCTCGAATCCAATCGGTTTTATTCCCGAGGAAACCGTTGGAGGGGGGAATCTCCCTCATACACCTGGCAGGCGGGTAATCAACTTACGCATAACCTTCTGAGCCCGGCATGCGGCACGCTAATATGGCAAATTGAATCGCGCTTACAGCATCTTTTTTCCCCCTCAGCCTTTATCGCTTGGCACCTGCTGGCCACGCGGCGATTAGCTCCTGACATAAACAAGGCGAGATTAATCAAGGCCGCCCTCCATAGGGCTCCCACGTGGCACGTACAGTACGGAACAACCACAGGAAACCATCTATCAGCTCCAGAGGTGCTGGAAAACTACCCAGGGACCTCCAATGCATGTCTGAC
The DNA here is from genome assembly GCA_022702515.1 of Ilyophis sp. 1 JC-2022. Taxonomy (NCBI): domain Eukaryota; kingdom Metazoa; phylum Chordata; class Actinopteri; order Anguilliformes; family Synaphobranchidae; genus Ilyophis; species Ilyophis sp. 1 JC-2022. The sequence goes on along the minus strand of CM040395.1, from coordinate 43,460,714 downwards.
TGGATCTGAATCTAGCGTTGGAGGCGGCTTGGTCTCCAACACTAGATTCATTCAGACCCCCCCAATATAAGACAGATTCATTCAGCGCAAAAATGGAGCAACAACTAAACTCTCCCATGGGACCAATCGCGTAGCAGATGAAAAAGTTATTTGGTTGGCGGTCTTTGAGAATGTTGCGGTTCATTGGTTCCCTTTTGCCGTTGGCTTTGTGACCTCCCCTATCTTCTCCAAAATGTCCACTCGTTCAATGTGACCTAAATACTACATTTAGTGATACAAAAGTGCTTGAAAAGTGCTACAGACTGACCAATTCACGTTTTTAAGACTTACAGATCAAATCAAAAAATTCTGACAAAATATGTAGTATGGTGCCTGTGGAATGGATAATATGTCACATGGCTTAATGGCTAGTGTCTCTTTTTATTTCACTTCCAAAGCAATCATTTCAGAAGTGGAAAATTTGAGGAAAATATTAAAGCCGGTTGTGGGTTGAATATTTTGGTTTGGGTAACGTTCTCCGATGACAGTTCTCTTGACATGGGAATCAGGTGTCTAGTCCTCTAAACACAGAAGCTTTCACAATAAAATGAAAAAGGACTGCACTTAGAAAAAGGTATCTGTTCATAATTGCTAAAAAGGCTTCTTCACCTGTTCCGGAAAAAAGAGAGTACCAGAATTACATTGAAGTCAAATGAATATCCCATAGAGAGGAGAACATTAAAATAATTCCCCACTAACAAAATTATCACAGTGACATAATGGAATCGCATATGAATTACGCCCACACAAATCTGAAAACTTATTTCTAATCGGAGCTCAATCCATTTATAGTGCTTTGAACATTTGCACTGGCATAAGCTGTGCGGGTAGGCTACCGCTGTGTTGGTGTTCAATTTGAGGTTTTAGATGGAAAAAAAATGCCTTTCTACTGAAAGCAGCAATGTAAGCACATCTGAGACTACTCTATTCCACATCATAGTCATGTGTACAGACTGGATGCGGCTAAATAGGCCTGATTATCAAATCCAAATGTAACCTTTTCATTTTCCCCCCATTCTCCCTAGGTGGTTGTAAAATGCAAATGCATTGACTTCACCTCAGACTGAACCCTGTACGGTGTGTGTGTCTGTGTGTGTGTGTGTGTGTGTGTGTGTATATTTGTACGTGTATGTACAATTTTTAAAAATCATGATTCTTACAACTATCGCAATCCCTTTGCAAAAATGTTAAACATTATTGAAATTTTTAAAAAACTTTAATTAAATTACACACGCAGCCAAATGTCTTCATTAATAGAACTTTTGATTATTGTACACTACGATAGACTCATGCATACAAGAGAGTAAAACGCATGATTAATATACAGTAAGTATACAGGAGAAATCAACGTTTTACTATTTATTTCAGTACTGCTGCTCTACAGATGGATGAAAGACTTTCTAATATAAAACTATCTCAACAAGGCCATTCCAAATCTTGCTGACCTTTTAAACAAATTACTGGCGTATCAAAACAAATTCCTTTGCCATCTTTTAAATGACCTCAAATGAATTCTACGTCAATGCAGAATTAAATACTCATAATTTCTGCAGAATTCTTATTTCTCCAGGTACAGCAAGTGGTCTAACCAAGGGTAACTGGTCAAAAGGGAATGATATGATTGGTTTTAAAAAGACTGATACAATGACTTCAAGAGACGGAGACTGGATGTGGGCTAATTACAATAATACACCCCTTTTTTACCTGTTCTTTCAATCTCCGTCTCTTGAAGTGGAATCTTTGTTTTGTAGAGTGGACGGCATTTACAAGCTGCAACCATACATACAAAATTTTTTTTGGACCGATGGCTGTGATCTTTATGACAAATTATGACTGTTTTGGCAGCCATGCTCATGAATGTCCTTAGAGTTTGGCAGGAGATAGCTCAACTGGGGACTTTTCTACCAAGCCAGCAAATTAGTGTGGTAGCTTATGATTATGACAAAATGTAATTTATTATAAGATCATTCTGTACCACCATGTTTTGAAATCCACCATAGGTATTTACATGGTAGATTGTGCAACCCTATTTTATAGCACATCGTTTGCAACATTTATAACATGTTATTTAGAAGAAAAACCGTAATACATAAATAACCAAAAGGGAAAAAGAGGTAAAATATGACTTGGCGACTCATTAACCTGGAAAGTGGAAAACGAATGAGTGCCAATGAAAGCAAGCACTTTTAAGATGAGATTAAGTACATAATTGCAAAGGGACTTCGATCCTGCTAAATTTTCAAGATCGTTTCTGCCAACTCTCCAATATCATGTTCAAAATTATGCGAATGAAAGTCATTAAGACTCAGTTGATATGGTCAAATTTGGAGAGTGTCTGGAAATGGTAAAAAGTGAACAGGAACAGAAGGTGCATACTAATGTAAGCTACACATCAATAAGGATCCATTTTTCCATTTAAAGATGCATCAGGCACAGAATGATACCTCGAGTTTAATAAAACAAAAATACAAATAAAATAAAAACTTGTTATAATAATAAAATAACTACTAACTAAGAAATAGCTATGGACCTAGCAATTTGGTCATAGCATGTTAGCTAACCCTACAATATTTCACAGGAAAATAAATTTTAAAAAATGTTTATAACTTTTAAAATGATTATAGTAGGACAATGTAAGCTACAAAAACATGAATAGATGCTTATAGTAAGAAAATGCATGAAAAAATATATATATATATATATGAAAAATTATAATTTGCATGAAAAAATAATTGACTTTCAATGTGAACGCTATGCTTGCTGGAAAGTTAGCTATCACTTCATATTTTATCGAACATCATTTTAGATGGTCTTAAAATATTACATTACTTTCAAGCTCATTTGACATTGTATGCTCTCAGCTGGCCAAATGGCTCCTGTACACTGACACAAATGCAAAACATAAAACATACAAAATACGTCCCATTATCTACATTAAAATACGTCCCATTACCTATTAAAATCATCACGGTTTCAAAGTTAGCACAGAGCCCTTTTTACTTTTTTCCTCGTGTCATTTGGACATGATAAAATCCATCAAATACATCAGCAGCTTTCAAAATGGCTCTGCACACCTTGTTTTATGTTAATGCTTTGCATTCTGGACTACATTATGAAACAGTGATTGATCATTACATTTTGCTGATAGAAATACACACCATGGTGTCATTATGTGGCTAAAGACAGTTCTACTCAAATTCGTTATTCCTTTTGTCCCATTTTTGCACCTCAACCAATCAATGGACGTGTCAGAATAATCCATTTCTGTGAGACATTAACCAAACCATGTGTGGTATTCAAACAGATGTCACAACCAACTGTTAAGCTGTCATGATGCCATTTATGCAACAAAGACAAATTGTTTTATAATGAGCCATAAATAGAGAATAACAAATATCAACCCTGAAGATTTGACTCCAATACAAAAGGTATTCATGCATATTCCCAATTGTGGATTTGTTTGTGAAATATGTATTAATAACATTTTTAAGAAGGTAAAATAAGAATATTCTAGAATGCTCTAAAAGCACTGGTCATCACATCACAAAGCAGCACCTCTCACTGTGATTGTTTGAAAACTATCTTTTTTTTTTTTACATATTTCCTAAATATCTTGCATAGATGGAAATAATGTAATGTTCTATTAAATTATATATTAATTTAGTTTTTTGAAGTGGCCAAGCTTGGTACCCCATTTCAATACATACAACGTGAGCCTGCCCTAATTTGATGATGGATATACAAAATGGACAAACATAGTGGTGTGGCATTTCATCTTTACGTAGTTCCTTCCGGAAACCCCAGCAAGCCTCTGGCAGGCTAACAAAGCTCTGAAATACGAGCTCTCCGCCTTGCTTCGGCCCATAAAGATACTGAGTGTTCTCAGGAAGTTGCATTTTATTGGAATACGTGATTAGCAATAAGAATACAAAGAGCCCACTTAAAGCCTTCCGGGGGCTTTGTTTAATGGCTTTGAAATTTACTGGCTGCCCATAACGGTTAGGGCCTACAGGACCAAAAACAATATGCTTCTGCTGACAGGGCGGCACGGAACAGGAGAACAGTTGATGGATTAGAGTCATCCCCCTTTACCATCTTTTATATGAGCGGTTGCCAAGCCCAGCCCCAGCCCACCGAATTCGGCGGCACCCCTGCCATGCTGCTTGTAGGCTTATTGGGACACACCGACCTCGCCGCCACTCTCAGCTGCATGAACTTGCTGTGATGCTCACAACGAGGAGGAGCCTTCGGTTCTCACAACGGCACCACCCACTTTCCCACCGTTAAATCTCTGCAACAACGAAACTCTAAAATTATTTTCTTTTACCAGTCTTGTGAGCCTCAACACTGTGTCTTCGTGACAAAGCACAGCAAAAAATAATAATAAACAAACTGATTTATTATTTGTTTTACCCCCATCAATTTCAGTTACCTGGCATAACCAAAAGCCATAAAAATTAAGATTATTTAATCATCACGCTCGTTATGAATTCATTTCAGAAATTCCTTTGAGAGCGGAGGGGAAAAAATACAGCATAATAATTAAATTAGCTGCTCGTCAAAGTCATTCCCTTGAAAACCGGAGAAGCTCTTCCCAAAGAGGAGAGCAGAGACACTGAGATGTCATTCCCAGAAATTCTTTCTTTGTGTGAAAGCCTGCGTTTCTGTGGATGCGTGCGTCGGAATCGGAACTGTTTTTCAGTGGGGAAAACGGGGACAGAGCCGTACGAGAAGCACTTTCCCGACGACCACTACGGTTTTCTATCATGAGCGTATCTTTACCGGAGCCTTCTCACATCACGCAGAAAGGTTCTTATAAAACATACAAATGGTTCCCATTTAGCATCAGCATGATTCACCTCAGAAGCTACAACTGCCCCTCAATGAAGCCATGCATGTTAAAGTACTCTTTTGAGAATCTGACTGTGTGTGTGTGTGTGTGTGTGTGAGTGTGAGTGTGAGTGCAAGTGTGCGCGCAGGTGTGCACGCGTGTGTGTCTGTGCGTGCGTGCAAGAGAACGAGTGTTGCATCATCACTCATGATACGCAGAGCTACAGGTCACATAAGATTGCCATTGTGTTGAGAACACAATGTCCTTCATTTTATTAGGCTATTCCCACAATAATAACTCATATACTATTCTCCCAAAATATTAAAAGGGAGTTAATCGGTACATTTGCTACTTTGCTAAGTCCTTCAAGCTTTTGAATAAATGCTCTTAGTATCATAACAATGGCCTTTTCACCATCGAGCGTCACTATTAGGCCCAGTTATCTTACATCTGTCCAGCATTCAATAATATATAAAGTGTGTCTCACATCATCTGCTTGATAGACATTGAAAACAGCAATTTGTGCTACCCTGTTTTCCATTACTGGAGACACTAGCCCTTCCAATTATGAAAGATAAAAAACTAAAATTTACATATTTATACATTTCTCTCTCTTCTTTTTTTAAAAAAGGAAAAATAAAAAATAAAAAAATAATAGATACTGGCAGATCTGACAAATGTAATGGGTAATTTTTTTTTTTTTTTTTTTTTTTTGGATAGAGCGATTTTATACGTAAAAATCCAATTTTGAATCCTTGCCATGTGAGAAAAATAAAAAAAAAAAAATAAAAGTACGTAGTTACGTACTCTCTAACTGGACATACTAACTTTTGCAACCTATATTTTTTTTTTTTTAAAGTGTATTACTCTGAGAGAGTTTTTTTTTTTTGAACATAGTAGAGTGAAGTAAAAATGTGTGCAGGTTTAAGGTTTAGGACTTAGCATATTCTATATAGGATGCCTAGCACACACAAACACATATAGTAAGAACAGCTGAAACGCATATAAAAGAAACAGCTGAGCAGCCAATTGTCCAATTACTTTTGGGTCCCCAAAATGGTAGGACTATGTATAAAAAGGGCTGTGATTCCTACACAGATCACACATATGGATGTAAAAACCAAAATAAAGCATCGTGTCAGATATTTTAACTTCATATTCATTGAGCATAAATAACGGGACAACTGGCTGATCAGCTGTTTCTTGGCCAGCTGTGTGTCTGTGCCATCACTAGTTCATGCACAAGAAAGCTAAAAACATGTCTGGAGTAGGTGTGGAATTTGCATTTGGAGTCTGTTGCAGTTGTCTCTCAACATGAGCACCAAATAAGTGTTAATGCCAGAAAAGCAGGCCATCAAGAAGTTGAAAATTCAGAATAGATCGACTGGAGACATAGCCAAAACATGTGTGTTAAAATCAATCGTATGATACATCGTTCAGATGCAAGAACGCACTGGTGAGCTCAGCAACAGCAACCAATCTTCGAGACGAAAGACCACTGTAGTGGATGATCGAAGAATACTTTCAATTGTGAAGAAAAACCCCTTTTCGACTATCAAATCATGAATACTCTGTAAGGTATTTAACAGTGACCATGAGGTTAAATAGCAGACTTTCAGCTTTAATTTGACGGTTTTTACATTAGTTGCACCACGAGTTAGCCAAGTAGCTAATTTGCATCCATTGTCCCTGGGCAGGAACCTATTAAGACCATTAACGGGACAAAACAGAATACATATGACAAAAAACTACGTATTAAGTGAGATGTTTGTTTCGGTTAAAAGCCGCAAAAGTCAGAAAATTAAAATGAGCACCACCAAAACAAACATGTCTCTCGGTACAACAGCTACCACTGCTGTACAATATTACATTGATCAATATGACAACATGACTACATACTATACAACACAAGACAAGCAATGGGGGTATAAAAAATAAGGATTATGTACACTTTTTACAGTAGGTCATACAAAGGACAAGAATAATAATTACAGTTTGCCTTGTCTGAAGCCAGACCTTTAGTTTTGATTTAAAAACAATAAAACGTACAGACTCTCGAATGTTGCTGGTACAGTGTTCCATTTGCCTGCTGATTTTATTGTAAATGCTGTTTGTTCAAATGCTGTCTTCCGAAATGGTACCGTTAGATCACCCCTAACTGAAGCCCTCGTCACCCTTCCACTGTCCTTGGTAAGAAATACACAGCTTGAAAGTGGAGATGGTGCTAGACCTTTTAAAACATCCATATCGGGTGAATCGTATTGCAATTGTAGCCCTTTTTATACACAGCCCCCCCCCCCCCCCCCTTTTTTTTTAGGGGACGAAAAGTAATTGGACAAATCAAAATAAACTCAAATAAAGTCCTCATATTTAATATTTGATTGCATATTTCCTTTGCATGCCATGACTTTCTGATGATTCCTTCCACTGCCCGAATACTTTCCGTCCCCACTGTGTATATGTGGAATTCCACAGAAATACAGACATGTTTTTAATCTAAAGAGCAGAAATAAGACCTCAATCCATTTATATTTAAAATGTTTATTACTTTTGGGATTTTGTGCCATGAGTTGAGTACTCATTAATGGTCTGAAAATAGAGGCTCTGATTAGTAGTTCCTGTCTAATTAGCTTGTACACCTGTGGTGATGCTATACAGTTGGGTATGTGCCATCGACTCTTGAGGCTTGCTCTTGTGGGGGTTTTAAGCCACGGTTTTCTGTGAAGCGTATTGCGACGATTGTTTGTGAAATGCACCATATAAATACATTTTGATTTGATTTGATTTCACTGACGAATGCAATATGCCAAAACGTTTGAATATTTCAGCCTAATCTTAACAAGAAAACATTAGTGTGCAATGTGGATCTTTTTTCAAATATAGTCTGTATTATATACATACGTGTGTGTGTGTGTGTGTGTGTGTGTGTGTGTGTGTGCATTACCATGGTTGCACATGCCCCATGAATATAGCTGGGATGACTGTTTAAAGGGACTGTAAAGGGGCTGAAAAGTAGTTAAAATAACTATAAATTATCACAGAGGGATGTATCCACTACATATCCACCAAATATCTAATCAAAGTAATGCCAATAACTATAATAAGACATAAAATCTGTATTGATTGTGTGGGCGTGCTCGGTACCGCGCCGTCACCGCACCTCCCCCTTACAGGTACATGGATTTCATCACACTGGCATTCTGCATCCACGGTTGATCGAATTTGGTCGGCTACTGTGAAATGCTCAGGAAGCGTATCAGATAACTAAAAATAGATGGCTAGTATAATAGCTACTGAGCACATTAGCATAACAAATTTACCGGACCTGGGCCGCATGTACCAAAGTTTGCGAATCTGCACTAAATATGTAACATGTTCGGCGAGAGTTTGGTACTTTTCAGGGTTTCCTACAGAAGTAACCACAATAACCACAGACTCTCAGCCCTTAAAAACATTAACTTCAACCATTAACTAAACATTCAGATACAACTTCACACATCCACACAATAAAGCCAGAAACTTGGGTTTTTCTCCTTCTTCTTCTCCTTCTCCTTCTTCTTCTTATTCCCATTTTTCCTGCCTACCCAGAAAACCCTCACTAACTGCCTGCCTCCGTACCCTCAAAAAAAAATGTCTCCCCATTGGATAACATCGCATACCTGCTCTCCCAAGCTTATCGCCCAAAAACAAACATTTCAAACTAATGTGGACACATCAGACAAAACCGCTATATGGCTTGGCCTACTGGTTGGAGTTGCTCCCTCTCACACAGAAGATTGGGGGTTCGTGCCCAATAGGGCACAAGTTTATTTTCGACAATAATGTGAAACTGTTAAATACTTCTCATTTATTACACATTTTTTTATTACAAAGCAAAGCAAAGACATTTTACAATATTAACTGTTCACTTGCAGCCTGTTAGTTAAACAATTCAGTCACTGGACACCACAGCAGTTAGTTATGCAATAGCTAACATTATGGGAACAGGTATCCCATGGCCATTTGTCAAGCAAAGCAAACAGTTTTAACCAGGGCTGTTTCTAGACTGCTTTGATTGAGGGGGCATGAAGAGATGTTGGGGGGACACAAGAAGTAGTGGGGGGTATGGGGATCCTCCCCCCAAAAAACTTGAGCCGTTTCAAACAAATTTCCTGCATTTCCACACTATTTCACACAGGGCATTTTCTAAAATAAAATGTTTAATTAATGTACATTTTGAAATTTTGAACATTTTTTCAAAGCCCTAGATGAGGTTTGAGATGCTTTAATATAAAGCTAAAGTATAGGCTAATTATTAGTGGTTAAGATCATTTTATTACATTTTAAACCCACCCCCCTCATCTTATAGGAGGACAACTTTATTTATGGCCAATAATACCAAATCATTATCTAATCTTATGTGAAAACAAGTATATAAAAAAATGTGCTATATTCCTTAATCATTTCAGTCTATTTGTGCTATTTTCTATTTACATGTGAAACTATGTTACTGTAACTGGCTCATCATTTTCATTTATATTTTAGCCATAGCCTAAAATATAAATGAGGACAACTTTATCAATGCCCAATTAAATCAAATTATTATAGAATCTTACTTATTCCTTCATCCTTTCAGTCTCTTTGTGCAATTTTCGATTTACATGTGAAACTAAGGCAGCCTACAGTAGCCTAATTGGCTCATCGTTTCATTTATATACAGTATATATATATATATATATATAGATATAGAGATATATTACTTCGATGTGGAATTTTTATGATTGGCCGTATCGTCTGTAGGTTTAATAGCTTACTGTAGCGCCGACTTCATATTGTCAGATTAGATTTGTTCTGGATTTGGCTTTGGGGGGGGCAGGCAGAGCATTTGAGGGGGGCATTGAAAAAATTTGGTGTCTTCAAAACTGAAAGTGCATCAGGCACTGTATATAGTACAGTCAGCAAGATAAAACGGCAATTGCTTATTTGTACTACAACGTGGTCTACTAATATTATTGTACGTGAACATGATTTTCTTAGTGTGTATAAACGCTGCATTTTAGTCTGTGGCTGTGGCGAGAGGATCGGTCGTAAGTCAAACTTTACAAAATTTTCTTAAAGCTGCAGTTCTTAATTTTAGACCAATGAATACTGAAATTGAGACAGATACATCTCAACCACTAGGGGCAAAGCTTATACAGTTCAAATAGGCTATGTACCATCATGCAGTTAATTTAGTTGTAGTTCATGGTAGGCTAAAGCACAGAACTAACGCCTATGTCTTTCTTTGAGCTACAATGCATGCGTGTTTCTGCCACTGTATGCATGTCTCTCTTGATGTCATTATCTTCATGCATTATCATCATTAGTTAGCTACCAAACACATTACATTAGTACACAAAAAGAAGTGATATCTCACCAAAAAATATGTTTTCAACATAAAGAAAATGCCAAGTTACTCATGCAAAACCTATAAAGCACTGTCTGTAAGTCCTTAATTCCAACTTGCAAAAACTAGGCCTGCCTTTAAAAGGATTGATATCAAAATGTGGCCAAGTTACAACTAACAATATTGCCTATTGTAGCTCACACGAATTAAACTAGCACTATTCCAAAGCAATGCTATCCAAACTTTCCTAAATTCTTTAATGCAACTTGGCCCTCAACACTCAATATCAGCCTGTCGTCAAGCTTTGGCAAACTATGTGTTGATGACTGACGGTACCCCAGCGTAACCGCCCGCCAAAACTAAGCTAGCTCAGCAGGTCAGGTTGTCCATAAAATGTGAAGAAAAGCAATGGGCTAACGTTACATTACAATGGCAACGATATCAAACATATATTACAGCAGCAGCAGACTACTCTATTATTTATAGAGAATATAGCTAACATTATGCCCACCAGCTTCAGTAAATTAGCAGCAGTCCAAGCTAGCAACTTACCGGTTGCAGCAGGTTCATCTTCCCGGCGATGGCCACCGACGTCATCGGGGAAAAAAGGGTAGAGAAGGCACAACCCAGCAACACGGTTGAGGAATTTGGCCAAGCCAAATTGTTATAATTCTGAAATCTGTCCGGTTTTGTAAAATGGTCGCTGCACAAGCGGGTGTTTGCGCTGAGCTTGCCATTGTAGCAATAACGTTAGCTTTCTAAAAACGTCCCCCATTTCTTACGAATTTCAGCATCTTGAGGAAAAATGACACATAGCATTACACTCAACCTCATCCTCTGTTTGAGCATCCAGGAAGGGCACATACACGGGTTATATGCGGCATGCTTGCAATGCAAACGGAGGCGATAACGACAACTAAGTTATAACTCTTAACTTAGCTCGAGGGCTAAAGTAGCCTTGCTAGCGAGACAGCTAGGTAGCACCACCACAAAGGAATAGAGAAGGTGGGAGAAATGAAATCGCGGGTTGAAGAAGGAGAAAGACTGGGAGAGGTATTAAGAACTGAAAAATATCAAAATAACTACAGCTAAGAATTACAAAACTATCGATAACGCAGACAAAGGTTCTCTATAGCAAACGATTGTTCGTTAAATATTGTCCGTGAACTAGTAAAATCTCAACGAAACTATCTGGATGGATAGCACTCTGGGTATATAAAAACATACATTTTATTTTTGGGTGAACTGCCCCTTTAAGACCAACCTGCCCAGATGGACGCAAATGAATTGACTATTTAAACAACGTGGGTGCTGGATGGGAAAATAACAACCGCGTCAGTCTGAAACTAGCAAAGACACTTGCGTTTGGGTTGCCGTTGCTTAACGCCGAGTGTAATTGCTAGTTATATATATTTTAAAAACAATCAATGTCTAACGTTACCACTATTAAGGCCATTTCACGACATCAGAGCAGACCCAGAGCGGTTGTCCACCGAGGAAGACCGTGTTGCAGTCATTTTTTATGTACGCTACATGTCTGTTCTTTCATGAACGATGCCAATGTTTGAAAATCGCCTACAAAAAGTATGGGAAATGCTGTCTATAAAAGGGTGTTGGTATGCTTTGAGTACGCTCAACTATGAAAGGCTAACTGACCGCGGACGGTACGTGTCTGCTCCCCTCTGTAAGCACCTTTGCCTCCCCAATATCCCAGAATGCACTGATATGCTGTGAAGGGTGGAGCACCGGCAGTCACACTGTGCCGGTCCATCCAATCCCCTCGCTGCGTCCGCGACAGAACGTGCCACTTCACAAGCCCCGCGGGCATGATCCAGCGACTGACGCTCGCCTCCTTTCATCCTGTCAGATTCCCTCAAACAGCAGGCTAGGAGGACCTCCGCTGGCCTTGTGCTGCACCTGTCAACTATAACAGATGCTGCTGTGCGGCTCGACAGCGATGACGAGGGTCCGCTTCGCCCCAGCACCACAAACGTGGACGCAATCGCGAACGTACGCGTGACAACACTGCCTCCCTCGGGTGGGCGCACGGGCAGGACCTGGCGCAGCTGGACGGCGTTAGTGAAACTTTGAGAGAAATGCTTGGTAAAGGTGAACAGATTGGAGAATAATGTTCTCGGCGCCCAGCCAGCGGGCCGGGTGGGACAGGCAATGTGTGTTTTTATAGATGCCTCCTGATTACTCCTTCACCATTCCTCTCGCGCAGCTGTCTCATAAATTCCTGGCTAATTGACGTCGCTCCTCAATCATTACCGAGAACTGCCATTCCAATCGAACCACTCCAGCACACACGCGCACACACACACATACACATACACAAACCCGCACACGCACACACACACACACACACACACACACACACACACACACACACACACACACACACAAAGCGCTGCTTTGTATTGTTTGTCCTTTTTGGACAATCAGCAAAAGTCACTCCAATACAGAGGACCCAAACTTTCACCAAGGTGGAGCAGGACTAGTTCATCACACTGGGAAAGCACCGTCAATTTCGCCACTACAGATCTGTGCTCCACACAAAGACTAAACTGTACAAAGAGAATGGATAAAAATGACAGCGCAGCAATACTGGACAACACAGAGATAATCCAATCAAAACGGAGGAAAAAGGGTAGCTACATGGTAATACAGGCTGTGCTGCAAGACGAGTAACCTTATGGGACGTAAGGGTATTTAATTATCAGGAATCACGCTTAATTAGATGTACCTCGATAAGATGTACCTGTAAAACAAGTCAGTCTCTACAAAGGTAGTCAGATCTACCCACCAGCCTCCATCACAGTACATGAGCAACATCCTGTGGGAACAGAATCAAAGGGATTCTCTAATGACACAAAACAAACTCATTTTCACTAGCTGACCTTACTGATACCTTTTCATAATATTATACCAACGGGAGCTTAATGTTTTCCGTTAACAGGCACGTAAAGTGCAAGTAAAACACAAATGAACAAAAATGAAAGCATTTTAAATGAAACGCAAAGGTGTTGGCTAAAAACTGCAATGAAAAAAAAAGCCAAGAGCTCAATTTGCAAGACCAAAAACCCCCGAGAAATGTAACATACCGGCGAAAAGGGAAGTGAAGCCGGATGAGACAGTTTGGCCGTTTTTCATCCGACTGAAAGAACAACAAACAAAAGATGAATGAATCATGAAACGGAGAAAAATTTAACTACGCTTACATTCTGGGCTTTGACTGTTCAGAAGATATCAAAAAGTTTGGGTTCAGCTGCTTGAATAAATATGAGCAAATATGAGAGTGCCATTCCAGCAGCAATAAAGAAATAGAGATGCTCGGGAAAATGTTTATCTTTAACTTCAAATTTTACTCGGCAAAACTCAAAATTCCGAGAGGCGGCGCTGAAATAAACATGGACTGCCATCAACATCCTGCTTACATGCATTCTAAATTAGAGTTATAACACCATACTGAATCAAGAATCAAAGAGAAAGTGATAAAAAAAACACACATCAGTGCGAATGGTGCTGAATGAATTGCACCAATATCTAATGAACCGGCCTCAGACTAGGCATTACCAAATTAGTCTGGGCTTATAAGGTTAAAAAAATCATTTGCTCTTTCTCATATTTCATGAATTACTTTCGGAAGTACATAAAAAATTAAAATGTAATGCATAAATGCATTTTATGAAACAAACAAGAGAACTGCATGTTTCAAAAGCAGGTGTCTGTCTGTCTGATAAGGAGGAGCGAGTGGGCACTTTGCTGCACTTCCTCATCGCAGATTCATTCCTATAATCTGAACCTGCCATCTGCGAGCAGCGCTCCGCGTCGTGAGCACGGCGTTCCTGAAGGATTTGTTTGGCTGAAAGATGTCGGCGGGCGGGTGGGCTGACCGGCCGGCTCAGCGTCCGCCGTCGCGGCTTCAAAAGGCGCTCAGCGGGGGTGACTCGGCAGTCTTGGCAGTGAAAAGGCTCCGCCGTACATATCAATCACGCCTCCCCTTTCTGCCACTCTGGCCCCAGAGTGCCAGCGGTGCACGCTGTCAGAGCCGGACGGGGGGTGGGGGCGGGGTGCTTCACGGCAGAATTGGTAATTAACAGTAACGTAGCGTCAGGAAGCGTCATGCCGTTTTTTGTTCGCCACAGCTCAGGCGCGGCGGCGCGGCGTACGGGAGCG